>CAWUFW010003039.1:0-1200000 GCA_963921515.1 Calotriton arnoldi
TCGGGATTCTTCCTGGTGCGTGTCGGTCGGTTCGATTCGCGTGGTTTTCCGGCCGGATGGCTGTTTTCCGCGCGGTTCGGTCGTTCGGCTTGTGTTCCATACGCGTCGGTCGGGTTTTGCACGCTTCTCATCGTACTTTGCGGGTCGGGCTGCACCGGTACGTGTCGGTCGGAATTAATTCCGGCTCCGAGTCGGTCGGTACGTTTTCCGGCACGAATCGGAATCGGCCCCTAAGTCGTGTGAGTGCAGCAATTAGCCATGACATTATTACTACATTATAATCTTCTAGAAGGCAAAAAAGGGGCCTGTGAACCTCCTTTCGGAAACGTCTGGCGCGAAGGCTGAATTCTACAGCTTCTATTATTAAAGAGATCCAATCAATTACCTGATCCGTTCCTCTTTGGATACAGCGTCATTGGCATTCACGCAGGGCCTTGGGCCTGTAAAGTGCTCAGCTGAGGTAGTGATGGCGGCCTTGCTTGTGTGCAGAAATGACACACACGTTCACTCTCAGTGCAGTGTCGGCCGAAGGTCACGTGCGACCTGGAGCCCATTTATTTTATACCCTTGGACCGCGCCGGGTGACGAGGGGTGGTGCATCGTTACAAAGTATTGTAGCGGCCGGATGGCCCTCTACATCCCTCCTTTCCTTTAGATAGATACCAACAGAAATGTGAAAAGAAAGAGGAAAGGGACATAAGAACAAAAGTACACGTACAACAAAGAATTATGATGCTGCAGTCCTTGACTGGGGCCCGCCAGTGCACAGCTCTTTAACACGCAAAGTCTCTCAACTTTTGGCTGGGCGCAGGGTTCGGTTGGAGCAGCTACCGCTGGCTTCTGGAGAGCCCTTCACTTGTGTCTACTGCGGTGTTTTCCAGGGATCTCACCGACACTCCAGGCCGTGGTGGATCTTCAGAGCTTCCCCTTTGGGCATTAGTCGCTTCCACTTCAGATGCCTGCGTCAAACTCGCACTTGGGTCCCCTGTGGGTTCCATGGGCAGGCCCACTGGTTCAACGTCTTCCTCTGGGGATACTCTGCCACCATTCGGGGCTCCTGGGGCTTCTTTGAACCAGGACACGTTTCGCACCACAGTGTGGCGGCCTCACTGAGCCGTGACCATGATACACTCCACTTGGGTGACCGTCCACACCTCCAGTTCGAAGGGCGTATGAAACATCCAGCCTGGGTGACGATATTTGAGGACCACCTTGGACCCTACGCGTACAGCCGGAGTTCTGGCCCCTCTGCTCGCTGTCGCTTTCTCATTGGTGGTCTTTTGCTTCTGTTGGGCTCTTTCCAGATCCAGGCTTGGTGGCGTCCATTCGAGGTCTTCAGGGATGAGGTCTCTTGGTGAGCGCTTCAGCAGATGCGTGGCCGGGGCACACCCAGTTGTCGAGTGAGGTGTCTGCCGATATGTGAGCAGGAATTGGTGTAAGCACGTCTCCGGATCTTGGTGCTGATCCACGTCAATTCGAAGGGCTCTGTTGAGGGACCTCATGAACCGCTCGACCTCGCCGTTGGCTTGAGGCCACTGAGGTGTGATGCGGCGGTGTCTAATGGCACGGCGCTCTAGGAAGTCATGGAAGTCCGTTGTCCGTTGTCTGACTTTACTTCTTCCAGTAATCCAAAGATGGCGAAATTCTTCTCCAGGGCTGTTTGGACATGTGCGAACGCCGTGGACGGTACCAACTTCACCACCGGGAACTTTGAGAAAGAGTCCATGACGACCATGGTGTGCCGCCCGTCCGGGAAACTCCAGAAGTCGACACTGATCTTGGCCCATTGCGTGCGACATGGTTCCTCCGTGATTATGGGTGCAGGAGCAGGGTCGCCGCCTGTGAAGGTGCAGGGGTGACACCGCCGGACTTCTTCATCCACCATATCGTCCATGCTAGGGAACCACACCTTCACCCTGAGTCTGGCCTTGGTGATGGCGGTGCCCTGATGGCCTTGATGAGCCAGCAAGACCATCTGTTGGCATAGGTCCTTTGGCACAACGATTCTCTGTCCCCTTAGGATTAGTCCGGATCCGCTGATGCTGAGTTCGTGCCGTACTCTCCATATTTGGCGTCGGGAGTTTTGTTCGTCCGCGGTGAGCAGAGAGACGCCCTCTAGAAACCGATGCCATTGCCTCTTTTTGAGGGCCTCTTTGATTCTTCTCATGGAGTCATCTGCATCCGTGGCGCTGCGAAGATCTTCTTTAGTCACGGCCAGTGGGCAGGTGTTGTCTTCTACCATGCAGATGAAGGCCTCGGAACTTGCAGTATCGCTTGGGCTAGGTTCTCCCTCCTTCGGTGTGGGGTGCCTCGACAGGAAGTCGGCTGGGTTGGCCGCCCCTGGTCGGTACAGCAGCTGGAATGAGTACGCCTGTAACTGGACTGCCCATCTTTTGATCCTTGGGGGAGGCAGGCGCGTGGACCTGCTAAACAGCGGTATGAGGGGCTTGTGGGCCGTTATCACCCAAAAGGGATGACCGCACAGTTATAAATGAAAGTAATGGCACGCCCACCATATGGCCAGTGCCTCTCGCTCTATCTGCGCATATCTGGTTTCTGTCTGGAACAGCGCGCAGCTGGCATATGCCACTGGGACACAGATTCCTTTGGTGTCTTCCTGCAGGAGGACCGCCACGAGCCCCACCAGGCTGGTGTCGACTACGAGCTCCGTCTTTCTTTTGGGGTGGAAGTAGGCCATCATTGTTTGGTCTAGGAGCGCCTTCTTTATGCCTTGAAATCCTGCTTCCTCTCGGGGCGTCCACTCCCAGGGTGTTCCAGTCTTCGTCAGCTGCTGGAGCGGTTCGGGATGGTGGCGAGGTTCGGGAGGAACCTCCCGCAGTACGTCGCCATCCCCAGGAAGCTCCTTATCTCCGTGGGGTTCTGCGGAACAGGGGCGCTCCTTATGGCTTACGCCTTGCGGGGGTCGATGCGAAGACCATCTCTCGAGAAGACGTAGCCAAAGAAGTCTATTGACCCTTGGTAAAAGGCGCATTTCATCTTGTGGTGGGTGAGCCCAGTCTGCCAACCTCTGCAACATAGCTCTCAGTCGAGCATGGTGCTCCTCTAGACTCTGCGAATATATCAGGATGTCGTCACTTCAGTTGATCACGCCTACGAGACCGGAGAGGGCTACCTTGATGGCGTTCTGGAACACCTCTGCCGCGGATGACACCCCAAAGCTGAGTCGGGTATATCTTCGGAGACCCAAGTGCGTGGAGAAGGTGGTAATGTAGCGGCTCTCCAGCGCTAGCTCCAACTGGTGGTATCCGGAATTCAGATTGAGTTTAGAGAACCATTGGGCGCCGTTCAAGTCCGCCACTATATCATCCATCATCGGGGTCACATGTCTCTATCTCCGGATGGCCTGATTAGGGAGCCTCATATCCACGCACAGCCGAATCGCACCTGGTTGTTTCGGCTTGGGCGCCACCACCAGCTGGGACACCCATGGAGTGGGCCCCGATAACTTCTCTATGACTCCCAAGTCCTCCAGGTTTTGCAGTTTTTGCTCCACTAGGGGGCGGAGATGAAAAGGTATGCGCCGATGCTGGAGTGCTTTCGGTTGTCTGCCTGGTCGATGAGTAGTTTCACCTGGCGCCCTCATAGCTTACCCAGCCCCTGGAAGAGTTGCAGAAATTCACTCATCATGTCTTCTGCGTGATTCTCGTGGACCTGCTTGGCAAAGAAAACCAGCTCCAAATCTTCCGCCGTGTGGCAACCCAGTAGTGTCCCCTTCTTGACTTTGGTTATGTGGAACTTGGTTTTCACAGAGTATTTGGAATTTGAGAGCTCGAGAAAGAGTGGTATCGGTTCTGTACCTCCATATGTGTAGATTTTAGCCACGTTGGGCATTAACCTTGGTTTGGGCGACAGCCGTTCGTACTGGTCAGAGTCTATCACTTTGACTGATGCCCCAGTGTCAATTAGGGCTTGTACGGGGGTTCCGTTGACCTTGATGCTACACATCGGGGGCCGATGCCCCTTGCGGCATGGCCTCCCTGCGAATGAGATGACAAACGTGTCATCGTCGTCCTCATAGTAGGTGGTAGTGCCTTGCCCAGGTGGAGCTTCAGGGTTTTCGTGCTCCTCGAGGGTGAGGTGTCGAAGGATCGTCGAACACCATCTAGGTGCGCCACCGCGGGATCTCCCTCCGCTACTACGGCAGACACTGGCATAATGATTGGCCTTGCCACACTTTGAACACGTGTGTCCTCTTGCAGGGCATCTGTCCTGTTCTTTGTGATCAAACCCACAGTGTCCACACTTGCTGCCTGGCCGGCTTCCCGTGTTCCGTCTGTGGCTCAGCGCAGGTCGCCTCTGCACGACCTCCACAGTCTCTTCTTTCACCTGCACTACCTTCTGCGTCGACACGGCCGGAGTGATCCGGACTCGAACCACCTCTATCTCTTCGGCCCGCTTGTCTGACAGCCCGTGGGAGCGAGTGAGGACCAAAATTTCATCAAGGGAAATCCCGGGTTGTCAGAGCATCTGGCGCCGCAGGGTGACAGACTTGCATCCTTGTATGATTTGCACCCTAATCTCTTTGTTCTGGTCTATGCCTGTGCACGTGCGTGCCAGCTTCCGGAGTCTGGTGTAGAAAATGTCCACTGTTTCTGTCTCTGTTTGCCGGGCCTGGCGTAACTTGAACCACTCATAGTCGGGGTTCATCTGCGGGTCAAAGTATCTGTTCATGGCCGCGATGGCTGCATCGTAGTCGTGCGCCGCCCCCGTGTCGGGTAATGTCTCGAACAGCTCGTAGAGCTCGTCTCCCCCAAAATGCATGAGCAGGGAGCGCTTCACCGTCCCATCGGTCTCTCGGGTCCCTGTGAAGTAGTGATTTAGGTGACCTACCCAGAGCTTCCATCTGGGCGCGGCAGTGGCTGGGTCAGCAAGCTGGCTGAATGGAGGTATCGGCGTCACTGATGCATGAGAGTATGGCGCTATTGGCACTTGTGCTGGTTGCTGTCGTGGCAGGGGATCTCCCATGATGAGCCTGGCATGGCCTCCCGCAACAACAACTGCCTTGTCGTGCACTGCGAGTGTGGTGGCACTGCTCCACTCCTCTTTCTGGGAGCTGTGTCTCCCCTGTATTGTATCCTGCACCGTGTCTCTTGTGGGACTCCAACTGACCTTCTTTTGCTGAGGTAGCCGGAATGCTGCACTGGGCTGCCTGGCCTCCGGTGATCCTCCTGTTGAGTCTTCCCCCTTTTGTGCCTGTTATTTATCTTCTCTCTGTGTGTTTCGTTTTTTTTTCGTTTTTTTTTTTTTCAGGCATTACCGTGTCAGGCAGTCTCCAGTGTCCTCAGCTGCTCATCGGGCCCTTCGGGTTTGGCTTTCCGCTTGTGCCGGGCCTCGGGTGCCGTTCTTCAGAGAGGTCCCCATGTGTTTGGCCTGGAGGCCCCTCCCTCGAATAGCGAGGCGCGCGCTGCAGGCCTGGGCCTCAGAGCAGGGCTGACTTGGATCGGGACTGACGTCACCTTTTGCCGCTCCGACTGGAGCCGCGCACACGCCGCTGCAAGCCGAGCGGCTTGTTGCTGCCAGCGGTGCACTCACCGCCCACCTGCCAGACTGTACGGGGAGCGGGCTGCACAGATGACAGTGCGATAGCCGTTGGCAGTTTCCCCTGGACAGACGGGGTCCGCGCACGGTCTGCCAGAGCAGCAGCCTTGCAGTGTGGGAAGACGCGGGGTCATTTCACCTCCTCGTCGCCAGTGTAAAGTGCTCAGCTGAGGTAGGGATGGCGGCCTTGCTTGTGTGCAGAAATGACACACACGTTCAATCTCAGTGCAGTGTCGGCCGAAGGTCACGTGCGACCTGAGGCTCATTTATTTATACCCTCAGATCGAGCCCGGTCACGAGGGGTGGTGCATCGTTACAAAGTATTGTAGCGGTCGGATGGCCCTCTACAGGGCCTACTTTAATTGTAATTCATTGTTCATGGAAGGAATGGGTATGCGAAGTTGCAAAGCTTACATCACGAACTTCTCATAATTGTTACCAATACTATGTTTACTGTTAGTGTTATTTCATGTTAAATTCAGGACTCCCACGCGTCTTTTCTGATCATCATTATTAGTAGCCATTGGCCTGCAAGTTTGCTGGCAGATATAAACAACCCACCAGTCTGAGAGGAATATTGAATACTTTGCTGTGGAGAATGGCATTGAACAATAGAAGTTTGGGGAAATGGCATTTACACTCCACGTGTGGATTCGGACAAACAGTTGATGAAAAGTTGAAAAAGTGTTATGAGTACATAAGTTGAAATATGAGGATCATTTGGATTATTATGGAGGATGACATTATCGCCAAGGTGGCGCAATTCAGCTGTGCGATTGGGCGGGGCGAGATGTACGCCCCATCTTTTGAATTTGTGAATCAACTCAGTGCCTTCTGGGCATGACACTTGTAAACCAGTCTGCACGCACTCATGGAAAAATATGGATGAGCTACAAAAAGCATGAAATACTAGGTGTGCATCCTGTCTCTTTGATTGCCATCGCTGCTGCCATCTCTCAAGGCACATGAGGGTATGCAGCCTATCACACGCTGCAGTAGTGATACCCTACACAGAAACATGCAGACCAAATGCAGCCAAGAAAAGTCCACCGAAAAAGCCAAAATGCAACATCAATATGGGCACAGAAGCTCATGCTGAACAAGAACACATAAGACGATTTAACACAAATACCACTCAGTCCGACGCTAGTATCCAATAGCGTCTTTGCGCACTGGTCACATATGGACATAAAGATCAGTTTTATTAAAATATTAGGCCTACACGTGCGTGTTGATTAACAGTGCCTGCTTGGGTATATGGCAGAAAATGAACATAAGTCTAAAGACCCAGTAAACTTTCAATGTAATGGTGTGAATAACGTATCTTAACAGCAGTTCTAATAAGGGATAAACCATGGTGTGGCGTTATAGTCAGGTGCCTCTGAATATAACTAAGGAATGTGCTTGGCAATGTAACTAAGGAAGAAAGATGCCGCCTCTGTAATCGGATGTTCTGTTAACTAACCCTGGGCAGAGCTGGCATAGTGGGACTGCGTGGAGGTACACGGAGTTGGGACCCAACTCCGAGGAACTCCGCTCCGCCACCCGCCTCCACCCCCCTATTAAAAATAAATTTTACATTAATTAAAATAAACAAAAACCACTTACCTGAACTGCGGCGTCCCCGGGCTGCCCTTCTCCTCTTCCTCGCCGTCTCTCTCTCGAAACTTGGGTGATCATTGCAAAAACTGCGCATGCGCGCGCCTGCGCATTTCTTGCGAGAATTGCGCTCATGTGCAGTTTTCGCAATGATCACCCAAGTTTCGAGAGAGAGACGGCGAGGAAGAGGTGGAGGGCAGCCTGGGGACGCCACAGTTCAGGTAAGTGTTTTTTGTTTGTTTTAATTAATGTCAAATTAATTTTTAATAGGGGAGTGGAGGCGGGGCTGGCTAACTCCACTCCGCAGCGGAGTGCGGAGATTTGCCTATGCGGAGTAGGCAAATCTCCGCACACTCCGCTGGCGGAGTGGAGTTCTCCGCCTTTGCTTACTGTTAACTAGCCCTCTATAAACCTATGATCCAGGCACGTTAAGTTGAAGCAGCAACAAAAGTGTGGGAATGGATCCTGTGCCTGAAAATACAACCACTGCTTAATTTGTATCGTTTTTTCCCGTGCTCGACACCAGCACTTATGTATTTCAATCTGCCACACTCTGATGATCTCTGTCTTTTTTTGGGCAGACAGTCAAACAGTTCTATATACATTATAAAAACTATGCTACCACCTGCGAGCATTTCCTTCAGCTCTGCGCTCCTTGGAATTGCCCACATTGTCACATATGAAGCGGTGTGCTGGTTTGTAGGTGGCATTGTTACTGCCATTCTGTAGACCTGGCAGAGGCAGTTGGAGGTGCAAGCTGCAGTGACCTCCTGGGAAGTACCTAGAGCCCCAGCACTTTGCACACTGAAAATACTCCACATAATCAAACACTTCTTTTCTGCTTTCTCTCTTTAGGCAGATAACAACACATCTCTCCAAACACTGTCTCTCAGTTGGTGACAACTGCTTTAGCTTGCACAAGACTGCAGAAAGAAGCAGGTAGTAAGTGTGACTATAGACAGGTTTAGCTGCCTAGAAATAACTAAATAACTAATCTCACCATTCACCAGACACCACAATCCACATAACATGCAGATTCACATCATATCCATACGCATTTACATACATAAGCAATGGTACTTTTGTGTGATCCCTCCTAAGGCTATGGCTGCCTGGATTGTCCATGATGTGTTGAGAATGTAACACTGAATATCGCAGATGTACGGTTTTCTGTAAGAGAGCATGAAATTAGTGCCTGTCGAGATGGCTGCAACTGTACCTCCTCCATATCTCTGCTTGCTGCCTCCTCCACTATTGTTGTCATACTCCTGGAACCCCAAGCTGCTGGTGTCTTGCTCCAATATATGTCACAATCATTTCAACAAGGACACCCGACATACACACACTATAAATCTATAAGCCAGCATGTCTGGTGGTCCTGGACTAACACTTCACTTGCTGCACTGCTGTCCCTGCTCTACTTCGCATAATCTTGTGCACTATCATCCCTCTGCCCTGCTACCATTGGAAATGACTCACAGCTGGTCACATTTTCATTTTCAGTTGTGTAGCTGTGTAGGTCTTGCAAGTCCACAACGAATCAGGAAATTAGTGCAAAGCTAAGCGATGATCAGATTTGATGAGTTGTTTTTCACCAATAGTTGTGAAACATTGATTACAAACGCACAAATATGTTCATTTGAAAGGTCTCTACACAGGAGTTGACTGACACAACTTGGGTAGTCCATCTCTGGGAAGTTACTTGTTGTACAAGTGCAACCAGAACAAGTGAACATGGTTCTATGATGGCTGCCCATTTGACTGCTAGTAGGCAAGAATGCACTGCTGCTGTCTGGTGAGAGTCTGCCTTTGCCCTTCAGGGCACGCTTTCTAACTTGTGTTACTTCTACTGACTTTCTTTCGAAACGTGGGAGAAGTTGTGGAAGTTTGAAGCAGCTGGCTCTACATGCTTGTTGCTCTTGACTGGCACAAGTACATCCAATCACTGCTGCAGGGTTCTGCCCTTATACTTCCATTTTGAAGAAGATGCAGGCAGCCATCTATCATTTGCTCTGTTGGAGTCCTTCATGCCTATCAAGGGTAGAGATGAGAAAAGGGACTATATGCTGGTAACAACATAAACCAGTAGCAGCAATCTGGGTCATGGGCTCCTTTGCACTCCATAGCATCAAGGGGAACAATGTTAATAAACAGCTCATTACCATATGTGCATTTGTATGTTTTAGAAATTGGATTGCTGGTTGGCAGAGGTAAGCACCCTGTCAAAGCAGGAACCACAATCCTAGTGAGGGTAAGTCACAAACACACCCTAAATTAATGTGTGCTCACCCTCTGGTAGCTTGGTATGAGCAGTCAGGCTTAACTTAAGACGCAATGTGTAAAGTATTTGTGCAACACATCAAACAGTAAAACAGTGAAAACATCATCAAAAAAATTCCACACGAAGTTAGGAAAATAGCACTTAATGTAATAAATAAAAAAAGACCATAATGAAAGAAATCCAATGAGTAGAAGTTGAGATATGAATTTTTAAAGAATAAATGCAAAAATCACACTTAGAAGTATAAAGCACCTATGTCGGATATCTCCTTGAGCTGGACAGGGATAAAGTCAAAATTTCAGGCTGACCACGATGAAGCACAGACTGTACACAGGGACCACACAAGACTTGCTGAACCTTGATCCTTGTCGCAACACGATGATGCAGGGTGCAGTCGAGTGATGTGTTATTGTCAATACCACAATTGAGGTGATGCGTCAATTTTTTTCACACAACGATGATGATGTGTTGGTTCTGAAGACAAATCGCTGGTTCCAATATGTGATGGTTCCGAAGTGATGCACCGGGTTTCTCCACGCAGTCGAGAGGATGCACTGATTGCCCCTTTGCAGTGGCAGCTATGTGGTGGTTCCAATGCGGCAATGTGCTGGTTCGAGTGCGATGCACCGGTTCTGTTCCCATAACAGAGTCAATACATGAATTATATTCTCGCAGCAGAGGATATGTCGGTTCTGCGGGAGCAAAGACCTGGGTCCACTTACAATGGGACAGGCGCAGGAGAAGGGTGTAAGACTTTGATGCCCCTGAGAATTAGAACAGGAGACTAGTCAGCTAGCCCTTGGAGCCACTCTGAGTTTACTGATGGAGGTCCAGTCTTTTTCCAGTCAGAGAGGGCAGCAGACAGCATGGCAACACAGCAAGGCACCTGTCTTCCAGAGCATTAGTCAGACAGAGTGGCAGTCCTTAAGCACAGCAGTTCTTCCTCCTGGCACAGTGGGTTCAGCTCCAGAAGTGTACTGAGTTGGTAGGGTCAGAAGTCCAGTACTTATACCTAATTGTACCTTTGAATTGGGGGTGACTTCAAAGACGGGTCTTTGAAGTACACAGAGGTCCTTCCCTGGCTCTAGACTCACTGCAGGGGGGTATGCCACTGTAGGGAATTGGCTCAATTAAGGAGATCTTTCAAAAGAAGCTTTTCTTCTGCAGGTTTATTGCATCATTTAGAGTGAGTTCATTTCACAAACATACAACAAAAATTTGCCAGTCTCGATTCTGGCTCTTGACAGGCGTCGTGTGGTCTCTCCTCAAGGTGCTCATTGTGCAGTGCCTCAGAAAACAAATACAGAAATAGGGAGACCTGAGTCAGTGGCCTTTTACGGAGATCCAGAGTGTAACATGGGAAGGGTAGGGGCGGGATGTCTGAACCTTAAGTAAATAACCTTCACCAGTGTCAGGAAGTCTTTAACTCGGGTAGACTACCCCAAGGTAACTCAAGTGGTGTTAGATGCCCGCCTCCCGCCTAATCCCCTTAAACGGTCTCGTACCTGTGCGAGCCACGCTCCTCCTGGAATGTGGCTGGCTTCTGCGTGGGGTCTTTGGTTCGTCTTGTTTCCTCTCCCTGCGGCAACGGATAACGCTGTTGTCTCTCCGGGAGTCGGGTCGGATCTTCCGGGCTTGACGTCCTCTTCGCTGGAAGCGTCCTCCCAGTCTTGGCTGTAGAGCTGTTCTGTACTGCGAGTCTCCTTCCATGAAAAGGTCGGCGTCCTCTCGAGCCTCCTTGCAACACCCTGTCGCTGGGGAGTTCCGGTCTTTGACTGCCGCGGCAGCTGATCATTGGACGTAGACAATTGGCAGGCGTTGATGACGCAGCTCTTGGGGGCAGGCTTGGATTCCCGGAAATCCACTTCATTAAAAGACCCGCTGTCATTTTTGTTCAGCATGGAGAAAGCCGTGTACGGATGAAACGGCTGTAAAAGAAGAGAGGGCATAGCATGAGGAGATAACAGGTCTTCGTCCGTTACATCAGGGTCAGTGTTCAGTGGGAGACTTGTGACTCTATGACAGCCACCCTTTGAAGTACACAGAGGTCCCTCCCTGGCTCCAGACTCACTACAGGGGGGTATGCCACCCTTTGTGTGTAGACAGGACACCCTATTCAGGTGTAAGTGTGAGGCTATGCCCAACTCCTCCCTCCCATCCTCCCAGGAAAATGCATGAAATCCCACTCAGGGTCCCTTTGTGTGTGGCTGTCTAAAAGGAATGCACAAAGTCCAGCTGTCACCCAGTCAGTGATCAGAGACAGGCAGCAAACACAAAATGACTAAGAACAGGAACATTCCTAACATTCTAAAAGTGGCATTTTCAGAGTAGTAATAACAAATCCAACTTTACCATTAAAGAGGTTATACCATTACCATTCAATAGGTACTAAACAATAGATATCTATCTTCTCTCAATTGGGAAGTAGTGCCTATTAAATGTAATAAGGAATTCCCAATGTTAACCTACGAGAGGGGTAGGCCTTGCAGTAGTGAAAAACGAGTTTGGGAATTTTTCACTACCAGGACATGTAAAACTTTAAAGCACATATCCTGCCTTTTAGTTACATCGCACCCTGCCATATGGGCTGCCTAGGGCCTACCTTAGGGACAACTCATAAGTAATAGAAAAGGAGTTTAAGGCTTGGCAAAGGGTTTTAAATGGCATGTCGACATGACAGTGTGAACTGCACACACAGGCTCGGCAATGGCAGTCCTGAAACATGTTTAAGGGCTACTTGAGTGAGCAGCACAAGCAGTGCTGCAGTCCCACTAGTAGTATTTAATTTACAGACCCTGGGCACATGTAGTGCACTTTATTAGGGACTTAGAAGTAAATTAAATGTGCCAATTGTGGACAAATCAATCAAGCCATGTTTAGGGGTGAGAGCACATGTACTTTGGATTATGACTAGGTTAAAACCCAGATGGTGGTGGTAACTATATTGGACAAAACTTTAATAGCTGACCACATCGATCCCAAACCTCCTACTGCTATGATCGCCAAATAAACACTTTCTAAACCCTTCCCCAACTATCGTTTTCAATCGACTAACAGAATCACATGTCCACCACTCAAATGAATTTAATATTTTCCATACTAATTCACCACTAATCCTGTTTGGGTTCCGAAGTAGCGTGTTACTTACCAAAAAGCGCTTTGACGCTTCATCAGGGGTAGCAAGCACTATATAAATGCAAACTCTTCCCTCTTCTATCCCTCCACTATCCGTTTTCTATCCAAATAACAGACTCACATGTCCATCACTCAAGTTAATTTCATGTTTCCCTCTACTAATTCACCACTAATCCTTTTAGGGTTCTGAAGTAGTGTGCTACTTTGCACTTTGACGCCTCGTCAGTGGTAGTATGTACTATACAAATGCAATTACAAGTACCGTAACACTAGTTAGAAGGGGTAAAGTGCCCAGAGTCCTAACGCAACAAAAATGAATCAGCAAAAATAAGAGGCAAGCAGGCAAAACGTTTGGAGAAGATCACCCTAAAGCTGTCAGGTCTAATTGTGTTTGTTTTGTATAGGGTGTTAGAGAAAATTTGTAAAAGATCTTTTAATATTTGTGAAAACACAAAGAGGGGAATTAGGGTAAACAGAGGGGCTTGGGATGGGTAATACAGTGGACATCAGGGGCAGGGGAAGGTAACACTTAGGAGTTGCAGTGTGGAAGGGCACATGGAGGGGCTGCAGGGTACTGGGAGCACGTAAAGGAGAGGTAGAGTCACACAGAGGGGCCACAGGCAATGGCAACGAAGAACCGCTGAGGTAAGCCAGGTTGGCACACAGATGATTCGCAGGAGGGGGAGGAGAGGATGTATAGGTGCTTCAGAAGGGCGGAGGGATGAACAGAAGTCCACTAGGGGTATGGTGGCATCAAGCGGTGCACAAGGTATATACATAACGGCCACAGGGGATTGAATCCCTAAAGGCCAATGTATACAAAGGTGTTAACTCTTTAAAAGCCTGCTATGCATCTTTTGTAAACACGTACATCTCAAATACTACTGAGTGGATTTACACCAAAAATGAAAAGCGAGGTTTCTTTGTAATGTTCTACTTTCTTGCCAAGTTCAGAGCAAGTTTGTTCTCAAAAAAATCTCTGTTATACAGATAATTGCTTGCTGCATTCCTGCAACTGTAAGTGTTATTATAGTGCATGCATTAATCAGTCAGCGCAACATCAAAACTCATCTCCGGCTTTGAAGTCGTTCCTTTCTCATATGAAACCTCTCAGCCCAAAGATGCCATAGCTGTGACGAAGACATGGCTTTACTGGCATTTTAAGTTTTCATCTCGCTGTAGCACTTTTTACCAAGTTGTGACATATTCACTTATGGCTGTGGATAATTTTTCCTTCAGCTACACCGCCTCTCCATCAAACGCTGGATGAACTTTTCTAGTTATTACCTGAGCTCAATATTCATAGAGTAACTCAGATTGAGCCGATCACCGAATGCAATAACACGTGTCAATGAAATCTGTGAGGCGATAAATCCTTTCCAGAATTCATGCTCGTGATGAGTTAGGGTGCGAGAAACATACTTAACACCAACCAGCCACAGAGTATGAATATTTTAAATATAAATAGAGTTGTCTGGATGACTCAATGCAACAAAGAAGATATGCAAGTCTCTGTTACATCTACTGTGAAATAGTTTACTCAGAGCTTCTGCTCTCTCGAGAGCCTCAGGCGGTCCAATGAAGAAGCATTCTTTCAGATGCACAAAATATACATACCATAGGAGATTGTCAAATTTTGCAACATGAAGCCATATTGGTTATTTTTCTAGATCCATCATCTTTCACGAAATTAGCCAGATCACTTAGACCCAGGCATAATTAACAGGCACAAAAACATTGTAGCACAAATAATATTTGTGTTGGCACATTTGCACGAATAACGGTAAATAAAGTGTGCAAACGGTAATTGCACCTGTTTGGAGCACGTAATTTTTTCCTAGACACTAAGGGCATGATTCACAAAAGACATTTTTGTGTATGTTTACTATTTTTGTGATATGCACAAACTACGTGCTTCATTTTACAAATAGTAATTTTACGATTGAGGAGACTCCGTAGATAAAATATAGGCCTGTCCTATCCATTTGTGTGCGAAGTTCTCCACCCCTACTGCGGAGCCTCTGAAATCATAAAATTACTATTAGTAAAATTAAACTAGTAGTTTGTGAATACAAACAATAATAAACTTACACCAAAGAGTAAGTGTGTCTTTGTGAATCAGGCCCTAAGGTTTGCACTGGCAATCACCACAAGGTAAAATGGGTGTTGGTGTCTATGCAAGCACTGGATTGAGTGAAATTTGCGCTTAACTCTTAAAATGTAAAAAGAACTATTGATGGACAGAATGCAGAACAATGTCATACATTCACCCAAGTACAGAGATCTGGGCCTAAATCCATCGTTTTTTTGCTCTAATGCCATTCCAGTTTGAACCCAGCCATATGCAAATCAGTATTGACCCTGCGCCCAATGGGAAGAGTCCAGCCTGAACTGCCAGGCCAGGTCCTCCCTGGACTGGAAACAAGCATCCTAGGACCGGTTTCGGGGTTTCACCCCTCATCAGCCAGGATAGCTTGACTCCAGTGGCATGGAGAGCTCTTAATATGTGCTATTCTAGAAATGCACAAATTATGTCTGCAACAGTATTAATATTTTGAAACAAACAATCACAAACAAGGCCATAATATATATAGGGTTCACTATCCCCTTTTGTGCTGTAGCCTCCTATAAACTACGACAGTGTGCACTATTACAGACCAATGGCGAAATTACACATTCCCTGGGGCCATCTTTCACTGTGCAGGCGACAACCAACTCTGCTATTGACAGGAGGCATAGATTCCCCTGCAGGCCTGAGTAACAGCAACTGTCTGCAGATGGATGTCAAGGGGGTATCCATGGTATATGCAGAATGCTGGACAGTAGCGTAGCTTTACAGAATGAAATATGAGTACTCAAGAAGGGATGTGTTTTTTTAGATCTGGCTTGTCAACACGGCTGATTGCACGGTCTACTGTTGCAAGTTCTTTACACTCTACAAAGAGTGGGCTTTGGCTCTATTGAGAGAAGCATGACTCAATCAATCAATCAATTAATCAGCAGTTGTATAGTGCAGCACTGTAATCCCTAAGGGTATCTGGGCGCTTAGGGTGCTGTGTCTCAGTCGAAAAGCCTTGTCTTGAGCTTCTTTCTGAATTCTGCCAGGGAGGGTGCTGTTCGGAGGTGGAGGGGCAGGTCGTTCCAGGTCTTGGCAGTGATGAAAGAGAAGGAGCAGCCCCCGCTGTGGCTATGACAGATACGAAGGGTATGAGAAAGGGAGGCGGAGCGCAGGTATCTTGCGGGCAGGTGGAAGTTCAGTCAATGAGTGATATATGATGTTCCTTGATTGTGGCGAGCTCTGTATGCATGAGTGAGGATCTTGAGCTGGAATCTCTTTTGGGTGAGGAGCCAGTGGAGGTTTCTGAGGTGAGGTGTGATGTGAGTCTATTTGGGGAAATTCAGAATGAGTCAGGCTGCAGTGTTCTGTATATTCTACAGCCTTTTGAGGTGCTGGGAGTAGAACCCAGCATAGAGAGCATTGCCATAGTCTAAGCGGCTGGGAACGAGGGCTTGTGTGATGGGCTTTCTGGTGTCGATGGGGATCCATCTGAAGAATCTGCACAGCATACGAAGGGTGTGGAAGCAGGAGGAGACAACTGCATTGACTTGTCCTTTCATGGCCAGTTGGCTGTCGAGGATGATGCAGAGGTTGCTTGCATGGTCTGCCGTTGTGGGTGTTTGTCCGAGTTCTGCTAGCCACCAGCTGTGGTCCCATACCAAAGTGCTCTCCGGAAGATCAGTACTTCTGTTTTGTTGGAGTTGAGTTTGAGGCAGCTGTCTCTCATCCATTTGGCTACGCTGGTCATGGCATTTCAGAAGTTGGTTTTGGCGTTGGAGGGGTCCTCTGTGAGCATAGAGGATTAGTTGAGTGTCGTCTGCGTAGGAGATTATGTTGAGTCCATGGGATCTGACAATATCTGCAAGGGGGGTCATTTAGATGTTGAACAGGGTGGGGCTGCGGGATTATTCTTGGGGTATGCCGCAAATGATGTTCTTGGGTGCGTAGGTGAAGGAGGGCAGTCGGATGCTCTGGGTGCGTCCTGAAAGGAAAGAGGTGATCCACTTGAGGGCCTAATGGTATTTGCAGCCTGGTGTATCATCCACCTCCTATGGACCACTTTTTGCAATGCATGAGGGACTATTTTACATTTTAGGTCTGGCTTTATAGTGCAGGTGTTTGAGACCTATAGTTCTCCCCTGTGTAAAATATACATAGAGTGGCCTTTGGCCCATCCAGAAATGTAATGCCCTCCCTCTCACCTCATGCTATTGACTGTTTGATGTATCCTTCATGTCCTACGGAGTGCTTACATTGTCGTGTAGTTCCTAGGACCCCCCAGAACCTGCGCGTTTTGGATGACCTAAACTGAGGGCTTGGTGTGCAGACAGACTCTGGACACCCCCAAAGGATGAGTCAGCCATTAGACCAGCTAGCTCTATGGGGCCACTTCCACCCCCCTGTATTCTACAGTGGTGTATGTAGTTTCTGTCAAACACTGAACATGACAACCCTGATTCCTCAGGTATCGTGGAAACAATACGGTATCTTTTGCTCAGTCACTCGTGTTTGCTTTTCTCAGAATACACATAGAATGACGATTGGAACGGTTTCAATAATTAATTATTGGTCAAGCACCAGTCTAGTATGAAACATGTTAGCTGCGACAATCAAAAGATAGGAGCAGACAAATGTAATCGCTAGTACCAATATCGTAAAAAGTAGATACAGTCCTACCATAGTGCTAATAAGATGAATAAAAACATATTATATAAAACAATAGCACTGACGTACTCCTACGATGCGTAGCCTACCTAAATGTACCTAGCCTAGGTATGTGGGTGAAGCCTGTGTATGTAAATGTCAGGATAGATCCTAATGTAGCCAAGAAACCCCCGAGGAAGTACTAACCCCTCATCTGATGGTTCTGACTGAAGGACCCTGTCTCTGCGTCGAGGATGGCACCCTGCAAGGGATATCAGGTCTCTGCCTGTCGAAGGATCAGGCTGCAGAGTCTCGGTCCAGCCTGGAAGGAATTCTCCTCTGTTCTGTAAGGGGGAGTGAGGGTCTTTTATACTAAAATGGTCACTACAGGGTTTTTCCAGAATTTATATGTTTTTAAAACATTCACTAATCCTTTGCTAATCGTTTTCTAAACAAAAACACTCATGCACAGCTGGCTGTTGGCCATGGATGAAAAAAAGTAGTGACCCTTATACAGAATAAATCTACCGTGCCTGGGGACATGTTTATGTACGTCAGGTACAGGGATTAAGATAAGATACCGAGAGCCTGGTTGTCGAAGAGACAGAAGTAAGCTATTAGGTAAAAGGTCACCTGTGTTTAGGACCGTTCTGTTGTGTGGATGGGACACAATGTATGTAATCAGTATGTACATGATGGGACTATCCTAAAGAACATGACAGCATGGCAATCCATAAGTGACTACTTCACATCTAAAAAGTACATTGAATTATCACACAATATTTTTTTTCTCATAGGTGCATTCTACATAAAAGCTATAACTTTTTGTTTTGTTGTTCACTGTATCAGGAATTTTCTCATTTCTTATTTATTGCTCAAAATGCAAACCAGGTCTATTGGTTTTGCTAATATCCTTTGCTGTATTTATTGACTACAGAAGCAGTCATAAATCTCTCTCTGACTTCTCTCAGAAGCAGGTGTAGCTATTGACTTCCTGCAGATTTGTGATCTTGTTTCTTGAGTTCTAGCACAATACGGATTTCTACTTTTTCTGCTTTCTGAAGGTGGCTGTTTAAACTTTTTTAGTTTCTCCTAAATGGAGACTTTGGGTTTAATCCTCATGTGCTTCATTAAAGGTTAGAAAACAAGACTTCACTCAGTAGCTATTGATTAAGTTTTGAGGTTATTGAGTGATGGCTGGTGTGTGCAAGTACACCACATCAAAGAAGATGAAAACTATTTAGCTACTTAAATACAGATACCCATGTAGTGCAGGAGCATGACCAAAGATAGGCATGAGTATGGAATTTCCTGGAAGATGGCAAACTACAAGTAATGGCTTGTGCCCATTGGTGTACAGAGCGATATCTACATACCTCTTGTCTTTTATCAGCATCCAGAAGTCACTGATTGGGTAATTTAGAGGCTTCACAGAGGGACCAATTCAGTCGCACTATCACATATGAATTATGTCTGATATATGGAAGGTTTTTATTAATGTTCTAACTGCACATTAGTATCAGTATGCACTAACTTTTGTGCTCAGAATCCAACAGGAGCGTAAAGGTTCCATCTCGCATTACTTCGACCAGTGCCTATATCTACAGAAATATAAGAGCCAGTGGTAAAAATGGGGAAAGGGCTATAGGATAAGACAGAAAACCACGACACAGGAATTCAGCGCTATGACTCATCACTTCTGTTGATTAGGTATATCTGTAGTATGTGGTAGACAACTACAAGACAATGAGATACCTTAAATAACTTGTTATAGAATTGTTAGAAAGTCACCCTTTTTGTCCTGTTCACCCCCATTTTCTTATGCTGACTGACACTGGCGGTAGCTGACTCTGACTGGGCCCTTGGCTCTGCTAGTCAGGCCCAGGGCCAGTGCTATGTTAAACACAAACACATGCATTGAGGAACACCTATAATTGGCATGTCCTACCCTATAGGTCCCTAGTAGATAATCGGGCAAAGGGATTAAAGCTACCTATAAATCCCTAGTATGTATAGGTCATGGCAGTTCATAGTCCAGCAGCCTGTGTTGCATCACTGCTTATAAAAGTAAATTCACTGCAAACTCCACTTTGGTGGTATGGGCACTTTACAAGTGATAATCTACCTTATTTTTACATTTTGGGTACCCCCAAGGTCTCCCCTAGATGGTCCATGGGTGGTGGGGTCATGTACCTATAAGCAGGGTCCCTATAAAATATGTTTTATAAGCCCTGGTGAGTTGAAGCTGCAATTATATGTTTCCCCAGTGTAGGAAATTCACTACAAAATTGACTTTGGTGCTGTGGGCACTGTGAAGTGATAACCAACATTGTTTTTGCATATTAGGAACCCATCAGGTCTCCCCTAGGTGTTCCAGGGGTGCGGAGCGCTGTAAGTATGAGCAGGGGCTTTATAAAAGAGGTTTTATAACCCCTGGTGAGTAAAACATTGCATATTTCATTTTCCCCCATTGAAGATAGTTGGACTCATAGGCTAACATGGCAATATTTTATGGATGCATAAGTATTGCTAGGAATGTCTGAAAATATAATTCAAGGACTGAACAGAATGGTATTGATAAATCCAGCAACTTGGCATTGTTGAATTGATCATGAATTGTACAGAAAATAAGTTATAAAACTTTCTTTTCTGTAAGCCAAAATCCAGCCTCTAGCAGGTTTCCCTTATTGGTCAGCTCTGAAGAGATTAGCCAAGTTGCCTTGATTAGGTGATAAGTGGCCTGGCCCGGCAGAGGCTATCTGATGGAGGGAGCTCTGTGGGGCACAAGAATGTCAAAGCAGGGGTTTGGGCCATAAAGCATCAGCTTCAAAGGAAGAACAGGTCAAGCCAGCCTGTCAGTCAGGGCCACCCCCTCTCCCTGCCAGATGTGAGGCTTAGGAAGGAATTCACAGATGTGAGTGGGGGAGGTTATGGAAATAAGCCATACTCTGCGTTTGGTTTAGTTAGCTGTTGCTGCTCTGATGGAATTTCAGCCATGATGGATTTTGAGAGAATGGTGCTTTCTGGGACAAGACTAGGCAACACTTTGGAGGAAGTTATCATGCTCAGGGGTGTTGCCCTGCACCTCTTTGGACAGGGGTGCTCCCCTGCTTGTTGACAGAGAACATTGGATAAATATGTGAGAGGTGCAAAGCCCCTCAGTTCTGTTGCCTGAAGCTACAAGAAGAAGGAAGATTGTCTTGCTGGAATCCTGAGCTGCACCCAGGGCCTGCCTGGTGAAGACTGCACTTGCTGCACTATCTGGGACTACAGCTCTGAGGACTTTTGCCTTGCTTCAAGAAGAAGTAAGGAGTGAACTCCCTGCAGCTACAGGTTAATAGAGGTTAACTGACCCTTCTCCAGCCAGAGTCCCCCTCCTGGCATGTGTCCAGTGGAGTTTTAAGGGTTTGACAAAGTGCATTTTGGGAATTGAAGTCCAGACCTGTCAAGGACCATCTACGAGATTCCAGACTCTTGGATTTGTGTTTTGGACACCTGGAACCCACCAGTAGACCTTCTGGAAGGACCTTTAGAAGTTTGGGAAACTTTTTGGAAAAAGGTCCATACGGTGACCGACTGGACCTCGAGGGCCAAGCCAACGACCTTCAAGCTTGACCAAGCCCAGATTCCAGGTTCATCCCACTGAAAAGCTCCGGAGGTCCGACTTCCAGGATTTGAACAGGACCTTGCGGAAAGTCAAGCTGGAGAACGCTCACGAAGTCAGGACTGGTGTATAACATTGAGGGCCCCTGGCAGAAAAAGCTCCTGAAAAGTTTCTAAGTCCGATGCTAAAACTTTGACCAGGGCCTACCGCGCAGGGTGTCCGAGCAGGGCTCCATCGTGGTCGGCCTCATACTTTGACTTTGTCCTGGTCAAGGGTGACCAGACGTCCAGAAGTGGCGCTATTGGTTTCTAAGCCCCAGAAAGTGTTTATTCTTTAAAAATTAGTATCTCTGGTTTCCTGCTTTGGATTTTGATGGTTATGGTGTCATTTTAAAGATATAAATATTGCCTATTTGTATAAATTGGTGTGAAATCCGTGTTTGTTAAGCGCAAACTACTCTCCCTTACGGGTCTCATGGCGCTGGGGGCCGTCGTGGAAATTAAGTGAGCTATTGCCCAGAGTCACATGGTGCTGAGCTGAGCTGCCGCCGGAGCCGGGGATCGAACCGTGAGCCCTGTGCTCCGAAGTCAGCTGCCCTGGCCGCTGCACCACACCTCTCCACACTCATGTGTGTATTTTGTGTTGTGTTGTGTCTTACTTATTTACTGTAATGTTGTTTTGAAATGCTTTACATTCCTATCTCCTAAGTTAAGTCATATTGCTCGGTGTCAGCTCCCAAGGGTTGAGCAAGGGAATAATTTATAGAGACCCTATTTAGGAACCAGTACCGTGTTGGTGGCCTTATTGCTGGTCTTAGGTGCCTACCTACCCCTCCCAATAACCCACATTCCAACAAGATGGCTCTATGCTTAACTGTAATAGTGAAGGGTTTTGCTTAGCAGTACATCTGTGTAACAGACTCTCTGCACTTTGATATGGAACTTGCAATTCCTGACAACTAAATACACACATGAATGAGTATGTCAAATATATAAATTATAAGCTTCCTGAACTAACTACACTCATGCCATGTACTGCTCATGACCTTCCATATTACATCACTTATAACATGTTAAATGACATCATTGATGACATCACAGATGACATAATACAATCATTGCAACACAGACCTATAGGGTTTTTTACCTTGAATTAATTGAACACACTACATGTATGAACAATTTTCTACTCACCTTAATCGGATCACCCACTTTAATACTTCACATGACCCGCAATTTAAAGACCAGAGGTTGACAGGTATACATTTGTCACTGTGAAAAACACTTTCTTTCAGGTCCTATGGACTACACTCCGATACACTAAGATACACTACGCACATTCCTGAAATGAGCAGTGACAACAGCCTTTGAACCATGTTTTCAACACCAGTGAGAGACAAACCTCCTCTTAATGGGGTATCCCTACATTCTACATTATTCAACAGTTTCTGAAACCTTAACATCTTCAGCAAACCTCTAGAAATAAAAAATCCACACTTTATAAATGTCCTCTCTAAATATAATTTGTCTTTAGCAGTGTGTTAGACCTGTCAGCCTTAGGGTGGTCTTTCCCCAAACGTTTTGCCATCCTCCTCCATTTTGGCTGACGTCATTTTTGCTGGCCTTAGGACTCTGCCCACTTTACCTCTGCTAATCAATTTTAAAGTGCACATGCTCACTCCTTACAACATGGTAACATTGGCTTGTACCCAATTGTCATATTCAATTTTATTGTAAGCCCCTAGTAAGGTGGCACTACATGTACCCCGGGCCTGTATATTAAATGCTACTAGTGGTCCTGGGGCATTGATTGTGTCACCCACTTAAGTAGCCCTGTAAATATGCCTCAGGCCTGCCAATGCGGCCTGTGTCTGCAGTTTTAAAACTGAAATTTCTATCTGGCAACTAACTCTTTTGTCAGGCCCAAACCTTTCTTTTTAATACATATAAGTCACCCCTAGAGAAGGCCCCGGACAGTCCAGAGGGCAGGGTGCAATGTATTTGAAAAGTGTGACATGTACTTTTATGTTTTACATGTCCTGGTAGTGAAAAACTCTTACATTTGTTTTTCACTACTGCAAGGCCTACCTTTCCCCATAGACTAACATTGGAGTTACCTTATTGCATTTATTAAGCTGTAATTTCCGAATGGGAGCAGGGAACCAGTTTATAATTGGTGTCTTTTGAATTGGA
This sequence comes from Calotriton arnoldi, assembly GCA_963921515.1. Classification (NCBI taxonomy): domain Eukaryota; kingdom Metazoa; phylum Chordata; class Amphibia; order Caudata; family Salamandridae; genus Calotriton; species Calotriton arnoldi. Next base: position 23,073 of record CAWUFW010003039.1, read on the forward strand.
ATGAAAAATCCTAACTCATGGTGAAGTCGGATTTTAAGTTACAATTTTGAAAATGCCACTTTTAGAAAGTTAATAATTTTTCAACAAGGGATACACAAGGATCACTGGGAACCTGGGGTATTAACTATAGCAAAAACACACACAATACTAGTAGCAATCCTTTAGATGCAAAGAACCAAATAGTGAACATAATTTATTCAAAAGAGTTTATGAAAAACAATTTCATGACACAGCAGAGTAGTGAATATTGGAGCTAAATAAATGTGCCTTGTGCTCTCTTTAGAAGTGATACTCTCAAGTGATAAATGGCGATCAACATGTATATAAACAAACACAAGAACTGCACGGCCCTTTGCAGCAAATTCTCAACAATCATATAGGGTCTGCATTTTTAAAGTCAACGGCACTTCTATCCCAATGGCGGGATCATCATCAGAAATCAGGTGTATCCAGCGAGCCTGAGAGAGATTATGTAAGGTAATGCAGTTCCTAAAGGAGGCGGTCCCTGGTGACAAACCTCAGGAACAGGGTGGCCGGGGCTGAAAATATACTGGATACCCATAGGTGGCTCCAGTCAGCCCGCAGTGGGAAGCACGCGTGTGGTCGAGGTCTCAAGCTTGAGTGCCAGATTCCTTTACTGGGCTGGAATCAACCCAAAAATGGTAATTCGGTGGTGGCGAAGACTGGCAGCATGGAGTCCTTTCGGGACAATGAGTTCTCAAAGGGCCCTTTGTGACAGTGTGTTTTTTGTTATGTGGTTTATATCATAGTTTTAGACATTTTCCTGCCTTAGCCATTTAATGCCTGTGGCCTGTATCTGGGTCACATGACTGGGTGTACCTGACAGTTGAGCATGAGTATTCCTCCTAGACAGCCACACAGAATAGGGAGCTTAGGTGTGCCTGAATGGGCCATCACTGACAGGACCGAAGGGAGCAGCTGGGCATCCCACTTATACTCAAATAGCGTGTGTCCTGCCTCCACACAAAGGGCTGCATACCCTCTGCAGTTAGTCTGGAGCCAGGACAGGGAAGGGAAGGGAAGGGAAGGGAAGGCAAGATGCCTGGATACTTCAAAGGTAAACCTCTAGAAGCTTCTCACCCACTTCAAAGGCACATTATGCTGAAGTAACTCTAAGCTGTATATGACTATGGTGTCATCAGTGATATCATCAATGATGTCATTTGTGATGTCATCAGCAATGTCATCAATTATGTCATTTAACATGTCATAAGTGATGCAATATTTGAGGACCTAAGCAGTGCATGGAGGGGCGCCAACTATAGTTAGGTCAGTAAACTATAGCTGGTGAACTTCAGTGTGTTTTTCTTTTAAAACACTAGTATTTATATTATTACAAAGCCTGTCTATATCGTCAATTTAACATTTGTTTTTTAGTGAATTTCTTAGTCTTATTTAACCTGTTTACCGCGGCGAACATTCAGCCGCGGTGCGGGCGTTCTAAAGGGTGGGCGGGACTGCGTCGGCCAACGGTCGTGCGCAGCACCAGGGAGGTAGTGACATATTTTCCACACCTAACAATAATATCACTTTACCTTACCCTTTGTTTTTCTCACCGAAATTTGATTTTTTTTTAAATGTAAAGTAAGATCTTATAACCATTCCTAACTTTAACATCACTTTAACCTTTGTTTTTTTCATTGAATTTCAGTTTTTTAAATCATGTTAATCCAATACCGCCTCTATCCAACCCCCTGTGGTTGGCCAACCCACCACAGAGTATGGTCTTTGGTTGTGCGCGGAATGGGTTTGGGCTCAGGGCCTGTGCCCAACCCCCACCATGCCACACATGGCCTTTGGGGGCCTCACTTGGTGCAGCAGGCGTGCCGTGATATCCACAGCATGTTTTTTTAAATTGCTGTGGCCCTCTGGCACCCCTACACTGGCCATAGGGTCAGGGTCCCCCTACTCTACTCCCCTCTATGTTATTTTTTTTAATCCCTGGACATCGGGATTGAGTCCTGAAATCGCAGCCACAACATTTCTACTGATGTTGCGGCCAGCCAATTAGATTGCTCAGTCCTGCTGGAACAGTCCAGTTCCGATTAAACTAAGATGGCAGATGGGAAAAAAAGCTCCTGCGGCCAATCAGATCACTCTGTTTTTTAATTTATGGTACTGTGGGACCATCCTATCAGATTCACTAAATATTTAACATTAATTTCTCAAAAAAGTGTACAGATTTATACCAAATCACAAAAAGCACACTTTCTCAGTATAGATTAAGTTTTCTGCCAAATTTGGTGTAATTCAGTTCAGATATTTTTTCTATGTCACTTGCTAAAATTCCTACAGGAAATTGCAAGAGAAAAACACGTTTTGGGACGATCCTTTTTCCTGGCCCATGCTTGACAGGTCAACTCAAAACCTTTCAGGAAGGAGATGAAATGTATACAGTAGAATTTTTCACAATGACTTAAATAGCTACCGCATGTCTCATTACTAGAGACTCTCTTTTGGGAGGTGAGTTACAGTTTCTACTTGACTTCTGTAAACTGAAAGGCAATCAGCAATGTTAGTATCATGTTGTTCCCTAACCTTGGGAATTTGTATGTGAATACTAAAACTCTAGTACCAAAATGTATTTTGTACATCACACAAAACAGGCCTAAATCAAGAAAATTGCCCACACATTCACTGGAGGGAAAGTGCCTTGCAAAACACCTGCCTACCAAGGCTGCACCTCTGCTTTCAGCGGAGCCCAGAAACCTCACCTATACTGGCCCAGGACTGTGACTCTCCGGGAGACCTGCCCTTATCAGAAGTCCTCTGAGCTGCTCACCCACAAACTGTCCTTCCAGTGCCTGAAGCAGCAAATTGCACAGGACTTGTGCTTCCAGATCTCGGCCATCAAGGCCATGCAGGAGGCCAGGGAGGTCAACCTGTGTCTTTGAAGACACCAATCTACCAGCTTGCCCACTGTATCTGAGGCAAGAGGGCCTAAGGGGACAGGGAGCAGTGGTAGCATACATGCTCTATATCTTATGTGCAACATTCATATATACATGTACAACACAATCCACTCTAAGAATCCCCCCAGGTCCATGATAGGACAACATTAGTAAATGTGACAACCTTCAGTCTTCGAAGCTTATGTTCATCAATAACATACTTTCTGGATACTTCTCTGCATTCCCAGTGTCTGTCAGTACAAATCCATAGGAAGCAAAAGGTCTTCGTAAGCTAATGTGAGATCTGTGTAGTGAAGACATGACTGTAACAACATTGGATATAAATTGCCTAGCAAAGATTACATGATCCAAAAGGGAAGTTATACACTGATATCCAATATGGCCACTGTCTCTCCAGAATCTGTAAGAGTTCATGGCCTGCTAGGAATTGTAGTGATGCTGCTCAGTGTGTTCTCCATGCATGCATACCTCAGTTCAGACAGCGCCATCTCTCCTTGATGACTGCCATCCATTCCTTTCCTGAATTAAACTTAGCGTGAGTTGGTTTGAAGCATTGCTCACTTGCACTTAACCTGCACTAAGTAGTAAGCAGAGTCTCCAGTCCCACCTCTTGGCAATTAGCTGAAGGTATACTTTCTAAGAGATTGAAGAAGATCTAGCTAGCCTTGCAGTATGACCTCATAGGGGTGCATGGAGTGCCATCTAAACTAGTGTTCTTTGGATGACAAGAGCTAAGGCAGCCTCATGAACCTGGGATCCAAACACGGTTTAGAACTCTGAACTTTGAACTTAACTGAAGTGCCATGGATAAGTCAGTCCACTATGTTGTGATCAATAGCAAAAACATCGACTTAACCATCTAGAGCAGATATGATGAAATGTACTCATCTTTGTGGAATCATCAATGTCGGTCCTCAGAGGGTGACCATTTTTCTGAACGCTCCTATTTTGGTTTTGATAACCAGTGCGGCAATGCAGGTGCCAAGAGGTGTATATAAAGCCAACATTCTCTAACTAGCAGCAAGACTAACAAAGAGTTTCAAAGAAATTAACCAAAAGCCGCCTGACTTTCCTAGTATGGTCCAAGACCAATCACAGACTCTGGCTAGGCCAGAACTGTGAAGATAACTCAGAAACATATACACTATATCATTGTTGCAAAGAAAAAGAACACATCAATTTCTTACTTGGAAAACTCATCCATGTACAAATTTCTTTAACCTTGTATCACCCAAAGTAGTGACTTCAATGTAGGGCTTTGAGAAGGGATTTTTTACTGCATTTAATTTAATTTTGTTTGCTAAGCTAGGATCACCCTCTTCAAAGCTTTCTGGAAAGGAATTGTTAAAAAAAAACGAATATAAAAAGAAAATTCCACCACAGGTTTTGCAATTGTCTAAGTCAGGCATCTCCAACGAGTAGCGTGTTAGCTACCATTAGCTCTCCCGGTGCCTGTGAGCAGCTCTCGTGGGTGCAGCCCAGCCTATTACTTTAGAAGCTTTTGCTTGGCTGAATTATTATATGTATACCAAAAATATAAAAACTTGTATTCAAGATGAAAAGTTGTGTATTTTCATAACAAATAAGTTGATGTTTGGAGAAAATGGGTTGAATTTTCAAAATGTATTTAAAGCTGCTATTTGTGTTGGAGAGATCTATTACTCATATTGCTACCTTGGTGCCAGGGGAATTGGAGCTATGGCTTTTATGCATTACCCATATAGAGGCATTCCAAATTGATAATGTTTTTTCACTTTACTGATGGCAATCCTGCTTAATGTACTGCTGTTATTACTGCTGGCAATCTTAGAAGGGATAGTCACCATTACATCACTACTATTAGTAGCTCAGGATGATTTTCATTGAACAAAAGTAGATCTTATTACAGAAAAGGTTGGAGAACCCTGGTCTAAGTGGTAGTCAATATTTCCTACTATTGCAGTTTATAACTACCTACAGCTTGTGGGGGAAAAAGAGTTATGCAACTCTTTAGCGAACCCAGAAAGCTCTACATTATTGAAATGTGGACTGCATTCCCATTTCAGCAAGGGGTAATTGTGTCGCATGATTTATTTTCTTGAAGAAACTACTCACTGAAATAAAAAAAATGCTAGTAGGAGAAAATTGAAACAATTGGCAATTTGTTTTGTATATTTTGATCCAATGGCTGAGTTACAAAAGTAAAATGCTATTGTAGCAGCCAAACTCTGCTCATTTTAGCGAGACAGAGTGTTTGTTGGTTGTCCAAAAAGTTTGCCACTTACAGGCATTAACCAAGTTGTTGCATCTAAGTTTTATTAAAATGTTGTTCAAATCTTTCTTTGTATACTGGCCGTGTACCAATTTGAAAGGTAAACCCTAATGTATGAGAAGTGAGAATGAAGGAAAGCTGGACATTTCTGAAATATGCAAAAGAATCTGACTTTAGGAACAGTGTTTATCTGTTTGACTCTAGTTCTGGGGTTATGCATAGTATTATGCGATTCAGAGGATTTATTGCAAAATATGTTCTTTCTTCCAAACTGATTTTCATTTCAATGCAATAACGGTTGGAAAGTTGAAGTAAAAGAACAAATGAATGTCCTACTATGCTGTACTCCAAAATTTCTGATGATTAAAACAATTGCACGCTTGTGTGGCAAGCCACTTGACAAGAAATGCCCCCAAATGTATAATGGAAACATCAAGATCCCCTGGAATTTCAGTCTTTTTGGTGATGTTGGTAGTTGTGGTATTTGGGCCCTCTCAGGGAAACCTACCAATATCTGACATTACTGACACATAGACACCCAGATAAGTCCACGGCCGTTTGACATACATTGATACCACCCCTATTTTGTTATCAAGAATGCCTTCAAATAAAAAAAAGTACACCAGTTGTTAGTGGGTTCCTCATTCGTGACAGCAACCATTCAAAACTAGGACCATGTTAAGTCAATGTATCATCAATGTGGTTGTCACATCATTTATGCATTGAGTGTACTGTTATTTTTGGGAGAATTGTGGGAATGCAGGTTAAGACTTTGGTTATTGGATCATTAGTTTTTAAAAATGCCCAGTATTGGTAGGGTTCCTTGGGTGCGGGCCAACCGTGGTCCGAAATGCTGCTGAAATGTTACAGCCATTCTGGGTGGAATGGAGAGAGGAAATATGTTGTTTTTAGTAATATTTTGGATATTTTCAGGGCATGCTGAGTAAAACAAAAACTCCTACGATCCACACAGACCTCTCCTCCCTGGATTCTGAAGGTTTCAGGAATGTCCAGGGGTAGGAGAGCTCCCTCGGGTATCGGCTGACTGAGAGCCAAAATACTACAGCAATTCCTCTTGGCAAGTGTGATGAAATTAGATTTTATGAACATAGTTTTAACATATGGATTGGCAGAGATGATGCAAACCCACAGTCTTCCTCCCCTGGGAGCATAAATACTGCCTGGTGTCTGGTGCCACCCATCCGTTTTTTCTCTGGTTGTCTGGTGAGCTTTCTGCACCCATAGGTGGGAAGTTGAATTGTTTAGCACCTATCTGCCTGTGCCAGTGGTATGAGAAAGCTGAACAGATCCTCACAGAAAAAAGTGAAAAACAGCATGGTGCACAGGATTTGCCCATCCTGGCACTGGACTGCAGCTCCCATCCCCAAGCATTGAACAGTCCTTTTGCCACCAGCGAAGGACTGTGAGAGAAAGGGGGGGGTTAACCCTCTCCCAGGCAGCTCATATGTCAAAACTATGTCCAAAGAAATCCAAATTTGCTTTACTTGCTGTGGGGATGGCTGTAGAATTCAGGGTCTGGCCCCTCTGTATTCAGAAAAACTGTTTGGGCTTCTGTAGTGTTGGGTGTAGCACAATACCAAGAATGACCAGCCACAAACCCAAACTCCTAATCTCAAATAAGGCATTGGATGCACAGTTCTTAATTTCCAGTGCAAGCTCTAACAGTCCTCAACAGAGCTGAGATGTCGTTAGTGAAAAAAATGCCATGGTTTGAAACGACTCAGCTGACTTTTACTGGAGGAAGATTAGCTTGTCTTTGAAGAAGAGGATGCCTGGACCCCCTTCCACGGAGTACCTTCAGCATTGCACTACCTCTGCTCCACCTTTAGCTGGTGCACAACCAGTGCACCTTCCAAAAGGTTTTTTGCCTCTGCACCCACATCTGTAACACCTCAAAAGGCAAAGCGTCCCCAAATTTGAATGGAGCCATTCCCCCATGCAAATGAGGGAACATCCATCTTGAGTGTGTCATTGTAAGATGTGTGCTGCTGTCATTCATATTGTGGAAGGGGCTGTATAAGCATTTGTGACCAATTCTACCTTATCATGTGCCCTCAGGGGGAGCAATATTCATAAGTAAATGCCCAGTGGACCATGTGGACAATTTCTGTAATACATCCCTGGTGTTTAATGTACTTTCTGCACCTCAGGAAGGGTCAATGGGGACTAAATCCACCATGCCCTCAGGGTGGCAGAAACACTGTTGTGTCTTTTGAGGTCGAGTGCGACCGGGAGCCAGGAAAAGCTGCCGAATCCAATTCTTTTTAAAATAAAACATGTATTTCTTGCATCCAGTGGGCTTTCTGCCCACTCAATGGGACAGATTGAAGATAAACCCCCAATCTGTCCCCGACAGGAGCAAATTTGAGGTGTTAGGGTATGGTCGATGCCTGGACGGGCCACCTCTACGTCAAGGGACAGATGTGGAGTAAATCTCACAGTTTGCCTTCTGGAGGGGCCAGAAGGAGTGCTGGGGCTTTAGAGGCAAGTGGTGTCAGGTCTCCTTCAGGAACAAATCCAGCAGGGGCGATGCATAGATCCCACTTCCACCCCATACTACCCCTTCCGGGAAGCTGTAAATTCTTCCCTGGTGGGGCATCACGCAGGGGAAAAAAGGGAAAGTGGATAAAATAACAAATAAAGTAGTGGTCCACTACTTGGAAGGCTTTTTCAATCCTCGATAATGGAGCAACCCATTGCCATCGAAGAATTCCTCAGCCTTTGGAAATATCCTTTATAAGGAAGGAAAGACAACTATTACTACCAACAGACTAACAAAGATGTCCTAGTCTCTAGTACCAACTCCCTACCAATCCAAGGATATACATACTCTCTATACCCCTGGTAACTTCATAGGGTAGTGAGGTGGCTGCGAATGAGGAAAATAACCAGGAGTCCAAGGCACAGACCATCCAAAAATAACTAGGACCCCAGAGAGAATTATAGGAGGGGTTGTCGCCCCTTTCCTTTAACGTGCGCACAGCCGTGCTTAACCAGTCTCTCTTATAACAAATACTGAAGGTACAATATAAGAAACAAAACAAGTAATCCAGATGAGTCATGATCAGGCTCACGCAGTGAAAACAAAGTCTCAATCGTAAAAGGGCTGCTCTGCCCTACTCCTTACACATGCACGAAATGAAGGTACGTAGGAATACTAACGTGGAGCTGGAAAAAATAAAAAGTTTCAATGCTCCTTTCCTCGGAGCGGTCCAAATCCAGCCAGTAACCATGAGACCAAAAATCAGGCTACTAGCTATGTACTCAAAGTTATAATGTCCAAAAATAGGAAATAAAAGTAACTAAAGGAAAACAGAGATACAGCAGCTCTCACCAACTGTGAAAGTTCCGTAGGCTTTTAGTATGCTCCCGTCCATGGAGCCAGGCGAAAGGAAAGAGCCAACAGTGAGGCGGCAGGTAGAAATACCTGGGAATGCTCTCTGCAAACAAAGAAAGTCTGATGCTACGGAGCCCAGAAGACCCACAGCAATGAGGTGGCTCCTTCGGTTGTCTGACACTCTACTCGAGTGTGAAGTCTCCGAATCAAAGGAACGCGGTCGACGTCTCTGCACGGCAGACGATAGCAGAACAATCCAGGACAAAAAGGCTCAAGAAGGAAATTGAGAAGCACCGGTGTGTCCCGAGGGAAGGGCTTATAAAGCAGCCTCGTTTCCCTCGGAAAACCTGGTGAGCGTCCCGAGGCATGTTGGGACTTGAAGTCTTCCCAACCCCGTTTTAATACTGCCCACGGAGGATCATGACAATACTGCTCCGCATTGTCCGATGTCCCGGCGGACCACCAGGCTTCGAAGGGTGAAGAGCATGAAAACGTCGGAGGAGAGCAGGGCAGTGAAGATGGTGGGCTGGTTCCCATGTCCGTTCCTCAGGACCAAACCCTTTCCAATCAACAAGATAGTACACCCTCCCTCTCCTTCTCTTAGAGTCTAAAATGCTCTGTTCCTCATACTCCAATTCCCCATCCACATCCACAGGGGCAGGAGTGTCTGACAAGTTTGTGTGAGGAGGACAGGGACGTAAAAGGGAGACATGAAACACACAGGGGCCGATTCACAGAACTAATCTGAGATAAAATTATAAACTTACTACTTTTGGTATTCACGGAAGGCATTTAGTAGTAGTAAAGTTAGGACTCCTAACTTTACTACTACTAAACTGAGAAAAATCCTAAACTTATTACTTTTGGCATTCACAGAAGGCATCTAGTAGTAGTAAAGTTAGGACTCCTAACTTTACTACTACTAAATGCCTTTTGTGAATACCGAAAGTCGTAAAGTTAGGATTTTGTCTCAGTTTAGTAGTAGTAAAGTTAGGAGTCCTAACTTTACTACTACTAAATGCCTTCTGTGAATACCAAAAGTAGTAAGTTGAGGATTTTATCTCAGATTAGTTCTGTGAATCGGCCCCAAGGTGAATACCCCATGATACAGGTAGTTCGAATTTCATGGCTACGGGATTGATGATCTGTACTATGGGATATGGCCCTACGTATTTGGGTTTCAGCCTAGTGGTACCCTTCAAGTGCAGATTCTTTGTGGCCAACCACACCCTATCACCCACCTGATAAGCAGGTTGCTGAGAACGTTTTTTATCAGCGTAGTCTTTATTAGATTCCTGAGCCTTAATCAACTGACCCTTTGCTTCTAGGAGTACTGCACGAAGATGCGTATGATGTTCTTGAATGGACGGATGTTTTGTTGTTACAGGCCACTCAAAGGGAAGCATATTGGGGCTGTATCCATACAAGATGTTGAACGGACAACATCCCAATGTTGTGTGCTTCCTATTGTTGAATGCGAATTCGGCAGTCCACAACAGCGTGCTTCATTCCTCTGCCTAGATCACTGAAAAACACCGGAGGTACTGTTCTAATGTTTGATTCAGGCACTCAGTTTTTCCATCAGTCTGCAGGAGATAGCTGGTCGATAAACGGGCATCGATGTTCATTGTCTTACATAGTTCCTGCCAGAATCATGAGGTAAACTGTGATCCTCAGTGATGAGAACCGAAGGTATACCATGAGCTCGTACTATATGTTGTAAAAACACTCCTGCTAAGGCAGAGGAAGTACGCAATGCCTTTAACGGGACAAAGTGTCCCCTCTTGGTCAGGTGATGCACTAATACCAGGATTACTGTGTGTCCATTACTAGGAGGCATCTCCACAATGAAGTCCATTGATACTACGTGCCATGGAGAAGGCGGAATAGGTATAGGACACAGAAGTCATGCAGGTTTAGTATGGCTAGATTTGCCTTGTGCACAGACTGCACATCCAGTGCAGTACTGTTTAACACTCTCACATAAGCCAGGCCACCGGAAATGTCTTTCTACCAGAGCAATTGTCTTGTAAATTCCCATGTGGCCCCCCAAGGTGGTGTCATGATTTATTTGGATGCCACGTTTCTGTAGCTCCACATCCGGTATGTGCAATGCATGGAAATGGTACAACAGATCCTCCTTCTTGGTTCTGCTGCTTGGGTCTTCTGCCACCCAAGCTTGTTTGTCCATAATGGCCAAGCATACCTTCAGGTCTTCTATGTAGTTTTCTTCAATGATTAACGCTATCTCTTGTTCCATGAAGGCGGCCTTGCTTAAAATGTGAAGAGGCTCCATAACTGTTTTTTTCTCTTCTGTGGGATTGATGTCAGATCTGGACAATGCGTCAACCTTGCCGTGTTGGGGTCCTGGTCGATACTTGATAATAAAATCATAGTCTGCAAAAAAGAGGGACCAGCATAGTTGTCGTGGAGTGAGGGCTCTTGCCGTCTTCAAGAACAGAAGGTTTCGATGATCGGTGTAGATTTCCATGGTGTGCTTGGCCCCCATTAGATGATATCTCCACTCTTCACAATCCCTCTTTATTGCCAACAATTCCTTTTCAGTGATGCTATAGTTGATCTCACTTGGCGATAGCTTCCTTGAATAAAAGGCAACAGGATACAGCTGTCCTGTCTCCGGATGTCTCTAGGATAAGATCCCACCAAGAGCATGGTAGGAAGTGTCTGTCTCCAACACGAACATCAGTTGCACATCAGGATGTCGTAGAATGGGACCCTGGATGAAACTGGATTTCAAACTCTGGAAAGCGGCTTCTGCTGATTCCGTCCAATTAAAGGATACCCCTTTCCTCAACAACCGAGTGAGAAGCTTAACAATCTTAGAGGAGTCCTTGATGAATGTCCTATAGAAGTTGGCAAAGCCAATGAAGCTTTGCAGGGTTTTCAAGGTAGAATGAGACTTCCACTGAGTGATTGCCATCACCTTCCGTGTATCCATCTGTATGCCATTGGCGCTGATTACATAACCCAAAAATTCCACTTCAGAGGCATGAAATATCCATTCCTCAAGGTTGGCATATAGCGAGTTTCTTTGTAGTCTTTCCAGTGCTGTTCTCACATGTTCGATATGGTCTGTAACATTGGAAGAGTATATCAAGATGTCGTCGATATAAACCATACACATAACATCCAGAAGCCTCCGTAACACCTCATCCATGAAATATTGGAACGCAGCGGGAGCATTACACAGAACGAAAGGCATGACCTGATATTCGAAAAGTCCAAATTTCGTCCGGAAGGCTGTTTTCCATTCATCTCCCTGCTTCATTCTAACCAGATGATAGGCTCCATGGAGATCCAGCTTAGTGAAGATGGCAGAACCCTTCAGTTGATCCAACAACACCGCTATAAGGGGAAACGGATACCTGTTCCTTACTACAACTCTATTGATGGCTCTGTAGTCAATGAAAGTATTTAGATCTCCTTCTTTCTTCGGAATGAAGAAGAGGGGGGAAGAAGCAGGAGACGAAGAAGGACATATGAATCCGTTAGCTAAATTCTCATCCAGGTATTCTCGAAGATGTTGTGTTTCAGGTTTGGACAGGGCTTATATTCGACTGCACGGAATAGATGCTCCTGGGATCAGGTCAATCCTGCAGTCGTACTCCCTATGGGGAGGAAGTAGACTCACTTCTTGTTTATCAAATACTGAGCTATAACTCTGATACTCAGGAGGGACCGTTGTTGCACAACCCACTATCTGATCCACACTTCCCATGGAGAGGTGCCAAGCTTGAGTGTCTGAGTCGTTTGGCAGTAATGCTTGATTCTTAGTACAATGCTCCTTGCAGAATGAGGAATTCATCATCACCGAACGACTTACCACCCTACCGTGTGGTCGTGCAGCGTCAACCAGGGCATTCCCAAGATCAACCAAAAATGCAAAGCGTTTATCAAGTCGAATTGGATGTTTTCGAAATCGGCTTTTCCAAACTGCATGATTATGGGTTCTGTGTGATACCTGACGAGTCTGTATGTTAAAGCTGTACCGTCTACTGCCTTGACTTGTTCCGGTACTGGTTTCCGCTGACAGGGTACTTCGATGTCCTGGGCGTAAGTTCTGTCAATAAAGTTCCCTGTCGCTCCTGAATCCAATAAAGCAGGTACCTGTGACAATTTCTCATTGGTTAACCACAAGGACACACATACATTGAGATGCAGAACTGAATGCTGGATGGTATTAGCAAAGTAGGAGAAACCTCTTTATCCTTTATCCCCGAGCGAGGGGTCTCATACTGGCTCAGGTCCATTAGTTTCCCGACGCCTCTCTTCTGTTCCATGGCCCTTTGACCACAGCTTGTGCTTTGAATGGAGACATCTTATCCGCAGACTTAGGTCTGGCCCTGCACTCCTTGAGGAAATGCCCACCTTTACCACAATACAGACAAAGTCGTTGCTTCCTTCTCCTCTCTCGTTCCTCTGTCGTGATAGGCTCCCGTATCCCATTTATTTGCATTGGCTCGATTTCATCAGAAGGGTTCGGGAGTTCCCTGAGTGTTGATTTCATGCGAGGTACATAGTAATTGAAATCACTACGGTTCTTGTCAGTCTTTCGTTCCTGTATCCTGTGATCAAAATTGGACTGTAAGATTAATTAGTTCTTCACATGTTTGTGGTAAATGGACTACCTGTGCCAAGACGTCCTTCAACTCTCCTCGCAAGCCTTGATAAAAAGAGAGGTATGTTTTTCTTGCGGCCACCCTGTTTCTACCACAAGACGGTTGAAGGTTGTGATGTATGAGCGAAGATCCTGTGTTCCTTGTTTCAAAGTTATCAATTCTCGGTCTGAAGTCAAGAGATGCGACTTCCGATCAAATAGCTTACGCATCTCCGTGCAGAAGTTACCAAATCTATACAATAACGGGTCATCCCTTTCTATTAGAGGAATAGTCCAACTGGCAGCATTGCCTCCCAGGTAGGACATGACAAAAGTGGTTTTCGCTTGATCATCGCGAAAAACAGTAGGTTTGCATAGGAAGTGCAACCTTCACTGGCTCAGGAATATTCCGAATTTCTTCAGGTCACCGTAAAACCGTTCAGGGGCTGCTAAAGGTATTTGAGGTGACTGTATCACTTGTATCGCTGTTTGCTCTGGAGTTGACACCTGTGCTGTGTGTGTGGCTGTAAACATCCCAGACCCTGGAGCCCCTCTACCATTGCCTGACTGTTCCATGGGAAAGCCTGAGGTGTGTGTTTGTGTTGGGGGTGGTAGCGTCCAATTTCTGATGTAGGACCTCCCCCTGACTCCGTCTTAGGTTGTCTGGCAATATTGGCTACCTCTCACCTAAGATAACCCATTTCCTGTCTTAATTCCTGATTCTCTGCACGAAAGGCATTGACCTCCTCCTGCACAGCAGACAGGGTCTCCAGCATAGAGGTGAGAACCACTGTAGTATCCATCGCCCAGGCTGTTTATGCTACTTGGGCTTGTCAATCTGTCAGATCTCAGATTGGCTAATAGCATACAGCCACTAACCTTCAGGAACAAATCCAGCAGGGGCGATGCATAGATCCCACTTCCACCCCATACTACCCCTTCCGGGAAGCTGTAAATTCTTCCCTGGTGGGGCATCACGCAGGGGAAAAAGGGAAAGTGGATAAAATAACAAATAAAGTAGTGGTCCACTACTTGGAAGGTTTTTTCAATCCTCGATAATGGAGCAACCCATTGCCATCGTTGAATTCCTCAGCCTTTGGAAATATCCTTTATAAGGAAGGAAAGACAACTATTACTACCAACAGACTAACAAAGATGTCCTAGTCTCTAGTACCAACTCCCTACCATTCCAAGGATATACTTACTCTCTATACCCCTGGTAACTGCATAGGGTAGTGAGGTGGCTGCGAATTAGGAAAATAACCAGGAGTCCAAGGCACAGACCATCCAAAAATAACTAGGACCCCAGAGAGAATTATAGGAGGGATTGTCGCCCCTTTCCTTTAACGTGCGTACAGCCGCGCGTAACCAGTCTCTCTTATACCAAATGCTGAAGGTACAATATAAGAAACAAAACAAGTAATCCAGATGAGTCGTGATCAGGCTCACGCAGTGAAAACAAAGTCTCAATCGCAAAAGGGCTGCTCTCCCCTACTCCTTACACATGCACGAAATGAAGGTACGTAGGAGTACTAAAGTGGTGCTGGAAAAAATAAAAAGGTTCAATGCTCCTTTCCTCGGAGCAGTCCAAATCCAGCCAGTAACCATGAGACCAAAAATCAGGCTACTAGCTAGTTACTCAAAGTTATAATGTCCATAAATAGGAAATAAAAGTAACTAAAGAAAAACAAGGACACAGCAGCTCTCACGACCTGTGAAAGCTCCATAGGCTTTTAGTATGCTCCCGTCCGTGGTGCCAGGTGAAAGGAAAGAGCCAACAGTGAGGTGGCAGGTAGAAATACCTGGGAATGCTCTCTTCAAACAAAGAAAGTCTGATGCTACGGAGCCCAGAACACCAGCAGCAGCGAGGCAGCTCCTTCCGCTGTCCGACGCTCTACTCGAGCGTGAAGTCTCCGATTCAAAGGAGCGCGCTCGACTTCTCTGCACGGCAGACGATATGAGAAGAATCCAGGACACAAAGGCTCAAGAAGGAAATTGGCAAGCACCGGTGTGTTCCGAGGGAAGGGCTTATAAAGCAGCCTTGTTTCCCTCGGAAAACCTGGTGAGCGTCCCGAGGCATGTAGGGACTTGTAGTCTTCCCGACCCCGTTTTAATACTGTCCATGGAGGATCATGACAAGTGGTATGATCTGATTCCATATTGAAGTGGGCCAACCTCATTTATTTTGTTAACAAACTCTTTCGCTAACATCCAGTAAGGTTTCTGCACCCCAAATTGGCAAAAAGACTATTGGGTCTTTAGGGATATTGCTATAGCTTGAAGTCTGGATGGGTGATCCCCACACCATTTTTATATATATATCAAAAAACATCCCTGTTCTCCAGTAGGTTTTGTACCTTTCCTTTCTAAGAGAACAGATTGATGTAAATCCTCTAATTTCCCACTCATGGGGGGAGGGGAGAAAGACTGTTTGGGGCCGAAGATGCTGCCCTATTCCTGGATGATCTGGATCTAACTCCATATTTTATTTCATAAAAATGGCCATGGGTCTAGTGGACTTTCTGCCTGCTGGGAAGGGCAGATTAGGGTATATCCCCCAAATCTGACCCCTGGTGGGACAGAAAGATTGTATCAGCTGCAGGAATGGTAGGGTTCAGCTTGATGCCATGGATGGGCCAGCCCCCACCCTATTTTTTATAGCGAAAATTAACCATGGTACCTAGTGGACTTTCTGCCCTGCCTAAGGAGAGCAGATTGGGGGAAATTCTAAGGAAAGCAAAAAGACTGTTGGGAGCCTTGATGGGTAAGGGAGCAGTTTCTGATGCCTGTAGGAGTCTCCCCAACTAACTTATAATTCCCTGCTCTCTGTCGAATGTATTCCTGTTTGGGGTCACCCTCCTGTAGCAATACCCAAACAGGGGTCTACTAGGAAGTTTCTTTCTTTTCCATTGACACCAATCACATGATGATCTGTGCTCCGCTTAGCCACAAGAACCAATATCACACTGTAGACAGCCGAAGCCTTTAAGTCTTAGGGGCATATTATCAAGGGGCTTATCTCCGCTTTTTTGGCTTTAAAAGCCAAAAAAGCAGAGATAATGTTTTTGCCCTATTTACAAGGCAGTGCTAACATGCATTATCGCCTCGCTTTGCATCTCTAATGAAATGCAAAGTGGGCGTTTCCACACATAACAACATGTAAAATATTGCTGACTTCACATCACGATATTTACAAGCATTGCCCTGACACACATAGCAATAATTAAATCCGCGCTAACCCCGGTTATCGCCGTAAGCTAACGTCTGATAATTTTCAGACTTAGCTATCTTTATTAAGGGGGGTGGATTGTCGTGCTACGACCACCAGGGGATATTTACAAGGTTTTCCCTATCGCTGCAGGTTTATCGCTGGATTTCCAGCGATATTCCTGCATTTCGCCGCTATTGCTGGAATTTATATCGTCTTGGAGAAACGCGTTGTTAATAGCGCGCTATCCAGGCGATACATTCCAGCGATAGCCGGCGATAACTGAAATAGCGCTAAGCGCGCTTAGCGATAGTTTTCTCCGTTTGTTGGTAATATGCCCCGTAGTCTCTGTTGTCAGTACACATGATGCACTGCTCTCTGCCTGTTATGTAAGCTCTCCTCTTGCAGCTTGAGTTTGTATTTCTAAAAGGGAATCCTTTTGGTGTGTGCATCAGAGATATTTGCTCCTTTCAGTGGGAGGATGAGCTGTTCGCGTCCTCAACATTGGCAAGGTAATGTAGAGAACTTGAATGTCTTGTCCTCCGTTCTAACACCCAGACAAATATTTGCGAAGTCCAGAGTCTTGACCTTGTATGGCATGCCAATCAAAATTAGCCTTGAGTTGATGGTACATACTATGACTGACACCACTGTGGTATGAAAATATTGTATCTATTTAGAACATACCAGACATAAAACTATGCAACTTGAGCCTCATCACCTTTAAAACTGAAAATTGGGCTAAGCAACATATTATTACATGAACTTAACTGCAACATCTCCCAAAGCCAGTCAATGTTAGGTGTATTTGTAAAACATAAATTTAAAAAAGGTTTCCCTTTGGTCAAGATCTATTTAGTACCATTCATACCTCAAGAATACTCAACCCACCAATACATATCAATCTTCACTCTGAACGTATTAAAACACTTATAAAACCAATTTATACAAAATATATATATTTTAATCATAAGAAACCTATCTGATTGTACAATTTATATCAAAATGTTAAAAACACTTCAAAAACACATACATCAAATGACACAATTCTCAGTGAATACAATAAACCTAAAGGAGAATAAACATAGACAATAAACTCTGTCATATATACGTTAATTCGGATCCATTGTACACAGCAGATGGCACGGGTCTTAATTCCCTGTCTCTTTTAAACTGCTGAATTGTCCAAATTTAACGACAAAGCTGAGCGTCGACGCGTTTCAGTGGTACGTTCCCAATAGGACCACCTTCATCGGGACAAATAAAGATATTTTCTCCTTAAAAGTTGCTTTAATCTCACCTAATATAAGAACAAGACATGACAATCTTTTTAAAGGGCTTCATCCTTACGAATAATCCCAAACATTGCTCTAGATTTCAATTTTTATAAATGATAAAGTAAAACAAAAATAAAAATCATCTCATTTAAATATTCTGACCAACCACTAATTCATGTATATATCAGTTCATTTAAATATGCAAGCATTTCGGTATATACGTTTCATAGTTATATAATCTATTTCTGTTTATAAGTGCTCCAACCATTCAACAATTCAAAGTTCTCCCTATATCACACGTACCGCATACTGCTCTCACATATCATACATCACAACATTCTTTTACTCACCGGTGCGATCGCACTTCAGTGAGTGATACTCCCAATGTATAGTGGAGTAAAAATGACCCAGCTACTGTGATCTGCTGGAATAATCAAGAAAGATTTTTTTAAAGAATTGATTATTATGATGGTATAGATTTCAGTTTGTCACGGATGGTTATACATACTTTGATTAAAAGAGGACTATCCCCGACATGAGGGCGGCCTTCTGTTTAGCTTCAAACGGGTGGTGTTTTATATATTCTCTATAAGATGAAAGTTAACATTAAAATAAATGTCACAAGTCATACTCAATAAACTTTTCAGGAGAAAATATCTTTATTTGTCCTGATGAAGGTGGTCCTATTGGGAACGTACCACTGAAACGCGTCGACGCTCAGCTTTGCCGTTAAATTTGGACAATTCAGCAGTTTAAAAGAGACAGGGAATTAAGACCCGTGCCATCTGCTGTGTACAATGGATCCGAATTAACGTATATATGACAGAGTTTATTGTCTATGTTTATTCTCCTTTAGGTTTATTGTATTCACTGAGAATTGTGTCATTTGATGTATGTGTTTTTATAGTGTTTTTAACATTTTGATATAAATTGTACAATCAGATAGGTTTCTTATGATTAAAATATATATATTTTGTATAAATTGGTTTTATAAGTGCTTTAATACGTTCAGAGTGAAGATTGATATGTATTGGTGGGTTGAGTATTCTTGAGGTATGAATGGTACAAAATAGATCTTGACCAAAGGGGAACCTTTTTAACTTTATGGTGACTGGGAGCTCCATCCCTTTGGCGTAGAGAGCCCCCTCTCCTTGATTTCGAGGTATTTGTAAAACACACAATTACCCTTGAGGGCGTCCTGGTGCTGAGCAGGTGTGTGTGTCTTGCCCTGCCTATGGTAAGTTGGTTAATTGAAAATGCAAATTCTTCAGCTAATTATGAAATTCAAGAAAAGAGGAGGAGGCTTTGGTGTGGAGTGGGAGGCCATTCCACCATTTAGTAGCTATGTAAGAGAACCCCTGTCTTCCCGATCTGGTTCTATGAATGCGTGAGATGTGTGCGAGTGGGGGCCCTGTGGAGTGGAGGTGTGTCGGTGGTTGGTGGAAGGAGATGTGACTGTTCAGGTAGGTGGGGCCTTAATTGTTTATTGCCTGGAATATGTGTGTGTGTGTAGCTTGAAATTAGTACGTTTGTATAAAGGGAGCCAGAGGATCTCCCTGAGGTGTGATGTGCTGTACGTTTTCTGTGGGAAGTTGTAGATGAGTGAGGCTGCTGAGTTCTGGTTGGCTTGAGGTCTTTGAGTGAGTTGCTTGGTGATCCTGGTGTAGAGGGTGCTCCCGTAGTCCAACTTGCTGGTGACTAGGGTGTGAGTGACAATTTTGTTAGTGTTACTGGGAGCTCAGCATCTACAGGGTTTGCAAGCAGACCACTGTCACTTCCTTTTCCTGTATCCTTCATGCCTTAATGGCCACTGTTAACTCCCTCTCTCAACTCCTCACTTGCCACCTATTTGGGTTGCAACCTAAATCTGTCCTCAGTACACTAGTTCTGGGCTTTCATTTGACAACCTAATGTAAGTTGCTGCTATGGGTTACTTCATTGAACCAAGGGTCATAAAACCAAGGGATAATGTTGGTTGGTACCAGGAGGAAAACAGAGCTGGAAACATCGTATTCTCAAAATTTGTAGAAAAGTGCTAATCTCAATCTTATTTTTCTAACTTTTTCTAACATGGGACTCGTGTGTCAAAATGTTGATGACACTTTGCCAGTGCCAATATTTTTGCTGGGTGCTTATTTGATGGCATTTGTGATTCGTCTTCTGTCTGTAGCTGAGTGCGCTATACTGCTTAGATGATTGCAAGGTCTGCTAAGATTGTGGACCTTAGGGCTCACCAATAGTGTAGCAAGTCATTGATAAACTAAACCAAAGGAAGGCATTAGGGGAGCATGTTCTGCCATAGATTTTCCAATTTGTGTGTATGGATTGTTAGTGGGTGAATGTGAGAATACATCAATGATTAGAAGAATGGATGGATGGATGAGTGGGTGACTGAGTACTTGAATAGGTGAATAGACTTATCTATACATTTATTAACCGTGGGCAATGAACTCCGCTCCGTTTGCGGAGATTGTGGAGATTTGTTAACTACGCATTACATTGAAAACACGGAATTCATGCAAAAATTCCAACTCCGCCGCGTAGCGGAGTTAGCTACTGCACCCACAACTCTTTGATACGACAACTTAACCTTTACATGCTAAAAAAGCATATAACCAATTCACAAAAGTGAACTTTGAAAAAGTATTGGGCATTGAGAGAGGTGATGATTTTGGGGTCACCCCTAACCTAGGGGGAGGACCAAGCAGAAGCCTTGAACACAAAGAGCATATCACGATTGTGGTGGTCCCATTCTCCTAGGACCACCCTGAGCAAAGTTATGGGCAAAAATATAATGCCAACCAAAGGCCCAGCAAAGCATTATGGGGCGAGATTCTAGAGTGCAGTGAATATTATAGTATTAGCTCTCAGCTGAGCCGGGAGAGCCTGCCCCTTGAGGAATGTTTTGTTATTGGATACTATAATATTCACTGCACTCTAGAATCTTGTCCCATAATGCTTTGCAGGGCCTTTGGTTGGGATTGTATTTTTGCCCATAACTGACTGTGCTTGGGGTGGTCCTAGGAGGATGGGACCACCACCGAATCGTTCAGCATGATGTGCTCTTGGTGTTCAAGGTATCTGCTTGGTTCTCTCCCTAGGTTATGGAGGACCCCAAAATCATCACCTCTCTCACTGCTGGCTTTATTTTCACTTTTGTGAGATGACTATATGCATTTTAGCATGTAAAGATAGTTATTTGTTATTTTACTAAAGGTATGTGAGATTTCTGTTTTATTAGTTGGGATAAGATGAGGGGAGTTTCACGAACAAGGAATTCATGCAAAAACTCTGGAGTAAGCTACTGCACCCACAACCCTATGAAAAAACAATTTAACTTTATATGCTAAAAAGCATATAACCAATTCACAAAAGTGAGCTTTGAAAAATATCAGGAAACAACAGAGGTGATGATTTTGGGGTCCCCCCTAACCTAGGGAGAGGTCCAAGCAGATGCCTTGAACACAAAGAGCATATCATGCTCAACGATTGTGGTGGTCCCATCCTCCTAGGACCACCCCGAGCAAAGTTATGGGCAAAAATACAATGCCAACCAAAGGCCCAGCAAAGCATTATGGGGCGAGATTCTAGAGTGCAGTGAATATTATATAGTACTAGCTCTCAGCTGAGCCGGGAGAGCCTGCCACTTGAGGAATGTTTTGATATTGGATACTATAATATTCACTGCACTCTAGAATCTCGTCCCATAATGCTCTGCAAGGCCTTTGGTTGGGATTGTATTTTTGCCCATAACTGTGCTTGGGGTGGTCCTAGGAAGATGGGACCACCACCGAATCGTTCAGCATGATGTGCTCTTTGTGTTCAATGCATCTGTTTGGTTCTCTCCCTAGGTTAGGGAGGACCCCAAAATCATCACCTCTCTCACTGCTTGCTGTATTTTCATTTTCACTTTTGTGAGATGATTATATTATCAAAGGTATGTGAGGTTTCTGTTTCATTAATTGGCATGAGATGAAACGGAGGTGTGGACCAGAGGTCACGGAGTTTTTGTTCAGCTCCACAGAATTCTGTGTAGTGGTACTCCGCCAACTACGCCCACCCTTAACATTTATCTCACTAGTCCGCTAATCTGCTGAATCTCTGTCACAATCAAACATTCATCCATACCCACAAACACAGCCCTACAGGCTTTACCAGCACCACAAACTAGAAAAGATGTGGATGTAAAGACAGGCTGTTATAAGTCAAAAACGTAAGAGGGCCCCTAAATAAGCAATTAACAGGCAGAAAGAACAGGGGAATACAAGTATACACAAAGGAGCTAAACAGACTGCCTGATCGAATCAATTAGAGGAATATCTTACTATATTTTGGTAGATGATGATCAATTTATTGCGAAGTCATGGTGTATATACATAAACTTGTAACAGTGCTTAAGACAAAAATAAAAAATAAAAAAAGATTTTCTCATTCAAAATTTTATCAGAAATATATATAATTTTTTGTAATCATATAAATAAACTTATCTTCATACATTTCGCATTGCAGGGCATAACATAAGTCCATCAATATAAAGTGAAGAGATAACTGAACCCACAGAGATAACAATAGCAAAACCCCCACTGGTACTCCAGCTCATCAAGCATACCATTCATGCCACATTCATTCAACGGACAAACCTTTTCAGATATCAAAGAAACCATAAACCCACAAGACATTGTTTGCCTGTAGATACTAGCAATCCATAAACCCTGTACAAATGAAAGATTCAACATACTCTGCTATTTTATACATATATATAAACAATTTCTTTCAAGCACCATGGTCATTCAGCATACTGTAGCATTATTTGTATGCGCATTTCTCAAAAAGAAATGCGCAGGCGCGCTTGCGCAGTTCATGCAAGATGTCTGGCGAGGAGGAGGAGGGCAGCCCGGGTACGCTGCAATACAGGTAAGTGACTTTTAAAAAAAAAATTAAGTTATCACTATTATTTTATTAGGTGGGGTCAAGGCGGGAGGTGGAGCGGAGTTCCACGGAGTTTCCCCCCAACTCCGCGGACCTCCACGTAGTTGCACTCCGCCAGCTCCGCCCAGGTTTACTTAGAAGAGGAGAGAAAGAAAAAAGGAAACTTTTAAACAGTATTCCTGGTAATAAATAAATGCATACGCAATGTGTTTCAACAGTAAGCATGTGGCATTATAGCGCCAAGTGGTCATGTATATTCTCCTACTATGTTAGCATTTCAAAGTACGAGTTGTCTGTTTAAACCAAGTGGTTATACTTCCACACCTCAAAATACATTGTAATTAAAAATAAACATAATATTAATTTTAAACCCAAATCCAAAAACTTCAAAAGGAAAATCAAACATCCTTACTTGCTGTGAACCCTTCACCATGGTGACGTGATTCTGAAGAAAAGGGTAGGGATCCCTGATGATGCCTCCAACCAAGAGTGGGCCCCTTCCTTTCCTCCTATAATATAAAAACAGACAAATGTCAGGTTATAAACATCAAAATGAAAATTACAAAACTAAATTACAAAAAGAGCATACCATAATTATTGCTATACATGTGAGTCGGGAATAGTATTTCTTCAAAGCATGTATCTAATCAGACAGCTATTTCTAATCAACTGATATTCATAATCTAAGGTCCAAAGCTGCATAAAATCATAGATTCTACTGGGATTCCTAACTACGAGTTAATTCTCATGTAGGTATATTCCTAGCTCTTCATCCAAGTTGTGTCCCCCTGGGCTTTTGGTCTCCAGATCCAGAATGTACCTGGATTCTCTCTTTTTCAGTTGGAGAACCCTATTTCCACCCCTAGGGTTCTGCTGTACCTGTTCAATAGCAAAATATCTCAAGAGGGAACTGTTGGATAGATGATAATCTTGAAAATGCCTAGCTATGGGGTAATGCATGTCGCTGTTGGTAATTGCCCTCATATCCTTTTCTTAACCATAAGGGTGGTGCTTCCCATGTATCCTAGGTCACAAGGGCATTCCAGAACATAAATTTCAAAAGTGGAGCTGCAAGTAAGGAATTGGATGATTGTCTTTGTTTTTCTTGGTGTCTCATATGTTTTCTTCATGTAGCTGTTACGACACGCCTTGTAGTGTCCACATGGGAAGAACCCTTGTAAACTGGACTGTGTCAAAGAATGTTTCAATGTGATGTCTCCTTTTACTAGAATGTCCCACAGGCTTCGTCCTTTTCTATAAGTGACCCTAGGATGGGATTGTATACTATGTCCTATCATTGGGTCACTTGCCAGTATGTTCCAATTCTTAGTGAGGATCTTAAAAATTCCTTCCGGGTTGGTATTGTACGTGAGAATGACCCTGGTGGAGCTGTCCTCCAAACCTTTTTCTGTTTTCTCATGTTTTTTTTCCAATGTTTGACTCCTAGTGAACTTACTTACTTTAGATACTGCTTTGTCAAGAACCCATGGGGGGAACCACGTTCTCTAAACCTACCAATCATATTGGTCTGTCCAATAAGAAATGCCTCCTCCATGCTGCAGTTTCTTCTTCCTCTCAACAGTTCCCCATAGGGGATACTCCATTTCAAATTTTCTGGATGACTACTGAGAGCATGGAGAAGACTGTTTCCTGCTGTTGCTTTGTGGTGTAGTTTGGTACAAATGGTGTTATCTTAAATGTCAATCTGGACATCTAGGAATTCAACAGATTTCCTGCTCATGGAGTATGTGAGTTTGAGATTATAATTGTTCATGTTGAGGTTATCTATGAATCTCACAGCACTGGCTTCACTACCCCTCCATATGATAAACAGGTCGTCAATATAGCGTAGCCACTTTACTACTTTTCCTTCTGTCGGATACACTGTATGGTCTTTCTGGATTTCCTCCTCTCATGCCCCCAAGAACAGATTAGCAAAACTGGGGGCAAAGCATGTACCCATGGCTGTACCTAAGGTTTGTTTGTATATTGTATCATCAAACATAAACATGTAGTTGTATAGACAATGTTCTATCATCTCCAACAGCATGTTAGTATGCTCGAGGTAATAAATCTGCCTATTTGTAAGGAAATGCTGGCATGACTTGATGCCACGGGCATGATCAATGATCGTATATAAAGAATTCACATCCATGGTAATGAGGAGAAAATCTTCCTCCCAAATAACATCATCTAATTTAGATAGGAAATCTTTGGTGTCCCTTATGTAGGAAGGAAGAGCTATTACATATTCCCAGAGAAAATGGTCTACATACTTGGAGATTTCTTCTAGCACACTCCCTCTTGAAGACCCAGTGGGTCTACCCGGGTGTTTATTTGGATCATTGTGTATCTTGGGGAGGAGATAGAGAATCAGTAACTTAGGATAGGCACATTTTAAGTAACAGATTTCTTCCCACTCTAGAATACCACTGTCTTTCCACCCTGTCAATTTCTCCAATATACAAATGATACTTTCATTGTATTGTTCCATATTGATTTTAACTTAAAACCTAGTATCCTCCAATTGTCTCTGAGCTTCTGCAATATACATCTTTCTACCCCATAGAACAATATTGCCGCCCTTGTCTGCTGGGCATATCACAATGTTGGTGTCCTGGGCCAGAGATTTGATGGCGAGTCTTTGTCTTGTGGTGATGTTATGCTGTGAAATGTACTTCATCCTCTTCTGATGTTGGAATTTGATAAGATCTTTAGTAACAGTGTCATGGAACGTATCAATGTTGTCATGGGCCATGTTAGGGAAAAAGGTTGAACTGGGCCTGAATTCTGTAGATGCTGGCTGATCTGTAATGATCACAATTACAACAAGGGCCTGGCTTTTTCAGCGGGTACACAGATTTTTCAGTGGACAGGCTTATGTCGTGAGGATATTTACCTCCAACTAGTCTCTGGCAATGTGTCCAGTATAGGCCAATCCTAGAGCCCTCAACCTTTTAAGTTTCTTAAAAATGAACTGCATACAGTTAATCCGCCGACACAAACCCTTACCCTCAACATGTGAGTAAAGGACACTTATGAAAATAAGTGAAAGAGTGAGTAGGCACCTCACGTACGCAACACCAGGGAGGCTACCGGCAGGTTCTCACCAGCATGCCCACGTTTGTCATCATCGGTTGCCTACTCACTGAAAAAACAGAAATGTGTCCAGTAAGAGAATAGAAAGACTAGAAAGAAGAATTATAACTCACTCCAACACAAAAACCCCGTGATGTGTAAAGGACAATGTGCTCCTTCAATTAAAATTGAGATAAGACTCACAGTTCAATTTGCCCTCTTTATTCATAGTCGTGAGCTTACTCAGATTAAAAGCACTGCATGTTGCAAACCTTATCAAAGTAGGCCAACATGTTTCATTGCCATTGCAAAGTTGTGGCAAATTCGTCAGGGCGCGAGGTTTGTTATTCACCTTACTAGACAATAAACCCTGTGATGCGGATTAGCTGATAAAAACACAAACAGAACAGCAGTTCTTTATTCATAACTGACCAACCAGGCACAGTGTTAACCAATATCTTCCATTTGTAACACACAGCCTTAATCAAGCTCAATCTATATTTACCATGTAGGAGCCAAGGGCATTCGTACCGGCTGCCAACATACCCAAGGGGAATTATATTTATCAAAATCTCCCCTTTTGTAGAGCACTTGTGTTGCTTTTCATTATACCTGTGGAGACATATACTATGATTACATATATATGCTTTCTACAGCTTCACAATATAAAACTAAGTCCAATGTCTCTAGCGACATTTTCGTTCTCAATGGTATGTCACACTCCTGATTCATACCTCTGGTCGTGCTATCATCTGTTTATTCACACTCTGGCTGCCGTTCCCCTTATTTCCTAAATAAATCTCATCCAAACAATTTCAATCTCTTTTCTTAGGTAAGGCATGTCTCAAAACCTCTTACATCATCACTACTCCCCCGATTGTGAAATCAGACATTTTACGGGGTATTACATCAGGTATTGTATTACCCTTCCACCCATGGAAGTGTGACATACCATTGAGAACGAAAATGTCGCTAGAGACATTGGACTTAGTTTTATATTGTGAAGCTGTAGAAAGCATATATATGTAATCATAGTATATGTCTCCACAGGTATAATGAAAAGCAACACAAGTGCTCTACAAAAGGGGAGATTTTGATAAATATAATTCCCCTTGGGTATGTTGGCAGCCGGTACGAATGCCCTTGGCTCCTACATGGTAAATATAGATTGAGCTTGATTAAGGCTGTGTGTTACAAATGAAAGATATTGGTTAACACTGTGCCTGGTTGGTCAGTTATGAATAAAGAACTGCTGTTCTGTTGGTGTTTTTATCAGCTAATCCGCGTCACAGGGTTTATTGTCTAGTAAGGTGAATAACAAACCTCGTGCCCTGACAAATTTGCCACGACTTTGCAATGGCAATGAAACATGTTGGCCAACTTTGATAAGGTTTGCAACATGCAGTGCTTTTAATCTGAGTAAGCTCACGACTATGAATAAAGAGGGCAAATTGAACTGTGAGTCTTATCTCAATTTTAATTGACGGAGCACATTGTCCATTACACATCACGTGGTTTTTGTGTTGGAGTGAGTTATAATTCTTCTTTCTACTCTTTCTATTCTCTTACTGGACACATTTCTGTTTTTTCAGTGAGTAGGCAACCGATGATGACAAACGTGGGCATGCTGGTGAGAACCTGCCGGTAGCCTCCCTGGTGTTGCGTACGTGAGGTGCCTACTCACTCTTTCACTTATTTTCATAAGTGTCCTTTACTCACATGTTGAGGGTAAGGGTTTGTGTCAGCGGATTAACTGTATGCAGTTCATTTTTAAGAAACTTAAAAGGTTGAGGGCCCTAGGATTGGCCTTTACTGGACACATTGCCAGAGACTAGTTGGAGGTAGATATCCTCACGACATAAGCCTGTCCACTGAAAAATCTGTGTACCCTCTGAAAAAGCCAGGGCCTTGTTGTAATTGTGATTATTGAGTGGAGGGCGGCCTGGCTTGTTTTTCCCTCTAAAGCTCCTTGTTGTGAAGAGTGATCTGTAATGATGTCAAGAATATCTGCCAGGTTGCTGGACTCCAACCCTGTCTCTACTAGAAGTTCATGCAAGGTAAGAAGAGTATCTGCATCTCCTACTTTGAGGCCAGGACTAGGGTTGATATTGGTATCCAAAGTTGTATTATTCAATTCATCCGTTCCCATCTGGTTGGATGACTTTGTATTCTTTAAGCTATGCCACTTCATTAATTTGAGTTTTCTAATGAACTTATCCATATCAATCAAAGTTTCTGGATAGTCAGAGTTGTCAGATGGACAAAAGACATAGCGTTCTTTTCTCTATTAGAGACAATCGGCGATCTGAAATGTTAACAATATTTGTATTTACCATTGCGTCGTCCATTACACTCTCTTCCTGAAGCCCGTTGCTTAGTTTCCCATTTGCTCCCTGCCTTTTCCTCTTCTGTTCCCTCTGCTGGAGTCGCTTTCTTCTCCGCCAGCTTCTTCCTGTCCTCTTCCCTGTCCTCTGCCTCGTTGTCCTTGTCCTCTCCCTCTCGTCTTTGCTGGCAGTACTGTTCTAGTCATTTGTCGCCCCTTCCAAAGGAGCCGGTAGACTTGTGAGTGAGCTAGTGAGTCAGGATTGAGAGATGTGAGAGCATAGTGATCGGGCCGCATACTGTGATGACCGCTCACTCTGTGGAAATATTGCTCACCCAAAACAAGACAGTATTTGCCAAACAGCAGAGTTACAAAATATGAACAACAAATACTTGCAGATGATAATGTTTTCAGGATGAACCTCTCGATGAGCCTGTCTATGTCATTTTTGTGGACAGCTCATGTTTATGAGACAATGAGGGAAATTTGAAAGCAGCTTATGCTGTTTGCACAATTTAGGTAGCGTTAAAAGCCTACTGGCTGCTAACCGTTAACTCTGCACAAGTGGTGGAATTAATTGCCCATACAAGAGCATGCAGTCTTTCAGCTCAATTGAGTGACTATATTTACAGGTAGTCAGTATGGCTTTTGTGTGGTCCATGATTTTGGGCAGTTATGGTCACAGAGGGGATTTATGATGTCATCTAGTTCCCCTAAAATTAATGGGGAATATATGATGAAATTGTTAGAAGCTTTGCAGTTGCCCCAAGAGATTACTGTAGTTGAATGTGCAGCACACAGAAGTTGCAATGTTTATGTCACTGTTGGAAATAGATATGGAGATGATGTTGCATGATATTGTAACCTTGTGGCAGGCACATTTAACAGAAAATATACAAATGAATCTGATGAGGACAATACTTTTTCAATGTTGTTGTCTGTAGCTGATACTTGGGAGGAAATAAAAAGACTGCAAGATGAGTTTCAGAGGCAAAACAGCATGGGTGGATCCGAACAGGATGTGTTAAAAATGACAATGACATTTGGGTGTCAGCTAATGGAAGACTAGTGTTGCCAGAGAGCCTGTTGTTTCCTATGGCACAACATTTCTATGTTCCTGCACACATCGGAAGGGACGCAATGGTTATATTGGTTAGGCAAAATGGATTCAATCCTCAATTCATGGTTCTAGCTGAATAGCTATCCCATAGGTGTATGACATGTCAGCAAATGAATGTAGGGAAGCACATTGAGTTACATTGGATGATATGGAGGAACATTTATTAGAATTCAGTTGGACTTTATCGAAACGCTGGTTTCCAATGAGCTGAGGAATGTCCTGGCTATAGTGTGCATTGTCTCCTACCTAACACTGAGAAATGAAAGCCTCACAGTAGCTAAACTACTGTATGAGAACTGTATGAGAACTCATTCTGAGGTTCGGATTCCTGGTTTCTCTGAAGTCAGACTGAGGGGCCCATTTTAATAATGAGGTACTTAGAATTCTGTGATTGACGCACTGAAACTCATTTGAACCTCCATGAAATGCCACACTAAAACAGCTTTGATTAAATAAGATTTCTGAAACAAATATTACAACCAAGAACTTGACAAGCCCCATTTAAGTGATTTCAAAACCTGAAAGTACTGATACGACAAATGATGAACTTTGTCTAAAGCAGAAAATCATAACACTGAAATAAATTAATTTGACAACAAATAATTGACGAAAGTGAATAAGAAGAATTCCCTATGACCAAGGTTGCAGTAGAAGTGTGGGGATAACACATTGAAAGAAGATGGAGGATGGCTGGGGATGTTTCACGAAGATTTTTGTATGGAAGCTGAATGACATAACTGCAAGTAGATCATCAGAAATTTTGCTTGTTTGCACAAGTAGAAGTCAATGCAGAATATTGAATATGCCTGCTGCTATATTCTACTAAAGGTCGGACTGTAGACAAACATATAGGCTGTAGACAAACATGTGTATTGTTACCAAAGCTAAGTGTAGAATCATGATTATTGTCACACTAATAGTTGTTCTGTTAGCATTTATAGTCCTTTGAGTTATACACCAGAGTTAGAAACACTTAGATCCTCATCTGCATCTACAAAGCCTGGGCATGCAATCGATGGAACAACATTAAAAGCTTCATTTATAGACTTCTCAAAAGAAAATTTCTTGACTAATGTTTGTTTCATATTATTTCAGGAAAACACTCAAACTTTAGACATTAGGGATTGCTATGTTTGCCAAACTTACCTTCTTCAGCTGCACAAGATTTGACTTATCATAACATCCCACTTTTATATGCAATTACATGCAACATTTTACTTAGTTTATTTTATTGACAGGAGCATTTTGAATATTATGATATGATCCTTTCTAAGGTTCCCCTTCAGAACAGAATGAATCCTCATCCATAAGCAAAAGACATGGAAACTGCCTGGTATTTCTGTAGATCTCCTACAATTATAGACACAGCTAAGGCATATGAAGAGAACTTAGCCTGCTTAATGTGACCTTTAGAAAGGAAGTTTATTTTAACATTAGAGAAAAGGAGAGCTCACATTTTTCGTAAGGAAAAAAATCAGAAGGTGTTTTAAAGAATGTTTGGAAGAAAGAAAAGGAAATTATGGGCCTTATTTCGATGTCGGTCCAACTGACATGGAAGGTTTACATTTCGATCGCCGAATTACAATGTCGGAGATCGGAGTGTAAACCGGCCGGGGAAACCGACTGGCTTTCAACGGGCTCAAAGAGCCAATCTGCCAGTCAGAAACCGCTCATAATCCCTTAGGGACAGCGTTTCCGCCATCGGGATTACGATGTTGGTTTCCGACAGCCATTCCAGGTTGGCCTTTCCGACGTGGAAAGGCTGTCGGAGAGGGACTTTGGGGGCCACTAGCAGGTCCCCCTTCTCCCCTGACCCTATAGTTGAAGCCCTGGGGGGCACCTGTGGTGCTCCCCTTCACATCCCTGGACAGTGTGGCAGGCACCATGAGGTGCCTGCCCCACGGTGCAGTTATGTGCCAAAACTTCAATTTTACAATGGAAGCTTGTGCTGCGGGCAGTTTCGGATCACCGCAGAAGCTCCCATTGTAAAATGGAAGTTTGTGACCGCACCATGTGGGGTCGCATCCTAATTGCAGTGTCGAGACCACTGACCGGAGGTTGGTCGGTTTCGCATCTGCAGGGATGTTGGTCGGAGGGAACTCCAACTGACATCGTAACGAGCCCCTAAGTGTTTACAATAGGAGAAGCCATTTTAGAAAGAGACACACTGGAATAAGTAATTGAGACATACACACATTTGAACCTAGGGAGAACCTGTTCAAATTTTAACAGGAGAAGAGGCAGTAATTCCCGGAGTCTATTTTGTGTATGGACAGGATACCTATTTGCAGATACCTGCTGATTGGGAGAGTGTTTGATATTTAGCTTTATTGTTTCCTAAAATGTATCATGTGAATAGCATAGATTCGTTAACCATGACACCACCCCATAAACACCCACGTAGTACTAACAATGGGACACAATTAGTGGGAGACATTTTTGGAGCAATTATACCACCAGTAGGACTAGTTTTAAATTACTGCAAAATTAGAACATTATCAACAGTAGTAGATAAACTGGCTACTAGTACAACTGTGCTTTGCTGGCTGTTAACACAGAATTTCTGTCTATTGCATCAATGGCTTTGCAAGATGGACTAGCTTTAGATATTTTGTTATTAGAGAAAGGCGCAGACTGTAAGATGTTGAAAGCTCAACATTGCTGCTCATACATTCCTGACAAGAGTAGAAAATAGAAGAATTTGCAAAAAACCTTACAGCTCTGAATCTGGAATTAGAACCTTTAGAAAGTACAAGTGTATTAGCGACTTTAAACAAAGGAGCTTCTGTCATTGGCAGATGGTTTTTGACAGTAGGAGGAGGGCTTTTTGGAGTTATAATGAAACCTGTATTAATCATTGGCATTTGTTTAATATACTTATATGCCATATATAAAGGATTTAGATGCTAAGTTATGTGAAAAAAGAATAAAGAAAGAGAAAGGCAAATCAGAGAATAGAAATGGGAGAAAAAAGAATAGAGAATATAAAAGAGGAATTGTGATGGTGTTTCAACCATCAGAGGGGGAAAACTGCATGAGCAAATTTTATTTGCAAGCAAAAACCCTTTGTCAGACCAACCATGCAATCTTACCTTTAATGCGCACAGTTGAGTTTCGCAGAGACGCTATGGACCAACTTCCCAGTACCTAACCTTATAACCAGTGACTTTTAACTCCCACTTGGGCTATGCAATAGGGTTCAGGGAGGAGGGCCGGATACTGGACGCTTGGAAGGCTCTTGTTGTCGACCTGGGAGGCAACAAGAATGAACTATCAATACTGTTCTCTTGTGATAGGGTACAGTTAGTTCCCCCCTTCATACTAAATAATCCTGATGTTGGTCGTCTCTCCTACCTGCGAACTAGAGATGTTGGGCACCGTGTCCTAGTAGTCTTGTGATGGTGTGCTTCTCACTGCGTTGTTTTATGGGGCGTGTTTTGAAGAATGGTGTACTGCAGTTCTCTTCTTCTTATGTAATTACTAAAGAAATAAACAACAATATTACTCTTGAGATCTATAACAATATTGTATATATCATAAAGTTTTTGTGTCACTTCTCTTACATATTACTTACTATAAGGTGTCGCCCTTTACATGTTCCATCACTAAAGAAAAAATCAAAGGAAGAAAACAAACACACTTTCTACATTTTACAGTCTTCATAAATAGTATTGTCTTAGTTTCTTTTTGAAAGAGTCTTTGTGTTGAAAATGTCTTTCTTTCTTTAGAAAAACGTTCCAAAAATTGTCTATAAATTATTTCCTTAAACGCTTAAGCAGGCATTGATGTTTTGCGATGGGCGCCGTAATATAATTAGAGTCACTTAGCTTTCTGTTGTTTTTCTTCACAGGTTTGCAGCCACAGCGAAGCCGAAATGCCACTTGAAGCGAAAACGGGAGCCGAAGAGAAGCCATGACGATTTCCAGGTAAGCGTCCCAGGATACCACCTCTCTTCCTGGCAACGGGCGGAAGGCTAAGCACCTTCCAGAAGTTGGGTGTGGCATTAAATAGTAGTGCCACACCCAAGATGGCTGCTACGCCGACGCACGCTCTGCGTGACGCAGCGTTGCTTAGTTTTTTTCTTTAATTTCTGCATTAGCTGCGGAGTGGACGCGAAGCTGCATTCGGTCCGAGACACAGCTTTTTCTTTAATGTGCGCACATTGCTCAATGTCTAATTTTATGTCTGCTTTTACATCGTACCTGGCAATCTGCTTTCACAATGAACTTGGCAAATATTTGTAAACACCAAAAGTCCGCAATAATACACCTCACACAGGATCTCCTATGTGTGCAAAAAACACTCATGCTCATTACAAAATATGACTTACAGTGCATAAACAGAACATGACGTACAATGCATAACACACATAACCTATACATCCGGTCGTGCTGGTTGCACGGGATAGGAGAGGGCTTTTTATATGTTAATGACTCTGTGGCTTGCAGAGAAATCATGACACCCTTTCATTGAGAATGTGCAAATGCCTACATTTAAATAGCACACATACTATGCAAATATTTGTAGTAGGTGGTCATCCTTAAATTTTGTAGGCCTAAAAGTGAAACAGCTAATTGCTGATTTAAGTTAGCCTAACTGTCGACCCCATGTTATCTGAAAATAATTCATTAACACTCAAAAGCCTGTTTTCTCATTTATATTGTTGTTCGCATAAGATGTTTTTCCTCTTTTTGATGTTGTAACTTTCCAGAAGCCTTCTGTTAGCTAGTGAATAGGCACCTGTTTTGTATTAGATGACTTATAGTGAGGTTCTCACCTGGAGGAATGGAGGCAACAGAAGAATGAGTCATGAAAAGAACAGTCTGGACCACAGAATGCGAACAATGTAACTTTTCAAAGTCTAATTTCTGAAGTCTATTGTATAAGTGTAGGAAGATGGGAGTTTGTCTATTCCCAGGAGTTTATTGAAACAATATTGGAGGACGCAGGAGTAAAAAGAAAATAATGTTGCAATATAGAGTATTGTGTGTTTACATTAGTCCATGTTCCTAGAGTAGCAGCCAGATTCCTCCATAACGCTTTGACAGGAGACTCATCTCTGAGTTCCTAATATTCTCTACATGAGAGATTGCTTAACCTTTAATTATTGATTGTCTTCTGATTTATAGCTGAGAATACTTTCAAGCTTATTTTGTGAAGGCTTTATGCTTCTGCATCAATTCTCTCATCAGAACTCTTTATTGGGTATCTGCAATGACACCTTACTCTATATTTTTATATTTCCAAATTATTTAGATTAGGGAACTTTCCTTATGGAACACACTTGCTGTATTATTACAATCTGTACTGTTATCTTAACTAATATTTTATTTTGCCTTATATTGAAATATCAATTATTGTATTATGTTCGTTATTAATGGTGATGCATAAAAGACAAATTCTTAATAAATACAATCATTAAATACTAAAATAACTAAAACTAAAATGTTCTCCTCTTCTCTTCTCTCCTCTCCTTCTCTGATCACTTCTCTACCAACCCCAATTCCTCTTTTTCCCTCTTCCTTGAAGCCTCCACGTGCCTGCTCCAGTTAAACTTAGAAGCTGGGGAAAGTGGCAGAGGTACCAGGAGGGGCGAGGACATTCAAAACCATCATCCAAGGACTCCAGCCAACTGGGAAAATGCCTTGTGAAAAAAAGGCCAGTTGAACCCTGATCGCAGCCACGCAGTATTTTTGTACCAAACTGTACCCAATTCATGATCGCCGTCTATGTGGTCTTTTTTTTTAATTGGACTTACCTATCTTCAAGTTCAGGCCTCAAAAAAATAAAATAATAAGTAGACATTGGCATATGAAAGGTGAAGAGGCTGTAGCCATAAGGTGTAAATTGTGCATAATCAGTACTTTATAAGCAGACTGCCTTGCCATATGGGTACCTGGATCATGAAGTACAAGGAACATGTGTGACAATGTTTAAAGCTCATATCACAATTAATTAAGCCAACTGTAAGTGGGGCCTTTACATTTCAATGTATTATTCACCAATGCCCAGTAATCGCAAAAGTCAAAGTCAACATCTGGAGTAAAAACAAATAATGTCAGTGTGCTCAGGATCTATGGGGAGCAGCATTCCTTGACTCTTTGATGGTTAGAAAGAAACCATGGGCTTGAGTCACATATATATTATTACGACTTACTCTTGTAGTACTCCTGAATTGAAGGTGTAAGCGAGGAGTCTTGCAGGAACACCCCTGGTTTACACATGAAATTTATGAGTAAGCTAGGAGTACTAAATACATCTCCTACTCATGCACCAATCTTTGTGAGTCTGTCTAATGTCTCTACTTCCTCTCATCAAAAAGTCATGTGATAGACTTGCGTTATGCAGCTCTTGAAAGAGGTGAAAAATAGCAAGATGTAGTTATCACATCCCCTCCTCACAGCACTGTAAGAAAGACAGGATTGCTAGTTGCTAAATAAAAAGAGGTTTCCAGATTCCATGCACAAGGTAATTAATAGACAGAAATATTTTAGACCTGAAACGAAATAAAAAGGTTTACTAATCAAGACAAAAAGAAAGAGGAATGTATCTCCTTGTATGGAGAACATTTTGTCTGGAATGGACAGTTAATAGTGTAGGATATGTGTTGTGTAAGGAATACTGAGAGGAACAATGCTGAGCATGCCATGGGCAGGACCCTGCAACAAATGCTTAGAAAGAATCACTTTGAAGACTCAGTAACTAGCAAGCAAATAGGAATATGGTGGAAGTAACCTTTTCATGAGCAAAACACTGTACAGTGAACAACAGAGTTTTGTTATGAAGATGAGAACCATTCTAGTTTAGGATGTCAAGGACTAGGAAGACAAGTAGCACGGAGAACATGTCATAAAGGTGATTTAATATTATCAACTAAGGATAAAAATACTTCTCTACTTCAGTATTGACTGTTCCTTTTCCATGGAATTCCCATCACATTGTGGAAGAGAAAGGGAAACATTAAAACTACAGCAGCTGTGGAGGGTTCTAAACAATTACAGAGACATATTGCATAGGTTGATGTTTAACATTTTGGAAAGGCTATTGAAGCCAAAGAGATGCTGGGGAAAAACATCAGACTCATCCTTATGGGGCATCTCTATAAACGGCAGATCTGATATCAAAAACATGAGTATATAACAATGTATTTTTATCAATATTACAACAATAAATTGAGTATGAAGAACTTACCCTTCTTTCACTAACGTTTGACATCTCTCCCTGTACTAGCTGCAAATGTGCATGATTTGCTTTAAGTCTATAATCAACCCAAGGGTAAAATAACTAGACGCTCATTAAACCTACCTAGACAGAAGAACAATAAAGATAAATAACAGCCCCACTTTTGTCTGGAGATTTACAAGAAGCACACTGTAGGAAAGTTGTCCTTTCCACAGGGTCACTTTGGATTTTTGCTGAACACTATTTTTACTGATTATAGAACCCCTACTAACCAGTGGTAAATTGTCTGGGCCCCCCATCAACATGATGAAATTGGCATATAACTGGCATATATAAAACGTACCAGTAAGTCCCTAGTATATGGTGCAAAAGTGTACCCAGCACTGTTGCACCCATTGCGTCATCCACTACAGTGACAGTATAAATTTTTTTATTTTTTTTTTTATTGAATTTTATACATCAGCATACAAACACATTGCTGGAACCAATGATACGATAATACAGATATCTGAATCTTATAAACCCTACATAACCCCCTCCCTTTCCCTCCCTCCGGCAGAGCAAGTCAAGACATAGTGCTTTGCAGGGCACCAGCGTATTTCTAACCAACAATATTCATCGATCCAACCGTGATAGCAGCACCTCAAATATACCAGTGTGGGGACAACAGATCAACAGGAGCATCACCCCGGTGCCCACCCCACTCCCTCCCCCAAAGGAAGGGGTCCTCATAGTTCACTTACAGTAAATCAGGGTGGGACAGCAGATACCCTGCCAGTGGGGCCCAGAAATCTTTTGGCCGTGAGGCCTCTGGGAGCTCCTCCTCATATAATTTGAGTTGATCCCTCCCATAGAGTAGATCCCAGAGCCAATGTTTCACTGTGGGATGTGTTTTGGCTCCCCAGCACTTTGCCACCAGTCGTTTGGCAAAGAGTGTGGCTATCGCCACCAGACGCCTATTACATGGCTTTAGGCCCCGACAAACCCCAACAAGCAAATCAAAGGACTACATTCCACCGGCTCCTCCACAATGTCCGAGAGTAAGCGTGTCACAGCATTCCAGAACATGTCAACTGTCCTGCACATCCAGGCCACATGCACAAAATCCGCGTTTGCCTCACCACATCGCACACAATTAGCATTCTCCCGCAATCCATACCTGTGCAACTGTGCAGGGGTGTAGTACACCTGATGCAGAAACTTAAAATGGATGATGCGAAGATTGCAGTTCGCAGTAAGGCGCCCAGTAAGTTGACAGCATATCCGCCACTCCTCAGGCGCAATAGTGATACCCAATGCAGCCTGCCAGCGCAAACAGGAAGGGTGTTCCCCCTGCTCCCCTTCACGCAGAGAGGCATTGTACAATTTAGTTATCAGCCCTTTCCTCCCTTCTCCGGACAGCATCACCTGCAGGGACCGTAAGGTAGTAGGTTCCGCCGTATACTCAGGGTAAGCTGCTCGGACTGCCTGACGGACTCGTACATATGTGAAGCTGAACATGAATCCTCGGTCTATTCCTCCCTGCGCCTCTTGGAGAGTTTTAAATCGCCCATTTATATACAGATCCCCGAGTCGATTGATACCCGCAGCAGTTAATTCACGCAACGTATGCTCTTCCCGCACTGCGGATATTTCTGGGTGTGATGGCAGTGGCACCTGCGGTGCATATATATAAGCCAAATGTGCCCTTGCCGCCAGCTTCCGCCAAGCCCACGCTGTGCAGTGCGCAGGGTGAATCTCTAGACGCGGACCACCAGATCCTCCCGAGAGAGTCATAGCCTGCACCTTCAGTGGGAGCGCCGCATCCGACTCGACAGCTACATGCGGTTGGTATCGACGGGGAAAGTGCCAGTAATGCGCGAAATGCGCCTGCGCACACAAGTAATAAAGACGGAGGTCTGGTGCTTCAAAGCCTCCGCGATCACAGGGTTGCACCAAGAGATCCCAGCTGCATCTGGGTTTTTACCGCCCCACACAAAAGTGAGGAGCGCTGATTGAAGAGTGCTGAATAGGCTCACATTCAATTTGATAGGGATATTAATGAACAAATATAATAATTTGGACAGAAAGACCATTTTTATCACCGCTATCCGGTCGGCTAGAGAGAGAGGTAGGCACGCCCATCTCTCGGCTTGCTCAGTGACGCGGGTGATCATTCGACCGTAGTTTTCCGCCACAACCCTAACCGGGTCGCGATGTACCCAGACCCCAAGATAGCTTACCGGGTCCAATGTCCAGGATAATGGAAAATCCAGTTCCACTTCCTTCGTGTGCGCTGTTAGAGGGAACACCACCGATTTAGACCAATTGATCCCTAGGCCAGAGAAGCGTTCAAACTGGACATATTCTCTTAGTATCGCTGACAAGTGAACCGCTGGCTCACGGACATACAGGAGCATATCATCCGCGTATAATGAGACGATCAAAGGGCGCTGGCGAAATCGTAAGGCGGCAGCAGCATGCCGCTGTCGTATTTTGCAGGCAAGAGGCTCAAGTGCCAGAGAAAACAGCATTGGGGAGAGAGGTCACCCCTGTCGCGTGCCCCTTTCAATGCGAAACAGAGCTGTTGTCCATCCATTAACACGCACTCGGGCCACCGGGTCGCTGTAAAGTACCCAAAGCCACTGAAGAAAGAACGGGGGGAAACCCATCCTCCGCAATACAACAAACATATAGGGCCATTGCACTGAATCAAAGGCTTTTGCCGCATCGAGCAGCACCGCCACCGCCTGGAAGTCCGGCTCGAAATAATGAAGTGTGGCAAAGAGCGTGCGTAAATTATGGGCCGTTGAGCGCTCTGTGACAAAGCCAGACTGATCCGGTAGCACTAATAGTGGGATCAATGGTTGCAGTCTCGTGGCTATCATTTTTGCTAGGATCTTAGCATCTATGTTAATGATAGATAGTGGCCGATATGACCCACATTCGTTGGAGGGCTTCCCCGGCTTCAACAACGTGACCAATAATGCCTCCCGCAGTGATGGCGGCAACTCTCCTTCCTCATAAGCCTCGGCGTATACCGCTAACAACCGTGGAGCAAGATCTGCGGCATATGCTTTATAAAATTCGCTGGGTAGCCCATCTGGCCCCGCAGCTTTGCATGTTGGGAGAGCCATTATGGCCTCTCTCACATCCTCCACCCCAAACGGCTGCACCAGGTACTCTCGCTGCGCGTTTGATAGCCAGCCCAGTGCTACATCGTCCAGAAAGGCATCAATTTCAGTTGGCGACGGGGAGTCTCTAGATGCATACAAAGCAGTATAACATTTTAGCATAATGTCGCACAGCTCGGTGGTAGAGTAATGAGGTACCCCGTCTTCATCCAGAAGCTCAGTGACTGTTTCCTGTCTACGCGGCTCAGCCAGTTT
This sequence comes from Calotriton arnoldi, assembly GCA_963921515.1. Taxonomy (NCBI): domain Eukaryota; kingdom Metazoa; phylum Chordata; class Amphibia; order Caudata; family Salamandridae; genus Calotriton; species Calotriton arnoldi. The sequence continues at coordinate 62,718 of CAWUFW010003039.1, forward strand.
CTGTGCCAGGGAGCGGCCAGGCCTGCCGCCTTCCCCGTAATATCGTGCAATTTTTTGCCGTGAGCAGTGCAGCAGCTCCTGGTCGACTGTGGCATTATGCTCAGTGACAAGCTCTCGGATTTCAACCAATTTTGTGGTGGAGGGTGCCGCATCGTATTCCCGCTCCAATCGAGAGATGGCAGAAGCTAATTTCCCTATCCTTCGTCGCAGATCGCGCAGCACGCCAGACTGGGCATTGATGCAGGTCCCCCTAATGGTAACCTTGAATGCTTCCCATAAGGTTCCTGTGCTTTGCACTGTTCCGTCATTTTCTTTAAAAAACAAGTGAATTGCCTCCGCAATACTCTGCTTGAACACAGGGTCTTTAAGTTCTGAAGGCTGGAGTCGCCACGCAAAGGGGGGCTTTTGATAACTAGGGATTTGCAGGGTAAGGAGGACCGGTGAGTGGTCCGACAGGGTACGCGCCTCGTGTGATACGTCTATCGCCCAAGTGCAGACAGCCTCTGTGACTAGCCAGAGGTCTATGCGAGACCAGGAGCCATGCATGGGACGCGCGCGAAGATAACAGCCACAGCATCAGGTATAACTTTCAGGAGCGCCTGGCAAAGGGCCCCTGAGACTCGTGCCTGCTATTTTTAACAGCACTGCTTTTATTCTTGCAGCATTTTAGCAAAAAATTTATTGGTTTTTACTTACTCACCTTTCACGCTGTGCATTTGCATATTCCCCAGTCCACCACTGAAAGTTCAGATTGTGTGGAGGGAAGGCACTGCATACACCGGAAGTGAGGAATCTGCCGTCACTTCCGCAGGTCAGCAGTCTAGCTGCTGATACCTGCCCTTTAAAAATCAGATGACTGTCGCAACGCGCAGCGGACGCGCGCGAAGATAACAGCCACAGCATCAGGTATAACTTTCAGGAGCGCCTGGCAAAGGGCCCCTGAGACTCGTGCCTGCTATTTTTAACAGCACTGCTTTTATTCTTGCTGCATTTTAGCTAAAAATTAATTGGTTTTTACTTACTCACCTTTCACGCTGTGCATTTGCATATTCCCCGGTCCACCACTGAAAGTTCAGATTGTGTGGAGGGAAGGCACTGCATACACCGGAAGTGAGGAATCTGCCGTCACTTCCGCAGGTCAGCAGTCTAGCTGCTGATACCTGCCCTTTAAAAATCAGATGACTGTCGCAACGCGCAGCGGACGCGCGCGAAGATAACAGCCACAGCATCAGGTATAACTTTCAGGAGCGCCTGGCAAAGGGCCCCTGAGACTCGTGCCTGCTATTTTTAACAGCACTGTTTTTATTCTTGCAGCATTTTAGCTAAAAATTAATTGGTTTTTACTTACTCACCTTTCACGCTGTGCATTTGCATATTCCCCGGTCCACCACTGAAAGTTCAGATTGTGTGGAGGGAAGGCACTGCATACAACGGAAGTGAGGAATCTGCCGTCACTTCCGCAGGTCAGCAGTCTAGCTGCTGATACCTGCCCTTTAAAAATCAGATGACTGTCGCAACGCGCAGCGGACGCGCGCGAAGATAACAGCCACAGCATCAGGTATAACTTTCAGGAGCGCCTGGCAAAGGGCCCCTGAGACTCATGCCTGCTATTTTTAACAGCACTGCTTTTATTCTTGCTGCATTTTAGCTAAAAATTAATTAGTTTTTACTTACTCACCTTTCACGCTGTGCATTTGCATATTCCCCGGTCCACCACTGAAAGTTCAGATTGTGTGGAGGGAAGGCACTGCATACACCGGAAGTGAGGAATCTGCCGTCACTTCCGCAGGTCAGCAGTCTAGCTGCTGATACCTGCCCTTTAAAAATCAGATGACTGTCGCAACGCGCAGCGGACGCGCGCGAAGATAACAGCCACAGCATCAGGTATAACTTTCAGGAGCGCCTGGCAAAGGGCCCCTGAGACTCGTGCCTGCTATTTTTAACAGCACTGCTTTTATTCTTGCTGCATTTTAGCTAAAAATTAATTGGTTTTTACTTACTCACCTTTCACGCTGTGCATTTGCATATTCCCCGGTCCACCACTGAAAGTTCAGATTGTGTGGAGGGAAGGCACTGCATACACCGGAAGTGAGGAATCTGCCGTCTCTTCCGCAGGTCAGCAGTCTAGCTGCTGATACCTGCCCTTTAAAAATCAGATGACTGTCGCAACGCGCAGCGGACGCGCGCAGCGGGCGCGCCGCTGGCGCGCCGAAGGCGCGCCAAAGGCAAGCCCATCTGCGCCCGTCCGCGCCTGGACCGGGCCCAGAGCCTGGAACCCTGGCCCCTGTACATCAGCAGTACCTGACACCAGGATAAAATACTCTAGCAACCAGCTGAAAGAGATCCGCCTAGTGACCAAATTTCATTCCTGTCCATACCTACACTCTTGCTCCTTAAATACTCATATCTCTTTGAGCTGCCCCAATTGTTCTTTTAATCTTGACTCTCATAACAAACCAGTACCATCGCAGAGGTATCCCGTGCAAATAAATCATGAATATATTCACCTAGCCCTTATAAACTCTCGCTCCCTTCCCAAACATTCATATGAAATATTGGACTTCCTAAAAGACCAAAGTCTAGACATACTATTTATTACAGAAACTTGGGGTGACTTATCTGCTGGACCTGACTTTTGCACCGCAACCCCTAACGGGTACGGCGTAATCAGACACGACAGAACTACCAAAAAAGGAGGAGGACTGGCAATCATACATCGTGACAAATATTTAGTCAGGACGGAGCTAATCCCCTCCACGGTATGTGAAGCCATGACTTTCTCGATTACGCTTAGTTACTCACAAACCTTCAAAGGAATCCTCCTCTATCGTCCACCAGGCTCTAGAGCGGAATTTCTCTCTACTTTAGGCAGCTTACTAGAACCATGCGCGGTAGAATCTGACTTCACCATACTGGGGGATTTCAATTTTCACTTGGAGAGCCTTGATGATAATGACACATCATCCCTCATTGCCGAACTAGAGGCGGTGGATCTTCTCCAGTTGGTGACCAGCCCCACACACTCAGCTGGTCACACACTGGATGGGCTCTTCACCAACAATAAGCACATTTCTTTGCATAACATCATGCCTCTAGCCTGGACTGACCATTGGGCAGTCCTGTTTGATGTTCAGATAAAAAAAAACAACGCTGCGCACATTAGCCCAATCCCACTTTTACAGTTTAAAGCCTGGAGTTGCATTGATCAGCATCTCCTTAAAACACACCTGTCATCAACTAACTATGACTCCACATCAGACCCTATACTTGCGTCATCTAATTACTCTGAATGGCTTTACAACGCCTTCAACTTTTTAGTACCAATTAAAAATGTTTCTAAAAACAGAGCTGCTCCTTCGGCCCCGTGGTTCTCTGAGTCACTTAGACTTGAAAAACAACGATGCAGGAACCTCGAGAGACGCTGGCGTAGAGACTACAATATCATTGAAAAAACACTCTACAAGGAAGCTCTATCCAAGTACAAACAGCTTATTATCAGAGAGAAAAGCAAATACTACCTTAGTCAGATAGAATCCGCCCAAGATTCCACCAAGCAGCTGTTTCAGGTAGTCACAAAACTATCAGGGTCGATGACGAATTCCCCAATAGCTCCCACTCAGGATCTTTGCAACTCACTGGCCAGTTTCTTTCAAGAGAAGGTCAGCAACATATACAACAAATTTGCCGCACAACCTAAGGCCGACCCTTTGACGGCTGTCCTCAGCAATGAAGAATGTTCCCCTTCTTTCCCGCAATTCACTCAAGTCTCACCAAAACAGATCTCTGATTTAATCGCCACCATTAAATCAGGCTCCCCCACTGACCCCTGCCCTCTTCAGTCTTAAAACTGATCCCGGATCTTATAGCTCCCAACCTAACAGATATCTGTAATGCCATGTTTCAAACAGGCATCTATCCTCCTACTTGGAAAAAGGCTATCATCAAGCCGCTGCTGAAGAAGCAGAACCTCGATCCAGCAGAAACAAAAAATTATCGGCCTATCGCAAACCTTCCATTTCCAACAAAAATCTTTGAGAAATTAATGAACTCGCAGCTGGCCCAATACATCGAGGATAACATCCTTCTGGACGATACGCAATTCGGCTTTAGAAAAGGCCATGGTACAGAAACTGCCCTTATTAAAGCATCAGATGAAATCAGGACAGTACTAGACCAAGGTGGTGCCGCGGTTCTAGTATTGTTAGACCTGTCAGCAGCCTTTGACACGGTCGACCATGCTACACTGATCGACCGTGTCTCAACCATTGGCATTAAACATAGGGCTAAAGATCTACTGGCCTCGTTTCTTTCTAACCGCACACAATTAGTAAGTCTTGGTGACTTCAAGTCCTCCCCATTTACCCTCCCGTGCGGTGTGCCACAGGGATCATCTTTGAGTCCGACCTTATTTAATATCTACGTGTCGGACTTGGCTAGGGTTATCAAAACCCACGGGATGGGTGTGACATCTTATGCAGATGACACACAACTGGTGCTCGCAATACATAACGACGGAGGAGCAATTGCAGCTAGCTTTCAAGACGGAATGTTGGCTATTAGTACTTGGATGGCCAACAACTGCCTAAAGTTGAACTCCGATAAAACGGAGGTATTGATTTTTGGTAATCTTTCCCCTGCATGGTCCCCTATTTGGTGGCCAGCCAATCTGGGACCTCCACCATCCCCTGTCTCGAAAGTCAGGAATTTAGGTGCCTTATTCGATGACAAGTTATCTTTTTCATCCCATACCAATGCAGTTGTCTCCTCATCCTTTTATACCCTTAGGATGATTAAAAAACTCCTACCATTCGTTCCACCCAGTGCCGGAAAAACCCTTATTAGCACCCTAGTAATCTCAAAAATTGACTACTGCAACGGCCTCCTCCTTAATGCTCAGAAGAAGGTCATAAATAAACTACAGATGGTGCAGAACTCAGCTGCTAGAATGCTAACAAACATCCCTAAGTATCAATCAATCTCAAAGGTGGTCCGAAAACTCCATTGGCTACCGATAAGAAGCCGAGTTAAATTTAAAGCACTCTGCATCGCATTCAAAGCCATCCACAACACGGGACCTGAGTTTCTTAAGAGGGCTTTATGTGTCTACAAGCCCAACAGACCCCTGCGTTCATCAGCAGCCAACCTTTTGAAGGTCCCTCGAACTAAAAAGTCTCATGGGGGGATAGAAGATTCACTGTGGCCACAGCCAAGTTGTGGAACACCCTTCCTCTTCACATTAAATCCAGCCCTACCCTGCTTGCCTTTAGAAAGCTAGTAAAGACTTGGCTTTTTAATCAATAATCATCTGCTCCTGGCTTGGTCTTTTACACAGTCCGCAGCGCCGAGACACCCAAGGGTATTTGTGCGCTCTACAAATTGCTTAAAATAAAATAAATAAAATAAAATGCACCGCCGACACAAACGTGCTCTCCCGACTCACCGGGTTCCGCCTGCGCCAGATGTCATGTAGTTGACCGGCGTCCAATAGACCTAAGAGGACATCTGCCGCACGTTTATGTCGCCACTCTCCACTGCTGGCCCTATCCAGCGTGGAATCTAGGCAAAGATTGAAGTCTCCGCCCCATATGATCGCCGCGGTCGGATAGGCCGATATCCTACGCCACACATCAGAATAAAACGAGGGGTCATCAACATTGGGTCCATATACATTGACAATCAGGACACTCTCACCACACAGAATCCCATGCACAATCACAATTCGTCCCTGCTCATCCGATTCCGAACTTAACTCCGTAAATGGCACTCCCTTTTTTACCAAGATTAGGACCCCCCTTGAGTAAGTAGAAAAAGAGGACATAGCTCTAGTATTTGCCCAGCGCACCACTATGTTGCTCGCCGTCCCTTTCGGTAGGTGCGTCTCCTGCAAAAGTGCGACTTGCACTCCCAATCGATCTAAACAGGCAAACACTGATCTTATTTTCTTCGGTGCATTGAGACCTCGCACATTCCAGGTAAGAAATTTGATTGTACTAGCCATTAGGGGTTAGGAACCTCCTCAAGATCCAAATTTGATGGACTGAATGTGCATCCCTCGGATCACTTTCACATACCCTGCTCATTGTTATTTCAGTTCGCCATATCCTTGCTCTGCCCGCCCAACCCCACCCTAACCCCCCCATCCCGTATCCCGTGTCACACCCAACGGAGCCTTCCATGTTGCATGTCCCACCCCCTACATACCCCCTCCCACTTCGGCTACCCCAACTTACCAAAGCCATCCCATAGTGGCCTAACAAACACCCAACAGAACAGTTCCTACATAACTTAGTGTGGGGTACTCCCATACAGGGGGGCGAAAGAGTGCTACTTCCCTCTCAACACATGAGAGGTGGCTGATCAGGTCTAAGTCCTGCGTTACAATACCTCATAGAATTTTTTTAACAACCAGCGGGCAATTTTTTTTTTTCCCCCCCAAACTTTTAATCTATACATTGACAGTTAACCTGGGCCATGCAGGCCAACCTAGTTCAGCAGCGGAACAACAACTTGTTCAACTCAGTGAGGTGAGTAACTCAATAAACAAATCATTCTGTAAAATCACATAGTAGTCAACGAGCTCCCCCCACTCGTAATGCTCAGTCATTATCGCCTTCGTCAGTATGTTCTACTCGCCGGAGTTTCTTCAGTTTCTTGATATGGTCCATCGCCGCCTTAGGAGTAGTGAAGATCTTCGAGTCGCCTTCCGGCCCTACTCGGAGCCTCGCCGGGTACAGCATGGCATAGGGAACACTTTCGGACTGCAGGAGCTTTTTTACTGCGCTATAGTCTCGTCGTGCCGTTTGCACTGCCACAGTAAAATCTGGAAAGAATGAGAGGGCGTTCCCCTGATACGTAATAGCCCCTTTTTCCCTGGCTAACCGCAATATGGTGTCCCTGTCCCGGTAATTGAGTAGGCGAGCAATTATAGGGCGGGGCGGTGCCCCGGGAGCAGGACGAGTCGCCAATGAGCGGTGGGCACGCTCAATCACAAAAATGGAGGATAATTGCTCCGAGCCAAAAATATCAATGAGCATTTTTTCCATGTAGAGCTCCATTCTCCCAGTGTTTGTAGATTCTGGTAGGCCCGTGACGCGAATGTTATTCCTCCGCGAGCGAGCCTCCAGGTTCTCATTTTTTGCTTGAATTAGGGACAGTACCTTGTCCATATTCAGGGCCTTGTTCGTGACTTCGCTAAGCCCATCTTCGGCCGTGGAGACTCGTTGCTCTACTTCCCCCATGCGCACCGATTGCTGCGCCATCTGTGAGGACATGTGATCTAACCTGTGATTTATGGTAGCCATGCCACCCTCTATTGCCAGAAGACTTTTTTGCATTGCCTGGAGTGTGGATTCCAAGTTGGACGGACCCTCTCCTGGGCCGTCAGCCTCCGAGTCCGAGGCCACCTTTTGCTGCGCCCTGTTAGATTTTCGCGATTCGAATTGCAGACGGGACTGCATCTTGTCCGGCTTGCCCATCCCACACTCCAGAGGGCAGCAGCCCTGAATGCCGAGTTCCCCACGGGTTGTATTCAACAGCACAGAAAGGAAACAGCCCCCGTGTAGGGCCACCAACTCCTGAGCAGTGAGGCGACCCCCCGAGTTAATACAGTCCAGATATACAGTGTGAGATCACCAAGCCGGGTCAATCTGCCAATCTACGATATGGCGATGAGGTGGTGCCTGTCCCTTGTCCTCAGTACAGGTCACCGCTACAGACACCAATCAACGGCCCCCAAAAAGAGGGAAATACAGCTGAGGCATCCAACATCTGAGGCCCCCACACAGTTCCCACAGCAGCCTGGTCAGTCCAATATTATCAATCCCCAGCTCTATACGAGTCTTTCTATAGCCATGCTGCTCCTGCACAGGATCTGGGCCTGCAAGTCAGTTAGGGCAACCACAGCTGCGGGCTAAATGCGGGCTGCGCGACCTCCCAATGAGGCCCACAGGCGAAGGCCGGCACTCCACTCCCTAGATATTGTCTGGCTAAATTCGTCAAGTGTCGCTTAGAATCCTCCTCAAGGATACCAGTGTAGAGGCCAGAGCCTCCTCCGCAGCACCACCTTATCCCGGCTGCCAAGTTCAGCTCTCAGTCTCCGCACCCCCAGGCGTACAATATGGGCAGAGCACAGTGCAATAGTATCCCGGTCAAGGATATGGCGGCAACTGGAGACCACCTTCTTCTGTGGTGACAGTTACTGATCTGGTCGTAGGCCACTAGCCTCCAAGGAGAGACAAGCAATCCCCCAGGCTCCAAGGACCATACTCAGCGGCACCACCAATGATGTGACCTCCCCTCCGGCAGGCCCTTAGCATCAAGTTGCGGAGCGTTCCGATATACCAGCAATCTCTCTTCAGCCCCTCCTGCACCGCACAAGGTCTGCACACCTAAATCCACCGGGCCCGGCAAGGCGACAGCTTTCCACGATGGCACTTCACCCGGGCACCGCCATTGGCTATCTGGGATAACTCTCCTCCGCAGCGCAGTCCGTCAGGCCGCTACGCCGCTGCAGGGGCACTCGTCCGCACCTCTCCTCTGAGAAGTTATTGCCTAGGAGGCCCCGGGAGCCCAGCGGACGCCGCACTCAGCTAAAGGCAGCAGGCCACAGCCCGCGCTCAGCCCGCACCCACCTCCGCAGCTGCAGGCCAAGCCTAGGCCGCCCCCCACTTACCCCAGCCTTCGGCAGGCGCCACAGCCGGATCACCGCAGCGAGCCTCCACCTGCGCTGCAACCTCTTCAAATTCCGCAGCAACGGGGGCACAGGCAATCTCTCCGCACTCGTCGCCTCTGGGGACCGGCTCTCGCGTCCGCGAATCCTGCAGTGGAGCCCCGCCAGCCACTGCGTTGTAGGCCCAGCCAGCGCGGTCTCCTAGGGCGCCTCCGCAGCCTCGCAGTCGGTCCTCAGCCCTCTCCAGCCACGATTTCAGGCCCGATGCATGGCCCAGACTTCCCCTCACCGCTGGCTACTGTTTGGCTGCATTTATGCCGCTGGATGCCGCAGAGTTTTGGCGGATTGTGGATCAGCCGGGCAGAGCTGCACTACAGTGCGGCCATATTGCCTGGCGCCCTCCAGCGCCCCCAGTGACAGTATAAACATGACTGCAGGACTAGCCTTTGTAGCCTGGTTGTGCAGTTTTAAACCTCAAATTCAACCATTCAAAATAACCACTTTTAACAGAACCTTTATATAATAAAAAGTGAACCCTAAATAGGCCTTACTGCCCATAAGGCAGGGTGCATTATACTTTTAAAAGCAGAGCTCGTAAAAGTTTAATGTTAAACATGTCCTTACAGAGAAAATGACTCACAAGATGTTTTCACTGTAGCAGGGTTGGCTGATCCATCAGAAAGTATTGGGATAGAATAGTGAATTTAATACTATTATCTCGGGCTAGAGAACAGCTACCAATTTAATTTTGGAACTTTTTGAAATATTTATTACAAGCTCATTTTACTGGTAATGTCATATATGTGATAGATATTTTGGAGTACCCCTTTCAGAAAGTTATCTTTTCCCCTCCTAAGGCGTCTGAAGGCCCATTTGCATATGCTCCAACTGTCACTCAGGACCTGAATAATCCCCTTGAGGAGCTGTGAACTTGCTCCTAGAGCTGAAACAAAGGCCTTGGATGTGGGAAGGGGTTCTGTCACACACAGATATTAGCTGACACTTGGGCTGGTCTTTTCTTTGCTCCCCCAGTCAGGCATGCGCCAATCCAAGTAAGAGAGGAACTTCCCATAGAGCTGGTTTAGCATGACCACAGAGGATGAGTTGCTTTTTTCCCTAAATAGAGAAAACAGGCCCTCCCTAAGTTACATGTAGGTCCAAGAGGAGGGAGGAAAGGGAACCAAGGAAAGAAAAAGAACCTCTATACCGACCTATTCAATTTATTACACGACCAGAAAGGTTCTATGTTAACATCATACCCTCATAATATGCATCTAATTGGATATATATCCTAATTACATAGATAACTCATCAGACTTTTACTACTTTTCCAAAACATTTTATTATACAAGTTATTTCTTTGATTATATAATTTTTTATAAAAATAAATTGCAAAGGTACATACATTTATAACACACTGTATTTATTAGCATGGCACAAAATATCTCACTGCACCGTCAGATGTGATTTTCTCACTGAAGTTGAGCACCAGTATGAGTAAGGATATAAAATAAAATATAATCCAAAGAAATAAATTAATTTTACCTGAATTAACATTGTTTTCATCTCCCTCTAGCTTATTGGCAATTTCTTGTTTTTCTAATTTTAGACATCCCATGTCTTAATTGAGTTTCACTACACCTTGGTCCTGAGGAAGATGGTTTTTCCATTGAAACGCGCGTAGACCATAATTGTCTTTTGAGAAGTGGTCCCTTGGAGCATAATATTTTTGAACTGGGTCTTTTGATAACATCTTCATCAACTCTTATTCAACCATTTTTGGACCCTCCACAGGGTCGAAACTTTTTTAACTTGTATGTTCTATGAAATGTGTGGTATGGTATAAATGTGGATGAATGACAGTAATTTTTTTGTAGTGGATGATGAGAGTCAGTTTTATCTTTATTCTGTGTTCGCTTTGGGATGTCTTATGTTAAAATAATGGATTGATATTCAAAAACAATTATTTGTGAAAATTTAGTCCATCTTATGTGTTATAAATGTATGTACCTTTGCAATTTATTTTTATAAAAAATTATATAATCAAAGAAATAACTTGTATAATAAAATGTTTTGGAAAAGTAGTAAAAGTCTGATGAGTTATCTATGTAATTAGGATATATATCCAATTAGATGCATATTATGAGGGTATGATGTTAACATAGAACCTTTCTGGTCGTGTAATAAATTGAATAGGTCGGTATAGAGGTTCTTTTTCTTTCCTTGCTTTTTTCCCTAGCCGTAATACCTCTGGAGTGTGCATACAGGTTCTTGACAAGTTTAGAAGGGTTTCACTATCTTGGATTTTGGCAGAGAGGGGCAATGTGGAACTGTTTGCTGTAGGGCGCCCAGAAAATGCTGCAAAAATGGGCATGATTTCTCCTGGGAACGTTTAATTAATTGGTTAGGGAGGAGCCAGGAGTCACTCCCTTGCAAAGGCTGGTCCCATCATAGCATAAACATAGCACTCACAGTACCCGCCTCAGAATACTTTCTGGACCGGTGGAAGAACGGAAGAGACTGGACCTGTTTTCTGTGACCTGAAAATAGCCTACAAGACTGGACCTGCTCTTCTTCTTGCACCCAGGACAAATAAGTGGAATCCAAGGGTCATAAGGCTCACCTCCTTTTCAAACTACAGGGACACAACAAGCTACAAGCTGCCTATCCCGCAACCTCTCAGCTTACTAGTTCCGATTGGACCTGCCATAGATCCTGCTGTTGGCCTCTGCTAGAGTGACTCTTGACCCCCAAGTGATGTCCCCAAGGTCATGAACCCTTCACTGGTGTCAAAGTGTACTCCTAACTTTTTTTTAAACTTGGGACTTAAAAACTTTTTTGCTGAGTCAAAGATTCAGGTTACACCTGCTCGGAGTTTTCCATGGCGGCAAATCCGATTCAGCTGGACCTCGCAGAGAAGGTATACGGCCTTGCTGAGACCTCTTCGGCTACAGTCTGCAGGCTTGCTCTCCTGGAAGAATCTGAGCTACAAAAAAGTGACTAAGTACGAAGGTAGAAATCTTCACCAGGCAAAGGCACAAAAAGTATTCAGGTGGCGAGGGACCTTCTCTTGGCATGAAATTCAGATTTCTCCTGCTCGGACCTTTCACGCTAATAGTCAGCGGCTTCACCAACACCTTGTCCAGTGGCTATTCGATGACATGGAACCCTCTTCGACCACAGCTTTTACCAGCCTTGCCCTGCTGTCGATTTTGACTTCCATTTCAGAGACTAAGTCCAAAGGTAAAATTTCTGACAAGGTTGAACCTGGTTTCTATATCCAACACATGCTTAATCATGATTGGCTTTAGCTTGCACCTAGATTTTAGTCAAGTGCTACCAGATGACTGCCGTTGGCGATTAACACTTTTTTGTGCCATTTTCAAATTTAAGCTTTAAAAAATCATTACTCAGGTTTCCATTATTGCATTTTTGTCATTTTGCTGTAAGTTTATTTATAAATATTTATTCTATTTTTCTAAAATATTTGGCATTTTTATTGTGTTGTGTTTTGACTTTATTACTGTTTTGGTACTGCACACATATTTTACACATTGATAAGGTAAAGCTGTCTACTCTGTGACATAGCTGCCAAGAAGTTGAGCTCAGGGCAATTTAGTAACTTTAGTGGTTCACCCTGAGAATTACTGTGATTATTATTTGAGGTGGTTACTCACCCCCTCAAGTTATGCTCCCAATTTCTCTCATACAACTCACAGGAGGACTTCTTACTCATGATGCAAAGAAGCTGGTTTGAAACTATTGAAGTTTTCTTCAGGTGATATCGCCAATGTCAGATCACCACCTATTAATTTTATTGATTGATCAATATTTCTAATAAATGTATCCCAGAGACAAACAACACCAAAATGCCTACCCATGTTGAAAGAAAGTATTTGGAGTTCATCCCTGAGGTTCTGGAGAATTAAACTTTGTTCCGAGAATGCTAGAAACCTAAGGTGTCAATCATCGTTTGAGATCAACTTTTTGATTTTAGTATGGCTCATGATGCAACTTCCAGTAAGCTGTTGCAGTCCAGTCTCCTTATTGTAAAACTCATGATTGTTAGAAAAACTACTCACATACTATCGTTTAGAGAGACCACAATCCTAATGTGTGCCGTGGCCCCAAACCAGCCACAGGATTGGACAGAGATAAACTTTTTTTAGTAATGTAAACCTCAACTCACTTTTAATGGATTGGCATGAGTAGCATGGGAGTTCCCAACAACATGTTTAAGTTGCTTTGTGCAACAAATAACATGATTCACAAAAGTAAATTAAGATATTTCTGGTTCAGCTCACGTTGAAGTAAATAGAGGATCAAATAATAGGGAAAATAAAACATAAATGAAGGGAAATCAAGCAATGATTTGAAAGAATATGCAATAAAGATAAATATCCCCATTCAAACTAGATACATACAGTTGTTATGTTGAAAATCATGGAAAGTGGAAAATCCTCAAAAATGTCTTAGTGTCTTCCCAAGGTCCAAGCAAGGCTTCAGCATTTCAAGTGCCCAACTAATGTATACATTCTTTCAAAATTAATACTGTGGTTCAAACCACCACAAGATATACCTTCACACTCACAAATATTTTTTGAGCAACAAACTGTTAAGTGGGACTAACCTACCAACGGTATCTAGGGTAAACTTCAGACACGTTGACACATGAAGGCAAGGTCACATTGGAGGCCATACAGAAGAACAGGCTTCAAGAAGGACAAGAGCATAAATTGATGATGTTGCGCAACCACTAAACCCCATACCACATGCACCTATCAGTGAATATTTTCTTAGTACAATTGGGCTACTTTTTATGGGTTTCAAGAGGTCCTGTAGGAGAAAGTCAACTATTGTATAGGCAATGTGTTTCAGAATCTCAGTTTGGCTTCTTGGGAAACAGATTTTCAAATAAAATAAAGGCTCTGAGAGGATGTGTTGTAGTTATCCAATTAAGTAAACACTTCAATACATGAGCTCTCCTGTTTCAACTGGATAATTAGAACTCCAGAAATTTGAGCTGTTGCCCTCCAGATCTTGTAACGGTAGACATACAAGTCTCTGGAAGAGACACAGCTTGACAATAAAGCATGCTATAATTTTGGCTTTTTCTAGAAGGCTTTTTCTAGATGCTAGATGGGAAGTCTCATAAGAGATTTCTTGCAAATGTTGGGGCTGTTGGAAATGATTTGTATTAGGTCACAAGAAGACTTGCTTAACTCTTTTAAAACCCTTGATCGTCTCACTTGACCTCTTTAACATAAAATGAAGAGAGAGGGAGTGGAATTTATTACTCTATTTAGAAGATTTTCATTGAAAATAGTCCTGAAATAAAACACATCCTAGAAATAACACAACATGTGTATTTGTAAAGTGCACATTCACCCACGGGTATCTTGGCACTGAAAAAGAGATGTTTATTATTTACCAGCTCAATGGTACTCATTTTATTGGCCTCAGTAGGATGAAAGACCAAGTGGACCCGCCAAGATTTGAACCTGTGACCATGAGATCGAACACAGGCCCCTACAGTGAATGCAATAGTCCACTAAGCCACCAGATCCAGCAAATGTAAAGGTAACTATTTGTAACAAAAAGTATTGAAATTTATCAAGGGACTATGCCCTTTAACTGTTATCTATCCTATAAACTAACACTTAGCTGTTATACTAACCATAACAATAAACCTACCATTATTAACGCCACCCCATCCACTACAGTTAAAAAACCCATTACCACAGCCCTAACTTTAATGCTAACCTTATCCCTAACCAATATACCACCCCTTAATCTATCTCTAGCCCAACCCGTTAAACATAGTCTAACTCTAACCACTTCAAACAACCCCAACCTTAAACCCATTACTAACCTTAACACAAACTCTTAACACAAATCTATCCCTTAGCCTCCATTTTATTCTAATACAAACTGTAATCAGTGTATTAAACCTAACCTAAACCTAACCCACTGCTTTCCCTAATCTAACTTTAACCCTAACCCTAAACATATTTCTTACACTAACCCTAACTGTAACCCTAATCCTAACTGTAACCTTAGACTAACCTATCCCTACTACCCCTGGCCTAACATATCCCTACTTCTACCATTAGCCTTACCCTATCACCTAGCTTTACAGCATCCCATACTCCATCTCTTACTCTTACTCTAACCCATTTCTTAATCTTCATCTCACACTAGCCGCAATTCCTCCTTATTCCACCGCTTAGCTCAGCACTTACACATGCACATATTTGATTAAAGTATTTTTCACTTTTTTGCATATGATTTTCTTATGGAGAAATGTATGGTTTCTATTGTATTTATATAACTTATTGTGTCACTATTTTTGTCTTTTTTTACTGTAAAAAAGAATTCCTGCCTCCTTTTTCGCAGAATATTTGAAACGTTGTTCCATTCACTATTTTGAATCATGATTTTGAGGACTTGCTTGAATAACTGTTTTAATCAGTCAGCTGAACAGGTTCATAATATTTATTTTGATTTTAGCCTGTTTCTCTTGAGAGGGAACTTCTGTTTACAAGCTTGAGCAATCAGAATGAGAAATTCCTGGAACCATTGGCGTTTGCTGACATGGAATGCTCCATTAACTGATAAAGGAAGGGGAATGTTTTGATGGCCTTTTCAGGGGAAGACTTTGTCTACTTCCACAGTACTGCAAACATCTGTTAAACTTGTTTTCTGTGGTTTGGAGTACATTGATAGTGAGGAAACCTGTTGTTTATTTGGAGGCCATAACTATAGCACTCTGTAGACCTTACAGACCTACTTCTTGTTTCATTTGAGGAAAAATGGGGTTTAGCAGCAGCGGCTCCTCCGTTAAGGCAGAGGAGCTTCCCCCTCTGCTCTTTCAGCAGTGCACACAGGAAAAATCAAATGATGAAAAAACAAGTTTATTACAATTTCTTTTTTCTTCACTCTCATTGAGTTGATTCTTGGGGGTGGGGCCAACCTGACAGAGAGTCAGCAACAGGGAGGAAGAATGGTGGACACTAAAGGGCATATTATCAAGCCCCTTATCGCTGCTTTAGCGGCAGTTTCCTGCCGCTAAAGCGGCGATAATGTTATCGCCCGTTCTTGATAATATGGCCCTAAGTGTGCATGTGGGTTTGGCTGGCTGTCTCTGCCCAGCCAAACCGACATGTGAACTTAGCCTTTTTCCAACCAGAAATGTTTTGTACACCAGGGTGGAGAAGAGACACGGGTTCCCAGTCCCTATCTGAGCCCCAAATCAGGCCACTCAGACCAATCCTGGCGCTGCTCTCATGCTGGTAATAGGATTACCAGCATGAGAGCAGTGTCTGAATTGGCCACGGGGTGTTTGGGAGCCAGTGCATTGGCTGCTGCAAGTCGACAGGAGCTGACAAGCAGTAGACCACCAAGGCGACAGCCAGCAAGTAAATATTATTTTCATTTCCCTATTTTTCTCCCCTGTGCTGCCCCCTGTGCTGCCCCACCAAGCTGCCCCCCCTCCAGTTTGGCTTCGCAGTAGCCGCTACTGAGGTTTAGTGACAAGTCTAGAGGAAAATTGAGAACAACTTTTGGTTTATTGAACTTAATTTGTGAATTTACATATGCACGACTATACATTTTTTTGAGTCAAAACACATTTTTAGATTTTGGAAGGCTGGAGAGATCATGGAGCTTCCATTCAACAAAGGTGCAAACTTGTTGAGCAGCCACATTTCATTTTCCTACAAATTAAATTCAGCAGCACATTCAATTTTGAGTAGATTGCTGATCAGGTCTCGGTAAATATATATTCTGTTTCAAAATGGATTTATTCACACTCAACTCAGACCTTTTTATAATGATACTACCTGAACATGCATCACACCACCAGACTGACAGTGAGAGAAGTAAAACATTAAATACCAGAAAATTATAGATTAGATGTACTAGTACAGTTCTTTCGGTCCAGATACACATGTTATATTACATGTTGTGTTGTAAAATAACATATTTCCCCAGCCAACATTTTCTTATGTGTCCAGGTTGTAACACAGAAAGTTGACATTCTTATATATACAGTTACGTTTCTGGTAAAATATTGTACTCCTTAATTACCTATCTAATGCCTGTAGGATTCACAGTGGACTGGAGCACTGGGGGGCTTTCTGGTTTTCAGTTAAAGAACCAACCAGCCACTTAAGAGACCTGCCCACAGTGGTACCAGTGCAGAGGAAAGCATCTTCAAATATTGATTTTGCCTTGGAAACCTGTAAGACTTGTTGCCTTGTTATGGTACAAAATACCAACATTTACAGGTTTTGCATGACTTGGACGACCGAGGATCATTCATGCTGTAATAATGTAATATCATTAGATTGTTGAACATGCTTATGCTGCTTGGTATTTTTCTTTTTCACCAAGTAAATGCAGTGTTCAGCATCCTCAAACCAAGAGTTTTCGAACCACATATGCCTGGGTGAATTTGTTGGGTTAATTCGTTTCCATAATTACTTCCATTATTTCTCCGGATTCAAGAGTACAATATTTGACTTGGTAGAACCCCTCACTCTAAATAAGATGCATTCAGCTTTATTTGGCTACTTGCTGTGCTGGGAGCTTTTTTCACCAGCTTTTCAGAGGATATTGAGGTTCTCCCAATTGTGTTCAAACTTTCAAACTCTGACATTCAGTAATAACAACGTAATAAAGTGGAAGGAAGTATATATTATGAGGGAATCCTCGGATGTTCTAAGTACTCTCAGAGGATTTACTATGTGATAGAGATCAAATTGCTGACGAACTGGCATAGATCCTATATCATTCAAGAACAAACAGACATTCTGGGTTACCCATAATAATAATAGAGCGAACTCATCACCATGTACAGTGATTTGGGAAGTCAACAATTTTATATTTACAAATTCTTCATTGTTCTACATTAAGAATACATGTGCGGGAGTAGAAATGATTGAAATTATCCAAGAGAATGATCCATTCTTGAAATTGGAGAAATCCAGACATTACATCAAGCGAAGACATTCCTTTTTTCACAACACTATCATGTGACTGAATCTAATTGAATGGTCAAACAAAGACCAGAGATAGAACCTGAAGCATGCTATAATATGCCTGACCAGAAGTACAGAACCTTTCATTCAAGATTATTGAAAAATCATATAATAGTCACAAGTCCCAAAATATCCTTGTACCATATAAGGTTGAACCAGTCAATTCAGAACTGATGTTGGACAAGTGACTCAGATATTTCCATTAAATGCATATTAAACAGCCCATGTTAATTCAATAAACTAGGGGCCACATGTACGAAGCAATTTTCCTGTCACAAATGGCCCAATTGTGATTCGGTAACTTGTTACCCAATTGCTATTGGGGTTTTGCAATTCGCTATTAGCAAGGGGTGTGTTAAGTGCGTCCCTCCCTAATACCGAATTGCAAGGATATGAATGAATGTTTTGCGACCTGAAAAGGATGGCAAAACATTTGCTTTTTACCACTAAATTCAATTTGGGGGTAACCCCTTCGCAAACAAGAAGGGGTCCCTGGGTGCCCCTTCCCCTTTGTGAATGCATGCGAAAATGTTTTTTAAGAGCAGCCAGTTGTCCCACGGACCACTGCCTACTCTTAAAAAATGAAAAGAATACTTCTCATTTTTATTTTTAAATGCATCCCTTTTTCCTTTAAAGAACACGGGCTGTATTTAAAAAAAAAATCTTTGCTTTATTTAAAAGCAAATGCAGACATGGTGGTCTGCTGTCCCCAGCAGGCCACCATCCCTCTGTTTTTGGGCGATTACTAATGGGTCGCAAATTGCGACCTACCTTATGAATATTAATGAGGTATGCCATTTGCAACCCACTAAGAATCACAAATGTAACTCAATGGAGTTTTGTACGGTTGGAATTTGCGATTTCCTAATTGCAATTCACGTGGAATAGCAATTAGGAACTCGCAATTTCAAACGTTAGTACATGTGGCCCTAGGTCTGGTATTTTACTGATCTACTCTCAATTTAGCAAAATGGAATTGACAGAAACCTCATGCTTAAGCATGCAAAGGAATGACTACCCTATCAACTGAAGTGTTGCATTCCAATGTACATTCTCACCCCTGACTACAAGGTGCTACAATAACATTTTTGGGGCCACATTAAATTATTTACTATACAGGAACCTAATTTTATAGTTCTGAAAGGAAACCTCATTTCTCGTATGTACATAAAAAGTGTTAGATACGTTTACACTAATAATTATCATATGAGTGTTGATTGCCCTGCATTATGCAAATCTGAGTTTAAAGACATCAGAATTTCTTGTGAGCACTCCCTCTGTCTGGTATTTTCCCCACCTCTCAATAAATGCACACATTCTTTCCTAGGTTCATACAACAGACTCGATCCCTAATGTAAACAACCGCCCACTGAAGAAGTGATATTTTTCCTCACATTAGTCAACAGTTATTGTAGATTGTACATAAACTTTGCTAAATGTGCTTAACCTATTATGGCTTTATTGTTATAGACCACTGCCAACAAGCACTTGGGGACTGCTGCTGGAAATATTTCGATCACATGAAATCCACTTTACTTTCAGATCCAGCCTCTATCTTCCCTATCTTAAGGTATAGGTAGAAAGGATGCGGTGGGGAGGACAACTGCAGAGGCAACTGACCAAATCGGCAAACAATATTGTGTTAAACTGAGACACTGACATTTGAAACAAAAGATGTAATGGGATCTATGAATGTATGTATGCGGGCTATAAGGTGTATATTTAGCAAGCAACTCAACATAAGAATGTACAAGTGAGAGATAATACAAGAAAGTGGAGAGGATCCGAGCTGGAGGAGCATGCAAGGGAAGGAAAAGGGGAGGAGATTACAAGTGATAATTGACTTATCAATGGGTGAAATGTGAGAGAGGGTTCCAGTTAGAAATGGGTGGAGCTTTGGTAGGAGAACTGTAAGGAGTGAGGTTGAAGGGTGAGGAGGAGCTGTGTGTGATTCTAAATGACTGCTGTGTGGGGCACAGCATGGAGCATCTCTTTCGGTGGGTTATTGCACCATTGTGGTGGCATTTCCATAGGATGAGTTTTCAGTTCTGTCTGGATTTTCACAGACTGAAGTGCCACTAAGATAATATAAATATATCCAATTTATACAGCACACATGAAAAATTGGGTGTGGCACTAAGGCATGTGTATTATTACAATTCCATCCAAGAATTTTCATTTTATAAACCCCAGGATGTAGAAAGGCAGAGTCAGCTTTGTCAGGATCAGCTTGTGAACTGCAATTCCCAGTTAACACATTCATTTTCTGCGCTATCACATTAGGATTGAAACCCTTGACATGCCATTTTCTCACAGATCTGTGAAGTACTTTTTCAAACCCCTAAGCTATTTTGCCAACAATCAATTTTTATAGCCTCCACAATCATCATGGAATTTCCCTTTTGAAATATTCAATATCAAAAACCATGGTCGAAATGACAGTTTAGAATTGCAGACACAGGCTGCAAGGACAGGTCTGGAGACATGTTTTACAGTGCTACTTTAGTTGGTGAAGCAATGAGTACTGCATCCCGCTTGTAGCATTTACTTTATAGGCCCTTGGTACATGTAGTGCCATACATTAGGGACTTATGAGTAACTTAAATGGGACAATTAGGTTATGCACATTTTACTGCGGTTAAAAGGAAGAGTACAAGCACTTTACTACTGATTAGCAGTAGTAAAGTATGCAGAATCCTATGTCCAGCAAAAAAGGCTTCAGCTAAAGAAGGCAAAAGTCTGAGAGAATACCATGCAAAAATTGATCATTTCCACCAAGCACTATTATGTTCTGGTGACCTCTGGAGTTGATCAATCACCCACTCAATATTGTCTTCTTCAGGATGCTAAAAGGCCCAGTTGATTTGGATGCTGAACAATGTTGGGCAAAGTTACATTCATGCCAAAAGCATTATAAAAGAATGACAATAGGTCAACCGGAGCATGTCCTAGAAGAAGGTGATGAGTGTTTCAACCTCTAGTTTCCTGTGATGGATGTGACTGCCAGTGACTGGCAATTTCTATAGATATTGAAAAAAGGAATCATCCCAAAGTTCAATTCAGTTAAAGATGGGGGTATCCTGTCACTACCCATTAACTGCTGAATGCTTGCCTGAATAGTAACTCTGGATGATCACAACTCTGGAAGATTAGCTTCTCAGTATTACTAGTGATTTAATAATATCCATGCTTGAGTAGTATCAGTGATTGCATATTATCAGTGATCCTGTTTCATCAGTGGTTAAGTATAATGCATGCGCTCTTCAATTACTCTGTATTATTATTGGCTCAGTAATATCGACGCGTACGTACATAAACTGACAGTCCATTAGTATGATCCTTGCTCCCTTTCTGTAGTGCCTCATGTCTTAGTTTGTTTGTATTACATACTTCTGACAATGCTATAGCCCCTCAATGTGCACAGATGATCGAAGATGCATTTCACCACAGATTTGGCTTCCATTGTGAAGGCTAATTGTGGATCAAACTTAATCCCTAGGTTTCACACTTTTTAAGAAGGTCATCCAGTGGAATGGGATGATGGATTAGGCAATTTGGTCACAGGCATACTTTCTGACATCGAATCATTAAGGCAGTGCCTGTATTTCATCCAGTTGTGGCTTTTTAACAGACAGGGTCTGATCACCAGTTAGTCAGAGAAATTCTCCTGCAACTTCAAGTGAAGCTGGATGTCAAAAGACCTACATATGAATTTCAATATTATAGGATTCAGCGACTTGAACAAATCATCCTAAAAATGATTAAATAAGCTGTGCGAGAAGACACATCCTTATGGTGCACCCCAAGAAATTCTGGACATTTTGCAAAGGAATATGGCAAGCTTGAATGTGTGTGCCCTGTTCTAACATAGCAAGTCATTTATTCTTTGTAAAACCTATGCTCACCCCTTGGGACATCGTAGGACTGAATGACAGATGTTCTTCATTACCCAGTTCAAAAATACTCATCTAGCTCAGAAGAATTAAATTCTGAGTGCAACTGTCAGAATTCAAACCTGTGGGCATTAAATCAAAAACAGCTGTCTGGAGGGAATGCATTAGTCAGCTTAGCAAATTGGCCTAATGCTCCAGAAAAGAGTCTAAAGAATTGAGAGGTGTTCCACTAATCTTGGTACCAGACGTGTACCCAAGAAGTTAAGGAATACTGGGTTATCGAAGCTGTTGAATGGACCTGAGGGGTCCAAAAGTATATGCGAAATGGTAGACCTTGATCGGTGAAAGTAAAATGTTTTATTTCTAATATTTAAGATCCGTGTGGCCTTTATTTCATAAAAAGGTACCTTCGAGATACCCTTTGTTTCTCAAGAATAGATACTTTGACACCAGTGGTTCTTTAAGCCACATAATGCATTTTGAACGAACATTTCTGCACTAGTTCTATTATTCTAGTATTGCAAAATAAATATTTTTCAGTTGTTTTCTTTGCGCTCCCAAAAATGAGCAGGTTCATGGGACATCTGAGTGAGCACCTTTTAGCCAGTAATATAAGCCCACATTTATTTTAATCTGGATTAGTATACACTCAATGAAGGTCACGCTTTGGTGGTAGTTCCATACTTTCTGATTGCGGTTTAAAAGATGCTCTTACGTTCATTCTGATCTAAATGAAGAATTGTGTTTATGAAGAATATTATTTATGGGAATTTCGACATTCACTGCACATACAAAAATGTGGAAATGTAATATTATTTCTCAAGAATCAATGTTCCGTTTACTATAATTAATTATATGTTCTTTTATCAGATCTTATATATTTCTTGAAAGTCCCAGCCATCGTGCAGTTCAAGCAAAAGGTTAATTTTCACCTGTAAACATTATTTACAGCATTTAGCTTCGTTTATTTGGGAGTGTGCATTTACTCAGCTTCTGTTGTGACATGCAACCAAACAATAACTATGATTACTTAATGCTTTGCCCCTTCTGAGACAAACGGAAATTGTAGCTGACACTGTAAAAGCGAAGCAGTAAAAAATAAATTCAGTGGAAATAAAATATGTTGTTTTCTAGCAGGAATACTTACATGATTTGTGTTGAAGGTTAAATGGTCCCTGATCCACAATATTATAACACATTATTGCTTTTATGTGGATTTTTTCCCAGTAGGCTTGTGAAATGCACTATCAATCCATACCAATATCAAAGACACAGAACTGATTTTTATGAATGTGAAAGAAGATTTGGAAAATATCAAATTCTCTATTTCAGTTCTTACAGCTAATATATTTTATGTCAAACTATAAGACTATACCACAAGATGAGTGAACAAATATCACCTGCTAAATTACTGACAGGAAATAACTTGCAATATGATGAGACAAGCTATTTAATAAAAGGAATAAAGTACCCCCTGTAGTACATGATAAGGATATTGCTAGTCACATCGAAGTTCCATAACCATATAGAGGAATGAGGCCAAAGTTCGAGTTCCTTTATAAGGTTATGGTACTCTGAGGTGACTTGCAATATCCTTATTGTGTACTGCAGGGGGTAATTTATCCCATATAATACATGGTCACACCATCACCTTTCCCTCAACCACTTGGTGCGTAGCTCTTTCTTTAGAAGAGCGAGCATGTATGCAAACATAAAGAATACAAATAAAAGCTCTAGTGTAAAATTAAACACATCAAAAACCTGCTAGATATTTGTTGCAAACATAATTTGGAAACAGCTCAATACAAATCAGTTAAAAAAAAAGCGGCAGTAGCTCTGTACGTGTAGCAACATGCAGAAATAATCTAGCTTTTCTCTATCTAAGGTGTGCAAAATAATAAACATATTCTCTCTACTTGTCACTATAAGCGGTTAAAATAGAGCAGAAGAAAGAAAAGCAATGTTCTGTTTGTTGCTTTAAACAGCTGCTCCAATTATGCACCATGGCCTGACCTGCCTTTCACCTCAGCTGCTGGCTCTGCCATCAGTTACTGTAACTTCAAATCTCAACTGTAATAACTTATAACATTTGAATCGTGATGGCTTTTCCTTAAAATCGGCTACTTGGTGTGTCACAAGTGGCCTTCTATGAAGAAATTAGTCACTGCTGTTCATACAGGGATTACAGAATCCCATGTATTATAGAACAATCCTACACAATAGGGCACAGGTAAAACCTTGACATTGTTTTAAATGTAGAGATATGTGATAATGACAATAACAACAACTCTATTCCTCATAATCATCATCAAAAAGCATGTAGTACACCCAACAAAATGAACTGGAAAATGTGTAATGTGAAGGAGCATTGGTAAAGTCAATGTATCTTGCTTATAAATGAAAGCGCTTCTTCAATGACTCATGAGCTAGTGTGTGTGTGTGACATTGTGAATGGCTAAAGGTGTGAATGCAAGAAGGAGTTGATGGGTGGATAAATGGCTACATGAGTTCAATAATGAGTACTAGATGATGAGTGACTGATGATGAGTGATTGAGTATATAGACAAATGGATACATGCATGAAATGAAGAGGTACTTTCAGTTGTAAGCTAGAGCTGCTGGATTTACCAATGTGTGTTAACACTGCCCTTCATCCCCTGGGCAATTCTACAAGTGTATTTGCAGGTGGCAGGATGGCAAAGGCCTATTTTATATTTTTATTAGAAAAATATCAAAAGCATGAGTATAACATACATACCAAATATACATAACAATAAAAAATTACACAAATAAATGGGAATACATTTCATTTGTCATACAACCATTATTCAATTCCATACCAAACTAATCCGCATACATTTCATAGCATTTCATGTAGGTAGCTAGGAATAGTAGAAGATAGGTATGTCCACTGCACATGTCAGCTGATTACCTCCAGCAATTTAATTCTTACCAGAACGGAATTTGAAAACTGTCAACAAGTAACACGATATAAAGAAGAGAGCTTGTGAAAGGAAACAAAAGTGAATAACATTCCATGTCATGAAGAAACAATAATTTCATTATGGCACCAAGCAAGCGAAGCAATTCATCATGACCCTTGCCAGAAGAGGTTGCTTGTCTTGTGTATCAGAGCATCTACCAATTTATCCTTTCATCCTTCAATCCACCTGCTGATATCCACAATTTCAGTTGTACATTCTGTCATCTATTCAGTATTTCTTCCAACATTCAGTCTGTCACCCTTCCATTCATCCTCCCACCCATCCATAGCAAAACCTATCCATCCATCGTCAAACCTATCCATCAAACATATCAATCCCTCCATCCATCCTTTCACTGTTTTACTCATCCTTTCGCTCATCAAACATCCACTTTCACTCATCTATCCATCCACCCTTTCACTCCATATATCCATCCTTCCTTTCACTTATCCTTCCATCCATTTTTTCACTCAGCCATCCATTATTTCACTCACCAATCCACCATTCGATCCATCCATCCACTCAACCATCCATCCATTTACCCTTTCACTCACCCAACCTTTCATTCACTCATGCATCCACCCTTTCACTCATTTATCCATCCATCATTTCACTCATCCATCAGTCCACCCTTTCATCCAACCATCCATCTACCCTCCCTTTCACTCATCCATCCTTTCTTTTACTCATTCATCCTCACATCTGTCCTTTCACTCACTCATCTCTCCATCCATCCTTTCACTCATCCATCCACCCTCTCAACCCGTCGATTCACCCAGCCTTTCACTCCTTCCATCCACACATCCATCCATCCATTTACCCTTTTACCATCCATCTTATCACTCACTAATCCATACATCCTTTCATCATCCATTCGCCCTTTTACTCATCCATCTATTTATCCAATCTTACTCCCCTTTTCACTCATCCATCCTTACACCAATCCTTTCACTCACTCACTCATCCATCATTCCATCCACCCACAAACCCCGACACTTTCACTTTAAGTGTGAGTCTTTGCCGAGTTGCAGTCAGAAGGGGCTCACCAAGAGCCCCAATCCTGCTGTAGCTGCTAAAGTGGGGGTTGACTACGCCCCTGTCTAGTAGACAATACCTATGCTATTTCTCATTGCCACATTAATAGCACCTTCATAGCGTCCCTTTGCCATGTAAAAATTAAGAATGTCAATGGCATGGTGAACGCCTATGCTACCAAATTATATCTACTCCTACTTAGTTACTTATCTTCAGAGAATAATATTTGTTAGTGTATTTGCTATGTCCCAATTCCTTGAAATTTCATGGATGAAAAAATCTTTAAATTCTATTTAAAAATCTGGTCTAGTGTCTCAGTGTCTCTAAAGCTCCTTTTCCATGGTAGTCATTTCTTAGTAGCTATTTATTAACTGCAAAAAGGTACAGCTGTTTCTGCTTTTACACTTTAACAGTGACCTAGAGTAATTATTGAACTTATCTGCTTATGAACCAGTTTTCCAAGTTTTTTTAGCAAAGAGATTTCACACTCATTTAAACTTTTTAATTTCAGTTATGTACAAGATTATTTTAATAGCCTTTGCCTTGTTCTTTAGAATTATGCCACTCGTGTATCCGACTTCCTCTAAAGCTATGTGACTTGCTGCTCACCCACGTCGGTATTTGCATATAATTTTGGGCTAAAGTACTCAATACTGAATGTTTATTTATTTATTTATTTATTAAGGAGTTTTATATAGCGCTAGCCTGACCCGAGGGTATCAGAGCGCTTCACAACAGTTTTTGAGCAAGATTCATACAATAAGCAGTATTCTACATATAGGTTCGGCAGTCCAAGTGTGCTGAGCAGCATTGAGGTAGAGCGTGAGTCCTGAGATAACCTCATAGAGTGCACGTTGTCTTGGGGTTGATACAGTAAGGCAGAATTCTACATATAGGTTCAGCAGTCCAAGTGTGCTGAGCAGCATTGAGGTAGTCCGTGAGTCCTGAGATAACCTCATAGAGTGCACGTTGTCTTGGGGTGGATACAATAAAGCAGTATTCTACATATAGGTTCGGAAGTCCAAGTGTGCTGAGCAGCATTGAGGTAGTCCGTGAGTCCTGAGATAACCTCATAGAGTGCACGTTGTCTTGGGGTTGAACCAATTAAGGGGGGGGAGGAGCAGTTGGGGACGAATAGCAGGGAGGAGGTAAGTCTTAGGGCTACATTGTCAGGAAGAGACGACGAGCAGGGAATAGCTCGTCGAATGTTACACAAAGTACTGCTAAAGTGGAAAACAGGGATTTAAAATAATACGGTTTACCAGCATCAGGGATAACCTCTGTCTCCACCTATTCAATGTGATGGACCTTTGCCATTGTTTTAGAGAAGAAAGCAATGCATCATGTAAATTATTATTATAATCATTAATCTAAATTTTAATCAATAACAAGTGAAGTTAAAGGTTTATTGCAAATCACAAGTTAATTTAGATTAATTCAATGGCCAATAAATGACAGAAATGTAAAATCAAAATTGGTTAATCTATTCATATGATAAATGCATCAAAAAGCGTGTTCCATAAAGGAAACAATCCCTATTCTAAGAAGTGGGGAAAATTGAGTTAGTCAGAACCCATAAAGAGTTCTTCTCCTAGAGATCGACAAAAAGCTTAGAGCTTCAGTTTTTAAATCAACTCAATTGATCAAAAATATTGAAGCAAAGACCTTTCCATTAAAAGAGGTTCCAGAAACTCAATAGAGTCTCAAAGCAATGTGACATAAAGTCTCGGTAAACGGGTCTGGAAAATTAGCAAAAAGTGGTGTTGTCTTACTCTAGATTCACGCACTATTATAGACATCACATTTTCCTAAACCGCTTCCAACATGTTTCTTTTCTCATCTCCTATCAGCCACTCAGCATCTGATGCTCTCCTGGGAACAGGATCACTCTTCATCTTCTCACACGAATACAATAGTCTTCAAACAACAACGCTACATTTGCAGCTATTTCATCATAACTATGGATTTACGCGTGGTTGAATGGCTCAGGCTTACTTTTCCATGTATACTCTACATCAATAACCTTCTAATATCAATTCTTTAGACAATAGTCCATGAAAAAGAAAATATTTTGCAATATCATCATTTAATGGAAAAAACAAGTAGGTTAGACAGTCAGGTCCACATTTTAAGCTCTGTGTTTCAATGAATGAACTGTTCACTTCCCTTTTAAATGACAAAATTAATAATGTCTGAACAGTAATCATTGTATAAGCAGAGGTGTTTTATGGAATTACTTGACACTATATGTGTAATTTATTTATTATTACAAAAACATGATCATGGGGGGGTCAAGATTCAAACTTTTTATGCGTGTTTTGCACTTTCTATTCAAGCAGTTTTCTAGCAAGGCTACTTAAATATGTTTTGAGGCCTAGTGTAAATAAATGAAAAACAATCTGCAGTTTTATGTGTTATAACACATTATTTTTGTCAAAGTTGATAATTTTAAATCTGTCTTCCCAGTACCATTAGTATATTTGGAACAATTATGTAATCTCTTGTACATATCCTGCAAAATCCACTGCACATGTCAGCTGATTTCCTCCAGCAATTTAATTCTTATAAGAATGGAATTTGAAAACTGTCAACAAGTAGCACGGTATAAAGAAGAGAGCTTGTGAAAGGAAACAAAAGAAGATAGCTTGTGAAAGAAAACAAAAGTGGATAGCATTCCATGTCATGAAGCAACAATAATTCCATTATTCACACTACAACACTGTATCCTTGGTTGAAAGGAATGTACATTCCATTCCACGCCCACTCATCAGACAATGATCAGAGACCCCAAATACTACTAAGAGAGCTGATAAAATCTGAGCCGCTAATATTGAGCCAGCAACCAACATCCCTCCAAAGAGGGAAAAGTAACCCCCATTGGGTGTGTGGCTGTGGAGGCTGATGGGTTGCTGAGATCACTATTAACCTAGCCTGCATTGAACTTTGCATTGCAAGAGGAGTTCCCTCATCGAAGATTTCTGCATTATCAAGTTCATGTGGCAGCCATCACAAGAAGTATCTATAGGGCCATGACAACTGCATGGAACCATGTGAGTTTTGAATAGTGTGCTACAAGACCAAGTTTCTAACACTAAATAAAAGAGTGCATTTGGCCAACTGGTCCCAAATGCAGTCTTCAGGTGTGATACTGAAAAATGTAGCTGACGTTTAAAAAATGAATCACTAACTGATTCTTTAACTAATCTTACTCACTAGTATTGAAAAAGGACATAAGAAGCATGTGCTGGTAGTGGAAATTTGGAGCTGGAGACTTCTTATGCCTCAAAACTGGAGAGCCTAAAATGATAAACCACGACTACAGGAGTTAGTATGAAACACCAAGTGGGAGATTTACAAAAAAGTCGCACAACGCAGCGCAGCTCTCCACGAGGCGGCGCTGTGTTGCGCGACAGGAAGGGAGCAGGAGAGCTCCATATCTTCAGAGATATGGCTCTCCCCTCCCCTTTCCCTTGCACCGGCGCTGATTTCAGCTGCTGTGCGCCACGCACACACCTTAGCGCCATAGCGCTAGGGTGTGTGCATTAGTCTAGCATAGGTTTTGTACAGGAAGGGTACCCTTCCTCTACAAAATACAATGCCCAGACACGATGCAAAGCTTTTCCCACTTTGTATGCGTGCTGCACAGTGCAGCAGGCATACAAAGACGGAAAAGCACGGAGAAACGAAAGCACTTCTCCTGTTAGCACCTCCTTTGAAGGGGCCTTAACTTTTGGTGCAAAACCATGTCTACAAATCTTTGTAAATATGGTTTTGCATCAAAAGGCATGGATGGTTGCATGGGAATGCCCATGTACCACCCATGTAACGCCCCCTCGGTGCTAAGTTTGCGCTACTTTGAGGGTGCTTTCCAGTGCAGAACAAGTTTTGCGCTGGAAAGTAAATAGCAAAATAAAACATTTTGCGCTGGTTAGCACCACTATTGTGACTCTAACCCAGCACAAAATGTTTGTAAATCTCCCCCAAAGTCTGAAGAGCGGGAACCTGAAGAGATGCTGCTACCTTCTGTTCAGAAATCTCAAAGAAAAACAGAGAGATTTAGACTGAGTTTGGCTTTTATACTGAGTCACACCGAAGAGCTGGAGCAACGCCCAAGAGTTGAATCCAGAAGGAGTCTGATGGGCAGAGTTCTAGTCTGCATGAGACCTAGAACTAGGTTAGGGAAATAAGAGAACAGGATAGGTTCTTTCTGACCTTAGATTTAGTGAATATAGAAGGACAATAAGGGTGATGGAAAAACTTGTCTCTGGGATTTCTGTGGAGGATGAGCTATGGAGAGAGAGAGAGAGCATCATTTTCAGCAAGTACCGGCTTCACTTGCCTTAGGAATTAACTGTTAAGGATGGGTCACTGTCATTTTTAGGAATGGATGCCATTTTGGCAGGTGCTTTCACAGTTTGCAAATGTCAGGGTACCAAGAGAGCAGGATGTGTTACAGTTGAGTAAGAACCCAAGAGAGGTAGAAAATATTTAAGAAAGAAGAGATAGGTTATAGAGCAGTTCATATCTAGTGGGAGCCATGTAGAGAAAGAACAAGAGGCAGAAAGTGAAGGTGAAAAAATAGCTAGACACAAGAGGGTATTGTTTAAGAAAAGTGCATATGCTATAGAGCAGGTGTTTAGCAGCTTTTTAAGAGGGGTACTAGATAGTCAAAACAATGAGGTAGCTTGGGTTCACTTCCATTCGAGGAGCTGAATATAAAATCACCAGGAGATTTTTAAATGAGCCTGACAACCAGGATAAATGTGGAGTTCTTTGTACCTATATGCAATTTTCTATTTCTATTCTGTTTTAGGATTTAGGTTAGATTTCACAGCTGTTTGGATTCTGGTGCATTTAACCTTTGTACCCCCGAAATAAATTGGTGGATGATATGTAGGCATGTGCTATCATACCTGCCGTAAGGATTTGGCCAAAACGTTTGAGTCACAAAGCAACTGATAAAAGGTATGGTCGAAGAAACTGGGTATTTATGGTTTTGTTGGTTAACACCAAAGGACATTTCCATCTGTGTTGTGTTTCAGATAGTTGTGTGATTTTCATATATGAGATACATTCTTCCAAAGAGAATGATCTTTAAAAAAAGTGTAAATAATCCTTAAAATTAATGTTTGTTATTGATATGTATCAAGGTTGCCCTTTAAAGTAAGTGAATAGAATCACTGTTTACACTTAGTGATTGCATAGATGAAGGGTATGGTATCTTTCCATTTTGCATTGTTTATATTCACTTTGGTTTTTGGTGTGGAGACAGTATTAAAAAACAGAAGTGTTGGATTTGGCCTTTTCAGCAGGGTCCTCTCTAAACATTTTTCTTCCACTCTTCTTCGTTTTTTGCTGAACTCGTTTTTGTTGGCCTTAGGACTCTGTGCACTTTACCACTGCTAACCACAGCTAAAGCACTGGTGCTCTCTCCTTAACGCATGGTAGAATTGGCTTATACCCAATAGGCATATTTAATTTGCTTGTAAGTTTTTAGTAATGTGGCACTACCTGTGCCCAGGTCCTGTAAATTAAATGTTACTAGTGGGCCTGCAGCACTGATTGTGCCACCCACTTAAGTAACCCTTTAAACCTGTCTCAGGCCTGCCATTTCAGAGCCAGTGTGTGCAGTTTAAACTGCCATTTTGGCCTGGCAAAATAAACCTTTTGCCATGCCCAAACCTTCCTTTTTAATACATATAATTTACCCCTAGGTTAGACACAGAACAGCCTAGAGGGCAGGGTGCAATGTTTTTAAAAAGCAGGACATGTACGTTTAAATTTTGGATGTCCTGAAAGTGAAAAACTCTTTAATTTGCTTTCCATCACTGCAAGGCCTATTTCTCCCATTGGCTAACATTGGAGTTGCCTTATACCATTTTATAAGGGACATTTCCAAATAGGAAGACATAACCAGTTCATATTTGATGTCTCTGGAATCACAATTTAAAATCCTTACTTATGATGAAGTTGGATTTTTTAAATAGCAAATCTGAAAATGCTACTTTTAGAAAGTTGACATGTTGTTGCCTTAGCCATTTAGTGCCTATAGCGTGTCTCTGGTCAAATCAAATCAAATCAAATATAATTTTATTTGGCTTTTAACTCATCAGATATAAAAACCATAAAAGCACATATTACAAAGTTATATATCATAATCTCATACATTTAGAGAATAAAACATATACCAAAAACAAACACTATTATTTCATTTAAAAAACATTAAAAAGCCAATTTCCATAATTTGATTTAGGTGCTTCTTAACTTTATAAACTTTTCCTGCACTTAATTGTACTCTTTAAAAATTGAACAATATACTTCATAAAACATTCATTATCTAAAAATTGCAGTGCAAGATACGCTGGGTGGCATTGCCTCAATCCCCATATTTTCAATATCGGTTTAAGCCACCTCCTCCTCTGTTCTACATAATATTTACAAAATAAAACCACATGCATTGAGGTTTGCATAGAGACTTCATCGCAGGGACAGTTTTGTAAAACTTTAGACCAGTCATTAACAATGGGAAAGCTGACCAAGCGGTGGAACGTATCCAGCCTAAAACGTATAAGGACAAATCTATCATATCCACTTACTGTACTTATCAAATAAGGCTGGATCCCAAAACCCACTCTCATCAATTGGTTATTTTGAACAGTGGGCCTCAATGCCTCGTTGGCAAATCTATTTGCCTCCAGATGTTCCATACACTTTTTTTTTAAGACTTTCCTGGAAATAGTACCCACTAATAAAGGATTGTTATAATATTCTGGGTGTTCCAGATCGTTCATGAATTCTTTAATAGATTGCAACCACCTGATCTTTGTGAGTGGTCTAATGCCAGGCTATCTTTTATCACCTTCTGATTGAATGTAGTTTTTGGGGAAGACCAGATCCGATGCCATAACATAGCAGGCTGTGCTCTTATTATAGGTTTAGGTTTAGTGGATTTATAAAGCGCGTGACTACCCTTGGGCATCTCAGCACTACAGTGATACAGGATAGGCAGATGTTAGCACAAGGGATTAGGGAAAAAGCCATGTTTTAAGTCTTTTTTTGAAGGACACTTCGTTTTCAATTAATCGGAGTTCTGGGTCCATACTGTTCCACAGTTTGGGTACCAGATGAGTGAATGACCTTCCGCCCCATCTGGCTCTCTTGAATTATATCGGTAATATAGGAGAGCCCCAGCTCAGTATGGCATATATATGTCGATGTACATCGTGGGACTGCCAACAGGAATCTAAGAAAGGCGTTCTCCACCCTCTGTATATCTTTAACATCACAGTATCCCCAAATTCCGGCACCATAAATAGCTGTGCTTACACACTTGGCCTGGTATATGTGAAGCAACTCTAGTGGAGGTCTCTTTCCTAATTGTTTTGAAAAATTGACCAGCGCTGTCATTGTTCTTAAAAAAAGGATTTTTCTTGCTTTAATAGCCTGACGCCATGTTCCTTTTTGATCTATTAAAAAACCTAGATAAGGGTAAGTAATCGTAGGTTCCACCTTTTGACCATCTATTAAAATATCCCTGTGGTTCCGAGATCCTGATCCACAACTCATGATAAAAGTTTTCGAAGCGTTAACTCTTAGACCCAGATTTTTCATAAAAATATTATATTGGTCTAGAGCTCTTTGTAAGCCTAAAGGTGTTTGGGCCATTATTACAGCGTCATCCGCGTAGAGAAGGGCCGGTATAGGTCGACTAAATACTTGAGGTAGGTCCCGGCACCTCTCCGCCAACCGTTTCTCCAAACCGTTAGTATATAGTGTAAACAGAAAAGGTGCCAGGACACAGCCTTGCCTAACCCCCCTCTCTATTTGGAATGACGCTGTGCACTCTCCATTAGTACCAAACCTAACCCTGGCTTTAGCATTCCTGTAAAGTTCCCTTAGAAACTGGATTAATGGTGGATCCACCCCCATGGGCGCTAGCACGCTCCATAGTTTCCCATGGAGAACACAATCAAATGCCGCCGAAAGATCGACGAACGCCAGGTACAGTTTTCCTTTCTTTGTCTGCATGTATTTCCCCATCATGATTGTGAGGTTAAGACCTTGCACTATTGTGCCCAGACCCTCTCTAAAACCGAATTGAAGATCCGATATAACATTATTATCTTCCGCCCATTGTTGGAGACGGTTGAGCACTATGCGACCTGCCACCTTGCCTAGCGAATCCAACAGCGATATTGGGCGATAACAGGCAGGATTCTGCCTGTCGCCTTTTTATGAAAATTGGTACCATAATAGATTCTGACCAAGATTCTATAAATCCGGTCGCACAACAGGCTGCTAATACTCGAGTTAAAAGTGGGGCCCATAAGTCCACTGTATACTTGAAAATATCAATGGGCACCCCATCAGGCCCCGGGGCCTTACCCCCCTTACTAGCTTTTAAAGCGGAAAGTACCTCTTGTAGTGTAAAATTTAGGGTTATTGGGAAATTAAGTAGAAGTAGTTGTTCCTTTGATATAATTACATCCACGCTCTCCACATCTCCAGTTTGTCTAAACATATTAGCAAAGTACTCCACCCAAGATTCTTCATCGATTGCAATCTCTACTGTAGGGATACTTTCTGTTGCCAGAAAAAGTGATTTTACCACACGCCAAAAGGCAGTACTATCTTTGGCGATGTTTGCATTCCGTAAGTCAATCCATGATTTACGTTTTAATTATAATTTGCGTGATTTCAGAGCCTGATTGTAGGCCTTCCTACACTCCCTAATTTCAATTCTATCTCTGTTGGTTTTGTGTAGTGCCTGTTTTAATTTCGAGTAAGCTTTAGTGCAATCGTGATCAAACCACCCTTTAGTTTTGCTCTGCCCTTTTTTTTTGTCTCTACCTTTAATGTATTTCTAATAGTTTCAGCAATGTGTGCGTACGACTCCATTATACCATCATGAGCTGTTCCTTCATTTAAACATTTTAAGATTGAATGATAGCTTGTCTCGACCACCTTCTTAGTTATTTTTGCCGGCTCTACCTTTTCCCACTTTAGAGAATAACCATTTATTTTATTAACCTCTACTTCTTGAACTGCGTAAACCCTTTCTATATTGTACCTTCGGGTAACAAGTGGGAGGGATATGGACACACTCAGGGGGAAATGATCGCTTATAGCCTCTGGTCACAATGATCGCTTATATGTCTCTGGTCACATGACTGGGTATAGCTGTCATTTGAGCTTTGTGTATTCATCCTATACAACCACATACAATAAGGAGCTTAGGTGTGCCTGGATGGGCCATCACTGCCAGAAGGGGATGGAGGAGCTTGGGACAGCCCTACTTATACCTGACTAGGATTTGTCCTTACTCCACACCAAGGGCTGCATGCCCCTTGTAGTTAGTCTGGAGCCAGGACAGGGAAGGCAGAATGCCTGGGTACTTCAAAGGGAAACCTCTAGAAGCCTTTCCCCACTTCAAAGGCACAACTGGCTGTAAATACTGGACCTTAGACATCGACTCTTCAGTACACTTCTGGCTCTGAGGATACTCTGCCAGGAAGTAGGACTGCTGTGTTTCTATAAGGACTGCCACTCAGATCTAAGCAGGTGGAGCCCAGCAATAATGGTGGCATATTACCTACAGTGTCCTCTGGAGACAAGAGTGTCCATATCCCTAAAGGTCTGGTGCCTGACTTGTTGGGCAGGATATTGACAAATTGTTTGAAGCTTATGAGGTTGCTTTACAGATGCACAGGATCCCTGAGGACGATTGGGGTGCTAGTCCGTGGAAGCACATCCCTATTAAGAGGAGGGACATCCTACTGTCCTTAGAGAATGGGGACAGGATAGGGTATCACCCCAAAAAGGAAGTCCTTGTCAGAAAATATGGCCTTACCCAAGATAAGTACAGGCAGAAGTTCAGGGTCAGTCAGAAGCTGCCCAGTCATCCTGGGTGGATTTTGTAGATTCATTTTGCAAGGCACTGGATGGTTGGGTGAAGGGTAGCCCGGTGAATGATTACAAAGGGCTGTATGATCTGTTTTCAAGAGAACATATGTTCAGTAATTGTTTTCCAGAGCTGCACCAACACTTGATTGATAGTAAGCACACTGACTCCAGGGAACTTGCTAAAGAGGCGGACAGATGGCTCAGTGCCAGGGTCAACAAAAAGGCACCTGGGAGTGACCCCAAGAAGGGTGGTTCTGGTTGCCCCTAGCATAGTGAGGGGCAGGTCAAGGGAGACACAGAAAGGTCCCAGAATAAGGGAGTAGGAATGGGTTCCAATGCCCCTTCTGAGAAACAGGGAGGAGGTTCTGGCGGGTGGTGGCCCAGAGTGCCTCATTTTCCCTCCCGCTGCTTTGATTGCTCCCAGCTGAGACACAAGCAGGGGGGCTTTGTCTGTCCTAAGAAACTACCCACTGGTAGGACCTCGATAGGGGCGGCCAATGTGGCCTTAGGAATAGGCAGTCCCCAGGGGAAGGCTATTGGCCATGCAGTGATCTCCCTTAGCTGGGGGATAGGCTCAGAGGGTGAGCTGGTGATCCCTGAGGGTGGGAGTCATCACTTCCGCCAGGTAAAAGTGAATGGGGTCCCAGTCACTGCTCTGAAGGACACCAGGGCTAGCAGACCATGATAGTGGAAAGGCTAATTTCCCCAGAGCGGAACCATTGGCCAGGTGTGTATGGTGACTCAGGCCCATGGCCAGGATTTCTTTTGCCCTATGGCCCTGGTATCCCTGGAGTGGAGTGGGGAGGTGACCCTAAGGAGGGCCATAGTTAGTCCCCAAATATCCATAGACTGCATCCTGGAGAATGAGTTGCCCCCTGTGTCAGGAGAACTGGAAGGGGCAGATGCCCAGGGTGCCATGACAGTTCAGTTTTCTGAGGGTACTACTCCCAAGCGGCGGGTATAGGAGCCCAGATGGATGGGCAAGGTGAGTAAGGACTCACCCCAGCCCCCTGTTCAGCCTCAGGATACAGACCCTGGGCTGATTGGCTAGTCTCAGGATACCACCCCTGAACTGGTGGAAAGTAGAGTGGAGGTAGTGTGCAAAACACCAGGGGCTACCGCCCACCACTCTGTGAAATATCAAAGAACCCTGGATGACCTGGGGACTGGCTCTTGACACTGACAGCTGTCAGTGCCTCTGTTGGTTGTTGTCCTTATGGAAAGAGTTCTCCTCGGGTTAGGGACAGAATTCTGAACCAAGAAGCGGAATAGACCACATCACTTTGTTGGCCATGGTGACACTATCTGCCTACTGAGATGCATCTGTGAGCAAGTTAAGGTTAGGTGCTGGACAAATGGGGTCCACCAATGAGGAGAATAGTTTCCTGTGGGTCAGTTCAGTGGCTCAGGAGTGTATACTTAGAAAGATCCAACTGAGATTAGAGGGGCGCAGAACTAACAAGTGCCCCTGCATAACGGGACCCTTTTTCCTCGTTCTACCGCCTAAGCAGGGAAACCCATCAAAGTAATGATTAAACTACCTTGGCTTTTGGCTGGAGGGGGGTTGTGTTGGACTTGGCCTTTTCTGCAGGGTCATCCCCAAACCTTTTGCCTTCGGGCCTCCTATTTTTGTGAAATTCGTTTTGCTCGACTTAGGTCTCTGTACACTTTACCACTGCTAACCAGTGCTAAAGTGCTTGTGCTTTCTGCTTAAAGTATTTTCATTTTATTTATTTAGAGTTTTCTATAGCGCGAACATGACCCATGAGGGTATTAGAGCGCTTTACACATAAACAGGTTGCAGGAGGTAAGCAAAGCAGTCATTCATTCACAATAATAACTGTTAAATTTAAAACTACATGTAGTGGTGGTGCGAGGACGGGGTGAGGAACTACCTCAGGATCCAAAATAAAGAAATATAAAGATATATAACAAACTAAGGTGCCGAGCAACATGGGGCAAGTATAGAATAGTTGAGGTCAATGCAACAAGGACCTGTGAACTAGGGTAGGTATTTGTTCATCAATAACAGTTTTACTTGTGCTTTGTAAGACGCCAATGATGGATGAACTCGAATTTCAGAAGGGAGTTCCAAATTCTTGGGGCAGCACCAGAGAAGGCCCGGTTGTAGGCTTTCTTCTTCTTAAATTTCTGTGGTTTCAGACGTAAAGATGTATTGCTTCTTGAGGATCTAGCTCCGCCAGATAGCACCAATTCTTGTGCAAGGTACCGCGGGGTGTTGGAGTGTAGTGGTTTGTGTGTCATGAATGCAATTTTTAGTTGAATTCATGCCTCAAGAGGGAGCCAGTGTAGAGATTTCAAATTCGGTGTGATGTGGTTGTAGCGTTTGGACCGGTAATGATCCTTGCAGCTGAATTAAGTGAGGCCCTGAGTGTCATGTCCTTTAGGATAGTCATGTGTGCCCCCTTTTACATACATTGTCCCATTCACATGACAATAAAGGTTCAGAATAAGGTGACCTTTTACCTAGTAGTTTGCCCCTGTCTCTTCGACACCAGGCTCTTAGTAATTTATCATAATCGATGTACCTGACGCACATAAACATGTACTCAGGCACTGCATAAATATTCTGTAAAAGGGTCACCACTTTTTTCATCCTTGGCCAACAGGCCCGCTGTGCATGATCGCCTTTGTTTTCAAAACATTTATGATTGTTTTCAAAAGATATCGATTCTAGAAGAAACCCTGGAGTGGCCACTGTAGTATATAAGACCCTTATTCCCCCCTGCAATTTAGAGGAGAATTCCTTCCACGCTGACACGGGGTCCTGTATGCTGAATCTTCGACACGCAGCGGTCTGACATCTCTTGCGGGGTGTCATCCTCGGAGCAGAGATGGGGTCCTTCATTCTCTACCATCAGGTGAGGGGGTTGGTTCTTCCCTAGGGGATTCTTGCCTATATACTTATATATCTATACACATATACATGCTACACCTACATATCTAGGCTAGGTACAATTATGCAAATTACTTAGGGCACGCATTATAGGAGTATGCAAGTGCTACTGTCTTATCTGAACTTTATATGTTCGTCTTCTTAAAACTATGGTAGAAATGTATCTACTGTTTACTATATTGGTACTTGCCATTTCTTTTGGATGCTTCTGTCTCCTGATTGTCGCAGCAAATATGTTTTACACAAGACTGACGCTGGACCAATAAATACTTATTAAAACGTCCTAACCGCCATCCTGTATATTTTCTGAGAATAAGTAATCACGAGTGACTGAGCAAAAAGTACTGTACTGTTTTCCACGATCCCTGAGGAATCAGGGTTGTCATGTTCAGTGGTTGCCAGAAACTATCTACATCACTGTAAGATACAAGGGGATTGTAGTGGCACTGTAGAGCTAGCAGGTCTAATGGCTGACATATCCTGTGGGGGTGTCCGGAAGTGGTTTGAACACCAAGCCCTCAGTTTAGGTAATCCAAAACGCACAGGTCCTGGGGATTCTTAGGAACTACACGACATGGCACCCAACATTGGTTTGGATTCTATGTTAACAGTTAAAATATGAGTAGTTCAGTCGTGCTTTTTCAGAAAGCCCTGCTCACACTTTTCAGAGACGTCTGAAGTGGGAAGTGAGATCTACCTCAGCTGAGCAGATACACCCTGTGTATTGGCTGAAGGTTTAAACAAGCTTGTAAGGATAAAAGGTTCGCACATTGTGCAAAACGCCTAATTGCCAAAACTTTTATTCTTCTCCTTTTGAGAATGCCTGACAACAAGAATGGTGGTTCGGGTACGGGGGAAGAGGAATTTGCAAATGCTCTCATCATTACAGAAAACTGCTGACATGCAGCAACTATAAAATTGTTAGAACCCGGCGTACCCGCAATAGGTGGCTGTGTTACCTTCGTGGTTAAGGCACACGAGGTGTTTGGATCAGAGGTGTTCTATTCTTGGGTTCAGTTTCTACCTGCAGATCCACAGACTAAATAGTTTCACACATACATTGTAGTTGAACCACTGGAAGAATACATTCCATACAAAGACATTGAAGTCCCCTTAACTTACCAGCAACACAGAAACTGGTTTAAAGGCGCCCTCCCACACACAACATCTGTCATAAGACTTGGTCCACTCAGCATAGAAGAAGCAACCTGGCCGGTCTTAGCGACATACACTCCACATCCTGAGATAGATACACTACCAGTGGATGAAGTCTGTGCAATATATAAAGACACAGTCCGGCTATACAGACACATTGTCAAGTTCGTCATGCGAACATTAACAGTCCAACCTGCGAGAAATGCTCCAGTCGGTCTACATCAGACCACACCTACAATTAGCCCACAGACACTAAAACCAGTGATAGGGACAATCCCCTCTAAACGAGAGCAAATTCCGTTCTGGATAGCATAAAAAATTGCACAGCTGGAAGCAGTATTTCCCCATACAGGTCCGCAGGAAAAACATAGCATGCTAACCATTTGCTTGCCAATGGGAATGGTTCCCTCGATTGAGGATTGTACCACTTGGGGAACAATCTTGGCTGCTGTTTATTTCAGAATACACAGTACCCCTTCCATAGCGGTCATTCAAGAGGTATTGAAACAGATACCGAATGGGGCAGGACCTGCTGTGGACTTGGGGTTGAAACTGATGGGTAATTTTGCCCAAGTCTCTGCAATCATGCTGAGCATCATAAAAGGGGAGGCAGCAGCAGTGGCTATACACCCACGCCTAAGGGAAAAAGCTCCTATAAATAAGGAGCGAGAGTTCCCAAAAATTATCGAAGAAACATATGCCGCATTAGGTAGAGATAGTTTGGGAGCCATCCAGGGAAACCACAAATGGCGGGTAGTCCCGAAAAGGACAACTCGAAGCAAGCACCCTCTTCTTCTAAAAAGAAATGGGATAACAAACAATCTAAAAATAACAATACAGAAAATAATTCACGATCAAGGGGTGGGTCTCCCCAATGAGAGTCCTCTGAAAAGAGAGATAACCTTGGGAATCGTGATAACATTAGGAAAACTGATACGTATCAGTACACTGATACACGTTCCTTTAGTTCCTTTCAGGGTTCATCAAAAAACTCGTAGAGGGACGGGTGATCAGAACAATAGCCAGAGGATCGACCAAAGACAAAAACGGAAACACATCGTAATTCAGATTACATTATCAAGCAGGAAGAACAACCTAAAGCAAAGCCTTAATTCAAAAAGAAGAAAGTAGTTGGCTTGAAAATTAGACATGCCCAGGTTACTGAGGACTCAGCTTCTGAACGGGAAATGGGCTCTGATGATGCTGGACAGCGTGGCAGAAGTAACAATAGCTCACCAGAACCTGAAGGATTTTCTGGTGACAGCAGTATTGAGTGAGCATATCATGGTGGAAACACCTGATACAAGAGTTAGTGTACAACAACTACTATATGAAATTACAATGCAAATAGAGGGGGACATCTCAAGAAAAGTTTTGGGAGAACTTAACATTTGGATGTGACATCCTGTTAGCAGGAAAAGATTGGCCACCAGAATTTGTGATGGATTTCCCAAAAGGGGAAAGCCTCATTTTGCCTGCTTTCTCCGACCTCATTCCAGAATCTTTAAAACATTCCTACGTGCAGGACTGGGCGCTAGTGCTAACTCCGGCATTATACTGCAACCATGTAGGGTGGGACGTGGAGTCTACTCACCATGAAGTCCCATTAAAATCTACTCCAAATCCACAGAGACAGTACCCTATTAAAAACGATGCAAAAAAATGTCAAAGAAATCTTAGACCAACTTGAATACCAAGGTGTGATTGAGACTTGCACCTCCCCAATGAACAATCCTTTGTTTCCCATAAAGAAACCTGAGAACTCATATCATCTAGTTTTAGATTACCGACATTTAAACACATGCACATGAACATTTGCAGTTCAAAACGCACATAGTGCCACATTAATGAGTAACATTGTGCGGAAGAAATACAAAACGACATTAGATATCTCGAATGGATTCTTCTGCCAAAATATAGCTCTAGAAAGCAGATATTTGACAGCATTTTCTGCCCTCGGCACTCAGCTTCACTTCTGTCATTTGCCCCAGGGATATAAGAACAGCCCGGGGCTATTTTCGGCAAGAGTGTCAGAATTATTACAAACATGCGACAAAGAGGCACTGTCCTATGTAGATGACATCTATCTGACGGACAATTAATTACTTGAACACTTGTGCAGGGTGAACAACATAATTGTGGGTTTCGCCAACTTGGGCTACAAATTTTATTTCAAGAAATCAAAAATTGCCCATCTCAGTGTCCTATTTTTGGGATATGAGCTATCAAGTGAAGGCAAGAGCCTGGCAGCCAACTTTTTAGAAAAGTACATGCTGCTCCAAACTCTCAAGGGTCTGCAATCCATTTTAGGCTTTCTAAATTTTGGCAGAACATACATTCTAGATTATGCAGAAAGAGTAAAACCTTTCTACGACTTAATCAGACCTGATTTCACAGCACGTCAGTGGACACTGGAACATACAGATATTCTCCGTTCTGTTCAGGCTGACATGATAGCATCAAAACATT
The DNA here is from genome assembly GCA_963921515.1 of Calotriton arnoldi. Lineage (NCBI taxonomy): Eukaryota > Metazoa > Chordata > Amphibia > Caudata > Salamandridae > Calotriton > Calotriton arnoldi. Next base: position 104,783 of record CAWUFW010003039.1, read on the forward strand.
TGCACACACGTGTGAATTCCACCATCTTGGTGATCCGAGTGGTCCTGGGTTAATCAGGATGTACATACATCACTTTCAATGAAGGTGAGACAGTCCCAATTGCATACAAATCACATTTATACACAAATGCTGAAATGCGATTTGTGGCCACAGAAAAAATACTGACAGCAGTACAGACTGCTGTAGTGAGAAAAAGAGCACTAGCACAAGGGAGACGCATAAACGTTGTAACCCCGGTACCAACTTTAGAAACTGTTTCCAAAGCGAGCTTTCCAAATGCAAAAGCACTGCATCTGCGATGGATCCAATGGGCTAATTCTCTCACTGCAACAGGCGTAGATTACAAATACGATCCTACACTAAAAACACAAGCGTTCCTGCAGTACGAACAAGAATACCCTCTCCCGAATGAAATCTTGCCTCTAGAAAAATATGAGTACATTATTTACACTGATGGTTCCGCTCAGCCTGCCATTGGAAGTAAACAACAGTATAGCGCAGCATGTGCTATAGTGAAGGACCGTATGCGGGATGGTAAGTTCCATCCCAGCAATACAACTACATAATCTTTAGGAGATTGTACGGCGCAGCTGGCAGAACTGAAAGCCCTGATATGAGCACTACAATACACGGATCAGGAATTCCCAACGCTGATAGTGTGCGATTCGTTCTACTGTCTACAGTCTTATAATGAATATCTTCATTACTGGGCCAGAATGGGTTTAGAGATTCCAAGAGTTACACAATTAAGCATAAATTGTTATGGGAACAAGTGGCAAAGCTGAAGGAATGCCTCAAGTTATTCACACCTTGAGTCATCAGCGTGTTGGCGTACACGTTGAAGGGGATTCACTGGCTGATGAAGTTGCCAAGGCGACAGTGCGAACTGCTGCCGTTGCTGCAATCACTCGTTGTAGCACGAGGATAGACAGAGACATACTGATAGGCTTGAAAATCAGCTCTGCCGTGCCAAAGGGCTTTCCACTCAAGTACTCCTATAAATTAGATGTGCAAAATACACCATATGCTCAAATTCCAGGAGTGGGGGATAGAGTTATACCAAACATGGATCACAGATTAGGTTTGATTCTAGCTGTACACGAGGGTCTGGGCTCAGCACACGTGGGAGTCACTGCTACAATTTCATCACTGAAGCAGCGATTCTGGTGGCCAGGTTTGTCTAAACAAACCAAGGGTTATGTCCTGAAGTGCGACATCTGCCAGCAGATGAAAGGTTCCACCGAAGCACGGCCACTGCAAACACCATTACTCATTTCAGACAGACCCCTCGCATGTGTCTATTTGGACCACTGCAGCCCCCTAAATTCAGAAGGGGCCTACAAGTACATCTTGGTGGCAGTAGATTCATGCTCTACATTCCTATGGGTTTGGCCTCATCGCGAGGCTGATGCTCAAACTGTTGTAAAGGATTTGCAAGTGTTCATTGGGACATACGCATTTGGCACGTTACACTCCGACCGTGGCCCTGCATTTAGCTCACGGGCTTACAAGGAAGCCATGGGAAGTATGGGTGTGGCCTTGCGTCACTCCTCCTTCTACCATCCCGAGGGAAATTTCGGTGGTGGAGAGGAAAAACCGGGACCTAAAGCAGTCCTTAACAGCAAGGGTATTAAGTGTGGGCGGTAGTTGGGTCAATCACCTATATGGGGTCCAGAGGGCACTAAACAACATGCCAAGAAAATCCTTGGGAGGACGTACCTCCTATGAGATCCTGTTTGGGACAAGATCTCGATTGTGCCAGCACAGTGACGGATGTAAAACCATTTGAATTGAATGATCGTTTGGCTGTTTTACAGGAACTCAATGAATTCCGGGCATTACAAAGCAACGTCCAAGTAAAACGCACTGCCACTGGGGAAGTGAAACAGGTTCCGGCAAGACCTGCCTGGGTCCCGAAGATTGGGGACCTGGTCAGAGAAAAGATCGTGGACAAGAAGGAGTTTGGGCCATCTTACAGAACACCTGTACCTGTCCTGGCATTCGAGGGAACAAGAACAGTACTTCTTCCGCCTCTTGTCGGGAAAAAAGAAAGACGAATCGTCTCCATTGATCTGATCAAACCACACTATGTGGCCGATTCTCAACAGTAGGCCGCATGGAATCCTGAGTAGCCACAGATCTTCTCTTGCTACTATATAGTCTGTCAGATAACATGGATCTTAGGGATTTCTTGCTATGTCTAAGAAACCGCATAAAAAACGCTTCTCATATGCCATCTACAATGAACTCTGAAAAGTCTCCCAACAGGAAACTGCTTATAGATTACGTGAAATTGATCGAATTAACCTAGAAAAAGACTTAGGGGTCGATTCCGATTCGGGCCGGAAATTTCTCCGACCGAGCCGGACCCGGAGAGATTTCCGACCGAATCGGACCCGTGCAGTCCGACCGAACGAGTCCGATGCGTCCGTATGTTATCGGACACGAGTCGGTCGGACTCCCATTGAACTCAATGGGAGCCGGTCGTACAACGCGTACGCGGGCTCCCATTGCCTCAATGGGTGCGAGGCGGACAAGGGCGCCCCTACAGCGAGTATGCCGCGAAGCGCTCGCGGCGTACACGCACAGGTAGGGGGACCCATGGGTCCCCCTGTGTGCGCCTCGCACGGGTACGCGTACAGGGGGTCCGACACGGACCCCAAAGTACGGCTCCGACAGCGAGTTCGAGTCGGACGGCGCGAGTCGGTCGGAGCGGTCGAGGTGCGCATCGTACTTACCCGGCCGGAAAACGTCTCCATTGCGCGGTGCGAATCGGGTCCGACCGAGTCGGTCGGAGCGGTACGGTCCGGGTACGAGTCGGTCGGAGCGGTCGGGTCGCCCGGACGAGTCGGTCGGCGACTCGCATCGTACTCGCTCGGCCGGACCAGCGTACGGTTCGGTCGGGAAACAGGCTTTCGCATGGCTTTTTTCCCGACCGAATGGTATTGGGTGCGCCTCCGACCGAGATCGGAATCGGCCCCTTAGCTGTGGTAGACAATGGGATTACCACACTTTCTTCACATATTTATTCACTAGGCAACATTGTGTCCTCAGCAATTGACATAATGGAACAAGATTTGTCTATTCTACAACATGGGTAATCTCAATTACGCTCCATTATGCTTTTAAGCTGGTTGCTACAATCATTGCGTTCTGGCAACATGCCATGGTGGTACATTAACGGCACAAATCTGTTTTTGGCTTATAATCTGACCGACAGACAATTGACCATGGCACGCAGAGATGCAAAGTACACCATGCTGCTCAGTGAAAAATGAGAGAAGTTACCCTTTACAGTAGCAGAGCCATCGTCTACGGAATGGTTAATTCATGGCTATATCACACTGCAAATCACGACATTCCAGTTCCAAAACTGCCTTAAATACCTCCGGGTAGGCAGGTATGAAGTGTTGGGTGAAGGGTACATACAGGAAACTTGCGAGTTGCCATACAGATATAGATGTAGAAACAAGGACACTGAAGTTTTCTTAATTGGTACAGACTGTGAGAGGGCTTTAAGTGGGTCTTTGGTGTGCAAAGACGTCTCGCTTCACGGAGTGTGTAATGCTTCAATAGCGAACTTCTCTTCCTACTTGAAAGGCTCCCCAGCTGCCGTGATTCATCCAGTTTTTGAGTTACTCTCGAATGGGAGTTATTTAATGCTGAGTAATCAAGGCTGTTGCGGGATGGCACCAGGCATTGCATATCTAGTCACAGTAAACTCCAGGGTTGTTTGTTGTAAGCAAGCATTGTTTCCCTCAGCTCGCATAGTTAGGGAGGCACCACTGTGGCCTTCATTGAATGTTTCCAATATAAGGTTTGATTCTCTGAGCAGACAGAAAGCCATGTTGTTTCAACAAAATGTGGCCTTAACTTCAGCCCGAGAGACTTTTGATCTCCAGTTTGTAAGGTTTTCGGCAGAAATACAGGCTCTGGTCCGTACGAACTTCCCACTCCATTTCAGAGAAATGGCTCATCGTATCTTTAACATGTCTGATACGAGGGGGATCGTACACTTATTTAAGCGTATTGGATCAGGTCTGTAAACCACCTTTCAGACCATCTTCGGAGTAATTCCAGCTTTCATACACTCTGTACTTGGAAGCGTTTTTGGAGGGTTTCCTCTTGTCCTGCTATCAGTGGCAGGCATCCAGATTTTAATCCTATTGCTTTGCAATGGATGTCTCAATCCCTCAAGACATGGAGAGAACACTGCTGGAACAACGTTGTCGTGAGCGTATGGTGTTCTACCTGGGTACGCCTTGGCTTCGAGAGCTGGGTGAGCATTGGTTCCTGTCTTTTAGACCAGGCTGGCTAGACTGTGTCCTGCCTGTGTTCTGCTGCCTCTTCTGCGGATTTGGATGCGTGTTGGACCTGTGTCTGACACTTCCATCAGTTGCGCCACCGGACATAGATGCGCTCCTGGAGCCCTTCCTGGCCCACGTGTACAGTTGTCCACAGCGTATTCCCATGTTGATGACAGCATTTTTGGAGCCTCCAAGGGATGCTTTTGCTCCTGATGGAAGGGAAATCAGCTCTGCTCCAGAGGTACAGGCATCTGTTCCAGGTGGGTAGGCATCTAATTCTTCCCCTGCTGCTGCTGTGGGAACCAGAGATGACCATCTTTGCTCACTCAACATTATTTTGGAAGTGCTGGAGGGATTGCCACCTGCGGATGCGATGTTCAGAGATGTTGAGTCTTCAGCATTGGATTAATGAACAATTTGGCCTTTCCTGTGCTGGGAACTATTCCGCAATTTTTTAAACATTTACCAAATTGAAGGTCAAAACTGACTTTGTTTTATTTTTCTCCTTTTCTGCTCTAACTGAGCATAATGGCTTTCAAGGTGCTCAGTATAATATTAACCGCATATACAAGTTTGGAGAACCTTTTGAACGCTTTTAGGGAAAATGGCTTTTCTTTTATGGACATTTTTACAGGATTTTTATGTGCTTTTAGTATTTTAGGTATAAATGATTTTTTATGCTTTTTATGGCGTTAGCTTTATTATTATCTAGCTAACCCTGTTGACCTTTTGATGAGGAGTGGGTGTCATGTCCTTTAGGATAGTCCTGCCATGTATGCCCCCTTTTACATACATTGCCCCATCCAAACGACAATAACGGTTCAGAATAAGGTGACCTTTTACTTAGTAGTTTGCCCCTGTCACTTTGACACCATGCTCTTAGAAGTTTATCATAATCCCTGTACCTGATGCACATAAACATGTCCTCAGGCACTGCATAATTATTCTGTATAAGGGTCACCACTTTTTTCATCCGTGGCCAACAGGCCCGCTGTGCGTGATCACATTTGTTTGGAAAAAAATGTATGGTTGTTTTCAAAACATTTATGATTGTTTTCAATACATATTGATTCTAGAAGAAACCCCAGAGTGACCACTCTAGTATATACGACCCTTATTCCCCCCTGCAATTTAGAGAAAAATTCCTTCCATGCTGACATGGGGTCCTGCATGCTGAATCTTCGACACACAGCGGTCTGACATCCCTTGCGGGGTGTCATCCTCGGAGCAGAGACGGGGTCCTTCATTCTCTACCATCAGGTGAGGGGGTTGGTTCTTCCCTAGGGAATTCTTGGCTATATACATATATATCTATACACATATATATGCAACACCTACATATCTAGGCTAGGTACATTTAGGCAAATTACGTAGGGCACGCATTATAGGAGTATGCAAATGCTACTGTCTTATCTGAACTGTATATGTTCATCTTCTTAGCCCTATGGTAGAAATGTAGCTACTGTTTACTATATTGGTACTTGTGATTTTTTTCGTACGCTTCAGTCTCCTGATTGCCTCCGCAAATATGTTTTACACAAGACTGATGCTGGACCAATAAATACTTATTGAAATGTCCAAACCGCCATCCTGTGTATTTTCTGAGAATAAGTAAGCACGAGTGACTGAGCGAAAATTACTGTACTGTTTTCCACGATCCCTGAGGAATCAGGGATGTCATGTTCAGTGGTTGTCAGAAACTACCTAAATCACTGTAAGATACAGGGGGATGGTAGTGGAACTGTAGAGCTAGCTGGTCTAACGGCTAACATATTCTGTGGGGATATCAGGAAGCAGTTTGGACACCAAGCCCTCAGTTTAGGTATTCCAAAACGGGCAGGTCCTGGGGACTTCTAGGAACTACATGACATGAGGGGGGAACTTTGACCTTGGCAGGCCAGAAAGGGATGCATTTGCATAGCCAAACTTGGTGATTACTAGGGCTCGAGCCACTGACTTGAAGTCCTCGAAGTTAGGAAGGGTTTAATTTTCCTTAGGATGCTCGTTTGGAAGTTAGCTACTCTGGTACCTGCGCTGATGTGTTACATCATGGTCAAATTATTGTCAAGTGCTTTCCCTAGTGAATTCATGGAGTAAATGACCTGTGGGATGCAATTGAGGGCAGTTAGATGTTGCAACCATTCTGCAATGTCTAGTGAGTGTTTGGGATGTCAAATTAAGAGGACTTCAGTTTTGAGTGTATTTAGTTTGAGGTGGTTGCAGGTCAGCTAATTCTGAGTTTTTTGTAAAGTTGCATTAAGAGAACTTATATCTTAAGGAGAAGAGATCTTAAGGTAAAGTTGTGTGTTGTACGCGTAGATGTGGTACTTGATGTTAGATGCTTTCAGAATTTCAGTTAACGGTTCCATGAACAGATTGAAAACAGTGGGTGATAGCGAGAAACCCTGCGGAACACCTAGTGTGACAGAGGTGGGGTTAGATAGGGAGTGGTTAATCTTTATTCTTTGGGATTGGTTGTTGAGGAATGAGGCGAACCAGTCTAGGAAGGACCAGAAAGTCCCAATAAATCAAGGAGGCTGTCATCTTTGACCATATCGAATGCTGATGAGAGGTCGAGGAGAATTAGGAGGCAGGATTCATTATGATCAAGCATTTGTAGCGCGTCATCAACTATGTGAGTAATGGCCAATTCAGTGCTGTGACCCTGACGTAAGCCAGATTGATATTGGTCTAGGAGCTGGAAGTGATTGATGTGATTGCATAGTTGAGTGTAGACACATTTCTCGAGGAGCTTTGAAAGCGTCGGGATGTTGGAGATAAGGCGGAAATAATTTAGGTAAGTGTGATCCGCCAAGGGTTTCTTGAGAATGGGGGATATCTGTCCAGATTGGAGGAAGTCTGGTATAGAACCTTGCAGTAATGATGCATTAACCATTTTGGTCCAAAGTGGGAGAAGAGAGGTTTTAATCTCCTTGAAGAGATTCGCAGGGAGGGGGGTCGCTGAAGTGTTTGGAAGGTTTCAATGTTGATAGGATTTTTAGAATGGTAGTTTCATCAACGGATTTGAATGAGCTCCATGCAGCATTCATTTTGGGGGTGACGACTGGACGCTCCAAATCCAAGGGTGGGGAGGGCTGATGTGTGAAAGCACCAGGAGGAGAGACATTTCAGAACGTAAGTCACTTTCAATCTTTCTCTTCTTTCCATGGAAGAAGGAGGCCAGTTCTTCGCAGTTAGGTAGCAAGATAGATCCAGATAGAGGGTTGGGTGGCCTGCTAGACTGTGATTTAACAAGTTCAAACAATTGTTTAGGTCGGTTCCTGGGATTGTCTAACTGATCCCTGAAGATGTTAGCTTTAGCACTACGAATGCGTTTGTTGTAGATACTACTCTGTGATCTTAGGTGCTTGAGGTTATCGAGAGTATGGAAGATTCTACATGAGCATGCTGCCAGTCTTAGATTGCGTCTATCCGTCTTTAGGCTGCCAATGAACCAAGGCTTAGAGTCTTTGGTCAACACTCTTTTTAGCTGGAGAGGTGCCATATCATCTAAAATTGAATTGTAATAATGATCTGTAAGGCTCTGGACATCTGACATGTCTTCTGGATAGTTTACCATGTCGATGTCAGTTCGTGCAGGTATATGTTTCTAATGGTCCTTTTCCAGTGACTAGGTTTTTTAATTTGTGCCTTTTCAGAGGACATTGATTTTGTGATGCGGAAAGTGATGCAATGGTGGTCTGTCCAGTCACCTGGGACAATAGATTAAAGCTGAATGGTATTGGCCTTGGAGATGATTAAATCTAAGGTTGATCCCAAGTTGTGCGTAGGACTATCGCAGATCTGGACCAGATTAAGCTCAGAGAGGAAGGTTTTTAGGCTAATCAATGCTTGATCGCTAGGGTAATTCCAGTGTAGGTTGAAGTCACCAAGGAAGATCTGGGCAAAGTGGGGAATGGAGTTTCGTTGTGATGATTTCCATGGTTTGTTCAATGAATGGTAGGTTATCTATCTCCTGGAGGATGGTAAAATACATGTAGTTTGCAACCAGGTCTTTCCTTACTCAAGATATCGATGCCCAGGTATTCACATGAGGAGAGAGTGATGTTCTGAGCTTGCTTCACAGAGACGTTGTTGCGGTGTATGCAGGCAATACCGCCACCTGGTCTGATTGGTCGATCTAATCTGATAATATCTTATAAAGGGGGCACGAGGATGAAGAGAATTGGTGTGGAGGAAACATCTAACCATTTTTCAGTCAGAACTATGAGGTCGAGATCATGTGTAAGGATAAGGTTGCGATATCAGCTGCGATTTTAGAAGCCGAACGACAATTGAGTAACATACACTTCAGGATCGGTATGGCGTCAATGGAGGACTCGTGTGTGATGGGACTTTGCTTAAGGTTGGGCTTGTTTATTAGTCTAGTATTAGGCCTAGGTTCTCTGTATGCATTGGCTGGAACGGTTTGAATTTGACCAAAGCTGAGTGCGATGTCAAAGTGTAAAATTTTGTATGAGAGGAGGAGGGAATAGATATCATTGTCAGAAAGAGAAGCTATCACCCTATGTGGCCGGGTGAGGGCAGTAGGATATGGAATTGTTCTCCTGGATAGATGAGGAAGCGTAGAAGTAGAAGTAGAACAGATCTCTATAGGGTTGGAGGAGATCTCAATCTAGTGCGATTGGTGTAGGTGAGGGGCGGGGTTGCCTATTCCTGCCAGGAGGCTTGTTAGTACAACAATAGTTGGCTAGATCAGAGGTGATACATAGTAGGCACTGTATGCTGGCCTTAAGTTGCTGAAGCTCCAGGGAGATCTCAGTAAGTTTAGAGCTAAGGGAGGTGTCAGAACAGTAGGGCGAAATGGGGATGAAAGGGTCTGGAGAAGAAGGAGTGCTACGGGGCCTGGAGTTGTAGGGTAGTTGGGAAGGGCGGGCTCTGGGAGTGGAGGAGAGGATAACTAAGGATCCACAATTGCTGACCCAGGGAACGGGTTCCCTGAGCTGGTTGTTAGAGAGTGATGAGGGAAGATTTGGGGGCTCCACATTAGCAAGTACTATCCTTTGGCCCACTGGGAGAGTGGTAGGAGTATCAGTGTAGACATCGTGGGTATGTTCAGCAGACGGCGACAGGGATGGGGTGCAAGTGTTGATTACGTGGCAGTGTGATTCAGTGTTCTTCACATCCAAGGAGGGGAAAGGGATCATTGGTTTATGATGACCCATGTGGAGAGACTCAAGGATGTTGTTGGATAGACTACCTGGGGAGGATGGGAGAGGCGGAGATAGGGGTGGAGACAAGCCAGTGGGGGGGAAGAAGAAACCGCTAGAGCAGTGAAAGGGATGTCTGCAGGGTTAGGCTGGGTGTGTGCCAGGAGGGAAGTTTTAGTCATCACCGCACTTTTGATAAGTGGGAATATTTCGTCAAGAAGTTCTAGGTTGTGCTCAGATGCTTGGAAGAGGATAGTTCCATTATAATAAATGGAGATGGTTGCCTCGGCTCGGCAAGCGATTGAGGGAGCTGTCAATAGTCTTAGCCCTTGGACGGTTTTGGTAGATGTGGAGATCAGCAGCAGAGAGTCCATGGCTATCCTCCATTGGGCATGTCTAGTAGTTTAGAAGATAAGGCCACTAATGGTCTCTACCTTTTTCGAGCAGAAGTAAGGATCTGAAATAATGGTTTCTGGGTAAGACTTAAGGAACCTATGTTTAAATTTCTTGGCTGCGTTCTTGGATAGATTAGGGGGTATATGATAAGGTACGATTCAAAGCCAGCTGGAATTAGTTTGGAGTCTGATGAGGTTCTTGGGAAGTGATCCATAGCTACAGAGTCAAAAGACCAGATTGGAAGAGGAGAGGAACCAAGGGTACCGGGCACTCATAAGGTGTGTAAGAGGAGGGAGAGGGAGAGAGGGGGGGAAAAGAAAAGACGAATAAGGAAGGGAAGAGGGGAGAGTATGGTTAATTTTGAATACTCCAGAAACTGCATAAACTGGTCGCTAAAAGGGAATAGGTGGGCATCAATATATCGCTCAAAGATGGCTACCTCCTAGTAGACAACAAGGTAATTAGACTTTCCTTCCTTTCCACAGATTCCAAGAGTCTAGGAGGTGCCAGAATTGTGGGATGAGCATGGTGCTTTTAGGCCAGGGAGAAATCCATGAAGCCTCGGATTATTTACAGCCAGCAGAGGTTTGAGTAAAGGGGTGAAGAAAATGTTATCAAAAATAAATATGTGCAAAAGGGATTAGCTGAAAAGAGGTTTGTAAAGAATGCTGTGTTCGAATAGGGTATCCTTAATTAATCCCTTACAAAATGACCGCTACTTTAGTTCATAGGGGTGAATGTGGTATACAATTTAGTCCATCATTACTTTCAATTAGCTTTGTGGTCTCCGTCCTACCTCAATTTTGGTTTGAGTGTGAGGTGACTCCCCTCAAGGAATAGCAGCAAGCACTCTCCCAAAATGGAGGAACAAACTCCCAAGTTGTGCTTCACCTTGGATGCCCTCCCTGCTGGCTCTAGATAAGGAGCAAGGTCCCACTCCCGGAACCAATATAACACAACCAATCCAAAAACATTCCACCTTATTCCATCAACAACACAGCACTTCTGTGTGCCATAAGTGAGCAGGCCAGGCGTGACAAGCCTGTGAATCTTCATGAGCGGACCCTCGGGTCCCCTCTCCAGACTCAGGGAAAGATGCCGGGCAACTCCCTTACAGGTCGGCCGACCTTACCTGTCAGGAGAATGGGGGCTGCTCCTATGGCTCCACACTCGTGGAAATGGCTCACTGGAGGCTGGCAAATGAAGGGGTGCAGGCACGATCTGCCGGCCACCATGAAGGCACAGCCACCTCCTCGTACCTGATAATCCCGTGAAGGAGGGTCGCAAGAGGCAAGATTTGGGATCCAGCAGTGCGGCGAAGGACGTCATATCCTTAGTCAGCGAGCTGCGTCTGCAGGTAGGTAGGTGTGGGTCAAAGTGCCCTGCCGATGGGCAGAAGAGACTGGCTACAACAGGGATATTCACCCAAAGGTAATCCCAAACCTGGAGCCTCTTACAGGCTCAACCATCTGGCTGCAATCTATGGATGGACATCTATACATCTAGCGGTAAAGATAGCAGAATGGGCCTTACCCAGTCACTGGTAGAATAAGGGCAGCTCAGGTGGAGTGCATCAAGAGAGAGGTCAGCAATAGCCTTTGCTCTGTTTGAAAGATTGCCTGTATTTGTGCATTTGGTAGTATTTGAATGGATGTTGGAGTCTGCTGCAACCATGCTTGTCCCCCCTGAGCTACTGGATGTACAACAAAACCTCACCGGGAACTCAAGGGAATATGGTACTTTCTAGCATGCAGCATGTAGCATGTTCAGTGCTTAAGGGATACGCCATGATGAGGCCAGGCAGTGAGCTTGGCAGTCGGTAAACAGGTTCTTTCGCAGGCTGAGGTCTGTTGTGGAGGAGACGAGTCTCCTGTGGGGGTGAGTTCCGCTGAGTAAAATCGCAAGCACCCGGGCCCGGTGAGCGTACTCAACGGGAGGTTGTCTTCTCTCCCAAGCGCTCTCCCTGGTTCGGCTGCGCTGTGGTAGATCCCCGTATCGTTCTGTATCAGCACTAATGGCACTGCAAAGGTCACCACAGCAGAGAGGGCCTTGGGATTATCGGCCGCCTCGGTCTTGTCGCCATCTTGGCCCAGGCAGCTCGCATTTAGTCAAGAAATTAATATCTGAGCCTTAGACAAAGAGCCGAACTGCTTAAAGGAATGTAGGAATGAAGGAATGTAGAATTTATGCCGTGCTTCGATGAGAAGTATTGGCTTATAGATAATTAGAATATTTAATTTGCTTGTAAATCTCTAGTAAAGTGGTAATACCTGTGTCCAGGGCTTTTAAATTAAATGCTACTAGTGGGCCTGCAGCACCGATTGTACCACCCACTTAAGTAGCCATTTAAACCTGTCTCAGGACTGCCATTGCAGAGCCTGTATGTGTAGTTGTAAACTGCCATTTCAACCGGGCAAAATAAATCTTTTTCCAGGCACAATCATCCCTTTTAAATACACATAAGTCACCCTTAGGGTAGGCCCTGGATAACCCAGAGGGCAGAGTGCAATTAATTCAAAATGCAGGACATGTACTTTTAAGTTTTACATGTCCTAATAGTGAAAAACTCTTAAATAATTTTTCACTACTGCAAGAACTATCCCTCCCCTAAGGTAGCATTGGAGTTGCCTTATAATATTTTATAAGTGTAATTTCCAAATGGGAAGAGATAACCAGTTCATGTTTGGTGTCTCTGTAATCATAATTTAAAACTCTAACTTATGGTGAAGTTGAATTTTAAACTGCAATTCTGAAAATCCCACTTTTAGAAAGTTGCATTTTCTTGCCTTAGCCATTTAGTGCCTATATCTTGTCTCTGGTCACATTACTGGGTGTAGCTGACAGTGGACCTTTGTGTATTATTCCTCCTAGATGCCACACACAATAGGGAGCTTAGGTGTGCCTGGATGGGCCATCTGTGGCAGGATGGGAGGGATGAGCTAGGCACAGCCCAACCCTACCTGAATAGGCCATGTCCTGCCTCCACACAAATGGCTTCATACCCGCTGTTGTAATTGTGGAACCAGGACAGGGAAGGCAGGATGCCTGAGGACCTCAAAGGTAAACCTCTAGAACATGGGTACTCGCAAACATTTGCCATGGGGCCACAAAGTACGGTCTGTGGTGTGACCGTGGGCCGCACTGATGCCAGCAGGGTGGTGGTAGGGGGTCTTGGTGGGTCAAGGATTTTGTAAAGAGGTCTAAAAAATATTAATAAAAGGGCAAGCATTTCTTTGCAGGTTAATAAATGCTTGCCCGTTTATTTAATATTTCTTTTTGAATATTAGTGCTCAGCAACTAGACAGCAGCTCGTGCTGCTTTTCACCAGGGTGGCCGCATGTAAAGGTCAAGAGTATAACCGCTCTAGAAGCTTCTCTCTCACTTCAAAGACACAATTGGTTGTAAATGCTGGACCTCAGGCACCAGCTCTTCAGTAGACTTTTGGATCTTTGGATACTCGGCCAGGAAGAAGGACTGCTGTGCTGCTGTAAGGACTGCCACTCTGCTGGACTGGTACTCAAAAGGAACTGCTGCCCTGCTGTGCTGAGCTGCTGCCCTCTTGCCTGGGGAAGAAGAACTGGACCTGCAACTGCATCTTGAACCAGGATCCCAGAGTGATTCCAAGGGCTACTGTGCTGGCCTTCTGATCTGAGCCTCAGGGACATAAAACTCTCTCCCAACCAGCTCCTAGACCCCGCTACAGGATGTTCCTGAAGCCCAATTGGTGCTTCTCAGAACCTTGACCCTTCGTGTGAATCATAGGCTCTTAAATCAAGTCTGTGGACATTTTGTGACAATGAGACGGCCTGTTCGCACAGAGACTGCGTCACTCACACTGAAATTCAGCGCAAGCTGATGCCAGCCTGTCTCTTTGCACAGCAACATCATCAGCCCATGGGGGACCACCAATGTGACGCTCCAGCTGTCCATCAAAAATGCCCTGCCTGCACTTCGTGCCACACAGACAACCAGCTGCCATACTCTCCTTACTCTCTTTGACCAATGCGAACGGGACTCTTATTACAAAACTTAAAAAAGTAAACCTTCAGCGGGACTAATCTGTGACTGTACCGGACCTGCACTCCATTGCAGTCGGCCTGAACTTTTGACTTTGACCCGGTCCAGTGTGATCAGACAGCTGCAGTTTGTGCTTCTGCTTTTAGGTGCTAGTTTACAGTTTATTCTTGAAAAATTCATAACCCCGGTTCTAATGATAGGATTTTTGTAGTTTTGCTCTTTTGTTATTTATTAACTTAAGCTCTATTTTTCTAACTTGGTGTTGAATCTTTTTGTGTGGTGTTTTCACTGTTTTACTTTTTGAAGTGTTGCACAAATAGTTTACACATTGCCTCTAAGTTGCGCCTCACTGCTCTGTGCCAAACTACCATGGGGCGAGCACAGGTTAATTTGGGGTTTGCTTGTGGCTTACCCTGACAAGGATTGTGGTTGCTGCTTGACCAGTGCTCACACCCCAGTCAACCAGTAACCTAATTTCTTACAAGAAGCAAATGTATTTGGGAATTTCATGCTGCTGCAGCTGGTTTATATGCCTATTTTTAAACTTGATGACTGTATAACTTTAGTGATCTGTGTCAAGAAAAGTGCAAACTATTGATTTCAGTGCATTGTAGATTAACACAGGCGTGAAAGCAGTTGAGGGTAATGTATATTAAACTGAGGCTAGTGATGAACAAGTTGGTCTTATGTGGACAGTAGCCACTTCAACATACGTCGACCCTCTGTCTTTTAGGCTCACCAAACACCAACCTTCAGTGGGGAAAGAACTGAAGCAATAAATACTGTATTCTAGGGATTGTTAAAGTTGTCTGGAACCCATTGTTGTTATTTAGATAAATGACTGAATATGTATTTTTGAATGAGTTGACTTTGGGGTAGGGAAATATACAATAATGACTTTTGTAAATTAATTTTGTTATTCAATTAATCATGTAATAGTCAATAAATTGAGTTGGACATAAAAATGGTGAAAAGAGATGTGAAAAAGAAAAAAATAGCAATATGAAATGACATGCCGTCATAGGTCCTATAATGTAGTCCAAGTTTAGAAGCAAAAGTGGTTGAGCAGGAGGATTCATTACTTTTAGTTCTTGCATAACCGCTCTCCTGAACCTAAAGAGCAACCTCTATTCCTCTATTAGATATTTATTTCTTTTGCGACATATGCACTTCGTTTACTTTTAGCATGTTCTGTTCATACCGCTTACACACCATACTTTTTAGTAGGTTTTATTTGCTGCTGATTGTTTCATACATCATGGATCAGGGGACATTTTAGATGTCATCAGTGATGTCACAAATGATGTCATAGAACATTTCATGAGTGATGCCGTATGTGAGGTCATAAGCAGTGCACGGCGGGGGCACAAGTTATAATTAGTGCTGCTAACTATAACTGGTGAATTTCTGTAGTTTTGTTAGTTTAAAACATTAACATTGTCACTGAGAAATTCATGTAACTATCACGTTACTTTAAAAAAAAAATGTTTCAGTGAATTTCTATTTTTTTTAAACAAAAACAGAACTTTTTATCATACCTAACTATAACGTTACTTTAACATTTGTTTTTTTCAGTCAATTTCTAGTTTTTTATAAAGTAAATTGTTTTTTTTTTAAAGTTTATGTATGGTACCATCACTGAATAATATATCCTGTATGTGGAGATTATTCGGAAAGGGAATTGATTTCGTATTGTAACTTAACAGGAAAGGGTGCACACTTTGTAAAATGTTTCTAAAAAATGATGTTTGAGTATAAAAGAGAGTAATAGACAATATTTGTGTTGAGATTGACTATCTCCTCAGATCTGTTGACTCTCATATTGAGACATTTTGCCAGTAAGTTCATGCATATTGTAATAGCATACTTTTCAGAGCCTTTGTATGTGTTTTTACATTAGTCATAATTATAATTCAGAAAGAGAGTAATCCGTTTTTTGAATATTGTATAGTATTAAGTTTCACCATATAAATCTATTTTTTAAGTGTGTGAGTACTCACTAGAGTTCAATATTTTGTTTTAATCTAATGTTTACAGTTCTCTTTCATGTGTTCAATTATTATTTAATGTTAATCTGTAAAAAGAGAATCATTAAAATATGGCTGTCATATAAAAAAAAATGTTTTAAAAGGTGGTGACTCTCACGAGATGTTCATAGGAGTCTAACACACAATCCCTTGCGTGGACTCCGAGGATGATGTGCTTCCTTGTCAGCTCTTGTGACCCTCTTGCAAGATTGCACATTTAGGATTAGAAACTGTATTTTCCTGTAATTGTGAACAAAGTAACAGAGTTGATTATATTAGTACATTTTATTATGATTTGTTCCATTCAATATATATAGCAAAATTATTTTTAAAATCTCGCGAAATGCTTGAGAGAGTCAAACACACAACCCCCTGCGTGGACTCCAAGTGGGCTGTACTTTCTGTTCAGCTCCCACGATTGACCTACGAGATTGTGCATTTGCAATTAAGTTAATAACAGTGATTTCCTGGAATTCTGAGCAAATTCAGACATTAGAGATAGCTTGGAAAATGTGATTATCAATTGTTCCATCAAATATATAAAGCAATAACATTTTCACACCCTCGCAAGACACCTGCTGGAATCTTGAGAGGTCCAGTAGAGGAACGACACCCTATGGAAGGATTGTGATTGTTTCATATGGATGTCTTTATTTAGAGGAAGAAGATTACATTCTCTTTACTTTGTTTCACTATTGGATTTTGGTGAGAGTATACATATTTGGCTTGCTGTCCTTTCCTGTTTTCCTTGCTTCACAAAGATGTCTTCATCAGATTCTTAGCAGCCAGGGGCAGCTGCACCAGCTCAGCCATTTCAGCCTCCCAAGGAATCCTTGATGTGGCAATTCTTTGAAATGAGGCCAGGTAGCAAGAAAGTTTCTGCGAAGTATGTTACCTGTAATTTATGCAGCAAAGAGTTCAGCAGGAGGAGCAGAAATAAACAATATAGCATGAGTACCACAGGAATGTGGAGGCACCTGAAGTCAATACATCTGCAAAGGCTTTCAAAGGAAGACTTGGCTCATGCTGCAGAGCTAGACAGCTCTATAGGGGCTTCAACATCATTTGCTCCAGGACATACTGTGCCTGAGCAGGTTCTAAGTGCACAAGCGGACAATAACCCTGCTTTTTTTTTTTTTAATAAAGCACCATTTTGCTGGTTGTGTAAGTTGATACCTTTTTTTAGAGCAAGCAGGTCTGACCAGGAGAAGCTTGCCCAAGAGCACAAAAGCCCCCTGAGCAGAATCTTTTTTAAACTGTTTTTTGTACACTTTTCTGCTGTTGGTATTTGTTTAACACTTCAAGTTATATGTTTTTGTCGAACCCTTCTGAAAGAAAATTCAATACCCCAAAAATATTTGAAAATATAACTTTTTTTTTAAAGTTGTTGAAAACTGTTAACAAAAACGGGTCTTTTCAGAGCTACCCTATAGTTTCATGATCTATGCTGTTTGTACTATGTTTGCCATTTTTTCCCTTTTCCAAAGCTCTTGCAAAACTCTTGTGAGAGCCAAGGAATCAATCCCTCATGTGCAGTGTTTCCTGGTTTGATCTTGTACTTTTTATAATGGACTTTACATTTACACTGAATATATCCTGATGTAGTATGTATAACTTATATATACCTGAATCCCTAATAGTCCCCATTAGTAGGGTGTGGGGAGAAAGTAAACTCTCAAATAAGACCTATTTACCATATAATAAGAGTGCACAGTAGGGTGTAAGGAGACACTGTGATCTCACTGAAACCTCTCAACAGCCTAGCAACTGTGTATAGAAAACTATGGGTAGAAACTGTCCTCTCCAGTGAGACCTTGCATGAAGGAAACCAGTGTGTAGAATAGGGTGTAAAGCTATGGAAATGTGTGAGTGCCTCTTGACTCATACCATTCCCAGGATCAGCAGTATGCATAGTGGGGTGGGGAAGGTACACATCTCACATGTAAGACCTTACTATTCCATAGTAAGTGTAACAAGTACTGACCCCTCCACTGAGAGCTCTCGCCAGAGAAATACCTATATATATTAGGGTGTGGGAATGGATTTGACTGTCCTGTCACAGCTCTCCCCAGCATGACAGACATATGCAGTAGTGTATAGGGAAACATTGTCCTCTCTACTAAGACCTATCTCCAGGATAACATAGATGAGCAGATGAGCAGTACGGTGTGGACATGCATTGGCCTCTCTACCAACACCTCGTCCTAGAGCAATTGGGATACACAGTGGTGTCTGAGAAGGTAGTGACATGTACACTAATACATTTTACCAGGGTGAGAGGTGTCTGTAATAGGCTTTCAGAAAAAGTTATTTCTGCTCATACCTCATCCTATGCTGACAGGTATGCATAGTGTGCTTAGTGCACTGTTTACTGACACATCTCTTGTGCATGATAAGTCTGTGTAGTAGTGTGGGGGGAGACATGTCACTCTCCTGTGACTTGTGCCTTGGATGATGGTTGTGCAAAGTAGGGTGTGAAAAGAGGCTTACCTCTCTGGTCACAGCTCTCCCAAAGATGACAAATGTACTAGTAAGGTGTGGAGATAAGATTACCTCCATGCTGACAAGTGTGTCTTCCATACAGCTATACAGACTATGATATGGAAACACACTGCCCTGTCAGCTGAGACATCTCCCCAGAGTAGCACATATGCAAAGTAGGCTGTGGCTAGAGACTGCTCTCGTTGACCATACTTCTTTTCATAGTGATTAATGTCCATAGTAGAGTATAAAATGGAGTATTCTCTATGTTGAGAACTGCCAGTTTTAGTCAATATTGCAAAACTATAATACAATTAAAATGTATAATAAGTGTTAAACAAGAAATCAAAAGTAACTTTTAACTTTTTATTACAACTAAATAATTTCACAACAATACAAAATGACAACAATTATATTAACAAACAACATCAAAAACTATAAAACAAACAATGCAAACAACTTTAGTAATATAAAACTTTTTTCTCAGACGCTCAACACCAAGCACTAATGTCTTCCCCCTTTTTGCTTCATTCGCATCCTGGATTTTGATGTAGGTGGCACCTTTTTTCCTTTCTTTTGGCCACCATAGCCTGCTAAAGAGTCTTCTGTTTTCTACGATTTCATTGCAGACTAGGTGGAAAACGATCTCCATAAAGTAGCATATCTAAAAATTACAGTTTTAAAAAAAAATGGTGCACAAAGTCTAGCTCGTGCAGAGTTAGTTTGTGCTGCTGAACTGGACAACTGTGCAGGTGTTTCCACATCTTTCCAACCTGAACACTGTGCCTGAAGAGGTACTTATTGCTGAACAGCACAATCATCCTGTTTGTCTTAACAAAGCTCTTTTTTTGCTGCTTTTGTAAGCAGATTTTTTTCCTCCAAGACAAATATATATTTTCTAAAGACAAAATAACCAAAAAGATAAAAGTTACATATAGTTCAATAATAGATAACAAAGATATATCACTATACTGTCTAAGCTTTACTACATGCTTTACTCACAGTCACATATTTATACCTAGTACACCAGTAACTATTTCTTTCTCCTGAAAAATTCAACAGCCTCAACACCTCTATTTTCATATTTTCTGAATTAATTTATAACATGCCATGAACTCTGCTTCCATAACAGTTTATAAAGTAACACATTTAACTTCCCACACCTTTGTCAACACTCATCACTGTGTTTCACACTAGAAATAGCAATATCACCACTTAAACACCTCATAGGGCTAAACTATATGTACAATGAGGTTCATAAAAACACTAGGGCTTGTATTAACACATTCCTCAATCTTTCTTTTACAGTTTGAGAAACACTACTTCCTTCATTTACAAGCATATTCAGTTTGAACAATTCATTTTTTAATGCAATCTGCAATACTTGCTGATATCTCTCTACATTCTAATATCTACCTCTCGAAAACTATATTGTGAAATCTATACCTCTACAAACATCTTTTCACTCAGTAAACCTTGTGTGGAATAACTTTACCAACATTACTACATTTACTGACACTTCACAACAAATTTTATAAAATATATTATTAAATACCTGATATTGAAGCTCTTTCTTAAATACAGATGAAGACACCAGTGTCTTTCAGTTCAGCATAAATCCACTACTGCTGAGCAGAACTCAAACAGTTTTTCTTCTCCTCCAAAACACCATGGAAAAAATGAGCTAACTCTGGTACTCCACCCAATCATATCACCGCATTTCTTCAACCATGTAATAAGAGTAGTAACTTTTGGTTGAGCCTTGGCCCTTTTTGGTAATTTTTCCCATACAATCTTGCGAGACTCTTGAAGGATCGAAAAGCAGTTTGTGGCAGGCCTAATAATTTTCGATGTGAGTATCGCAAGAGGCTTGTGGGATTGTGACAGGCTCAGCAATTTTCCATGTGGGTGTCTTGCGAGAATGCACCAGCCTCATATTGCATGCCTCACTCACGTAGAAAAATAGTAGTATAGGGGAAGCACTAGTCTCTACACTAAAAACCTTCTGTTGGATAATGGGCGCCTTGAGACCCTCACGGGTGAGTAGCATGCTTTAAAATTCCCTGATTGATTGATTGCGTACTGGAGTATGAGTAGGAACTACCCTCTACTTTCAAACCTCTCTCTCAAATAACAACTATGCACAGTAGGGCATGTGCAGTGGCTTCAAGTGCAGTGGCCTCTCCTCTGAGACCCCTCTTTTGCATAATGGATGTACATAGTAGGGTATGTTGTGGGACTGGCCTCTCCTTTTAGAACGTTCTCTCAGATACTGGGTGTGCGTAGTAGGATGTGTGAATAGAGAAGACTCTTCTTTGAGCTCTCTCTGTCAGGTGACAGGTATGTGTAGTAGTGTGTGGGGAGGCACGGCCCTTTCCTCTCAGACCTAACTCTGAAATGAAGGGTGTGCATAGTAGTGAGTGGAGAGGGACAGCTCGCTCCTGCCAGACCGCTCTCTCCGATGACGGGTGTACATGGTAGGGTGTCTGGAGAGAGACTGGCCTCTCTGCTGAGACCTCTCTCTCAGATGACAGGTGTACTTAGTATGGTGTGTGAATGTACTGGCTTTTCCTTTCAGAGCTCTGTCTCGATGATGGATGTGCATAATAGTGTGTGGAGAATCACAGGCCTGTCCTTTCACATCTCTCTCTCAGATGACAGGTGTGGGCAGTAATGCATAGGGAGGGACTGGCCTCTCCTGTCAGACCTCTCTCTCAGATGATGGATGTGCGTAGTAGGGTGTGGGAGGAACTGGCCTCTCATTTCAGACCTCTGTATCAGATGACAAGTGTGCATGGTAGGTTGTGGTAGGGTGTGGGGAGATAGACTCACCTCTCTGCTGAGACCCCTCTCTGTGATAATAGTGCATATAGTAGGGTGTGGGAAGAGACTGTATTCTACTTACAACTCATACCAAGCTGATGGGCATAAATAGCATACTCTGATTAATACCATCTCCAGTAATATTCCTTCCTACAGTAGCAAGTGTGCATACCTCAGTGTATTTAAAGATCACCTACTTCTTTCTACTGTTCACAATCTTGCAAGAGTCTAGGGAGATCGTAAACATTTTCTTTAAAGAATTAGCCTTCTAATCATCACAGTACTTATCTCTTACACACTTCCTCTCAAAAACAAGTCCACGATATGCATTCCTACTAATAGTGTGTATTGAGAACTCATCTACTCCTTTTTACTATTCACGATCCCACGAGAGTCCCGCGAGATCATAAAAATTAGTCACCTAGTTTCTAAATCTAGGGGACAGCAAGCCTTTCTACTGCTTTTTTACTTCATTTCTATAACACCTCAGATTTTTCACAGCAAACAGTAATGGTGGCCATTTCATTGCCAATATTCCAACAGCCAGGCAATCAGAGCGCTCACTCTAACAAGACTCACGAGCCTCTCGCGAAAGCGTGAAAGTTCTCGAACAATCACAGGGCTCCATTTTTGATTTTGCACTCTCGAGGGACGCCTGTCGGACTCTCCCGAGCCGAACTGTCAAAATATCCTATTATTCTTTACCCTTAACATCTCAAAAACTACTGAACGGATTTACACCAAATCATGAAGCACAATCCTTGGACCAAAATCTAGCTTCCTGCTAAATTTGCTGTAATTCCGTTCAGCAGCTTTTGCTATAACCTGTCTTAAAGATATCTATGGAAAATACATGGGAATTTTATATTTTGGGACCCCCATTTATTCTCAGTCCCTGCTTGACAGAACACCCCCAAAACTTTTCAGGAAGGAGCTGAGGTGGAAGAACTTTTTGGATGAAGTTTCATGAAAATTCATCAAACAGGGCCAAATTTAATTACAAACCAAAAACCCTCTGTCTATATGTATGGGCAAACAGACCTAACTATAAACACTAATTTAAACAACTAATGACAAACGCTGCAAGAAGAGGAAACGCTGCAGGATTCTCCCACCAGACCATTAAAGAAGAAATATGTACATCTAAAGAACTACGTAACCAAGTAAGTAACGGTCATATTTGCACTAAAACATAATTGTTATTAAACTTAAAATGTTAAATAGCAAATAAATATTAAAAACACTCTCCAACTTGCACCTCTTTTCCTAAAAGGAAAATCTACAGCTGTATAAACAAAGGACGGGGATTAAAGAGATTCTTTTACATGGTGCTTGAACGAGGGAATACTAGAGTAGTACACAATGAGCAGTGGAAACGTGATTAAATAGTTATTTGTACAGTTGATGAATTGTGTAAAATGTTAACGATGTAACTAAAATGTGAAAATTGTCCTATTGCTTTTAGTGACCCCTGACGAAGGGCGATGTTAGCCCGAAATGCATTGGGTTTTTATGAATAAACACTGCTTCAGATGAATCACCGCTTCAGTCGTGTTCATGAATAGAGGTCCGGATGGACACATTTTGAGCATCAGAAACTTTGTAAAATGCATATTAGTCCACGTGTGGGCGCAAAAATATCAAAAGGACGCGAACATGAGCTACAGATACGCAATAGATGGACTCTATTGATCAATGTCCAGTCAAGAGAACATGTGGCAAAGGCGCTCATTGAGCTGTGCAATTGGTTGGGGTGGAATGACGCCCCTTCTCATGTTATGTTCATTATGGGTGCCAACATGGGCTGGCATCATACCAGTTTGCACGCGATCGACAACAAATTCATATGCTTAATTCAAGTATTCATTGAAGATTGGTGTGCATCCCATCCCGATTATACAGATTGGTTTATTGTACCTCATGAACGGTATAAATAGTCGTTCAAAACTTCTGTACAGAGAGAGACATTTTTCAGACGCTATGCTGTCGATACTTTCCCAGCAGTTGTGTTTAATTAAGCCAACTTATTCCTGTTTTGCCAAATTCCTCTTGTCTTTTAATTTTTTAAGATGAATTCATATCCGAGCATCGCTCTTAAACCATATAAAACATAAAACAAATAACTACCACCCCCAAACAATAATCATAGACTTTGAGCAAGCCATTATTCAAACCATTCTGAAAATGTACCCCCACACAGCCATACAAGGTTGTTACTATAATTTCAATCAAAGAATATGGCCTTAAAATAAGATTTGCGGTCCATGGACCTCGCTACCCGTGGTCCAACCGGCACGAGCTCACCGGTCTGACAGCCGTATTACACAATGTGCGGATTGGCTTAGCGAAGACAGCAGCTGAACCACAAACGCCACCAGCCGACTCGGACCGCTGCTACCACGGAATGGGCCTGTGAGGCTGTGGGAGGCTCGGACCTCCAATGAAACCACTGACGTGACAACTGGTGGTCCAACCACCACATATCTGAGATGGCGGAAAGGGAGGGATATAAGGCCAAAACTCACCTCCACTCTTCTAGTACCATCATGCGGCCCATCGGACGCATCCTGCTGTACCTACTCATCCACATTCAAAACCTGCCCTGTCACAGATAAAATCAGCGGTAAGTCATACAACAACCAGTTTCCATAGTCTTCCCTGCAAAATGATGCTCTGCCATTGTCCAGGCAAGGGAGTTGGGGTCCCTAAGTAATTTGCACATATACAGGGACACTGTCTGTGATTGTTTCATAACAATAATCAAAACTACATCTGTAAGATGCCCTCCTAGGCAAAACACTAGTACTGCACAGACACACTGTACACAAATGGACATGTGTTTGCGAATTATATTCAGTGACAGTGTTGTGTTCCACAACATCACCTCCTCATCAATTTCAAAGCTATTAATGTCTGTCACACACTTCTTTTTCCCTTTATCACTTGTCTGCCAAGTTACTACTGATCTTCACAGTTCATGCAGCTTACCATTTCTCAAGTGTTGGTAAAGTGACATTGTGAAGTGGCTATAACTGCCATGAGGACCTCTCACTCTAGCCCTAACCAAGATGCTAGACTCCTTTTGACCCTTCTCACTTACATGCCATGTTACTACTGATCTTCACTGTTCATGCATCTTACCATGTTGCAAGTGTTAGTAAAGTAACATTGAAGTGACTACAACTACCATGAGGCCCTGTGATTGGAAATCTAACCAGGCTGCTAAACTCCTTTTGCCCCTACTCACTTGTCTGCCATCTTACTGCTGATCTTCACTGTTCATGAAGCTTACCATTTCTCAAGTGTTGGCAAAGTGACATTGAAGTGACTAAAACTACAATGAGGCCCTCTCCCTCCAACTCTAACCAAGCTGCTAGACGTATTTTGCCCCTTCTCACTTGTTTGCCATGTTACTGCTGATTTTCACTGTTCATTCAGCTAACCATTTCTCAAGTGTTGGTAAAGTGACATTGAAGTGACTAGAACTACCATGAGGCCCTGTGACTGGAACTCTAACCAAGATGCTAGACTCCTTTTGCCCTTTCTCACTTGTCTTCCAGTTTACTATTGATCTTCACTGTTCATGCGGCTTACCATTTCTCAAGTGTTGGTAAAGTGACATTGAAGTGACTAGAACTACCATGAGGCCCTCTCACTCCAACTCTAACCAAGATACTAGACTCCTTTTGCCCCTTCTCACTTGTCTGCCATGTTACTACTGATCTTCACTGTTCATTTTAACATCATCCAAAGACATTCTGTTAAAAATTGCACAAAGTTAAAAAGAAGGGAATTAATTAACAATTCAATTACAGGAAAGAGAGCACATAACCTAGACACGCTGACAATATACGCTGAGACGATACCATGCCGGAGCGTTTATAGATTGAAACCCTAATTATAAAAGGGAATTTTATCACGCTTCATTTTTGGCAAAGAGGTTGTTACATTTGCTGTAGTTTTGAAGAAAGGCTGAAGTCCATATTTGATATTACAGTCTCTTACAATAAGAATTTTAATCACCATCCGGGGTTAAGGGTAACATACCCCTGGGTTATCTTCTCAGTGAAAGTTTATCTGCTCGGTCAAGTTGGGAGATTTGAAGATTAATTTAAGTATAGCCTGGACAGAACCTAGGAGGCTATACCCCTTATACCTGATATTGACCCGTCGAGCATATCTGAAATGGCTTTCCTCGCCAATGATAGGTGTTTTTAACTGTTCAAGCTAAAAAATGTATGTGAAAGAGAGTCAAATTCTCTGTCTTGAGAAAGATGGCGGTATAAGATAGCCATCGAAACGCGTCGACGCTTTGATAACAACACAATTCGTGCAAGGGCTGCAGCCAACGAGTACCAAATAAATTGAGAAGTACCAGACTCTATGCTCATTAATCTGGTCTACCACGGATGTGTATGCTGCTAAATGACACAGTGTGTCTAGGTTATGTGCTCTCTTTCCTGTAATTGAATTGTTAATTAATTCCCTTCTTTTTAACTTTGTGCAATTTTTAACAGAATGTCTTTGGATGATGTTAATTGTCTCCCTTTATATTGTATTTTATGATATATTTTTATATTAATAAATCAATTTATATTTTTCTAAGAACTGTTGGTATTGAGATTATCTGTGGACGATATATGGTCAAATCTTCTTGTGAATGTATGGTGTGGAATGGTATGAGAGGAGTGTGGGTTGAATGAGAAACTAATACAATAGAAGATGTTTCTATGACACAATACTGCCCAAAGGATACTGTTCCTTCACTTTTGTATAGTGCCCTATTCCTTTGGGTTGAAGGGGTTCCTCATTTCTTCATTAATTGGAATATATTCCAGAGCATACGATAAAATAGGGGGAATCTTAGAACTATAGACCTGTAATAAGGAAAAGAAGTGCCTTTGCCTGGAAGAGGAATATAAACGTTGAAGCGCCCCCACGTGAGCATCTGTTTTACGACTCAAGTGCTGCAGGTGAGTTATGTAATGATTGAGTGAATATTCGCCCCAAATAAGTATGGGGTATATTAGCAAGACCCACGTTAAAATTATCGCCGTTTTAGCGGCAGGAAACTGCCGCTAAAACGGCGATAATGGGCTTGCTAATATGCGTTATAGAATTCCAATAGAAGCCCAGGTTAGATGTGCAGGACATCTAACCTGGGCTTCTATTGGAATTCCATAACGCATATTAGCAAGCCCATTATCGCCGTTTTAGCGGCAGTTTCCTGCCGCTAAAACGGCGATAATTTTAACGTGGGTCTTGCTAATATGCCCCTATATTCTTTTACCACTTCTAGCGATTCTCCCCCCAATGTCCAATTCAATTTTGTGTAATGATTTTTTCCTCTGAATGGTACTATTTTCGTTTTTGTTGTATTTGGGACCAAAAAATGTTCTTTTGTATATCTAGTAAGCACTTCTAAATTCCTTTGTAATCCAAATGGGGTAAGATCGAGTATTACCACATCGTCGGCATACATCATTATGTGAATTTTACACAATGAGATCTTCGGAGGAAAGTTAACAACCTGCGAAAAACTAACCGGAAGGTCACTGAGGTATAATGAGAAGAGGAGGGGAGCCAGCAGGCAACCTTGCCTAAGACCATTTGGTGTGGCTATTGGGCGAGTAAGTCCCTTTTCTTTTCCCATTTGTACTTGGCACCAAGTTTCTGAATGTAATGAAGCAATTAAATGTAGAAGAGTTTCCGGAATTCCCTGACTTCTGAGCTTGTTCCAAAGTGTGGGTCAGTCCACTCTGTCGAACGCCATCGTGAAATCAACGAAGACGGCATAAACGACCTGCGATTTTAAAACCACGTATTTATCAATAATTGTCTGTAACACAGCTATGTTATCAGTTACAGAGTGTTTTTGTCTGAACTCGGCCTGATTAAAAGGGATCACTTCTGTAGAAAAGGCCCAGTCTTTAAGGTGGTCCAGGACACTTGCCGCAAAGATCTTCCCTATTGCGTCCAGCAACGCAATCTGTCGATAGTTACCTGGGTGCAGCCGAGATCCCTTCTTGTAGATTGGGATCACGATGCTCCCCTTCCATGATTTCGGGATTTTCCCAGCAAAGTAGCAATGAGAATAAAGTGGTGCTAAAAACTTACTCCATTCCTCCGGATTACATCCCAGACCCTGTTTTGATGTAATGAAACATCTGTATTGATCTGTCAGTAAAGTAAAACACACCTTCTGTGCTACAACTCTGGATTGTATTCTCACACATCACCCACATGAAAAGGCAATGTCAGCCAATGGGATTAAATAGGATCAATGTGAGAATCATTCTAAGGACACAATGGAAACACTTTCTGTGGGATAGCTATGCCTTTATCAGGGGGAACCCTGAAAGACTGGGGCCCTGGGGCACAGTACATTTTGAAAATGTCTGACAAACTGTGTGCACTGGACCTGGGAACTGAAGTATATCAGGGACAACCAATAGCATAACCAAGTGCCATGCATGTGTAGGCAATGGGTAAGTTCAACTTATGAAAGCAAATACAGCAAGAACAGCAGGTGGCACACATCTAGATGAAGTAGTTGTAACGTACACACTACAAAATGATCCCATGTCCATGCAGAGCTCCACAAAGGTATGACAAGTTGAACCCCTCCATGTGTGGATACACACATATCTAACTTCAACACCTCAAACACATCTAACTTACATCATAGGGAGAAGTGCAACCTAAATGACCTTGACAGTGGCCAGGCCATGCCGAAATACTTACCCTATAACGTCACTCAATGCAATGTCCGCCCAATTTGGATGTCATCCCACATAGACATCAATCCAACATTTCCCCTTGTCCTGTGTAACTCCAGCATTTGGTCCAAGGTCACATCATACAAACCACTTCAACTAGATCAGCAATCAGGGTTGAAACACACACAACTGTACTCACACATCATTAACTATACAATGACATCAAATAGTCAGAAAAGTAATTGCAGGACCAATGCCTTCCAAACTGTGTGATCAAATTAAACATAGACCAATGTCCAGTCCATATTTTACAACCTGGGCCACAGCACAATGCTGTCCCAACACACTTGCCCTTTCTGACACCACCAGGGAACATCCTCACAAAGGGGAATCCATTGGGCATAATAGGCACCTCAAAGATGGTACATGGGAAGGGGGTAGAGGTTTAGGTGTTGGGAATAGTCTTCTTGGGTTTGGGGACTTTTGGGCTGGGTTTAGGTAATGGGAAGACTGTTTTTCAGGAGTGTAGTGGGAGGTGGCAGGGCTAGGTCTACTTTTAGGTGTTTTTTTTCTTTTTTGGGCTAGGTTGAGCGGGGTGGGGAGGCTGTTTTTGAGTGGTGGAGTGGGAAGTGGAAGGGTTGGGTTTGAGAGAGAGGCTTATGGGAGTTTGGGAGGGGGTCAAGTTTCAGAAGGGTAAGGGAAAGGGCAAACATGACATCCTCACGGGGAAAACAGGTAGGGTGTTCGGGATGGAGTTCAGGTTGGGAGGAAGAGGGAGTGGAAGTATGAGATGGGTCTGCTGTCTGCACGGTGTGTGTGTTGGTATCTGTTGTGTGAGTGACTGTGAGCATTTGAGTTTTTTGGTGGGAGTGATGAGGATGTGCTGGGTGTTGCGGAGGGGTCAGTGAGTGTTACTGTGGTATCCATGAGTATGGTTGTGTCTGTGGAGGGGTCAGTGTGGTTTGCTGTGGTATCTATGGGTATGGGTGTGTCTATGGAGGGTTCTGCATGTGTTTCTATGGTGCCTGGGGGTATACTGGGGGTGGTGAGATTGGTGAGTGTCTGCTGTGTGCGTGCATGTTTGAGTTTTTTAGAAGTCTTCTGTTTGTGTGTGGTGCTTGTGTCTGATGAAGTGTGTGCATGCTAAGGTGTATGTGTGCTTGAGATAGGAATGGGAATAGGGAATGTGGATGGGGAAGGAGAGGGAGGGGTGGATAATTGGAATGTGTTTAGGGCTGTCGTGAGGGAGGAGAACAAATCTCTATAGGGTAGACATGGCAGTGTGAATGCCTTCCAGGTAGGCAACCATCTGGGTCAGCTGGGTGCCATGCCCCTGAATGGCATTCAGGACTGCAGTCTGACCCACAGAGATGCTCCTCAAAAGGTCAATAGCCTCCTCACTCAGGGCAGTGGGGCTAGCAGGAGCTGAGGTGCCTGGAGCAAAGGAGACGTCCAACTTGTGGGGGGACAACAGGGAGGGTGGTGATGGAACTGGGAGTGGTGGACAAGGATTAAGGTGGAACTGATCCTGTTGGATCCACCACCAATTGGGAGTGTCTATCGGAGGATGACTCAGATGATGATGGGCTTAAGCTGCTGTCCTCCGGGGCACTTCTCACATCCTCCTGGTCACTGGGTCCCTTCATGTCTGGCATCTCGCGTACAGAACCACTGTGACCAACTGTGCCCCCACCAACATTGGCCCCTTCTCCTCCACTTGCCCTGGATGTATCTAAAATGACATGTGACATGGATTTATTGCAACAGTGTTTCCAAACCTGACCATCACAATTCACCAGAAAACATTGAAGAAGTCCATATATCACACCACCTGGAGGGTTCACTCCATAGGCTTCAAATTAAGCATGAACACATGCATGCATGCTACATTTGGAATTGTCTACATTCCATCCTTATGTCCATACTAGGATAGTTGATCACCTTTCATACTTTGGCACTTGTTGTAGATTTACACAATGCTCACATAAGGCCCAGAGTCAAAAAAATCAAACTATCACTCATAACACATCATGATGTCATGAAGGTCAAGTTCAACATCAATGTATCATCAATTACTGTTGTGGCAGACATAATGCCACGTATAAATGCTCATTGGACACTGATAACACTTTGAAATCCAAATCACATCATATGTCAACTACCTGAAAAGTCAAATGACAGCTGGACATATGTAGTTTAGCTATGTATCACATTTAGCAGATAAACCCCCTGGAAACAAAGAGGTTCAAACATTTGGGAGATAGATACTCTGAATTCACACAACACAAGACTCCATATAGCCATATGAGCATCCCCAATCCTGCTTGGTTCAGGTGATGAAGGCAGTCATAGATTGAATATCCACATGCCTATACACTTTTCAGAGTTTTGGGTGTCCCTGAACATCTATGACATTAAGATGTGGGATCACTAGAGTCCAAATGGGCAGGCATATCACACCACTCTTTGGTATTGCTTACTCAGATTGACTTGTAAGGATCAGTGTGGAAACTCATGGATGATCCACACAGTTCTGCATCTCACTCCCTCATGCATGTCAACTTTCAGTGAATGAATGTTTTGAAACACTATTGCAGATGAACCATTTACTGGCAAATGCACACTGGCCAGCATATAGGCACTAATGCTGATGGCACCAGTGATGTTTGCACTCTCATTTCACTGTATAACCAGTACTTACCAATGGGAACTGTCATACAGTCACTGCATGTACTGTGAACTCTATGTCATTTAACATGCAATAGGGCCACCATCAAATGAGAGACAGTAGTGAGGGAACATCACTCCTCACACAAGCAAGACCAGTTGCCTGTGTGGTACAATTGTCGCCCAGATTTACTGAGAAGATTTCACTCAGCCAGGTGTCAGCTAAAAAGGCGAGAATTGGATGTGTACAGGACTCAGCTGTGTTCCAGGTCAGAAATACAATGGCCACAGCACAGCAGCATGCAGCTACTACCATAATTGCACTAACAATGGCTCATCTTGTGTGTGGCACATGGGCCACTACCAATATGGCTGGTGAAATACCTGTCTGTAACATTCAAAGTTGGCAATATGTCATGTATTATTCTGGCCAGGACTCACCCCTTGTTACTGCAGTTGGACCCTCAACTGCCCATCAACATCCAGGTAGGCCAATGTCAGTATGCGGGTCATCAGGGGGTCAGGGTCCGGTGCGCACCCCATCCATGTAGGGAGGACTTCTCCAGCTGGACTTCCAATGCCGCAGGTCTTCCCACCACTTTCTGCAGTGGGCACTATGCCGGTTGTAGACCCCCAGGGCCCGCACCTTCCGGGCTATTGCTCTTTAAATGGCCTTCTTCTGATGGACATTGACCTGTATGGATGCAATAGTTGTGGAAACAGTTTGAAACTGGAAGTTTGAGATAACTGTCAGCTTGATATGTATTATGTTGACAAGGAGCACAAGCCATCATCACGAGTCAACATATTACATGTGCCCATGTCACATGCTAAGCACAACTAAAGCATGGATACACACTTTTGTGGACATCTGATGACTAGCCTCAACCCTGGTCATGACCTACTGACTAAGGCAGCACACTAACATCATGTTGGCCAGGACCATCCTACATAGAATGTGATGTGAGGTACCATAACATACAACACACCATTTTTACCTTTTGTAGGGTAACCTACCTGTGCATGACTGCCCAGACATCTTTACTGCCAGGCCCATTGCATTGATGCATATGGTCCATAGAAGCAAAAACCATAGTATACACAACATTCTAAGACTAAGGTCACAATGTAAGGGCTAAGTCTGGGCGGTGAACTCCGCTCCTCTTGCGGAGTTTGCGGAGATTTCTGCACTTCGCGCTACTCGATACTCCGAAAAACTCTGCTCCGCATAGCGGAGCGAAGTTTTTTCCCTCGCTCGCGTTTGTCAACGTCAAGTTGGCGAGTGAGGAAAATCCACCTCCCAGTGAGATTTTTCCTTGTTCGCGATTGTCAACATCAAGTTGGCGAGCGCGAGCATGGAAAATCAACCTCCCGTCGAGATTTCTCAACACAGGCGGTCAGATTACTCATTGTGAGTGGTCGCGTATGCTCGTGACCGCTCGCGTTCAGAAACTGTCTGTTTGCGTTGAGAAGCTGCAGCTCAAGTAAAAATCTACACGAGCAGCAGAAAGGAAGCAGCGCTGTGCACGGTGCCGTTCGCGATGATTGCACAGTGCAGACAAGCACCTGGCACTGAAAATTACCACGAACAGCATTTATCCAACGCACTCCACCACTTGCAGAGCTCCGTATAGCGCGGCGGAGTTTTGTTTGCACTTCGCGGAGTTCCGCGTAGCAGAACTCCGCGAACTCTGCCCAGGCTTAGTAAGGGCTGGTATGTGTGACACTGAGAGCTACCTCTCTTGGGGCTGTGTGGACATGTGGACTACTTATTTAAATATCCTAGTAAGTAATAATAAGTTTGTGCTGTTTGCACTGCCAACACAGGACATTCCTTTTGCCATATATGGCACTGTAACAGGGATGACAATCAACATACCATTTTATGTGTAGTGTAATAGGGAATATTCTAGCCAAGGAGATGATTCACATTTCTAAATCTATTCGAAAGTAACCCACTATCTACACTGTTCATGTCTCAAATGTACAATAGGCCTGTACAGTGGAAGCAACATTATTAGAAAAGTGTCAACAGACCTTTGTGAGTAAGGGGACAGTCATTGGTGACAGACACACATTGACACTGTGGGTCAATGGAAAGAAGTATCAGGTCAGGGGATCACACCAGTCAAAATGCCTCATATTATCCATGTAACAGCTATCGGGGCCACTAGTGGTGTAGATAACTCTTTCTGTGAACATGGATCAGCAGCTCTACAGGGACATTAGTCTGTGCATCAGTTCTCCTGCCACAGTCAGGCCTTGCTCTCTGCAGGCTGAGGCTACGTATCCCACATGAACCTCACATTTCCACCAATTCAATACAGAAAAGCCATTTCATATGTGAACTTACGGTTGTGTGGCATTGTGAAGGGGTCTGTGAGGTATAGCTACCTCCCAGACAACTGTTTTACAAAGTCTGATGTGGGCTGAGTGATCTGTGGGATGGTGCAGTTGGCTAACATCATCCTCAAATGCTTATAACAGGAAACAGAAATGGCTATTCGTGTGAAGCCTATACATAACAATAAACATATACACTTTCCAATGGTGGCCTTCTCTCCACAAAGTCCAGGGCCCCATATTCCATTACATGTGTACCCTGTGTAGGGGCCGCAAAAAGCATGCAATCAACATAATGCTTACACTCTGATACTCAGAGGCACATTATAGCCTATGGGAATGGAAAGGAAGCAGTGAAATTAAGTTCAATATGTTTTTGAGAAATGTTCCTGTTCCTGTTCCTCTGGTGAGCCATAGAGCTTTGCATACAGGGGAAGGACCTCGTCCACCAGATCATCCAGCACCTCTGTAGTGAAGGAAGGGGCCCTCTCCCCTTAAGTGCGTGCCATGATTGTTCCCAGAGGAGGCAAACAGCAGCTAAAATGGAGGAGGTGTTGATAGCAGCATTTAGGAGGCAACTGAGATTTTTCCCAAACGCCACGTACATGTACGTACGAGGTCATCAACATTGGTACACACAGCCATTGGGCCGCGACCGCCACTATCCCCATCATTAGCCTATGGCTGTGAATGCTGTGCATGCAACCGCCCACCACGCTGTCGACTATCGCCAGTGGTGTACATTCGACATGTCCTATTGGCAAGGTTAGGCATCTGCCATGTTAGCGGTTAGGAACACTGTTGGTGACAATTAAGTGTGTCACCACCACTACAAATGAAGGAAAACATGTTTACATTTGAAATGCTCCATTTCCATGTCATGTCTAGTAGAATACTTTATCTGTGTAGGGCATTACTGTGCATATAGGTAAAATGTGCGTGCGCAGTGCACTGTACACTGCTTTTGGCGGTATTTCACATATAAAGGTATGCTACACTCACTATATTGCAATTTAACTTTCCTGAATTGTTGATGTGCACAGTTCTGTTACAGACCTTTGCAGGCCACCTTGGAGATGACTGGTGGATGTTTAAGATTTGACAATGATGTTGCATTATGTGTAGTGCTTCATGAAGCATTAATGTTCAGACACATTACCTTTTCCTTACTCTTCAAATATGTTACTCTGCACACTGTGGCCAATACACATTTTTGTATTACTCCTCACATAGGTACCCTGGGAGAGGGAGGAGATAACCACCAGTGTACCACCCATTTCCATACCTACACACCCTGGAAGCGCGACATGTTATCCAGAAGTTCCGTTTGAATCGTCAAACAATCCTGGATTTATGCCATCAGTTGGAGCCTGACCTCCTACCTCACATGAGTAATCCTATATCAATACCACCAATAATTAATGTCATGTCTGTTTTGCATTTTATAGCCACAGGTTTTTTCAATTCACTGTCGCTATTTCAGGTGGAATGTCACAGAGGTGCTAGCAGCACTTTTGAGACACGATACCATCTACATCCAGTTCCCCAAATGTGAGGATTTAGCCACTGTGAAGGCAGATTTCTATGGTTTGGTCACATCCTACATGTAACTGGATCCATTGATGGCACCCATATTGCCTTAGTTTCACCATAAGCCTGTGAGCAAATGTATTGGAACAGGAAGCACTTTTATTCTATCAAAGTGCAAGTTGTTTGCTTACTGGATTTGTACATCTCAAACGTCTGTGCCGGTGGTCCCTGGATGTGCACATGATTCCTTCATACTGCAGAACAGCACCATACCCCAGCTGATGTCACAACTGCTGCCGGAGAGGGCCTGACTTGTAGGTAAGTGTGATCTGTCTTAACTTTGTGTAGGTAAATGTCAGATAGTATGATCTGAAAGTATGTAACTAAATGTTGCACTTATGTCTATCTTCCATCTAGGAGACTCAGAGTATCCCAACAGGCCATGGTTGTTGGCACCGCTGAGGAATCCTACAATGCATGGGGAAATCCGCTTCAATGAGGCCCATGGAAGAACATGGCAGCCAGTGGAGTTGGCTTTTAGGCTCCTGAAAGCTATATTCAGATGTCTGGACAAGACTGGGGGAGCCCTATTCTACTTACCCAGGAAGGCGTGTAACATCGCTGTGGCCTGCTGCATACTCCACAACATTGCCCTGCGACAAAACATGCTTTACATCGCAGAGGATGCAGGCCATGACTACTAACCAGGTGGCAGCCCTGAAATGCCGTCAAGATCTCATTCGAAACTACTTCTCCTGAGTGTAAGTATGGTATGAGATGTGATGACTTTGACAATTCTTTCAACTCTTGTAGTGATGTTGTGAGGAGGATGTTAAAGCTACATACTAGAAATGTATATGTCTGGAAATATCTGGGGAAAGGTGTTTGTTTCGAAACTGTAGCTTTTTTCATCTGTAAATGTGATATGTGTCATGTGTATGTTTTCTTTGCTAATCTCTCTGTGTTGGTCTGTTTTAGGTACCTTCACCATGTCATGTTCATTTGAACATTTCAGGGTGATTTCATTAGCAGGTATAGGATGCTGTTCAGACATACTAAGTGGACATGGATTGGTCCTAGGAATGTCTGTCATAGAGTTTGGGTGTACAAAGCCGGTACCAAGACAGCTAGCACAGCGATAGGATGGAAGTTACCTGGCTTCCATTGGAGTTGTTCCTTGTGGTGTGTTGGTCATAATGCAATATGTGTGCCATCATTTGCTCTAACACAATGTTGTGTTGTGCCCAATTCATGCTATCCTGCCTTCAAATTAGCTAATTCCTCATTGTGTATGAACTATATGTAGCTGTTGATGTGTTTCCTCATTGTAGTCCAAAGTGCTTGTAGCACATCACTGACATTTGTTTGTGACATGCCACCAGATGCAAGCAACACTGAATTGGAAGGACCCTGTGGTCAGAAACTGTTGTACTAGCATTTGTCTATTTATTTGCTTACTTAATGTAGGATTCCTTTTGTTAGGTAGGAAATATGGCTCCAGCTGATGATGTAGACCTAATGTATTGTTGGCTATTGTTTTGGATTTTTGCAGATGTATTCCCTCCTTCCATGTTGTGAAAGTCTGCAACTGATTATGTGATCACTGATAAATAATAACTGAATCATGTCTCATTTGCTATGTTTCTGACATCATGTCAGCCTATGATTTGAACAATGGCTAAAGATGTTCTCAGACCAGACACTTGTATGTATGTGTTATTGTGACATGGTAGTGATCCAGAGTTGGACATTGTTTACAAACAACATATCCATGCTTCCAGAAGTCCCTAGTGTTGACATTGCAAAGTTCACATGGAGGTACATTCACACTGTTATAAGTGAGAATTACAACAGGAGACAATGACTTGGTGACATATATTTAATGAAGTGAATGAAGGCAGGATCAAGAAATTAACTTAAAATTACACAGTGCAAACAAAAAGTGAAGTCTTCAGTCATGGTGGATGAAACCATTGAAGTAGAGTCCAAATGTTCAGGAGTACAAAGTCCAACATACTCCTCCCATCAGATATGGAAAAGTGGGCAGGAATAGTTCACAAAGTGAATGTCTAGCGCACACAGGAGGACATTAGGGGCAAGGTTTCTTCCTGGCAGTGGTGGGTGTCTTGCCACACTGAACTCCTGGATTTTTGAATGGACGTCCCCTCATCTTTTTGCCAGAGGGGGGATCCAGAGCTGCTGAGACAGGGGCGCTTGCAGGTGTGTCATCCTCTGGCAGAGCCTCCCTTCATGTGGCTGCAGCATTAGTTGACAGTCTGGGTGTCCTTTGACCACAGAAAGGGGTAGATGCAGGTGGAAAAGCCCTGCAGCACTCCAACCAGGTAGGCCATGTTGGCGTTCCTAGCGATACCAAAGGGGATGATGGACGGAGCATTAGAGCAAATCAAACACTCACCCCCAGTCAACTGATCTGGGTTTAATCCATCATCATTCTTTAGCTCACTCCACCACCCCAGTTCAGACATGGCCATATGCAAATCAGTCTGACCCTGTGCCTCATGGGAACAGTCCAGCCCGAACTGCCAAGCCATGTCTTCCCTGGACCGGAAACACGCATCCTGGGACCGGTTTCGGGTCTAAAACCCTCATCAGCCAGGCTATCTTGAATCCAGTGGCAAAGTGAGCAAGGGACCCACGTCTGGGCATACCCTGCCAACTTAGGGCGAACAAAGCGATACCAAAGGGGATGATGGACGGAGCGTTAGAGCAAATCAAACACTCACCCCCAGTCAACTGATCTGGGTTTAATCCATCATCATTCTTTAGCTCACTCCACCACCCCAGTTCAGACATGGCCATATGCAAATCAGTCTGACCCTGTGCCTCATGGGAACAGTCCAGCCCGAACTGCCAAGCCATGTCTTCCCTGGACCGGAAACACGCATCCTGGGACCGGTTTCAGGTCCAAAACCCTCATCAGCCAGGCTATCTTGAATCCAGTGGCAAAGTGAGCAAGGGACCCACGTCTGGGCATACCCTGCCAACTTAGGGCGAACAAAGCGATACCAAAGGGGATGATGGACGGAGCGTTAGAGCAAATCAAACACTCACCCCCAGTCAACTGATCTGGGTTTAATCCATCATCATTCTTTAGCTCACTCCACCACCCCAGTTCAGACATGGCCATATGCAAATCAGTCTGACCCTGTGCCTCATGGGAACAGTCCAGCCTGAACTGCCAAGCCATGTCTTCCCTGGACCGGAAACACGCATCCTGGGACCGGTTTCGGGTCCAAAACCCTCATCAGCCAGGCTATCTTGAATCCAGTGGCAAAGTGAGCAAGGGACCCACGTCTGGGCATACCCTGCCAACTTAGGGCGAACAAAGCGATACCAAAGGGGATGATGGACGGAGCGTTAGAGCAAATCAAACACTCACCCCCAGTCAACTGATCTGGGTTTAATCCATCATCATTCTTTAGCTCACTCCACCACCCCAGTTCAGACATGGCCATATGCAAATCAGTCTGACCCTGTGCCTCATGGGAACAGTCCAGCCCAAACTGACAAGCCATGTCTTCCCTGGACCGGAAACACGCATCCTGGGACCGGTTTCGGGTCCAAAACCCTCATCAGCCAGGCTATCTTGAATCCAGTGGCAAAGTGAGCAAGGGACCCACGTCTGGGCATACCCTGCCAACTTAGGGCGAACAAAGCGATACCAAAGGGGATGATGGACGGAGCGTTAGAGCAAATCAAACGCTCACCCCCAGTCAACTGATCTGGGTTTAATCCATCATCATTCTTTAGCTCACTCCACCACCCCAGTTCAGACATGGCCATATGCAAATCAGTCTGACCGTATGCCTCATGGGAACAGTCCAGCCCGAACTGACAAGCCATGTCTTCCCTGGACCGGAAACACGCATCCTGGGACCGGTTTCGGGTCCAAAACCCTCCTCAGCCAGGCTATCTTGAATCCAGTGGCAAAGTGAGCAAGGGACCCACGTCTGGGCATACCCTGCCAACTTAGGGCGAACAAAGCGATACCAAAGGGGATGATGGACGGAGCGTTAGAGCAAATCAAACACTCACCCCCAGTCAACTGATCTGGGTTTAATCCATCATCATTCTTTAGCTCACTCCACCACCCCAGTTCAGACATGGCCATATGCAAATCAGTCTGACCCTGTGCCTCATGGGAACAGTCCAGCCCGAACTGCCAAGCCATGTCTTCCCTGGACCGGAAACACGCATCCTGGGACCGGTTTCGGGTCCAAAACCCTCATCAGCCAGGCTATCTTGAATCCAGTGGCAAAGTGAGCAAGGGACCCACGTCTGGGCATACCCTGCCAACTTAGGGCGAACAAAGCGATACCAAAGGGGATGATGGACGGAGCGTTAGAGCAAATCAAACACTCACCCCCAGTCAACTGATCTGGGTTTAATCCATCATCATTCTTTAGCTCACTCCACCACCCCAGTTCAGACATGGCCATATGCAAATCAGTCTGACCCTGTGCCTCATGGGAACAGTCCAGCCCAAACTGCCAAGCCATGTCTTCCCTGGACATGGCTTGGGTTCAAACTGGAATGGCATGGTGAGCAAAAAAACGATGGATTTAGGCCCAGATCTCTGTACTGGGGTGAATGTATGACATTGTTCTGCATTCTGTCCATCAACTGTTGTTTTTGCATTTGCCACCCCGAGTGGGACGGGTATGCCCAGACGTGGGTCCCGTGCTCTCCATGCCACTGGAATCAAGCTATCCTGGCTGAAGATGGGTGAAACCCCGAAACCGGTCCTAGGATGCTTGTTTCCAGTCCAGGGAGGACCTGGCTTGGGAGTTCGGGCTGGACTGTTCCCATGAGGCACAGGGTCAAGACTGATTTGCATATGGCTGGGTTCAAACTGGAATGGCATGGTGAGCAAAAACGATGGATTTAGGCCCAGATCTCTGTACTGGGGTGAATGTATGACATTGTTCTGCATTCTGTCCATCAACTGTTGTTTTTGCATTTGCCACCCCGAGTGGGACGGGTATGCCCAGACGTGGGTCCCGTGCTCTCCATGCCACTGGAATCAAGCTATCCTGGCTGAAGAGGGTGAAACCCCAAAACCGGTCCTAGGATGCTTGTTTCCAGTCCAGGGAGGACCTGGCTTGGCAGTTCGGGCTGGACTGTTCCCATGAGGCACAGGGTCAAGACTGATTTGCATATGGCTGGGTTCAAACTGGAATGGCATGGTGAGCAAAAAAACGATGGATTTAGGCCCAGATCTCTGTACTGGGGTGAATGTATGACATTGTTCTTCATTCTGTCCATCAACTGTTGTTTTTGCATTTGCCACCCCGAGTGGGACGGGTATGCCCAGACGTGGGTCCCGTGCTCTCCATGCCACTGGAATCAAGCTATCCTGGCTGAAGAGGGGTGAAACCCCGAAACCGGTCCTAGGATGCTTGTTTCCAGTCCAGGGAGGACCTGGCTTGGCAGTTCGGGCTGGACTGTTCCCATGAGGCACAGGGTCAAGACTGATTTGCATATGGCTGGGTTCAAACTGGAATGGCATGGTGAGCAAAAAAACGATGGATTTAGGCCCAGATCTCTGTACTGGGGTGAATGTATGACATTGTTCTGCATTCTGTCCATCAACTGTTGTTTTTGCATTTGCCACCCCGAGTGGGACGGGTATGCCCAGACGTGGGTCCCGTGCTCTCCATGCCACTGGAATCAAGCTATCCTGGCTGAAGAGGGGTGAAACCCCGAAAACGGTCCTAGGATGCTTGTTTCTAGTCCAGGGAGGACCTGGCTTGGCAGTTCGGGCTGGACTGTTCCCATGAGGCACAGGGTCAAGACTGATTTGCATATGGCTGGGTTCAAACTGGAATGGCATGGTGAGCAAAAAAACGATGGATTTAGGCCCAGATCTCTGTACTGGGGTGAATGTATGACATTGTTCTGCATTCTGTCCATCAACTGTTGTTTTTGCATGTTGGCGTTCCTGCCAGCCACCGCAGTGTGGGTGCTGGCAACCTCTTGGTATGTGTCCCTCTGCAGCTCCTTCATTTCCTGGATT
Organism: Calotriton arnoldi; assembly: GCA_963921515.1. Lineage (NCBI taxonomy): Eukaryota > Metazoa > Chordata > Amphibia > Caudata > Salamandridae > Calotriton > Calotriton arnoldi. The sequence continues at coordinate 145,301 of CAWUFW010003039.1, forward strand.
TCGGTCAAAATCTGGCCTATTACACTTTGGGAGTCCTGGTAGACTCCTAGGACCTGGGTGATGGCAGCCTGGGTGTCGGTGTCCCAAGTAGGGTCACTCTGTGGGCCCACATATACCCTACTATGACTCCTAGCCACACAGCCCTTGGCACAGACTGCACCTTCTCACTGGGTCCTGGTTCCTCTGTGACTGGAGTGGTGATAGCTTGCTCAGAATGCAGGACTGGATGGCACAGGATGGGACTCACTGTGATTGGTGCACAGGTTGGGGGGGCAGTGGTTGGCTGTGTTTTTGCAGCTGTGGTGGGAGGTGTTGCTGTGGGCACAGTGAACCCCACTGTTGGCATCTGCCCAGGCTAACCAGATGGGCCAGGACTGTCATCCAAGTCCACCTCTTAAGGAGCATTGTCATCACTGAAGGCTTCGTCCTGGGGTGGAGAGGAACTCTGTTCAGTTTCCAACCTCTGTGCAGAGGCAGTGGTGGATCAACCTGTTGAGAAATAAAGAACATTGGTAATTGTGTAAGTGAGGTATCTACATCCACGTTGTTTGTGTCAAAGTAAATAGGGACTTAGAATGGAACAAAATAGATAGAGATTTGTATTGTCATTTATTTGCATGGATTTGAAGTTGGTTACTAGACATTTGTAGACATTCAAAAGATGTAGTAGAGTCCATCAGCTCATTAGATGTGCTGATATGTGGCATTTTGGCTTTAGGGATAGACATAACATGTCCAAAACTCTGCTACAAACACAGTGCAGTCATAACGTGTATTTGTCCATTCAAGGCCTACCTGTGTCTAATACAGGCAAACACCCAGCTTGGTTGTAAATTTATCATTGTTCTTCATGTGATAAGTGCAGAGTCAAGGGGTCACCTGCTACTGCTCATCAGCTGAGTTTAATTAATGGTTCACATATATTATGGGTACACAGTTGTTATCGTGTCACTCATGCAATCAGTAGTTTCAGTTGATGAGACCAAGACACCATCAAGCAAAATATTCAGACATATATCTGAGTGGAGCATTGTCTGTACATTGCACAGTCCATGACTATTGAAGATCAGTAGTGACATGGCAGACAGGTGAGGAGGGGCAAAAAGAGTCTAGCATCTTGGTTAGAATTGCAGTCACTGCCTCATGGTAGTTGTAGTCACTTCAATGTCACTTTTCCAACAATTGAAAAATGGTAAGCTGCATGATGTGTGAACATTAGTAGTGACATGGCAGACAAGTGAGAAGGTGCTAAAGGAGTCTAGCATCTTGGTTAGAGTTGCAGTCATAGGGCCTTATAGGAGTTGTAGTCACTTCAATGCCACTTTTCCAACATTTGAGAAATGGTAAGCTGCATAATGCGTGAAACTCAGTAGCAACCTGGCAGACAAGTGAGAAGGGACAAAAGGAGTCTGGCAGCTTGTTTGAAGTTCCAGTCATAGGGCCTCATAGTAGTAGCGGTAGCTTTTCTATCTCAACATACCAACACTTGACAAATGGTAATCTGAATGATGAGTGTAGATCGGTTGTAACATGGTAGACAAGTGATGAGGGGCAAAAGGAGTCTAGCAGCTTGATTAGAGTTGCAGTCACAAGGCCTCATGGTAGTTGTAGTCACTTCAATCTCAATTTACCAACACTTGACAAACATTTATTGTACCTTACCTGTTGGCAATATGCATTTGGGATGGACCATACTTTTAAATATTAACACATATCATGGGTCTTGGAATGATATTTTTATAGATATCCACCTACATCATTGCAACATGTGGCATGTCCTGGAGTTGGATACATGTGGTCTTATATGCAACAATACACATTGACACAGACAAACCAACATCTTTGATACTTTGAGTATTGCATGTTAGGAAAGTAGATAGAGAACACAATAGCTAAAGCAGAGTTGAGAGCAAACAGGACATTGTGATATTGTGCCAGTTATTGAAGTGCAACTTACTAGAGTCCTATCCCCCCTTCGATTCCAGTTAAGCCCTCAGAATGTAAGATGGCCAAGATCTTCTCCTCCCTAGGAAAAAATTGTAATGGTGTGCTGGGAGGGCCACCCCCAGTCCTCTGAGCCTCCAGGTGGTGGTTGTTGTACCTGGTATGCACCCTCAACTGAGGTCAGACCGCCTCCTCCCTTTTGCGGCCTGTCTGCACAGGGTGGTACCAACAGCATATACTCTGTTGACTATCCTGTGCCACGTTTCCATTTTCCTTTTGAGAGGAGCATACTGGACTTGGGAACCAAAATGTTGGGGCTCTACTCTAATGATTTTATCTGCCATGACGGTCAACTCTTGCTCAGTGAAGCGTGTTTTTTTTGCCAGGCATGGTGAATAAATTAAATGTGAGTGAAGTTATAAATGAAAAACAAACAAGTGATAGAGATAAAAAGGTGCAAAACAAAAATTATAGGTGTTGGAGAGTGCTAAATGCGAAGTTGCAAATGGGTAGCTGAGAAAAGGGTTGTCTGTCTTGCTGTGCTGCAGTTTGGAAGCAAAGGATGATGGTCAGGGATTGGGTGTTTTTTGATAGTGTGCATTGCTGGTGTGTCCACTTGCCAAAGCATATCAGCTGTGTAGTTTTTAAATCAATCCAGTATTTACTATTTTATTTAGTGTATACCACAGCAGTCAAACCCCATTGGGTAACCACCATTTGTTAACTGCTGCTGGGAGACCGAGAGTATGACTGTGTAGTAATATGCTTGGAGGGTAGACCGTGGACCGGATGGCGTCAGTGGATTCAATGCTGACCTTTCAGACTGCTGTGGTCCCTGCGGTCAGACCAAGAGCAACAAATTGAACAATCTATTAGCTAAATTGGCCCTAAACTTAGCTAACAAACCAAAACAATATACAAGATGCTGAAATGTAAAGTCAAACTCTTTATAAATAACAAGGGAGTAGATTACTTAGAAATCATAGCCAAAAGCATATTATAAAATAAATAGCAACCTACCAAAGTCCCCAAACATTATGACAAATTCTAAACCAACACACCAAATCATTTTTGTTTGAAATAATGAAGATAATATTTTATTACATCAGCCAAAAAAGCAATTAAAATTCCAATTTGCATATAGACTGATAAAATTATATATACATTTTTTTTAAAATGTAAGTCACCATCAAAGAAAGTTTAAAACAAACTCAGTCTATCACATAAAATAATTACAACATATAAACCAAACAATTCCACATAACAATCACATAATTTGTACACAAAAAATATAATATCACATTTCCCACCCAAAAGAAATTAAATAAATAAAGCTTACTGTTCTTTTGCTGCAGATCTTTATCTATATCCACGTAATAGAAATCCACAAAAAATGGGAAACGTATTGTAAAAAAAAAATATATAAATAAAACAAATCCAACAGAAATCCCTCGAAGCTATCCAAAGTGTCTATGAACCATAAAAAAACTGAAAAAAGTGTTTTATAAAAGGAAACACTGCAGGAAACCCAAAATAAAGGTAAATCAGTGTAAAGAGCATTGGTTCATTATAAACCAAAAATTACTTCCTTAGAAAAAAAAAGTAAACTCCTAATGCCCATAGCCATGTTTGTAGTCAAAAACCTGTAAAGTAAATTAAAAACATCTGCAAAACACATTACATTCCCAAAAATGCATATACATAACAGCTAGTCATCAACATATAACTAGCAGACGGGGAGCTGGAAATGACGGAACACCGGAACTGGCACATGACCCGACTTACATTGAACTGACTCTGGATCTAAGAGGGAACAGTTCCTATGAAGGAAGTACTCAGTCCCTGACACTCTCTTTTTTCTTGTATAAAAGTCTACAACTACAGAAGACTACATTTACTCATTAAGCCCTGATGAAGTCCACACAAGTTGGACGAAACGCGTCGGCTGTTTGGCTGTTTTGTGTTGGAAAAGAAGAATAAAGAAACTTTTGTGAAACCAACAGTGGATGGACAAAATTACTTTTGGAATTGGTGGTGCATTCCACATTTGAGCAAAAATTAACATTAGTCTTGGTGACTGCTCTTTGGAAACGGCGGTAGCGGTGGAGATGCACACCATTGGAGCTAAATATTAACAATTTTGGACTCTCTGTGGGGGATTGCTTTGAGGGGGACGTGTGTCACAGGTACACTGAGGTGTACATGTTTGGCTTGCTGTTTCATTTGGGGAGTATAACATAGAGATGCATTACTAAAATAAATGTATGAAAACCCTAACATTAATACATCTAAACATACAAACAACCCACAAACAACACTATAACTAACTTCTCGGCCTCCTACCTAAACCCCCCACCTTCGAAACCCTTAAAACTTACTTGAAAATGGATTTACCTGTTCCGACAAACAGCAGCACTATACTACAACCTGGTTCGGGGAGAATGGACTAAAAATAGCACATATAGATTACAAACTAGATGGTGGCGGGAAATAAAATGGCTGCTAATAGAAGCTAAATAAAATATATATATCTCCCCATAGAAGTGAATGGGAAATATAGTAAAAAGAATGTTACAAAAATATTAAATATGTAAAAAATGTAAATAAATGTTGTGATAAAATATAAAACAATTGTAAAGTATAAAATAAATAATAGTATACCATTTATACAATTATTTTATATATACTAAAAAAGTACGTTACAAAATGTTGAAATAATTTATATAAAATAGTTAAGAAATGTTAGAAATCTGTTAAACAGTGGGAAATAAAAGTTGAAAGTATACAACATAAAATATAATTGAAACATAAGGTACAAGTTTTCTATTAATAAAAAAATTCAAAAAAAGTTTTATTTACTTAACTTTATATATATGTTAATTTTTAGCTTGAAGTATATATGATTAAAATTGCAAAAATATACTATAAATAAACTTTGAAAACATAAATAGAATTCGAAAAATGTGTGAGGTCTTTGTTATATAAAAAATATAATTAATAATATTATTGGTAACAAACAAACAACAATTTTTTTAACTATATTTCTAATCACCAACAATACTGCTAAAAGACAACAAAGTATTTCTACTACATAAAAATAAAAGTAAAATAAAATATTTCAGAATAAAATAATAAACATAAATAATCATACTCCAACATAAATATTTATAAAAAATTGTTATACACTAAGGGGGTGACATTTACTATTCACACTCCAATCTAACCATATTGGGATATGGTGTTGGACACTAAAGGGGTGATATTTACTGTTCCCACTCCAATCTAAACCTCTTTGGGAAAGGTGTCTGACACTAAAGGGGTGACATTTATTGTTCCCAGTCCACTCTAAGCATATTGGGGTAAGTGTTGGACACTGAACGAGTGGCATTTAGTATTCCCAGTCCTGTCTATACCAATTTGAGGAAGGCTTTGGACACTAAAGGGGTGACATTTGCTTACCCTACTCCAATCTAACCATATTGGGGGAATATGTTGGAAACTTAAGGGGTGACATTTACTATTTCCACTCAAATCTAAACCAATTTAGGGATGTGCTGGACACAAAAGGGGTGACATTTACTATTCCCACTCCAATCAAAATCAACTTGGGAAAGATGTCAGACACTAAAGGCCTAATTAGGAGTCTGGTGGTCAGAGGACCGCCAGACTCGTGGTGGCAGTCCAGCCACCACTGCACCGGCAGTCCGACTGCCCCATTATGACTTGGGTGGTTGGACAAAAATTAGAGCACTGCCGCCAGGGAACTGTGTTCCCTGGAGGTTGTGTAGTGGTCCAGAGGCCACAATATGCTTGACGGGATGGCCGTGGTCCCGCCAAGCATATTACGAGCTTTCTCTCCTCCACAATTTTCATGGAGGTTCCACCGACATGAAAACCATGGCAGAGCAAAAACAAAGGGGGGCACTACAGGGCCCCCTGCTGCCTCACACCCTGTGGATGGACAGAGGGGGTTGTGCCCCCCTGTGTGCATGCATGCCAGTTCCTGCATGGTATTGATGTTACAGTCCATGCCGAGCAGAAACCTTGTGTGGTGCTCCAATTGCAGTGCCTTTTTCAAAGACGTCACCTGCCCATCAGACCACTTTTAAGCTGTAATCGCGGCGGTGACTCTAGATGGTGCTGGGTCGCAGCGGTGGCATGCCTCCCCCACACCGCCAAAAGTCGTAATAGGACCCTAAAGAGGTGACGTTTACTATTCCCACTCCAGTCTAAATCATTTTGAGGAAGATGTTGGGCACTAAAGGGGTGACATTTACTATTTCCACTCCAATCTAAACGAATTTTGTGAATTCCATGGACACTAAAGGGTTGGCATTCACTATTCCCATGCCAATCAAAACCAATCTAAGGAAAGTGTAGGGCATGAAAGGGGGACATTTACTATTTACTATTCCCAATATGGTCTAAACCAATTTGGGGAAGGTGATGGACACTAAAGGGTTGAAATTTAATATTCCCAATCCAATCTACCAATTTGAGAAAGGTGTTGGACGCTAAAGAGGTGGCATTTACTATTCACACTCCAATCTAAAACAATGTTGGGAAGGTGTTGGACACTAAAGGGTGACAGTTACCATTCCCAGTCCGAACTAAGGGCCTGATTACGATGCGGTCAGAAACTGCTCCAACCGTCGGTCGGAGCCTTTCAGACTGCATGATAATATACTGGTCGAATTCCTTTCCAACCGCATCATAATATGCTGGTCGGAAATGAATCCAAATGGTCATTTCGACTGGCTTCCAATGGGCTCGGAGAGCCCATCCCCCAGTCGGAATGTGGCCAGTGATATCAAGGGCGGCTCTTTCCGCCTCTGGGATTACGATGTCAAGTTTTCTGCAGCCTTTCCATGCCGCCCTTTCTGACACAGAAAGTGTCGGAACTTGACTTTGGGGGGCCCCATCAGGGCCTTGGGTGCATGGCCTCTGGTTGGAGGCCAAGGGGGCACCTATGATGCCACCCCCAGTTGATCCCTGGATCTCGTGGCAGGCACCTTGAGGTGCCTGCCACGGGATGCAGGGAAGAACTGCACCTCCTATTTTACAATGGGAGCACGCATTCCGGCCGGAATACATGCTCCCATTGTAAAGTATTGGAATGCGACCGAACAGTGTTCAGTCACATCCTAATTAGTCGGTCGGGACCGCCGACCGGGTGTTGGTCAGTCCCTTGACCGAGATGATTTCAAGCGGAGGAAACACCGTCCGACATCGTAATCAGCCCCTACAGCTATTTGAAGGTGTTGAGTGCTAAAGAGGTGAAATTTACAATGATCATTTCAAAATATAACATTTTACACAAGGTAATACAAATTAAACATTGTAAATACACAATCAATGCTCCATACTCATAAACATTTATTTTCCTATACAATGAAATAAATTGTTATCTAAAAACAAACAAATCAAAACTACAAACCTAAATATACATATTTAAATATTAAAATGTATAAAAATATAAAAACACATATTTGATTTATTATTCATAATTAATAATTTTTCCAGATTATTTACTATCATTCCTAAGCATTAAACCATAGAATGACAAATAAAATCATAATACAAAATTAACAGTCATAAAAGGAAAAATATTTTTAAAACAAAAAATATTTATATTTCCACAATTTCAAATAATTTGTTTACAAGAAAAAAGTCCAACATTTTACTGTAAAAAGATTTTTCATTCTTTACTAAAAGTTACATTTTATACTATATATATATATTTTTAAATGCATACCATTAATATATACATTCCTTAATATAAAATTAAAATGTATTACTAATATTAATATAACAAAATAAATGTAAACATTCTAAATTATTGATGTGCATATCTTTAAAATTATTTTCTTAAAATTTAATTTAAAATAAACATTTTTAAAAAATCTCTCCACCATTGTCCCCTAAAAACCTAATGTCCTGCTACTAAAAAACATATATTAACCAATTATTTGTATACAATAATGCCACTATAAATACATATTTTAACAATTTCATAACTAAAAATCTATATCACCAAAAACACAAATAAATAATAAAAATAAACATATACAATTGTTGCAGGGATTCTGCTCATGTACAGAACTATGCTTGGGACCACAGAACATGAGCATGTAGGGACTGAGTCACCATACCATATGAGTACCTCTGGGCCCGAATCTGACTAACTTATAGTGCCTCACTTGCCCCCCTAACCTTTCCAGAGAGACAAGTGATTTGGCACGCTAGAACACAACAATATCGAACCTCTCAGGGATCGTGGTAGCAGGTCATCGCCTTTCGTTCCCTCACTCGTACTTGTCCAAAATAAATAGAAAATAGATACAAAGGAAGCTTACAATATTTACTTAAACTATTGTGCTCTAAAAGGTGATAACTGTGCCACAATTAGAAAACAAATACAGGTCACTAGTGTCATTAGCATGATTAGCAGACCATATACAATAAAAAGCCCTATCATATTAGCTGACAGATTTGCCTAAACCCATCTTCACTACAAAAGCTAAGGACCATATTATGACTTTGGCGGTATCGGGTGGGGCTGCTACACCGCTGCCCAAGACCACCAAAGTCATAAAAAAACACCCGCCAGCGTACGACTTTTAAAGTCTCTGGCAGGCAGTTCTTTAGTGGTCCCATGGCACTGAATTTGAAAAAGACACCGCAATGGGAGCATCAAAGGCAGTTCCTGCAGGAAATGAACTATCAAGTCCATGCCCTGCAGGAACTGGGGGTTCATGCAGATGGGGGGCACACCATGTGCCCCACTGCATGCATCACCTGGTGTAGAGAGACCAGGGGACCTATGGCCCCCTCTGTTCCCTTACCGCCACACTTTTCATGGTGGGCTCACCGCCATGGGAGCATCAAAGGCAGTTCCTGCAGGAAATGAACTATCAAGTCCATGCCCTGCAGGAACTGGGGGTTCATGCAGATGGGGGGCACACCATGTGCCCCACTGCATGCATCACCTGGTGTAGAGAGACCAGGGGACCTATGGCCCCCTCTGTTCCCTTACCGCCACACTTTTCATGGTGGGCTCACCGCCATGAAAACGGTGGCAGTGAGGAAACTCCTAATATGCTTGGCGGTGCAAGCATATTAGGTATTTATGGAGAACACACAACACCCTCCCTTTGGTCAGGGCAATAGCACAACAGGTACCTAAATAATATGAACATGATCAAAAGATAAGCAAACAAAGCATGTCTACTGAGCATGTTTATAAGACAGATTATAATTACATAAAAAACTAATATGTCAATTGAGAGCAAGTTATAAAAATAATGGTGCGTCGGAGGTATCCATGATGTCACTCATAAATTCAAAGGCCAGGAACTCCAGAAAGGAGTCTGTCTCCCCAGGAGACGATTGATCGATAGCCCAGGTCACATGTTCCGGAGAACAGACATGATCCTTGGTCTCAGCGGACGCTGGGTTAGCTACCGGGTAACCTACATCCGTGTCAGTTGAGCCAATATTTAGTGATCCATGTGCCGTTGCACACATCTCCTCGAAAAGGAGTGACTCATACCTTCCATTGTGGACAAGTCGCAAATGCAAGGGACAGTCCTGAAAATGGGTTACCAAGGGACTCATTAGCAGTTCACTGTCCATGGCAGCTGGTGTCTGCAAAGCGAGGCAAATATCTAGTGCCCATTCGAAGGGACACCAGAGGCAGTGGAACACAGATTGCACCAGGCAAGTTGGAATGTTTGCGACCAATCAATGTCTAGCTCTTGATGCAACAAGATTCAAAAGTATTGAAGCATACACACGCGACACTGCTGGAGTGGTGGTAGTTCCAGGGGGCTTGCAAATGGAACATCCATTGTGGAGAAGCAAAAATAGGACCAAAATGTTGCAAATGAGGAATAACAGCAGCAGGAACCCTCCAAGCGCACTAGAAAAAAGTGAATGAATAAAAGCCAGTATTACTCCAAAGTTAGTTTGAAATGAGCTGGCCAGGCCGGAACTTATAATCTTAAAGAAATGCGCAAAACCAGCAGGGTTAGATGCGTTATAAATACGATTAACTAATTCATCAAAATGTAGTTGGAGGTTTATGTTTAACAATGCCTGCATCTTGCTGGATGTCCTTGCATCCTGTAAATCTAAAGTCACTCGGGTAGATGTGAGAGCTACTTCTTTTTGAAATAATAGAGCTTTGAGTCTGCTTGGCTTGTTGAAATCAGCTTTCAAAGTTGGAATGGAAAGCCACAAATGGCTATCAACAACTCCTTGCCTGGGTGGAAACAAGATGTTATTACAACATGTAACGGTTTGAGAAACTGATAAAATGTATGGGATCCCTGCACGCATTCCACTACAATCTTGATCGGTAAGCATTAAGTAACTACCATTTGAAAGGACAATAATAAGTGGAAGTATTGCAGGAGCTGGTATTCCTTTTAAAAACAGGGCAAATTCGCTACTGAAGCATTACATGTACCGTGCACAGTAACGTGTTTGAAAACATGTGTGTCCGACAGAAGAGTCACACTCTTTTCCAGTAAGGAATACCTTTTTGTCGGTACTTTCACAACAATAGGAAAAAGGGAGTGACCATAATTCATTTATAAAGCTGCCTTCTAGGGGTTCATATCTACCGACAGGGAAAAGCTTCATGCAAGCTGTGAACTGAAATGTCAAAATAGGTAAAGATATTACACTGTGCATTAACCATACAGTTGAAGATGTTTCAGGTATGGTAAATGGGAGTTGTTCTAACTTCTCCAAATGCAACATTGTATAGGTTGCATCTTTCACTGCCATCAGTTGTTGTTTGCATACTAAATTGAAAGACAAAAATAAGCTACTGAAATTCAGATAACTCCATGGTACTTCCCCATTATTGAGGGTTTGAAGTGTCCAGCTATCCTGCATGATGGATCTAAGCTGACTTTGCCTATGATACAATGTTGACATGTCACTTTGCACAATATCAATAACAGACAACACAATGTTATTCAAATTATGACTGCAAGAACACAGCATATTTATACTATTATTAACAACATTTAGGGCCATATATTAACCCCTTCGGTGCTCATGACGGAATGGTTCTGTCATGAGCACCGGTGCTCCTGTGCTCATGACGGAATGGTTCAAATATGAGGAAAATGTGGGTTTTTTGGACAAATTTTGAGGTTTGCAAGGGATTCTGGGTAACAGAACCTGGTGAGAGTCAGTCAAGTCACCCCATCCTGGGTTCCCCTAGGTGTCTACTTTTAAAAAATGTATACGTTTGCTAGGTTTCCCTAGGTGCTGGCAGAGCTAGGGTTCAAAATCTACAGCTAGGCACTTTGCAAAAAAAGGGTCCGTTTTCAATGTGAAAATGTGGTATGTCCACGTTGTGTTTTGGGCCGTTTCCTGTCACCGGCACTAGGCCTACCCACACAAGTGAGGTACCATTATTCTCGGAAGACTTTGGGGAACGCGGGGTCGGTAGAATTTTGTGGATCTACGCAGATTCCAGAACTTTCCACCACAGAAATGTGAGGAAAATGTTATTTTTTTTTGTTTTTACAAATTTTAAGGTTTGCAAGGGATTCTGGGTAAAAGAACCTGGTGAGAGCCAGTCAATTCACCCCATCCTGGATTCCCCTTGGTGTCTAGTTTAAAAAAAATTATAGGTTTGCTAGGTTTCCCTAGGAGCAGGCAGAGTTAGGGTTCAAAATCTACAGCTAGGCACTTTGCAAAAAAAGGGTCCGTTTTCACTGTGAAAATGTAGTGTGTCCACGTTGCGTTTTGGGCCGTTTCCTGTCACGGTGCTTAGGCCTACCCACACAAGTGAGGTACCATTTTTCTCGGAAGACTTTGGGGAACGCGCGGTGGGTAGAATTTTGTGGATCCACCAAATTCCAGAACTTTCCACCACAGAAATGTGAGGAAAATGTGTTTTTTTGGACAAATTTTTAGGTTTGCAAGGGATTCTGGGTAACACAACCTGGTGAGAGCCAGTCAAGTCACCCCATCCTGGATTCCCCTGGGTGTCTAGTTTTCAAAAATGTATAGGTTTGCTATGTTTCCCTAGGTGCTGGCAGAGTTAGGGTTCAAAATCTAGAGCTTGGCACTTTGCAAAAAAAGGGTCAGTTTTCACTGTGAAAATGTGGTGTGTCCACATTGCGTTTTGGGCCATTTCTTGTTGCGGGCCCTAGGCCTACCCACACAAGTGAGGTACCATTTTTCTCGGAAGACTTTGGTTAACGCGGGGTGGGTGGAATTTTGTGGATCCACACAGATTCCAGAACTTTTCACCACAGAAATGGGAGGAAAATGTGTTTTTTTGGACAAATGTTTAGGTTTGCAAGGGATTCTGGGTAACAGAACCTGGTGAGAGCCAGTCAAGTCACCACATCCTGGATTCCCCTGGGTGTCTAGTTTTAAAAAATGTATAGGTTTGCTAGGTTTCCGTAGGTGCCGGCAGAGCTAGGGTTAAAAATCTACAGCTAGGCACTTTGCAAAAAAAGGATCCGTTTTCACAGTGAAAATGTGGTGTGTCCACGTTGCGTTTTGGGCCGTTTCCTGTTATGGGCACTAGGCCTACTCACACAAGTGAGGTACCATTTTTCTCGGAAGACTTTGGGGAATGCGGGGTGGGTGGAATTTTGTGGATCCATGCAGATTCCAGAACTTTCCACCACAGAAATGTGAAGAAAGTGTGTTTTTTTTTTAACACATTTTTAGGTTTGCAAGGGATTCTGGGTAATAGAACCTCGTGAGAGCCAGTCAAGTCACCCCATCCTGGATTCCCCTGGGTGTCTAGTTTTCAAAAATGTATAGGTTTGCTAGGTTTCCCTAGGTGCCGGCAGAGCTAGGGTTCAAAATCTACAGCTAGGCACTCTACAAAAAAAGGGTCAGTTTTCACAGTAAAAATAAAGTGCGTCCACGTTGCGTTTTGAGCCGTTTCCTGCCGCTGGAACTAGGCCTACCCACAAAAGTGAGGTACCATTTTTATCGGGAGACTTAGGGTAACACAGAATTGTAGAGCAACTGTTATTACCTATTGACTTTTGATGCATTTCTGCCTTCCAAATGAAAGACAATGTGTAAAAAAGAAGTCATTTTGAAAAATGACCTATAATTCTCATGCTAGTATGGGTACTCACAATTTCGGAAATGTGCAAATATCTACTGTTTCTAAACTCTATATTTTGTTCCAATTTCAAAAATACATAGGTGTTTTTCATACCGATTTTTCCATGTATATATTTTCCCAAATTAATTGCTATATACCCGGTACATAATAAAAAACCCTTGCAAGACACTGCTCAGTTATTGTCTCTGGGTTCGTCGGGTTCTTGGTGAACTTACAAGTCCTATATATCCCCACAACCAGAAAGGTCCAGCGGATGTAATGAAATATTGCTTTCAAACAGCTGTCATAATTAGAAGAAGTTACAGGTGAAAAGGTTGATACAAATGGCTGTTTTTTTCAACTAATTTTCAATTTTCCCTATATTCAACGGTTAGTTTCTATAAAGAAACCTTGAAGGATCTACACAAATGACCCCTTGCTGAATTCAGAATTTTGTCTACTTTTCTGAAATGTATAGCTTTCCAGGATCCATTATTGCTTTCATACCCATTTCTACCATTAACTGGAAAGAGGTTGAAAGCACAAAAAATAGCAAAAATAGGCTGAGTCCCAGAAAAATGCTAAAACTGTATAAAAAATGTGAGTTTTCTGACAAAAGTCTGCTTGTCCCTGAAAGCTGGGAAGATGGTGATTTCAGCACCACAACCCCTTTTTCGATACCATTTGCAGGGACAAAAACCAGACACTTTCATCTGTAGCCCTTTTTTCCCATTTTTCCCAAAAAAAACAAAATTTACCTGTATTTTGGCTAATTCCTGGGTCCCCTCCAGGGGAATCCACAAACCTCCATGATGTTGGAAAAAAAGGACGCAAATTTGGCGTGGATACCTTATGTGGTCAAAAAGTTACAGGGGCCTAAGTGCGAACTACCCCAAACAGCCAAAAAAAGGCTTAGCACAGGGGGGGAAAAGGCCTAGCAGCGAAGGGGTTAAAAAATCTGATTAGTCCATGTTTTCAGACAGGAGAGAGAGATGTTGTTGTTTCACTGCAGTCAGTGTGGAAAGTTCCCACCATTGTTGACACAATTTCTACACTGAATAGCTGGTAACAATAACTGAATTTTGTGTGTGGGGATGTTGGGGTCGGGTTGGCTTGATTCAGACCCAGGTGAGCAATTAAGAAAATGAGCATGACAATAATTTGTGTCTACTAACCACAATAACCACCCGTGTGGACAAGCAAGTGTGGAAATAAATGTACCATTCTGCACCATACTATTCTGGTGTTCTTCAGCATAATTTGTCAAACTTTGCCAATTATCGAAGTGGCAATGGAGGAATGTCTGGGGCATTCATTTCTTTAATTTCTGCCAGTCCCAGACATGTAGTCTGCTGGACTGTGTCATTCAAAAAAATAATTTGTTTTGGAATTAAGCATGCCTGAAACAAGATTTTGTCCCCTGAACTTGTCAAGGTTAGGTCCCCCAATTGATTTCAGTTCAATCGCGTCATAATCATAGCCTTTAAGGGCTAATTGGGTGACAAACAAAGCTGTATATGTTAGCTTAGACTATGTAAGCATATATTTTTTCGGAGGGGTAGGGACTAATTTGAAATAATATGATGTAGGATCTGAAGTGTCATATCTTTAAAAACATAGGGTATCTGCAGGATCTCCATAGGACTAAATATGTTGAAAGGAACCTTATCCCAAACAATTCCATCAGTTACTGGAACAGCTGAAATATTCACAAAAGACAAGTCTCTTTTCAGTTTATGAGAAAATGAATGAGGGGCCAATACCCCGTCGACCAGTTCCATAGCAGAACGTTTTGGGAGGTAGTGGCTATTAATCAACAGTAAAAAACAGTCACAAATCCATTCCATCGGAAAAGAAAAAAGAAGGAAAATGTGATCCAAACATATATCCAAGGCGGGACTACATAAGTCTGTTTCAACCATGAAAAGAAAACACAGATCCGTGCTTGAGGAGTGTTTAAAACAGAAGAACTGTCTGAGGAAAAATCATCTTGATCCATATAATACCCTGCAACCCTAGGGGCCCGATTACGATGTCGGACGGACATCATTTGTGAACTGAATGACCTCCTGTCGTCGGTCCCAACCCAGCAATTAGGATGCGACCTAACACTGTTCGGTCGCATTCCTAATCTTTACAATTGGAGCATGCATTCTGACCAGAATGCATGCTCTCATTGTAAAGCGCTGAGGTGCAGTTCATCCCTGCACACCGTGGAAGGCACCTCAAGGTGCCTGACACTGGGTGCAGGGATAAACAGGCCTAGGATCTCATCCAGAGGCCTTGCACTCATGGGGGCCCTACTGGGGCCTCCAAATTCGGATTCCCACAGACATTCTGTGTCAGAAAAGCCGGCACAGAAAGGCTGTAGGAATCTGCCATTGTAATCCCTCCAGCGGAAAGAGCCGCCCGAGGGATTACTGAAGGCTTTCCGAATGGCAGAAGGGCTCTCCGAGCCCATCGGAGGCCATTTGGAAATCTGGTTTGGATTCCTTTCTGACCGACCCCCGCAAAATGGGTCGGTCGTAAAGGAATCTGAACAGCCGATTACGATGCAGTAGGAACGGCTCCGACGGAGGGTCAGAGCCGTTTCCTACGGCATCATAATCGGGCCCTTAGTTGAAAAACAGGAGGCTCCAGTTCTGTAACAGTACTCGAACAGTACTCGAAAAATCCAAAAGAGATGGATCCACCAATGGTGGATTAGCATAAATGGCGTCAGCTACAGCAGCCACAGTAGTAAGAACAGTACTCACTTCGGTCGTGTTGCTGGTCGCGGACTCATTCTTCCCCCACCCAGCCGGGGAATAACAGCTTTGGCGATGCTCACTAGCGGCAGAGAGATATCCTCTCTAGTAGCATGGCTTACTATATAGAATTGGCCACACGGTGTAGTTTGACATGTTCAACGGAGACAAAGCATTTGTCTTTAGAACCAGGAAGCGGTGGCAGGATAACAGTCCTTGTGCCTTGGATGCCAAGGGCAGGCACCAGTGCTCGGTATGATGGCCTGAATTCCTTTTTAATAATGACCTTTCCTCGAATGAGATATTCAATTTTTAGAATCCAGACGGAAAGTTTGTGTTGGTACTTGAAGCTGGAGATGTTTTCAATTGTTTGCTTGATTGGGCATCACAGAACTTTTGTAGATCCTGTAAGACAGTACAGCGATTTTCTACGTCAATGGTCATGGTAGCCGCCACAATGTCTGTACCGTCAATGTTTGGAACATATATTTTGATGCTAAAAAGTACTTTGTATGGGGTCTGCCCACCCAGAGATCTTTTAGGGAGGTTATTTAGAGCTCTTTGAACCCTGTTGAGGTGATAGATCCAACTAGTCCCAGTACCTAATACTTAAAATGCTAAGGACTGCTGTAAGACATAGTTCCTTTTTTCCACGACAGAATTGCCCTTAGGCCACTATGGAGAAGTATAATGCACCTGTGTACCCAGGGAAGCCATAGAATTCTGGTATGCTTTTGATGCGAAAGCTGTGCCCTGGTCCGAGTGGAATGCACTGCATGCATGTGTCCCGAGAAAGACTTTGTTGTAGGGATTCTGCACATACACAGAGCTATGCACAGGATAATAGGACCTCGGAGTATAGTGGTGAACCAACCATGCACCTTAGTACCCACAATCCCAATCCGACTAGCTTTAGCGTCTCATTAGCAACGATGCTACCAATGATTAGACAACCCAGAACACGGTCTCTCTCTCTCTCAGGACTCGCGGGAGCAAGGACACCCTTTCATCACTCACTCATACCTGTCCACAACGTGCGTAATAAGAGACACTGTATAGTTTAAAATGTTTATTTCAACTACCGTGCTCTAAGATACAGTACACGTGCCAGTACTATCAGCATAATGCATAAGGATAAAACAATGAGCATAGTTACAATTCCATAGAATACAAACGGGGAAAGCATTTCATAAAGCAGTGGATATAGGGTTAAAGGACCATACCACCCTCCCCGTGCTATTAGCTAATTTATTATAAAAACAGAAGACCTCTGGACATTGTCAGGCGGACCCTCATACCTCAATATCTAGATGCAAGGTTTACATCATCAGACAAGCACAGCTCTTCTCCCTGGAAAGGTTTTTCTCCAAGTGCCTCTAACAGTGAAATCACAATATTAAAAGCACACGAATTTCTCCAGTGCAGCTGTACTTAGTGTTATGTCTAAGTGTGAGGGACAGGCCAGATCAGCAAGAACAAGGGACGTTGTTTTTCGACCTTGTACATGTTGTGCAGACATAACCCACAGGGAACAGGAGAAAAGGTGAAAGGCAGAAATGCAGACAGTCCTAATATAGCCGGGCAGAAGCAGAGGCTGGAAAAACAAAGTCACAAAGTAACGTGCGCAAAAAAGCATCATGGCAGCCAGGCCTAAGCCAACTTAGCAAGGCAGACCATGAGGCCACAAACCACATGACACGCTCCCCTGGTCAGTCCATTGGCAAAGACATAGGACGAAGACAGAGTTCAAAAGTTGGAGCAGAACGGAAACGTCAGTTGTGGAACAGTCCCCCGTGAAGGACAATGAAAGGGAGAGAAGAAAAAATAAAAATGAAGAAAAAGAAAGAAAAAAAATCCAGTGAGGCATGACGCTGAACGCGGAGGCCCCCTAATCCAATAGAGTGTAAGTGCAGAAAAACGCCACACCTTCCAAGAGTACATCGTTGGAATAGTCAGAAAAAAGAGACGCCATCCAGTTCAACAAATCAAAACTGCATTCATGGTCCTCGCAAGAGGGAGCAGTGATCAGCCATGCGGGACAACTTGCGTGATACTCAATATAACTCTGTCGTAGGAGATTCTGAGCAGCCGCCCAGATATCCCATTGTGCCAAAATTCCAAGTGCAGCCGCACGCGCCATGAAGCCATCCCCGGAACAGTCTCGTTCATGGGCCTGTAAGGGACCCACCAACTGGACAAAATCCGGGTCAGACAGAGACGTATTGGATAGGCAATAATCCAAGGACCATGAGAAAGGACATCGGATGCAAGACATCACAGGTTGCACGCAAGTGAAATACGCAAAGCGAAAAGAAAGTCTATAGGACACACTGAGTGTCGCCAATGGCAGGATGCCGAAGCCAGCGAGGATGCGTTCACGGAGCATCCGGAGTCGACCTTGGTCGAGGAGGCCCCCAGGAAGTGCAGCCATTGTGGAGCAAACAGACCAAAAGCAATATACCAGCCGCCAAGGCGAGGATCAACGGAAAGCCACCAAAGACGCTGGAAAAAATGGAATGAATAAAAGCCGGTATTACACCAAAGATAGTTTGAAAGGAGGTAACAAGGCCCGAGCCCACAACTTTAAAAAAGTGCACAAGACCTTCGGTGCGTGATGCATTGAAAACACGGTGAATCAGTTCACCGAAATGCTGTGGGAGGTTTGTGTTCAAAAGAGACTGTATTTCACTGTGGGTACTAGCCACCTGGAGGATGAATGTCTCCCGTGCAGATGTGAGCATAACCTCCTGGTTCAATAATAGCGCCTTTATTCTGCTCAATTTATTGAAATCTGCCTTCAAAGTCGGAATGGAAGGCCAAATGGAACTGTCTATGATGTCGTGCGGGGGAGGAAAAAGCACATTTTTGCAGCAGACAACCCTGTGTGAAACTGTTACAATATAGGGTATGCCGGCTAGCATGCCACAGCAGTCCTGATTATTCAGAAGGAGATAGCTACCGTTTGCAAGCACAGTGAAAGTAGGAGAGATAGCAGGAGCAGGAATGCCCTTTAAAACACAAGCAAGATTCGGAGCCGAAACATTACAAGCTCCGTGCAATTTAATGTTTTTGCAAATAAGGGAATGACCCACAGTAGAATCGCATGACTCCCCTGTGAGAAAAACTTCCTTACCGTCCCTAAGGCATTTATACATGAAAGGCAGGGACCAAAGTTCATGCAGGAAGGCACTGCCCAAGGGCTGAAAACGGCCCACAGGATAATGTTTCATGCACAAACTAAATTCAAATAAAGAAAAAGGCAAGGCGATAACCCCATGAACTAGCCACACGGCAGAATCCAATTCCGCCACAGAGAATGGTAAGGGCTCTATTTTTTCGATATGTAATAGAGTGTATGTTGCATCTTTCATGGACATGAATTGCTGTTTTTCAGTTAAATTAAAAGGCAGGAATAAGGCAGAGGTGTTCAAAAAGTGCCAAGGAACTTTACCCATTTTAAGTGTTTTCAAAGTCCATGCAAACTGCATTACTGAACGCAATTGATTTTGACCATGATATAACACAGAAACATCATCTTGTACAATATCAACAACAGAGGAAACAATATTCTCTAATGTGTAATTGGGGAAGACAGGGTATTAATACTATTGTCAACAACAGCAAGCACCTTTTCTAAATTTGCTTGATCTATTTCCCGTAGACGGGAAGCAGCTTCAATTTGCGAAAGCTTCCAGAGTTCATTGTAAGTCTCATAAATGAACCTCTTAGGTCGAGGGCCACGAGGACTGAGAACAAAATCGGACAGATCAATGTTGCCTGATAGCAGGGATAAATGCTGTTTCACAGAATCTAATGAAGAGCGCTGCAACCACTGTTTACATAATTTACCAACAGAATATGTTGTAACAGTACGAGAGTCAGAAAACCTCGGGTCTGGCCTATCCTGTTTGTAACCAGGAGCTGAGTCATGAAAACGCAGTTGGCAGGCATTTGCTGCCGTCGGCCAAGCCAACCAGGGTGACTGAACAAACGTGGAGATATTAAACGAATTGTTCTGAAACAAAGCTTGCACAGATGTAAGGGAAATATTGAAATGCAAGCTTTCGTTAGGAGTGGAAGACAATACAGGAATGGAAGGTGCATTCAATTGTTTGGAAGTAGCCAAACCCCAACACGTTGTTTGATAGATTGTACGATTTAAAAATAAAATTTGGGCCGGAATGAGGCAAGCACGGTGCAAGGCTTCCGTGCCTTGCACCTGCCATGGTTTGGAGCCCCAAATTGATTTCAAGTCAATGGTGTCCTTCCAGTACTCATAACCACCCACAACTAAGGCGTTCAAAAAGGAACCCGAATATAGAAATTTGGTGTGGGTCAACATGATTTTCTGAGTGGACGAAGTGTTTAATTTAAAATAATAGGACCCAGGGTGTGATCTATCAAAGTCTGTAAAATAAGTAAACTTATTTCTAAGAGTCTGGGAGCTACCTGGTAAAGGGGTCGGACAATGCTCCCATTGGGTGTAATTAAAAGGACCCCGAAGGGTACTTGGTTTATGGAGAAATTGGTTGGCCCAATGCTGGTAACAATATAAATCGGCATAACTTGCAGAATTCATGTACAAATCTTCAGCATTAAAAGCAGCATAATATTTCAAATCAGTAAATAACGATTCAACTGCATGCACATCCCAATCGTCAGAATGAATATTACTTTTAACGACATCACCCATTGAAACACGGAGGACATTGGGTACATTAATAATCTCGGTAGGTCCATGGATTTGGAAATTTACCGCATCCCATACGATGCCATCAGCGACTGGGAAAGCTGAAATATTCACAAATGTGTGGTCACGCTTCATGATGTGAGATGAAGAATGCGGAGCCAAAGTTCCAGCGACACAGTTCACTGCAGAGCGTTCTGGTAAATAGTGACCATTGATGAGTAGAAAAAAACTGTGACAAAGCCAATGGACATGAACAGAAAAATCAGAAATAGTACCAACCAGATGTATGTCCATGGAGGGATCAAAAATTGTCTCTGAACCAGGATATAAAAATACTGAATCTGGACGGGATAAGTGCTGAGGTGGAATCCGAGTCAAAGGAATAACGTGTTGGGCTCAGTGGCGTTGTTGGTAGGTGAGCCACCGACTCAGTGGCGGGGTAGGTATACTCAGTCTCCTCGTTGCAGGGGGAATCCGGGCAGTCGAGTAAGCGAGAAGGCAAATCTGCCATCTCGATAGCAACATCAGTGACCGTTCGGGCTGGAGGGCCACAAACATTTGTCCGGGAAATGACTGGAGAAGAGCCCGCTGGTGTTACACTATTCAGGATCGGCCAGATGTTGTAGCTTGACATTTTCCACTGAGATGTATCTGTTCTCTTTGCGACCAGGAAGCGGTGGTAAGATGACTGTACGAGTACCCTTCAAGCCAAGGACTGGAACCGGTGCACGATAAGAGGGGCCAAATTCTTTTTTGTTCTCCACCTTCTCTCGGACCAGGTCTCCAACCTTCGGAAGCCAGCCGGCAACCAGAATCTGCAGCGCAGCGTCTGTGGCTGAAGGTAAATGTTTGTTTGCAAGTTTGTCTCGGGCTTCTTGTAAGTCCTGTAACATAGTAGAATGGTTATCTACATCACATATTGCGGATTGCGCCGCCATGTCTAGACCATCAAGGTCGGGCACAAACATTCGTATGCCAAAGAGCATTTCGTATGGGGTCCGCCCACCCAGAGGTCTTCTAGGGAGGTTATTAAGTGCACGTATAAAAACAGAAGACCTCTGGGCATTGTCAGGCGGACCCTCATACCTCAATATCTAGATGCAAGGTTTACATCATCAGACAAGCACAGCTCTTCTCCCTGCAAAGGTTTTTCTCCAAGTGCCTCTAACAGTGAAATCACAATATTAAAAGCACACAAATTTCTCCAGTGCAGCTGTACTTAGTGTTATGTCTAAGTGCGAGGGACTGGCCAGATCAGCAAGAACAAGGGACGTTGTTTTTCGACCTTGTACATGTTGTGCAGACGTAACCCACAGGGAACAGGAGAAAAGGTGAAAGGCAGAAATGCAGACAGTCCTAATATAGCCGGGCAGAAGCAGAGGCTGGAAAAACAAAGTCACAAAGTAACGTGCGCAAAAAAGCATCATGGCAGCCAGGCCTAAGCCAACTTAGCAAGGCAGACCATGAGGCCACAAACCACATGACAACTTACATGTTTTTAATAACAGTTCAAGCGTCAGTAGATCACTGTGGTCGAACCCAGAGGAATCTAGAGCAAGAATCAACTACAACTAAAATACATTTAAATGCAGTGTCCGAAATCACTGGACCACAGTGATCCAAATAAATGCAGCCAAAATGTTTGTTGGAGATCAACAGGTGTGTCTGCGTAGGACGAGCCAAGGTGAAAGATTTAGCAGCAAAATTGTGGCTGCCTTACCAACATGTGCCGAAGCAACACCTTTGTGTGCTGCTATCAAAAAAGCAGGTCTGCGGTCTTTGTTGGAAATCAAATGATCGCTAACCCCTTGAATTGTTACAAAAGTGATGTTTTGTTCGTTCAAGTGATAAGAATATATAGAAGGAAAGCCCTTGGATAAAGGGGTGCTGTGTTTATTTGTGTTAACGACAGCCAAGATATCACAATCTATTCTTGTTTTAGATCGAGTAATTGCAGCAACTGTAGCTGTGGCGACTGCATATTTGGCAGCTTCATCAGCCAAGGAATTCCTTACTGCGTGTGTTCCCACAAGTTGATGACTCAAGGTATGCGTTACATGGGTCTGTGGTAACCTGTCTTTGAGGTTTTCCACCTTAACCCAAAGTGTCTTATGCTTGAATGTGTTACCTTTAGAATATTTGAATCCATTTTATTGCCAATAATATAGATTATCATTAAAGGACTGTACACAGTAATACGAATCACACACTATAAGTGTGGAAAAGTCTGGATCTGTATGTTCATGTGCAAGAAGCAAGGCCTGCAGTTCAGCCAACTGACCAGTGCAGTCACCTAAAGACTGTGTGCAAGTTGTCTGATGTTGGAATTTGCCATCCAACATAACACCATTAACAGTAGTGCATGCCACTGTATATTGCTGTTTAGAACCTACTGCAGGTTGAGCTGAACCATCAGTGTAAATAATATATTTATACTGATCAAGAGGCAAAGCAGAAGAGGGCATGGTATAAACATGCTCATACTGTAGAAATTCTTATGTCTGTAAAGATGGGCCGAAGACAATGTCTATATCAACAGCCGTTAAGGATGTCAACCACTGTATCCATCTAGGATGGAGGGCTTTAGCGTTTGGAAAGCTAGCTGTTGTAATAGCCTCTAAAGCTAGTATGGGAGTAACAACAATAATGCGTTTCCCTTGTCCAAGTGACCGTTCTTTAAGGTTAGCCAACTGCACTTCAGTCAGTATTTTCTAAGTGTAAGCAAAATGTACTTCCGCATTGGAATATAAATGTGATTTATATGCAATAGGCCCTGTTTCACCTTCATTAAAATTGATGTAAGTAAATCCAATTGCGCTCTGCAAAATTGGGATGACCAGGTTTGTAGTATTGACACGTGTATGTAAGTGACATGTTTCAAGCAAGTCAGATTGTAATGATCTGAGTGTATCTGTGTGTTCTGATGTCCAATGTGTAGTGGAAAAATCAGGGCTTATTAATTCATAAAGTGGTTTAATGCTTGCGTTGTGCATAATCCGGTATGTATGTTCTGCCACAATTTTAGAAATCGAAGCAGGGACTGCAATTTTTCCAGCATGTTTGGAGGTTGCAGCTGTGCACATTTCTGCATAAAAGGAGGGGCACAGCGCTGTCCCTCATGTGTAAGTTCATATCCTAGAAAAAGGACACTCAAAAAAAGCTATATGAGAATTTATGAAGTTAAACTTATAGTCAAGTTCAGCAAATTCCAATAGTATGCGATCTACTCTGGTCAGGTGGGGATTCAATTTGTTGTCCGTTAAGTAGATATCATCAATGTAGGACAGTGTGTAAAGGCCAATATCTTGAAGAATTGATATTACGCTTGCAGCAAATAGACCTGGGGTATTCTTAGAGCCCATTGGGAGTTGTCCATATCACATTTGAAAACCAAGTGTGCAAAAAGCGGTCCAATCTCAGCTTTCAGGAGCTAGATTGTGGCTGAAAAAACCATTGGAAATGTCCAACGTGGTTTTGAATTTTTTTATGGACTACATTGATAAGCAGTGCCATACTATGTGTGTTTTGCACTGCAAATGCTTGTGTATGACTGTTTAAATGTCTGTAGTCTAAGTCAATGTGATATGAATGATCCGGTTTTAAAACAGGAAAAAGAGGATTATTCATCTGAGAGGCACAGAGTTCTATAACTTCCTGGTACTCCAATTGGGAAAGTATTTAGTTAACGGGTGCCTTAGCATCTTGTTTAATGGGATATTGTGATTGTACTTGCAGACTGAACCGTAAGGTTATACCATGATAAGGAGAATCCTTATCCCAGCTGATATGACTGTGATAGAGCGCAGTGGCTTGTGCAAGAGCCCACTTTTCTGCATAAGCTTGTTTGACTTGTTCAGGGACAAGTGCAGAAAAGGAAAGAAGTATAACATCCTTTCCTTGGGGGGAAGTGCATATAAAAGATGGGGACAAATCGACCTCAACCAACAGGATGTCATAGGACAAAGTCAAATTTTCCCAGAATATTGCTTTAATGTCACATTGTATGTCACCTTCTATTTGAATATCTAAATGATACGATTTATCTGGAGGGGCTATACGTCTATCCGTGGTCTCAACTGTAACAAAGGTGTCATTTGCACTCTCTACCAGAAACTGCTGGAGATTCAGCCCCACTATGGTGAGGAGTGATGTGCGGGGTGTGGGGAGCTCGAGGATGAAGCTCCCCAGTCAGACACACATCAAACATCACCTCAGGAAACTCCATTGGCTGCCATTCGCAAAGAGATGCCAATTCATTCTGCTCACCCAAGCTTACAAAGTACTACACTGAAGGAGTGGCATACCTCAACAAATGAGTGAATTTTCACCAACACACCAGGGAACTTCGTTCCAGATCCCTCTCCCTAGCAGCCACCCAACGCAACCGCCGAGTCGAACAGCAAAGGCTGCTCCTTCTGGAAGCTAAGACCTGGAATATCCTCCCCCTGCACCTCAGATCCTCGCCATCACTCAAGCAGTACAGGAAGGACCTCAAGACATGAATATTCAACTAATAGGTACAGACAGCATGATCCAGAGGCATGATCCCACAGCACCTCAAGATCCTCACGGGTAAAGCAGCAACACTCTACAAATCCTGATTGATTGATTGATGGTGACTTCTGCCATGCTGCCGAGGAGAGTCATCGCCCAACTCCTGTTCAGGAGGAGTGTTCTCAGTGTCTGTGGCATATTTAGCATTTAAAGCCTCAACTTTCATTATCTGAAACAGGGCTTTTTATTGAGGAGGTCTAAACTCCTTCTTTAACTTCATGTCAGATGAGCGTTTTGTCTTTCTTTTCGGTTTCACATACTCTTCCTGTCTGCTTTCTGATTCCTCTCCTCTGTCGTACTGCTAGTCAGATGATTCCTGAAAGTAACAAGGAGAACCTGTATCAGAAACCTACTACCTGTCTGGAGTTTTGATTTTAGTGCGATCTTGAAAACCGTACCACCTGTCAGAGGACTCCGGGGGCAGAGAACCTCAACAAGGTTTACCTTTCTGTTGTTGTTTTAATTCATCCCATATTTTATTAACCCACTTATGGGCCAACCTGGCTTCCTTGTCTGTACTAGGTTTGCCAAAAAGTGGTTTGGCAGGTCTGGTTTCCAAATTATTACATCCTAATGATGTATTAACATAAGCAATAATTATAGGCAATGAGCATTCATGGTTGGCTTGTGCAACCACTGCTAGCCTCTGGCGTATAGCCAGAGCAGCTGCTCCACCTTTAACATTAGACAGAATCATTGAGGACACTAGGGGACAATTCCCCATTAGTTTAATCCTCAAATCTAGGGCAGCAGCTGCCCCATTTTTGTTCGGTATCTGTTTGAGTACATCTAGTAAGGTTCGATGGAGTGCCATGGCAGGTGGTGTAGACAGTAGCAAAAACTGTCCCCCAGGTGTTACAGTGCCCAACACCAGGAACCATCCCATTGGGTAAGCACATAGTCAAAAATCTCTGTTTGTCTTGTGATTCCATGAGGGGAAACACAGCTTCAATTTGATTGATTTTTTGGGCGATCCAAAATGGAATCTCCTCACGATTAGTGGGTCTTTTACCCATAACTGAATGAACAATTCCAGTACTTATGGTAGGCGTTGCAGGCAACTGGGCTTGCCCTTGCAGGCCAATCCCAGCTAGCCCTGTCAATAGGATGCACAAAACAAACTGACACAAGTGTCTGTAATGAGGTAACTAGACCAGTTCATAAAGCTTGTGATTGTCCAAGATTTTGGCTAGCCATATTATGGTAGGGTGTATATCCAGCTAATGCTGGCCAAGTCACCCCCGCATTAATAAGGGACCCAAGTATACAGGTGTAGCTACATGGAAGAGGGCATCAAAGAACCAATTTTGGTTCACCCAGTAGATGAGAGAAATGTCAATAAGCGCATAAGGTCTATATTGATTAGGCACTGTTGGTGCAGCATATGTATGGAATGTATTAGTATTTCCATCCACAATTGGAAATGAGACCCAAGAATAGTGGTATGCTATATCCGCTCCTACTACAACGATAATAGGACCTCCCACATCAGTAACCTCATGTTGCACTAAATGTGCATAAACTGCTGGTCTGCAGCTAACTGAAATTACTACAGGTTGCGCAGCCATCAGAAAAACAGAAATGGATTCAAAGTGGAACACAACCTGGGTTTGAACCTTTTAATATTCAAGCTTGAAAAACTAACAGAGTTAGGTGATTCCTAAACACTGCGGAGGAGTAACGCCCAACACCTCAGACGTCTTCGGTAAAAGGTGAAAGGGTATTGTGGACATGCACAAGCACTACTTAGGAGACCCGCAAATGAGTACCAGACCAAACGTTGGTTGCGCCATGTTGCAGGTATTCTGCTCAGGAGCAGAACTATGCTTGGGGCCAGAGAACATCAGCAGGTAGGGACTGAGTCACCATACCGCATCATTACCTATGGGCCCAAATCTGACTAGCTTATAGTGCCTCACTTGCCACCCAACCTTTCCAAAGAGACAAGTGATTTGGCACCCCAGAACACAACACTCTCGACCCTCTCAGGGATCACGTTAGCAAGTCATGCTCTTTTGTTCTGTCACTTGTACTTATTCACAATAAATAGAAAAGAGACACGAAGGAAGCCTACAATATTTATTTAAGCTATTGTGCTCTAATATGCAATAATTGCGCCACAATTATAAAAACAAATACAGGTCAATATTGTCATTAGCATGATTAGCAGACTATTATGTCTAGGTGCTAGTGTCTGACCATAGAGAATAACAAGAAGCAATGTTGTTTGACCTTGCATGGGCTGTTCCGACTAAATCCTAGAAAAAAAACAAAATACAAAAACATGTGCAGACAATAGGTGAAAATAAAATGTGGCACAAAAACAAGCTTGATACTTGGTAATGTGTGCAAAGCAAAAGTGACCTACAAGGAGCTTTATTCGGCTAACAAAGGGAAAATGACAATGGGCTAGATAGGAAGACACAACACAATCAAACAAACTACAATAAATGATATACTAATTAGCACTTACAAACGATATTACATACAACCCTATTTTCTACATCAATGTTCTTTACAATGGAATTCAAAAACAACACTAGAAATTATATTTTTACCTTCGATTTTCCTGTTAACGATATTTTTCATATCCTGATATTCTTGACATGATATTTTGCATCATGATATATTTTTTTCAATTTTTTTGTCCAAATAATACCCCAGTCCCACCCAGGACACACACAGCGTGCCGTATATACAACAGTATTCAAAGTTTTCATTCATTGAAGAAGTCAAAGACAAAGTGATATTTGAGGTCACAAATGATGCCATGAATGGTGCAATTTGTGTAGCCATTTCTGATATTTACTGTGATTTCATTAGCAGTGCAAATGTAATATAAAGGGCCAGAATTACAGTTATACTGGTTATACTTTTTGTAACCAGTAATTTATTCAAATAAAGAAGCAGATGGAGTTGCAGCAAGACCTGCCTAAATTAACATACAATAGGCAGGTAACAAATACAGCTTGCTCCGATTGTCTACCTTCACCTCAGGTAGCCAGCAGGGGACAGCAGTCTGCCAACCTTTTCAAAGTATTTCAACATTTTTTTTTAAAGCAGCCTGAGGATCTTTAAAAATAGAGGACTGCTTTAAAAGAACGTTTTGGAATACTTTAGTGAGAGCAGAGCAGGCAGTTTCCTCTGGACCACAAAATTACAGTAGCAATCAACTGATGTATAGCTTACCTATACAGAATTTGAAAGGACGCCCGAAGCACCCCCCTTCCAAATAGTGAATCAGTAATTGTTTCTAAACCAATTTAACGATTCAGAAAAACGTTTCCAAATGAACAAATGGGTTTAGAGCCTAATGTATTAACATGTTTATTCACATAAATGGTTGCAAATTGTGCACCAAATTTTGTTGAATGGAGTAGTATTTTTCGAACCAAAATATGTGCATATAGGGCAGTTCACAAAATGTCAAATCGTATTGGGTTGCAATCTGACCCTTCTCATCAATTCATGAGCTAGATCATACATTGTGAGTCACTATGATTGGATACCATCACAGGAATGGTGGTCTGATGGCATCAGCAGGCCACTATGTCTGTGACTGTATTTTATTAAACAAAACTGTTTCATTTTTTTAAATTCAGCTTGTTTTCTTTAAAGGAAACAGGACTGCATTTAAAAAGAGAATTTTTTTAAAGTTTGTTTGAGAGTTGGCAGTGGACTTCATGAAGTGCAAAGGGTGCCAAGGGAACCCCTTCTCTTTTGCGAATATGCCACCACTCGAACTTGGTAGTCAATGTTTTGCAATTTAGTTGCAGTTGCAAAACATTATTACATAGTTAACAAATCGCTATTTGTAGGGACGCCCTAAACATGTCCCTGCCAAATAGCGATTCCTTATGGTTTTAGTACATAACAAATAGCCAATAGCCATTTTGCAGTCGAAAACCCTTTAATTTTTGTGAATCGCAGACTTTGGCTACCACAAAATTGTTTTGTACAACATGCCCATGGTACAATAGATAAAGCTTTTTGCTGGTCGCAAGCCCTCCGGTTTAGCGAAACTGAGGGTTTGCGACTAGTAAACATTTTGTAGAGCCTGCACTTGTTTCTGTTGCACACCAATACTGCTGAACAATCTCTAAAGTAGAGCAAATCTTAGTCCACGAAAAATATTTTTCTTTCAATGAAAACAAACACAGAGACCCACATTTGACATTTTAACTTGGAGTATATCCATTTTATTCACTTATCATCTAAACAGCAGAACATTGCGACATTGTTTGCTAAACTATAGAGCAAGAGTTCCTATTATGGCACTACCACTCAGTGACAGAGATTCTCTGAGGAGCAGTCAGGGAACACTTGTTTGCTCACTGCAATCTCAAAATGGATCAAATTGGAAGCAATTAGCTGGAAAGTTTAGCAATTCTTCGCTTGAATGCACCTAATCAGTGCTCTAAAAAGAATAGCAAAGTGGACAACCTCTTCTTAAGCAAAAAGTATCAGAGCAGTCATACAATCTCTGTTTATGCCAATCAACCTCAGTCTAAAGCAGTCCTAACTATTGCCAGATATGACCTGATGTGAGCCCACTATCAATAACTGTGAAAGCTGAAAAATTAATTCTGCGTCCAGTATCATAAGAGGGTATGATGGAAGTGCTGCTTTCCAGATCAGTTAACATCAAGCACATTTAAAACGCAGTGTGCTCTTTTCAAAATGAACAGTTTTTCAATTTGATTTAATGAGGTGTCAGATTATTTTAATTAGCATATGTTTTCTTCTTGTTTCCTCTGTGCACTGAATGCTTAATTGTATAAATCAGCCAACTATGCATGTAGTGGGACAGAAGTGATTAGACAAGAGAAACTATTCATTTGGATCAGGCCCTGCAGCATGAATAACTTGTACTGCATTCTTTTTTGTGAGGACTCTAAACAGCTAAACTTGCATTGACATATATTTGAATTCGATTATGAAATATAGGAGCTAGACCGTTAACTACTCAGCACTGTAGTGTATTAGAAAGGGAATTAACCACATAACGTTTTGAGCATGTCTGCTGGTAAAGTTGCTATAAAAGCGATTTATGACAATTCTTTAGTTCCCACAAAATCTCGCTTGACCCAATTTAAATTGATAATATGAATATTCACAAGCTTTTTGAACACGGTGATTTATCTGGTAAGAGTGACTGGTGAATGTATGAAAAGTTTTAGATTCACATTCTGTTGGAAAGTGGATTATTGGTAGGGGCAAATGTAGGTCTGCCACTGGCAATAAGGCCACTAATCATTGGTAGGACTCAGCATAGGTCTTAGAAAATTAATCCTATGCTCAACCCTTGGTAACGTGGCTGCGAGCAGACAGGCTTAACTTCAAAGACAGGTATGTAAACCATTTAAAAACACCCATTCAGTAAATAATTAAGACACAACACATAATAAAAATCCAACACCAATTTATAAAAATAGGAAATATTTTTATCTTTAAAATGACATCAAAACGACAAAAATCCAATGTAGGGAACCAAAGATATGAATTTTCAAAGATTTAGAAAAATATAGCACTTAGAAGATTATAGCACCATATTGGGATACCTGCTCGCGATAGACCGGGTCAAAGTCAAAGTTTCAGGCCGACCGCGATGGAGCCCTGGGCGGCTACAGCTCGCGGCAGGTCCCGGTCTCAGTTTCTACCTTCAAACTTGAAAACTTTTCTGGAGCTTTTCACCCCGAGGCCCCAAGCCAGTCCGGGTTCGGTGCGTGTCCGCCGGCTTGCCTTTCGATGAGCTCCCGGTCAACTTCCCTGGAGCGGACTTAGAAACTTTTTTTTAGCGCTTCAGCGGGGCAACCCAGGAGCCCAGGCCGACACGCGATGGAAGGCAGGCGGCTTGGCTCTCGCGGTTGCTCCCGGTCACCTTTTCTACGAGCGGACTTAGAAACCATTCTGGAGCTTTTTCTCGCTGGGTCTCTCGATGCTCTTCATGTAGCCGGATCCTGTGAGGGTTCGCCAGCTTCAGATTTCTTCTAGTCCCGGTCAAACTCTGGAAGTTGGACCGACAGAGCTTTTAGTGGGACAAACCTGGGTGGCTTGGCCGGCTTGAGGTTGAAGGCAGGCGGCTTTGCTGACCAGGTTGAGTCGGTCCCTCTATGGAGCTTTTTTTTCAAAGTTCCTCCAAAGTTCTCCAAACTTCTTGAACTTCTTCCTGAAGTTCCTCAAAGGGTCCCAAAGTGTCTCAAACTCACTCCAAGGATCTGGAAGCTCCAAGATGGTCCTTGAAAGTTGAGGACTTCAGTTCCCACAATCCACCTGGACGTCACCCTTAGAAATCCACTGGTAGTTCTCCAAGGTGCAAATTTTGTTGGTGATGTTCCAGATGAGCTCTTTTAACCTGTAGCTTTCAGGGAGTCCACTCTTTAGTTCCTTTTCAGCAAGATAATCCACAGGGCTGTAGTTTCATATGGTGCAGTCTTCAGAGGTCAGGCCTTAGAAATCTTTGCACAGCAAAACCTCTCAGCTTGGCAATGTCTTGCTTCAGTAAGTTTCAAGCAGCAGATCTGGAGGGCTCTGCCCCTCTCAGATACTTATTCCAAGTTCTCTGGGTCAGACAAGAGGTCACTCCTGACCAATGGGAGCAGGGTAACTCCTCAAAGATATGACCACTTACTGTAGAGTGTCGCATTATTTTGTCCAGAGTGCATCAAATCTTCCAAATCCATAATGGCAGATTTTCCAGCAAGGAGGCAAGAGCTGGCTAAACACACCCCTAGGATGGCTAATTTGCTTAGACTCTCTTCCTTGCATCTGCTCAAACCTTCCTTAATCCTACCATCTGCCTAAGGTTGAAAGTTCAGAGTTGTAAATGACACTGGTCTCTGCTCTCTTCTTTGAAGAACATAGTTTACGACTACTCCCCCTGGCCTGGCATTCCTTTGGAATAGCACACTGCCCTGCCAGCAGAGCTGGTTGATCCCAGGGGCTCTTTATCACCTCTTCAAGGCAGCCTGGCTAATCCACTTAACTCTGACCAATCAGGGCAGACCACTGGAAGGCTGAATCTGGACTTACAAACAAGAAAGTCTTATAACTTCTTGTATGTACACTTTAGGAGAAATTCAACAATATCATATTGTTGGATTTATTAATACCATTCGGGGAAATCTTTGAATGGCACTTCTAGCCCTCTCCTATCAAGAGTTATTAATTAATAACTTCCTACCATGTTAACCTATGTAACAGGGGATTTGCAATGGGAAAAATGACTTGGGCCATTTTTCCAGCACCAGGACTTACAAAAACATATTTTATAAGTAATGTGCTTATATCTACAGGACCCCCACCCCATAGGACAACTAGGGGAGACTTTAGGGGTTCTGAATCTGTAAAAATATTGCAGATCCTCACTTCACAGTGCTCCTAGCATCAAAGTCGAATTTGGGCAGCACTTTACCACAATGTGGGAGTGAAATGTGAAATTTCACTTAACCCAGGGCATATAAAACTCATTTTATAAGGGTCTACCTCATAGATACCTGACCCCCCACCCCTGGTACACCTAGGGGAGACCCTGGGGGTCCCTAATATGCCATAACATTGTAGGTTATCCATTTTTAAATGCCCCAAACACCAAAGTCGAGTTTGGGCACAATTTACTTTTTAAAAGCAGTCATGGCACCCAGGGCTGCTTTTTAAACTGACCTCAGGCCTCAGCAGTGCACACATGCAAGTGCAGAAAGGCTGCTGGCCTCTTAAACTGCCATGCCCTACCATTACTAGGGACTGATAGGTAATTTCAATTCCCCTGCCCTCTTATATACTAGGGGCTTATAGGGTAGGTCATGCCAATCACAGGGGTACCCCAACCCATAGTGTACCCTAGTGTATGTAGGTGTTTTAACTGTATCTAAGTGTTTTCAGCATAGCACTGGCCCTGGGCCTGGTTAGGCAAAGCCCGGGGTCAGTCAGAGTCAGTTACCACCAGTACCAGTCAGCAAAAAGTTGGGGGGTGCCCAGGGCACAAGATGACTTTGCAACACATTCCCGGCAGGGAAAGGAGAACGAGAGAAACTTATAATCATCTGGGTGTCATCAGTGTAAGAGAGTGAATGGAAGCTGAAGGGTCTAGTTAAGGCTCTCCAAGATTTCAGGTAAATATTAAAACGCATTAGACACAATATTTATCCCTGCAATCTCCAAATGTGACCTAGGGAGGAGACAATTGAAATAAGGGAAGGCAGATGACTTGAACTCTCTTGGTTAAAAGGAGATAACCCAGTCTATGGCAGTTCTTACCCAGCCACCCACAGTGGCTCAGTAAGAACTCAAAGGTTTACAGTTAAAAGGTGTACAAAGATCTAATATGTGTACTGCTATAGTGTCCACTATATTTGGGATGGGTATGAACTTGTGGATTCCACTTCATGTCTCAGCCAGAAACCTCCCTGTTGGGATATGGCAAAAAAAGCATTTTTTTCCAAATCATGTGAAAGCCGGCTGAGCATGAACGTTTCTATTCCTCTGACTACAGCAGGTACACATTTAATTGGTCCATTGTTGAAAAGTTTGGCGAGATCCTCATTAGATTTTTTTCAATAGTGATTTAGCAATGCTGTGGCATTGATAATAATGCTTATAGCCTGGACCACTTGCAGAGAAATGGATTTTAACGAAAATGGGCATATATTTTATGGGGAGCCTGATTTAAGATTTTGGTGCATCGTAACAACCTCAGACTTATTTTTATGCTGTGCTTAATTTGAGCTGGTGGGAGCCGGTGGGAGCCACCAGCAGTTATATCTTGGGAACAGCTTTTATCTCCCCATATCAGATATTTACAGAGTGCAAGGGAGGGAAACACACTAATGGGAAAGGCGGAGGAATAGAAAGACAGCCAAACTGCCATAAAGGGAGAAAACAGGAACCTGCAAGAGCGAGAAAAATAGGCAGGGAGTGTTGGGTGTTGTGGAGGGGTCTGTGGCTGTTGCAGTAGTGTCTTCTGGAATGCTGGGTGTCGTAAAGGGGTCTCTGTGTTAGTGTGGTGTCTGGGGCATGGGTGTTGTGGAAGGGTCTGTGTGTGTTGCTGTGGTGTCCAGGGGTATGGGTGTTGAAGAGGGATCTGTGTGTGTTGCTGTGGTGTCTGGGGGTATGGGTGTTATTGAGGGGTCTGTGTGTTGGTGTGGTGTCTGGGGGTCAGGGTGTTGTGGAGGAGTCTGTGTGGGTTGCTGTGGTGTCTGGGGGATTGGGTGTCATGGAGGGGTCTGTGCGTGTTGGTGTGGTGTGCAGAGGTATGTGTGTGGTGGGAGGGGTGTGTGTGTCTGGTGAGTGGTTGCATGCTTTTGTTTTTTGTCTGTTTTTTGTGTGTGGTGCTTGTGTCTGATGAAGTGTGTGTATGCATATGTGTGCATGTGCTTGGGGCAGGCATGGGAATAGAGAATTTGAATGGCAAAGGGGCAGGAGGTGGGGTGGAAGTTGGGATTGGTGGAGGGCTGCCTTGAGGTAGGAGGCCAGACCCTGAAAAGAACTCTGTAGGCCAGACATTTCACTGTGAATGCTTTGCCCCTGGATGGCACTCAGGAATGCAGTCTGACCCACAGAGATGGTCCTCAGGAGGTCAATAACCTCCTCCCTCAGGAAAGCAAAGGTAACAGGGGCAGGTGCTGAAGTGCCTAGGGCAAAGAAGATGGCTCCCCTCTTGGGGGAGCGGGCCGGACAACTGGTTGGTGGACAACAGGGAGGGCAGTTATGGACCTGGAAATGGTAGATAAGGGTGAAGGTGGTACTGATCCTGTGGGTCCACCAACACTCTGGAATGTCCACCTGAGGATGACTCTGATGATGAAGTAGAGGTGCTGTCCCTGTGGCACTCCTCACATCCTCCTGGTCACTGGGTCCCTCCGTGTCTGAGGTGACATGTCCGGAACCACTGTGACTAGCTGTATTCCTAACAACATTGGCCCCTTCTCCTTGGTCTACCCTGGATTAATCTTGAATCACTGTAACACGGGTTTATTGCAACTGCTTTTCCAAACCTGACCATCACAAATCAACAGACAACATTTAATTTACACACATATCACAGCTGCTTCACTCTATAGGCTTCAATTTTAGCATGCAAAAGACACACAATTGATGGACGGAATGCAGAGCAAATCAAAACATTCACCCCCAGTCAAGAGATCTGGGTTAAATCCATCATTCTTTTGCTCACCATGCCACCCCAGTTTAGACCTGGCCATATGCAAATCAGTCTTGACCCTGTGCCTCATGGGAACAGTCCAGCCCGAACTGCCAAGCCAGGTCCTCCCTGGACCGGAAACAAGCATCCTAGGACCGGTTTCGGGGTTTCACCCCTCTTCAGCCAGGATAGCTTGATTCCAGTGGCACAGTGAGCCCAGGACCCACGTCTGGGCATACCTGGCGCACTTAGGGCGAGAAAGCAAAAGACACACAATTGATGGACGGAATGCAGAGCAAATCAAAACATTCACCCCCAGTCAAGAGATCTGGGTTAAATCCATCATTCTTTTGCTCACCATGCCACCCCAGTTTAGACCTGGCCATATGCAAATCAGTCTTGACCCTGTGCCTCATGGGAACAGTCCAGCCCGAACTGCCAAGCCAGGTCCTCCCTGGACCGGAAACAAGCATCCTAGGACCGGTTTCGGGTTTCACCCCTCTTCAGCCAGGATAGCTTGATTCCAGTGGCACAGTGAGCCCAGGACCCACGTCTGGGCATACCTGGCGCACTTAGGGCGAGAAAGCAAAAGACACACAATTGATGGACGGAATGCAGAGCAAATCAAAACATTCACCCCCAGTCAAGAGATCTGGGTTAAATCCATCATTCTTTTGCTCACCATGCCACCCCAGTTTAGACCTGGCCATATGCAAATCAGTCTTGACCCTGTGCCTCATGGGAACAGTCCAGCCCGAACTGCCAAGCCAGGTCCTCCCTGGACCGGAAACAAGCATCCTAGGACCGGTTTCAGGGTTTCACCCTCTTCAGCCAGGATAGCTTGATTCCAGTGGCACAGTGAGCCCAGGACCCACGTCTGGGCATACCTGGCGCACTTAGGGCGAGAAAGCAAAAGACACACAATTGATGGACGGAATGCAGAGCAAATCAAAACATTCACCCCCAGTCAAGAGATCTGGGTTAAATCCATCATTCTTTTGCTCACCATGCCACCCCAGTTTAGACCTGGCCATATGCAAATCAGTCTTGACCCTGTGCCTCATGGGAACAGTCCAGCCCGAACTGCCAAGCCAGGTCCTCCCTGGACCGGAAACAAGCATCCTAGGACCGGTTTCGGGGTTTCACCCTCTTCAGCCAGGATAGCTTGATTCCAGTGGCACAGTGAGCCCAGGACCCACGTCTGGGCATACCTGGCACACTTAGGGCGAGAAAGCAAAAGACACACAATTGATGGACGGAATGCAGAGCAAATCAAAACATTCACCCCCAGTCAAGAGATCTGGGTTAAATCCATCATTCTTTTGCTCACCATGCCACCCCAGTTTAGACCTGGCCATATGCAAATCAGTCTTGACCCTGTGCCTCATGGGAACAGTCCAGCCCGAACTGCCAAGCCAGGTCCTCCCTGGACCGGAAACAAGCATCCTAGGACCGGTTTTGGGGTTTCACCCCTCTTCAGCCAGGATAGCTTGATTCCAGTGGCACAGTGAGCCCAGGACCCACGTCTGGGCATACCTGGCGCACTTAGGGCGAGAAAGCAAAAGACACACAATTGATGGACGGAATGCAGAGCAAATCAAAACATTCACCCCCAGTCAAGAGATCTGGGTTAAATCCTTATGACTGGGGGTGAATGTTTGCATTGTCCAGCATTCCGTCCATCAATTGTTTCTTTTGCATTTGTCGCCCTAAGTGGGAAGGGTATGCCCAGACGTGGGTCCCGTGCTCACTACACCACTGGATTCAAGCTAGCCTGGCTGAAGAAGGGTGATGCCCTGAAACCGGTCCCAGGATGCTTGTTTCCGGTCCAGGGAGGACCTGGCTTGGCAGTTCGGGCTGGACTGTTCCCACAAGGAACAGGGTCAAGACTGATTTGCATATGGCTGGGTCCAAACTGGGGTGGTGTGGTGAGCAAAAGAATGATGGATTTAACCCAGATCCTTGTGACTGGGGGTGAATGTTTGCATTGTCCAGCATTCCGTCCATCAATTGTTTCTTTTGCATTTGTCGCCCTAAGTGGGAAGGGTATGCCCAGACGTGGGTCCCGTGCTCACTACACCACTGGATTCAAGCTAGCCTGGCTGAAGAAGGGTGATGCCCTGAAACCGGTCCCAGGATGCTTGTTTCCGGTCCAGGGAGGACCTGGCTTGGCAGTTCGGGCTGGACTGTTCCCACAAGGAACAGGGTCAAGACTGATTTGCATATGGCTGGGTCCAAATTGGGGTGGTGTGGTGAGCAAAAGAATGATGGATTTAACCCAGATCCTTGTGACTGGGGGTGAATGTTTGCATTGTCCAGCATTCCGTCCATCAATTGTTTCTTTTTCAATTTTAGCATGAGCACATGCATGCATGCTACATAACCTGCAAAAAGTTGGTTCTACTCATGTAAAAACTCCAGACAGCTCCAAATGCATTACTGGACTTGTTTACACTCCATCATTATTTCCATACTAGATAGTTGTTAACCTTACATACTTGGGCACTTGTAGTATACTATAGTAAAATGATGTTACCAATCAGGATGGATACAATGTTAACATTTACACACTGTTCACACAAGGACCAGATTTCCACAGGTCTCCCTTTGCCTCATGACAAATCATGATGCCATGAAAGTCAACTTAAGACTAATCTCCCTTCAATATGTGTTGTGGCAGAAATCATGTTGCATGCAAATGCACATTGCACACAGATGAGACTTTTGACTACAAACATCATCATATGTCCTAAGTGAAAAGTCTAATGAAAGCTTTACTGAAGTAGCTTAGCTATGTATCACCTGGATCTTAGATAGTTGCCTTGAACCTTTGAGGTCCAAAGATTTGCGAGATAGATATTCCAAATTCAGACTGCGCACAACTTCATATAGCCATATGAACATCCCCAATCCTGCTTGGTAGAGGTGATAATGCCATTCAAAGATTGTATTCCTACAAGTCAATACACCTATAAAGGTTGTTGTGCATCTGAAAATATCTATGACATGAAGATTTGGGATCACTAGAGTCCCAATGGAATGGCACATCACAGCACTCTTTGCTACTGCAAACTCAGATTGCTGTATTAGAATGAGTGTAGACACTCACATGTGATCTCTACAGTTCTACATCTCACTCCCTGATGCGTGTCACAAGTCAGTGAATAACATTTTGGAGAACTATTGTAGATGAAATAACAACAGGCAAAAGTACATTAAGGAATTATGTAGTCACTAATGCTGATGGCACCAGTGATGTTTTCACACTCATGTCACTGCATAAAGAGTGCGCTGTATGCTATTTCACATGTATTAGGGCCACCATCACATGAGAGACATTAGTGAGGCAACATCAGTCCTTACACAAGGAAGATAAGTGGCCTGTGTGGTACAATTGTCACTCAGAACAACTCAGAACATGAGATGATTAATCACTGTCTGCTAAAAAATGAAGATTGGTAGTGTACTGGACTCTGCTGTGTTCCTGGTCATGAAGACAATAGGCACAGCACAGCAGTGTTCAACTACTACCGGATCTACAGAGACAATGACTCTTCTTTTTTTTTTTAGTCCTCATTTATCCAAGTTATGCTTTAAATTCAAAGACAAAGTGCGTAAACCGAACCATTAGGCAGGTGTTTTTTGTACCCGGTCGCTCCACAAGGGAGAGAAAGGATGAGATTCATCTCCGGGTCGACAATTTAGCCTCTTGGTTTGGAATGACACTGAATCTTAAGTTTTTCTTTAGACAGGTGCTTTTTTCGGTAACAGTGTCCCAACCACCGAAGCAACCTCTTTAGCATATTGATAATCATTGGACCGTAGAAACAAAAACTGAAAACAAAATATAAAGAAAGAAAGATAGTGAGTGACAAAAGGGGAAAACCCTTCAGCCCAAAAACCAAATAAGAAAAGAAAAATAGAGTGAAAAAGAAACCAAGTGTGCGATTTATATACGTGGTGCTTAGTGGGGTGTATTTAAGGTGAAGTTCTCAACCCAATCATCCCAAATTTTCCAATATTTTGTTTTCTTAACCTGTTTACCTGAACGATCTAATAAGGATACCCTTTTAATT
Organism: Calotriton arnoldi; assembly: GCA_963921515.1. Lineage (NCBI taxonomy): Eukaryota > Metazoa > Chordata > Amphibia > Caudata > Salamandridae > Calotriton > Calotriton arnoldi. The sequence continues at coordinate 184,548 of CAWUFW010003039.1, forward strand.
GAATAGATCCATTCCTCTTCTGAAGGGGAACAGGGAAGGATCCATTTAATACATATTTCCCTCCGAGCAAGGAGAACCAGTGTGAAAAAAAGGGCTTTACGATTTTTTGTTAAGATTTGATTAACAGAATTCTCTGGTAACACCCCAAAGATTATAGAGGGTATAGTTAGCTTTATCTCCTGATCCATAATGTCTGATATGATCTTACCCACTTTCTGCCAGAAAGCTTGTAATAAGGGACACCTCCAAAACATATGGACCTCGTTGGCGCTATCTTCTCCGCATTTCGGGCATTTCTTAATCACACGACTTCCCATTTTGGAAATTTTCTGTGGTGTCCAATATGCTTTATGTACTGTGAAAAGATGATTCTTTTTTAAAGGTGCAGACTTCACACGTGACCATAAAAGAGACATAGATACTTGCCCTAATTTTTCGAGGTCTACATCTGGCAAGTCCCTCTTCCAAATCTCTGTGAAGGCGACATTCGTGACTTCTCCACTTTGGACTAGCAGCCAATACCACTCTGCAACTTCTTTCCGCATTGTGTGGCGTGAACAGATCTTTGACACCATGTCTGCCTCCCCTTCCAGCTCTTTTCCTAAAGATTTCACCCAGCTTGACAATTGGAAATATTTAAATTTCGAGACCGAATGATCACATATCATGGAGAAATGATGCCATGAGAGTAGTTCAGAGTCCACAATCAGTTGCCCCCAGGTGCATATACCACATGATCGAAGTGGGATGGCAAGGGCATCCTCCAAACAAGCTGGAGTGCCTGGGGAGTCCCAAATAGGTGCTACATCACTATAATATGGGATTTTTAAAAGTCTTCTCACCTGAACCCAAAGCTTAATCGCTGCCCCCAAAATCTTCAGTCTCACCTTCTTGAAAAATCTCGGGTGGCCAAACTTTAAGAGGAAAAAACCAGCCTGGTGAGCAAAGCTAGTCGTAAGGGCCTTGAAAAGTGGAGAGAACATTGAGCTTTCCATCAACAGTTGTCGAAAGTTCTTTAAGTGGAAGGCACAATAAGACAAATATAAATCTGGGGTGGCAATACCTCCATGAGCTTTCTTCCTTCTGAATTTCTTTAGCGCTATTCTAGGGCTTTTATTTCCCCAAATGAAGCTAGAAAAAGCCCCCTGCACCCTCTTAAACCATATCTTCGGGAATTCTAACGGAATTGTATTAAACAAAAAGTAAATTTAGGGAGAATTGACATTTTTAAAAGATTGGATTTACCCAAAATGGAAAGGGAAAGGGCACCCCATCATTGCAACTGTAATTTGATCGTCTTTGTTACTTTTTCAAAGTTAACCTAGGCTATTTTGTCAATATTGTGAACTATTTGGACACCTAAATATCTAATTTCCTTTTTTGTGAGGTCACTCCTATATTGAATATTCCATTTAATCAGCTCTGTTTTTTGTTGATTAATCATATATCCGGACACTTTCCCAAAACTCCCCAGCTGTTCCCATATTTCCGGCAGTGATTGCTCTAAGTTCCCTGTTAGTATCATAAGGTCATCAGCATATAGTCCGATTTTCTTTTCCCATCCGTTACACCTAAAGGGGATGATATTCCGGTAAGCTCTTAGTTTGCATGCAAGCGGTTCAATATATATATTGAAAAGGAAGGGGGAGAGGGGACAACCCTGTCTAGTGCCCCTGCCGATTTTTATTGACCTAGTAAGATTACCATAGACAAGGATTTTTGAAGATGGATTTTTATAAATGCCTTTAGCTGCTGTTAAAAAGGTTTCCCCTAGATTAAGACGCTGAAGCATTTGGAATAAGAATGGCCAGCTGACTCGGTCGAATGCTTTTGCAGCGTCAAAAGTCATTACCGCTAATGGAATTTTATATGTTTGAGCCATGTCTATTGCCCCAATTAGGTCGTGCGTTAATTCGAAGAGCTGCCTCCCTTTCATAAAACCTTTCTGGTCTGGGTGTATAAGTGGTCCTATTACCTTATCCAGGCGTTTAGTTATTGTCTGAGTGTATAATTTATGGTCACTATTTAAGAGAGAGATAGGCCTGTAAGATTCACAGGATCTCGGGTTCTTATTAGGTTTTACTAAAATGGTTATAGTTGCTTCATCCCATGACGAAGGGAGATCTTGAGCGTCTATGAAAGCTGAGTTAAACAGCTGAAGTAGAAAGGGGGTAAGCTCTTCTTTTAAGATGACATAAATCTCGTTTGGGATGGAGTCAGGGCCTGCAGCCTTTCCTTTTTTTAGAGTACTGATAGTTTGGACAACCTCCTCTAAAGTTATGGGGCAATTTAAGTAAATTTTGTCATCGCTCTGGAGAGATGGTAAATCTAAGTCTAAAAGATAGTCATCTATATTTAATTTATTTAATGTCAACTCTTCTGTATATAAATTTTGAAAAAATTGAACAAAGGCGTCTTCAATCTCTGAATCCTCCGAAATAATGCTACCGGTGTTTGAGCATCTAAGGTCCTTTATCCTATTCCTAGACTGGTCGGCTTTTATTTTCCATGCGAGGAGCTTGCTGCACCCCTCCCCGTATTCATGGTGTGACAACCTACTGGCTTCCCACTTTTTTTTAATTATAGCTTCTAGGTAATCCGCGAGCTTATGTTTCGCTGCTATTAATTTCCGCGAAATATTCAGGTTACCAGGAGTTTTTTCTAGCTCCTCTTGATATATATGTACTTCAGCTTCTAAGGCTTTAACTTCATCCCTCGTTCTCTTTGTTTGGGCAATAGAAAAAGTTGTTAAAATACCTCTTAGGAAGGCCTTAAAAGAATCCCATATCGTGTGAAGTGGCGCTGAATTGAGGTTAAATTCGAAAAACTCCTTTGTTGCTATTTTTTGTTTTTCAATGATTGTGTTTTCCAACAGTAATGATCGGTTTAAGGTCCACCTACGAGATGACTGTATCTTAGCAATGGCGATTTCCAGCACCACCGCCGAGTGATCAGACAAATGTTCCGGGACATGGCTGACCTTAATGGTATTTTTGCCTGTAACAGCATCGACCAGAAAAAAATCAATGCTGGAGCGGTGTCCGCACTTCTTGTTATGAAAAGTAAAGTTCCCCCCTGCTGTTCCTGTCTTGGGTCCCATCTCTCTCCAAATATCTAAAAGCCCCATATCTAACATCAACTGTTTTAAGGCTGCTCTCATATTTTGTGTTGTTGCCGCTGCTCTACTAGAAGTTGAATCCTGACTAGGGTCCAAGACCAGATTAAAGTCACCTCCAATTATAATAGGATCATTCATGTTGATTAGTTGAAGAAGTAAGGTATATAGTGGGGCCGGGTCATCTAAGTTTGGTCCATAGTATCCCACAAAAGTCAGCCAAGAGCCATTAATTTTGGCTTTGGCTATTGCCCACCTCCCTAAATGATCAACAAAACAATCCCCCAATATTGCTTGGACAGTTTTTTTGAACACAAGAGCAACCCCTTTTATTGTGCACGTTTGAGTAGTACTAATACAATATTCTATCCATCTTTGATTTTTTAATATTAATTCCCATTCCTCCTTGAGCAAATGGGATTCTTGAATGAAGAACACATCACTGTCTGATGATTTTAAATATTCTAATATTTTCTTTCTTCTAAATGGGACCCTAAGACCATTTACGTTCCATGACATAATTTTCAAGTTCTTTGTTTTTTCTGTCCTACCTACATCTGTCATTAGAAAAATAGATGAATTAAAGAAACAAGTCTATGTATATTACCTATAATTGATAAGGTAAGACACTTATCCAGATCTATCTGAGATATTTGAGATAATTGACTGCTATTTATAAATGAGGACAATTGTTTTTTTCCCACATGCTCCCCCACCCTGTGAAAAAACGTGAATTTTGAATTTTATTTTTATTTGTGACCCTCCCACCCACTTGCATTTCATCCCTCCACCCTGGGGAACCCTCCCTCAATACTAGAGGTATACCTGGGCTACCTCTATGTTCGGGCTCTGTCTCTAACTAGGCAGGGGTTTTACATTTCTCATTTGGATGTGCCTTTAATCTGGGCAATTAGGGAATTAACTTCAAACGGGTCTTTAAAATTAAACATTTTATTATTCCACATCACCCTTAAAGTAGATGGGAATCGTAAATTTGCTGTGGCTCCCAGACCTCTTAATTCTTGGATGGATTTCCCTAATTCTCACTGTTTGTCTTGTGTTGCACGGGAGATATCAGATCTAACACGGAACGACCAGTCCCCTCTTTTGTACACTCCTGCTTTTAAGCCCCCAGCAAGGATTTTATCCTTTATTAGATATGTTTTAAAGTTGACTAAAATCCTTCTCAGGTTTTTTTCCCTGCTCACTTGGAATATGGGTCACGATGAACTCTCAGTATGTCATCCTCCAGGGTTTGTCTTTCAATATCCGGATGCAGTTCTTTGAGAATGTTAATAATAAAGGACCTTATATCTGTTCCTTCAACTTCTTCTGGGATGTTCAAAATCCTACCATTATTCCTTCTTGCGTTATTTTCCAAACTTTCTAGTTTGTCCCGCAGTTCTTTATTGCTGTATTTTAACCTCATGATCTCAGAAGAGTTATTTTCTGCTTTTTCCGTGAGATCCCCCAAGGCTGCTTCCATGGCACCAACTCTCTCAGTTATATCATTCATTTTGGACTCTAGCGTTTCACAGACTGCTTGAATTTTTGATTGGTTACTTTCTGATATTGCAAATTTTTCTCTGATCTCAACTAATAAGGTAGCTAATAGACCCTCTGTAGAGGACTGAATTTCTAGGTTGGGATCAGTAATTGGAGACATTAACTCTTCCCTCAGCTCGTTTCTCTGTTGGCTGGACCGCCCCCCCTGAGTATCGGGGTTGGAGTTTTGGCATATGTTTTCGGTGTTGTCTTTTTCTATCTCAACTGATGATGCCAAAGGCGAGAATCTATTTTCGAGAAGTACCGGATCCATATCTGTTCCTAATCCCCCAGTATTTAATGTTTTATGCAACTCGGTGGGGGTCAGATGTGTAGGGACAGTACTGCTACCTTTACTTAGAGTAACCGTATGTGCAAATTCAGAGTTTAACTGTTTACCCTGGGAAGCTTGAACTGCTTGGACGAATTAAGAAGGGCGAGAAGTTTGAGCTTGTACTTTAAAGTATGAGCGGAGTGATGGTGTAACTCGAATACTAACTGGTTTAGGTTTAATTTGTTTTCTCTTTAGTTAGGGTGGGGTCTTCTCTGTCTGCGCTTTTTTCTTCTGCTGAGCTCTGACAGTTTTTTTAGGGTTAATTTGCGTTGAAAGTGTAGCACTCTCTTTGTTGGAAACCTCGGGTGGAGACCGACTCCTGCCCCAGATATCTCTACTTCTAAGAGTATATCTATTTAATCTGTTTGCTCCCGTATATATCTCAGCAGGGTCCCCACTAGTTTGCTGTTCCTCGCATAGAAATCCCCTCTCCACATTTAATTTAGGCCCCCAGTCCCCCCTTCTCCTCCTTACCGGGGTCATTTGCAAGTGTCATAGACAATATTCAATTGTCTTCAAGAACGCCACCTCGTTTTGAAACCAGCCGGTTTCTGCAATATCTGCGATATCCGCGTTGTTATGCCCCGTTTTCGCCTTAACCCCAGTTTCTGGAGGGGACTGTGCCAGGACACCAGGGGCCGTCAAAATTTGCACTTGAGACGCCGTAGAATCAACCACTCGCCCCCGCTGCCCCGGAAGCTGACCCTAGCCGTGTTGCGCCTGCCACACGCAATCCGTGCTGCTGTCCAGCGGCTCTTTAACGGCGTCTCCTCCTTTCCAGACGCCACCGTCGCTCTGGTGCAAGACACACCAGAAAAGACACCAAAAAGAGCAGAACAGAAAAGCCGTCCCGATACCGCCGCAAATTCACATCCAGGTACTGTGTGTTACGCTTATTCTGCCAGGATTGAGCAGCAGCCTGCGACCGCTCTAACTAGTGGCCGCCATTTTCCCCCTCGCATCCAGGACCCTCGACAATGACTCTTCTTGTGTGTCGCACATGGTTCACCCTCAGAATTGATGGGTAAATGCCTGCCTGTAACACATAAAGTTGACAATGTAACATGTATGACTCTGGCCAGGACTCATCTCCTTGTCACTGCTATTGGGCCCTCACCTTCCCATTAAGCTCTTGGTAGACCATCACCGGTAAGTGGGCCATTAGGGGACTCAGGGTCCAGTGCAAGCCCCATCCAAGTTGGGACCTCCATGTTCTTCCTGGTCCAGAGCCTCAGTTCCTTCCACCTCTTCCTTCAATGGACCTTACGGGTGATGGCTCCCCAAAGGTCTTTCTTCTGATAGGCGTTGACCTGTATGGATGCAATAGGTGAAAAAACAGACTGTAACTGCAAATTTTAGGATATGTGGCTGTTTGATACACATTTTGTACACACCTAGCACAATAATTCATCAATAGTCAACACAATGCATTTGTAAATGTCACCTGCTAAGCACTACAAAAGCATGAATACACACTTTTGTGGTCATCTGCTGGCTGTCCTCAACCCTGGTCATGACCTACACTGACTGAGCCATCACACTAACATCATGTAGGCAAGGGCCATCCTACATGTACTGTGATGTAAGGTACTATGACACACTACACACCATAGAGACCCTCTGAAGGATGAATTACTTGTGGTTGACTGTACAGACACCTTTACAGCCAGGCACAGTGACTTGATGCATATGGTCCAAAGAACCTGGTACCATAGTATGGACTACATCCTAAGACTTAGGTCACAATGTAAGGCCTGGCATGTGTGTAACTGAGAACTTCCACTCTGGGATGTGTGGACATATTGACTTCTTAATCGGTTATCACACTACATCAGATTGAGTTTGTGTGGCATGTGCTGCCATCACAGGACACACCTTTTGCCATATGTGGCACTGTTACAGGGATGACATTCAACATCCCATTGTATGTCTTGTTTTATAGGATTGAATGTAGAAAACTGGTGAATAACATTTAGAAAGTAACCAAATATCTACACTGGTAATATGTCAGATGTGCAATAGGCTTATACAGTGGTAGCATGGCTTATGGAAAACAGACAACAGACCTGTTGGAGTAAGGTGACTGCCATAAGTCAAAGACACACATTGACAATGTGGGTCAATGGAAAGAAGTATCAGGTAAAGGTGTTACCCCAGTCACCATTCCAAATAAAGTACATGCAAGCAATCAGGGCTACCATTGTGGCATCCTGGTCGAGCGAATTTAAAAGATCGACCAGGAGGACGCCGCATTGCACTTTCGATCGTCTCACCCCTCGGACACCAATTGAAGTGTATCCATTGGGGTGGCTATATTCCCCTTGAATAGGTTAGTTCCTATTGACATTGCAAATTTTTTTATGTAATAAAGAGCATGACCCATTGAGAGTCTTTCGTTTTAAGACATCGCCAGAATAGTGGCATCCTTTGTGACATCAAACAGATAATTGCTGTTTGGTCAGGAATCATTGAAACATATTTAACTTTGGAAGTCCAGATACCGCTGTATCAGATTACTACGTTATGCCCTGAAGAAGTCCAAGGTTCTTTACTGGACGAAACGCGTTGGCTGATGTTTTTAAGAATGTCAAATGAAAGAAGAATAAAGGAAGAAAATGCAACTGGACTGTGCTATGTTTTGTGCTTCTTAAATTGTTGATACATTTCATTGTAACACAGAACTCTATTGTGTTGTATGTGGTGCAGCTTTGTTCTATGCTTTGGTTTCATAACTAATCTCTTTGTTTTAGTCTGTTTTAGATACCTTCACCATGGCATCTTCATGTGGACATGTCAGAGTTGTGACATTAGCAGGTACATGATGCTGTTCAGAAGTATGAAGTGGACATGGATTGTTCCTGGGAATGTCTGTCACAGACTTTGGGTTAACAAAACCTGTACCAAAGGAGCATGCACAGTGATAGGATGGAAGTTACGAGGTTTCCATTGAACTTTGTCATTTTGGTGTGGTGGTCCTAATGCAATAAGTGTGGCATCATGTGCGTCAACACAATTTTGTGTCGGACCCAAATCATGCTATTCGGCATTTACATTGGCTAAATCCTCATTGTGTATGAACTGGATGTAGCTGTTGATGTGTCTGCTCATTGTCGACCAAAGTGCTTGTGGCACATTACTGACACTTGTTTGTGACATTCCACCATCTGCAGCAACACAGGATTGGAATGAGTCTGTGATCAGAAACTGTTGTACTATCAAGTGTCTGTTTATTGTTCCAAATGATTTGGGGTTTCTTTTGTGATGTAGGAGATATAGCTCTAACTGATGACAAACCTGTTTTAATGTTGCCTATTCTATGGAAAATTGCCTGATGTGTCTTCTCCTTCCATGTTGTTAAGGTCTGCACCTGTGAATCTGATCACTGACACAGATTATTTGAGTAATGTATGATTTGCTATGTTTCTGACATAATGCCAGCCTATGATCGAAACAATGGAATAAAAATGTTATAATACCAGACACTTTTATGTATGTGTATCTTGTTTTGTCATTGTAAAGCTCACATGGGAATACATATACATAACTAGATGTGAGAGATACTGCAGGAGGCAATGAGTTTGTGACTAGTGCCTTCATTGCAGTGACTGAGGAGAAGATAAACAATGTGCAAAACCAAACAGGGAAAACCAAAAGTGAAGAACTCAGTCATGCTGAATGAAACCAAAGTTGTAGATGCCAGAATTTCTGAAGTCCAAAGTCCAACATACTACTCCCATCAGAATGGAAAAGTGGCCAGAGATAGTCCACAAAGTGAATGTGTTTCACACACTGGAAGAACTTAGGTGCAGGGCTTCTTACTGGTGGTGGTGGGTATCTTGCCATCCTGATCTCCTAGATCTGTGGGTGGATGTCCCCTCCTTTTGGGGAGGGGGATCCGCTGCTGCAGAGACAGGGGTGTCTGCAGACATGTCTTCCTCTCCCTTACTGTATCTGCCGCAGATGTTGATGCCTGGATGTACTTGGACCACAGGAAGGAGTAGATGCAGGTAAAAAAGCCCTGCAGAGGGGATGTTGATGTCCCTTAGCACCCCAGCCAGGGAGGCCATGTTGGTGTTGATGCCAGCCACCTCCTGGTATGTGTCCCTCTGCAGTTGCATCATCTGCTTCATTTCCCTAAGTACCTGGCCCATCACACCTTGAGACTCCCAAGACTTGGGTGATGGTGGGCTGGGTGTCAGTGGTTCCAGTGTGCTCATTCAGCAGGCCCACAATTATCCTCCCATGAACCCTACCCCCATGGGCCTGAGCCCCTGGCCCAGACTGCATCCTCCAAGTAGTTCCTGGTTTCGCAGTGACTGGGTTGGTGTGTGCCACCTCAGAATCCTAGATTAGGGGGCACAGGAAGTTAGTGACTGTGCTGGTTAACCCCTTGACCGCGATCGGAATTCCGCTCGTGTGCTGGACATTCCGATCGCGGGTGTGGTCATGACGAGCTCAGCTCGTCATGCGCACAGCGCTACCGCGCAGCATGACGAGCTGAGCTCGTCACGCGCATCGAAGGGGTTAAACAAGTTTGGGGGCAGGGGTTGGCTGTGTTTTTCAAGCTGTGGTGGGAGGTGTTGTTGTGGGCACAGTGAGTCCCACTGTTGCCGTCTGCCCAGGCTGACCAGATGGGCCAGGAAGGTCATCGATGTTCACATCTCCAGGAGTGTTGTCATCACTGAGAGCTTGATCCTGGGATGAAGTGGGAGTCTTTTCGGTGGCCAAGCTCTGGCCAGCTGCTCTGCCAGATAAACCTGCTGGGAAATAGAGAACATTTGTATTGGTGTGCGTCCACATTGTTTGTGTCACAGTAAGTAGAGACCTAGGATGACAGAAAATAGGTAGATATTATTATTATGATCTATTTGCGTGGTATTAAAGTTGGTTACAAGACATTTGGAGACATACAATACATGTAGTAGAATTGAACAGGTCAGTAGACATGCTGATATGTATCATTTTGGATTTAGGGATTAACATGACATCTCCAAAACATTTCAAGCAACACAATGTAGAAGTAACATGTACATTTGACCATTCCAAGGTCTAGCTGTGTTGAATACAGGCGAACACACAAATTAGTTGTATATTTAGCATTATTTATCATGTGAGCGGTGCAGAGTCAAAGGGTAACCTGCCACTTCTAATCAGCTGAGTTACCTTCATGACTTACATATATTTTATGTACACACTTGGTATGGTGTCACTCATGCCATCAAAAGTTTCAGTTGAGGATACCAGGACACCATCAATCAAAGTAGGGAGACATGTCTCTGAATAGAGGGTTATATGTACATTGCACAGTCCATGATAAGTCAACATCAGTTGTAACATGGCAGACAAGTGAGCTGGGGCAAAAGAACTACAGAATCTGTAACAGGGCCTCTTGGAACATGTAGACATTTCTATCTCAACTTACCAATACTTGACAAATAGTACTCTGCATTATAAGTGAACATCAGTTTTAACATGGCAGACAAGTGAGCTTCCTGTCTATTCCTTCCTTTTCCTGTCATGCCCTCAGTATTCAGGATGGCATAGACATTCTCCTCCCAGGGAAGGAGTTGTAATGGGCCACTGGGAGTGCCACCGCCAGTCCTCTGGTCCTCCAGGTGGTGCTTGGAGGCCAGGCTATGCATCTTCAACCTCAGGTCATGCCACCCCTTCCTAATATCACCCTGCGTGCGCAGGGTGGTACCAACAGCATTAACTCGGTTGACTATCCTGTTCCACAATTCGGTTTTCCTACTGAGAGGAGTATGTTGCACTTGGGCTCCAAATATTTGTGCCTCTACTCTAATATTTTCATCCAACATGACTAACAACTTAGCTTCTGTGAAATGTGGATTTTTGGGGTGACTCATGGCTATAAAATAAAGTGAGTGACAAATAAACAGAACACCCAAGGGATAATAGTGAGTAGGCTAAAACAAAAGAAGGGTGTGGAGAGTGCTAAACGGGAAGATGAAAAAGGGTTGCCTTAGCTCAAAATGCACAATACGGTACTGCCTGTCTTGTGAGCTGCAGTTGAGAAGCATAGGATCATGGTCAGAGATGGGATGTGTTTTATAGTGTGATTTTCAGGTGTTTTTACTTGGCCAAAGGACATCAGCTGTGTAGCTTTTGAATCCATTCAATGGGCACTGTTGTGGTGCTTTGCTGCGAGCTTACTGCGGCGGTCTACCACAATCGGGGAACTGCAACTAGAGAACCGCCACTACAATTGTGTTGTCATAATATTCTCGGCAAGAAACCACGGCCTTGACAACATCGGAGTGCGAATCCCCAACATTGCAGACTGCTGCCGCTCAGGTGGGAACCACACCATAGACGCGGTTGCCGTTTCAGGCTACATGATTCATAATACAGTGGGCGGAAGACCACCAGCGCAGCGGTCTTCTATGGACCACGGCGGTCAGGCATCAGACCGCCAAACCCGCAATCAGCTCCTCTGTCCCATTTTTGGAAGTTGAAGATCTGCAGTGGGACAAAACTGCAGGTTCTAGCCAACAAGGGATCCACAAGGTCAGATATCCCTCCTGCAAGGAGCTGCTGAACAGGATTTGCTGTTACAGAGAAGTGCACAGAGGGAGCTGCAGCGAAGTCAGGCCTACTGGCAATGCACCTTGGACAGCTCAACGAGCAAGTATGTCCCGGTCTCCTCTCTTTTTCAGTCAACAAATTTCAAAGTTCCAAGATTTAGATTTGGGTTCTCTGGGCAACTTTAGCACCACTTGAGAGTCAGGATTCACTCAGGCAGCGTGCAGGTTTAATATGGTTGGAGCTTTTCTGTGCCTGAGACTCTGTTCAGGAGGCCAGTAAGTTTAACAAAAGTACCCTCAGGGTCAACTCCAAAGCTTCATAAGGCACTCAACTCTTGCCACACATACATGCTACATTCAAAACCATTTTGTCACCATAAGTGGGTACCACAAAGATTGAGAAAAATACATATGGCTTTAATTTACATATATAAACAACTATAAAAATATATATTTTCTTTTGTGCTCAGCATCCAAATATCTCATGTATATTAAAAACACATGTACCACACAATAAATATTAATAAAGAGAAAATCAAAAACATAAAAACTAAGAAATATTTTTCAAAAGCAAAACAATAACACAAATAAAGAACAGTTAAGACACATCAATTGGTCTATTGAAAAATCTTCAAATCTGCTATTTGTATCAACAGGTATCCATGATCGTATCAATCTCTTATATAAGGTCTCCCACAGTACAGCAGATTCTGCATTTCTATATGCCAATGCGTTTCAGTGGGTATATTTGTTAAAAACCACCTTCTTCAGGACTACACAAATGGATTTATCTCCCACACATTTTCAAAAAAACATCTATGGAAAAGGACAATGACATAATTTTAACAACATTAAACAACATAAATAATCCAACCCTCCATTACATATCATAAAAGACCAATGAAAATCACTTGATTACAACCACGTGCATCACTCAATCACCATGGTACTCATGTAATTTCAAAGTAAAACCATGCATTTCATCTATCCAATCCCATGGCATACATTCACTCTCGTACTTCATTTTTAGCGCCAATAAGGGTCAAGGATGAATATAAATAAAAAATGATCAAATCATACAGTCTCACTAAATGGTGCTATCTCCAGGGCAGTGAAACTCCTATTTCTTAAAGATAAACTATTGGAAAATTATTTTCCTTTTCTCAATTGGACAAGTGGGAGGTGCAGACCATCATCCACTACTGAGAAAGGAGAAGCCACAATCAAAACATTCTTACCTAACCTCCATTAACCTATATGAACCTACAAAATTAGTGAGGACTCACCTGGTTACCAAATGACTGGATTTAATGAACTTATTACAATTATCCACTTCAAATCAGAGCTGGCCCTCAGACCAAGCACTCAATATCTTTTGTTGCGCAGGAGTCCTTTCCTACGAGTATTCCTATTTAAAAATTATTCATGCCTATAATTAATTCCAGAACACCATTACTGGTTCCAATTTTTTTAGATAAAACTTTTAATAAAAACAAAACCCTCACAGTCCTTACCTATAAGTCCAAATCTCACTTCCTGGGTTTTGAAGGTCAAAATCTTCCCACTACACACAATATAAGAGTTCACATTAAATATCTCACAATCACCCACTCTGATCCAAATACAACACCGGAGTAACTTATTCTGCCTCAACTCAGTCCATACACAAACATGTGAGTCATATGTCTCCTTCAAATGGAAAATCCCCCTTTCTTTTCTAGATATTAAATAAATCATGAACAAAAAATTAGATAAACAATGTTTGTAAGTTTATAGACCGACAAACTATTTCCTGATATGTGCCACAACATTGCCATTGCCTGTACATCTCTAATCCCTTCATAGCAAATACATAGTGGCACTTATGTCTATTGCACTTATCTCCAGACTCACTCGTTTCATTTCCTCCTCAATTTCTGCCAATATTAAAAGGCATGGTTACGTTCAGGCCTTGAATATATATGCCCCTAAATCTTGAACTACAAATACGTATTAGGGCTAATATCGACCCTCCACCATGTGATCTGTTCAGGAGGCCAGCCAACTAGCTTTGGAATCACTCTAGAAGTCCTGTGTTTAAGTAGAAGAGCAGGGCTCATGCTGCATGGCAGACCTCTGGGGGCTCGGAGCAGGTTTCAGGCAGCAGAGCAGTCCTTCTTGGTGCAGCAAAGCAGTCTTCTGTCATACACAGAGGGCCTCAGCAGCAGGCAATCCACTGAGGGTTTTTCCACAGGTCCAGAAAGTGAACCAAAGAGTAGGTCTGAGAGTCCCATTTGTATACCTGGTGCCCAATTTGAAGTGAGAGAAACTTCTGGAAGCTTCCCCTCCTAAAAGTGTCTGGAATTACCTGCCTGGCTGATCTGGTCCCAGTCTGCTTGCAGGCATGATAGGTTAGTGTGAAGTTCTTTGTGTGTGTGTGAAGCAGAGAGTTTTGAAGTGCAAGTAGGGCTGATCACAGCTCTGACCTCCCATGTTGCCTAAGATAGCCCATCCAAGCACATTAGTCCCTCTATTGTGTAGCTCACTGGGAGGAATATAAAAAGGCCAACTCGCACTCACACCTAGTCATGTGATCATCCAGGAACAGGCTGCATGCACCAAATGCGGAAAATACAAATTTTCAATAAGTGGCATTTTCAGAATTGTAACTTAAAATCTGACTTTACCATTAAAGAGGATTTTACATTACAATTCATCAGAAACCAAACATGACTTTCCTACCGGCTCCCAATCAAAAACTATCACCTATAATATACAATAAGGTAACCCATTGTTATCCTATGGGAGATGTAAGCCTTACAGGACATGTAAAACTTTAAAGTACATGTCCAACTTTTTAAAAACACTGCATCCTGCCCTATAGGCTGTTTACGGCCTTCCTTAGGGGTGGCACAGGTATTAAAAAGGGAATTTCAGGCTTGGCAAAGGGATTATTTTGCCAAGTTGAATTGCCAGTTTAAATCTGTTGGCAGCCTTCAGTGGCAGGCCTAAAGCATGTTCTACAGGGCGGCTTAAGTGTGTGGCACAATATGTGCTGCAGGCCCACTAGTAGTATTTACTTTACTGGCCCTGAGTAAACCACATTACTAGGGTCTCTAATAAGTAAATTAAATATACTGATCAGGTGTAAGCCAATTTTACCAATTATTTAGGGAGTGAGAACAGCACTTAGCCCTGGTTAGCAGAGTCCTAAGGCCAACAAAAAAAAATTCTGAAATATAGGAGAGGTGAGGCAAAATGTTTGGCAGAAGACCACCTTAAGGTTGACAGGTTTAACAACTACTATTTCAACATGTCTTCTCCTCCTCCTCAACATTTCTTATTTCTCCCTTAAGACAAGCAGCTGTCAAATCTGCCACACCTCAGTACTTCCTCAGACTCCCACCATTAACACTGCCTCAACATCATCATTGGAACCTCCTTCTGCTAACTTTTAGCAATGGCAGCAGAAGGCTTCATGCCAAGGACTTGAAAGTGACTATTTATGGATGGGGAGAATTTGTAATTCCAAATTGATTCATATTTCCTACTAACAATCAGAAGGTGATATCAGAAGTTGAACCATCATGCCCCCCACAATTAGTAGCAAGTCCAATAAATAGTTAAGGAGGGCTAACGTATAGAGCATTGCTGTAGCTCTTCTGAGGGGCAGTTACCACCAAGGTAACAGCCCTTTGGTTGTTTTCTTGAAAGTAAGGAAGTATATTTTAAGGCCCTTCATAAGAAGAAATCAGGCGGACACCACCTGAGGGAACAAATGAGCGACTGGTGTCAAATGTGAACTCCATGGTCACATGCCATAGTAACAGAGGGAAAAAACATTCATTCAGATAGTCATGTTAACCAAAATTACTGGGCCCATGATAATAATAATTTGTGTGTTTTTAATATGGCGATTTTAGCTGCTGCTGAAATCTCCATGTGGAGCACTAAGAAAAAACATGTGGGCATTGGCATGGAACCACTGATTTCCCCACATTTTATTTAATTAAAACATGTAATCCTCATTATTTTACCACCCCCAGAATTACCAGGATCCTTAGTAACGATAATTGTGGGGGTCAGGAAATGACAGGGATTACTCCAGGCCATTGATAATGAGGTCCTGAGAGTATATGGCCACAAACAAGATCAACATTGAGAAAGGACTACCAAATATAACAACCTAATGTTTTGTGAATTAAATTAAGTGAGTTGGCTGACATGCAATTAACTACCATGAACAGAGAAGACTAACGGTTATTGCAAGCAATTTCCTCAATGATATCTACTTTTACTAGAAAGAGCATTTGTTGCTGATGTATGTATAGAAAGAAGGACCATGGGAGCAGAATATATAGTCAGGGGAGCAATATATTTGTCATAATGTATCACGCTAAGGGCCGAATATGGAGCAATGCAATATTGCAGAGATCTATATTGCAATGAGAAAGAGGATAGAGGAACTACCTGAGTTATGTCTTAGAGAAAGTACCTGATCTAATTTCAGCCATTCTCCTTAATCCCCATCTAATGATGTCTATTCAAAGTAAATGAATGACCCATGTTCTGAACACCACTGAGAGATTCAAAAGTAAGTAGCAGGAATGTAATGTGGCTATAATGTCATCAAGAGTGGTGGCCAATTTTGTCTTGATGCGTGTGAAAGGCAAAACTTAACTGTGCAGGATGAAGGGCCCAGCATCTTCCTTGAATTTAAGATGTCCTAGACATCTGCACAGATATGCAAGAATTGTCAATTTACAACGTTTCAGCCATGATACATTTTTTTAAACTTGAGTACATAAAACAAAGGTTCATCAATAAATAAAGCATGCTGTTTAAAATCAATATCATACATTTGCCGGAAGGGAAGGGTTTGAAAGTAACCTTTAAAAAGAGAGATGCACACTGTCAGAGAATGTATTATAAATAAATGGGCTAATCTTGGCAAAAATGGTTGTCTTGCAAAGCCAATCAGTGAAATCATAATGTTCCATTCCACTGAATATAAGTATGCAGTTTTATTTAAAACAGATGGCAAAGGAATGCTTAAATCCAAAAGATCCTTTGAATTTCTTGAAAATGTGACTGATCAGTCTTGTATAATGGGACATGCACCCTTTCACAATAGCCTCAAATGTCACATTCAGATGCACTGATTAAGACAACCCATTACATTTTAGTCAGGTAGTTCACATCTTTTCAGACATGCTTCTCATCTTTCATGGTGAACATGAGATTAAAAATGTAAAAGCCCAAATCTCTACACAGAGGTCTGTAACATATTTTCTGGATGCCCAAATGTCTCCTGACTCCTAGGGAAAAGTTCATGAGGCCCCAGTTCAGTTTCTTTGCACAAAGGGCTTTCTGGTATTCCTCTGAAGCAACAGCAATTCTCTATGTCCACATGTCCTTCTTACGGAAAACTTTTCAGGCAAGCAGGAGAAATAATACGTTTCCAACTGGTCTGCTGGTTTTCTCCAAATATGTCAAATCTTCTTTTATCTTTAGCATATCTGGCACACTCCAGATTTTCTAGAGACATTCTAGAACATAAGAAGGCTTCCTAGCTTGACTTGATCCCTTCAGAACACAGAGAGCAAAGCAGGAAAAATATAAAGGTAAAACAAGTGTGTAGCCTTGTGCCAATTTGAAGAAACAATGACCAAATCAAACTAAGGGCCATAAGTACAAATGTATCAAATAGCAATTACCAACAAGCTAATTCTTTTGAATTGCAATTAGTACTCACTAACCGGAAGCAATAAATGACTAAATAAATAGCGATTCGTTATTTGGATGGTGTCGTATTTGGTATTTACAAAATCATATTTAGTGTTTTCCTAAATAGCGAATGAAGTCTCAAATAGCAAGCCTCCCATTTGGCATACAGTGACGACATCAGAACCAGGAAGTAGTTCTGTGTCTAAAACTGGAGAGTATTCATGCTGGAGACCCCTAGGAGAATCCATATGTAATCAGACTGTGTGTTTGCAATCCACCCATTTTGGACCCCAAAAAGTTACGTAAGGACAGTAGCAAGGATGCGGGGAGCAGAAAAAGAAAACTAAAGTTCTCTGAGAAAAGACTAAAAATCCTTACTGATGAGCTTGTTGGGCACCATGACCAACTTTTTGGAAAGTCTTCCCTGACAGCGCTTCAATCCCAGAAAAAGAAGATGTGGAAGACAATACAGAAAGAAATCAATGCAGTAGGAGTGATCCAGAGATATGTAAAGGAGATATGTAAGAGATGTTATGATCTCAGATCACGTACCAAGGAGAAGGTGATAAGCCATCTATGTGAGGCAAGAGCAACTGGTGGAAGACCCCCCACACCAACTGCCATTGAGGAACTAGTGCAAACCACACTGGAGCCAGAATCTGTCAGTGGATTTGGGTCGATTGACACTGCAAACCTTCCGGGAACCTCACAAGGTAAGTTAAATATTGAATTATAACATGAAATATTATATGTTTCAGGGTAAAGGCAGACAGTTATATATATTGAGAACCCATACTGATGCAGTTAATCCCAAAACCTAATGTTTGCAACATAGTATATATAAAAGTAATAGTCCATGAACTTTCAAAGTGCATCATGGGAGACATAGTTTTAACAAACATAGCAAAGGAATGGAATGGAAAAACAATCTAATTGTACCTGTAGGAAATAGACTGAAACTACTAGCAAGTATAAATGACTAAATTAATCACAATCCATTTTTTAACAGGAAACTCTCCTCAAGAAACTGACCATTTAGAAAGGGATTGCACAAAAGACATTGAGATGCATGTAGATGGACCCAATGATAATCGCAGCCGGCTCACCAAGAATCCCCTGCCTGGAGTGCATCCAGTGGATTTGTAAGGGTTTTGTTCAGGCACATAGTGGGAATTGTGATACCAGCCTTTCAAGGACCATCTTGGAGATTCCAGACCCTTGGAATGTGTTTTGAACACTTTGGACCATCAAAAGGAACTTCAAGAAGAAGTTCCAGAAGTATGGAGCAACTTCGGAAAAAAGCTTCCGAAGGGGACCAACTGAACCGCAAGACCCAAGTCAGCCACCTTCAACTGCAAGCTGGCCTGACCTGCTGGTTCGTCCCACTGAAAAGCTCTGGAGGTCCGACGTCCAGAGATTGACCAGGAGCTCCCTGGAAAGCAAGCCGGCCAACCCTCACTAAATCCGGACTGGTGTAGAACATCGAGGGACCACGGCAGAAAAAGCTACAGAAAAGTGAGAAGGTAAAATTCTGACCAAGGCCTAATGCGAGGGGTATTTCAGCAGGGCTCCATTGCGGTCAGCCTGAAACTTTGACTTTGTCCCGGTCAAGCGCGACCAGATGTCTCAAAGTGGTGCTATAGGTTTCTAAGTGCTATATAGTGCTAAATCTTTAAAAATTCATATATCTGGTTCCCTACATTGGATTTTTGTTGTGTTAATGTCATTTTAAAGATAAAAATTATTTCCTATTTTTATAAATTGGTGTGGGATTTTTATTTGGTGTTGTGTCTTAATTATTTACTGACTTGGTGTTTTTAAATGCTTTACATACCTGTCTCCTAAGTTAAGCCTGCCTGCTTGCAGCCAAGCTACCAAGAGTTGAGCATGGGAATAATTTATTAAGACCGATACTGAGCCCTAGATCATGTTAGTGGCCTCATTGCCAGTGGTAGATGCATATTTACAACTACTAATAACCCACTTTCCAATAGTTACAAACTGTGTCTAATACCCTAGCTGCCAATCAGATGTCAATGAACAAACATTTTGCTAATTTGACTGATACAATCAAGACCTTTTGCATGAGATTACAACAGGAAAACATACATCACAGATTTCATCCTATACTGACGGTTAGCACAAGCCACAACCACCCCAATTGGCTAGCACAGGCCACAACCGCCTTAACATGGTGCACTCTTGCAAGTCACTAATGCCGTGGAAACTATACAAACAATGCAAATTGCTAGTGGCACACAACTTGGAGTGGGAGGAAGCGAGGACCAAACCAGTGTGAGCAGCATTTTAGCCATTGAAAGTCTAACTCTGTGTTGGAGCAGGAGTTGCAGTGGTGCTGGGAAAAAGGTCGGACCAAAGACATCTGTTCACGTCAAATGCAATCTGTAATATATTCTTAACTCCAATTATCTTTCATTGCTAAACAATTGCATATTGTTTCCTTTTTTATATACTAGTGTCTGAAAAGAGGTACATCATTTCTGATATGCATTATGTCAGCTGAAAATAAAGGTATACTCAATTGTACAACCTACAATACTTTTTTCAAATTATTGATGTAATATTTAATGATTGTACATAGTTACCATGAAAAATGATGATTAGCAATATTTGCTTGTCTCAATTTCAAAATAAGGACTCTTGCTATTAAAAAGTAATAAGTTCAAGTTTCTTTAAGAGGTTTTTAGGGAATAGGATGAGATGCTACAAACGTGAGAGATTCTGACACCAAATAACTACACCACACTGTTGGCAATTCCCTTCAGGGGGCATTTTCCAATCGAATAGCACAGGGGTAGCATTGGAAGCACACTTGGTTGCAGTTTATAGGCTATTTGTTTCATCATGGAATTATTACATATTTTACTATATAAAGCAAAAAGTGTAAACCATTAATTAAATATGTACATACTTAGTTAAACATTCCTAGAGGTGGAATAAGTAAACTAGGGGAAGAGGAGGGAAGCATACCCACTCCTTCTAAGGAGACGCCCACAATTTCTATGACATACAGGTCTTTGATAAATAAATTAAATATTGAGGTTGACAAACTGGTGTGGAGTTGGGGGGAGGAATTAGATTAAGTTAATATTATACTAGATACTGGCGGTCTGATTCACACAGGTAAATTTACACTTTTGTAGGTTTTCAGTTGTTTTGCATTCAGAAACGGATTTATGAGTGAGGGTGGGCAGAGCTCCCGGAGTTGCACTGCACAAAATTCTGCAGCGTTGCATAAAAACTCAGTGGAATTCCATGGAGTTCCGCGAGCGGGCGGAGTTGCTCCACTTGCCCACCCCTAATAAAAACAATGCAAACAGACTCATAGAAAGAACAAGTGCCCGATAATTAAAACATGCTTCTCTAATCTCAGACTGTGCCCTGCTTACCAGTACTGAAAAACATGACTCTGCATGTCAAAGAATGACGACTGCGTTCACCATTACCGCCGCAATTGACGTAATACAGAAGTGCTCCCCCATTCGGCAATATCAACCTCAATTGTCCAATGACCGAAGATGTGTGCAAGCGTATGTCTCAAGCAGACAATTTAAAGGCGCCTTGAGCAAAACACCAATAGTGATGCAGCCATCTCCTGAAAACAATATAATTGGAGATGTGTATACAGATATACTTAGAAAAGGCAATATAAAAAAAGCCATACCACTCTGAGAAGTTAAAGGTGCCTTCACTGAAATACTAATAGTGATGCTGCGATATCCTGAAAAGGGTTTTGCAAGCATGGAAGGCGGCAGGCAAAGCAGCCAGTGTCCTGCCCCCCAGTGAGACCCATTCCATAAACTCTTACCTGGTGTGCCGGATTTCCAGGTTGGCCATGGGGGAGGACAGCAGGTGCAGGGATGCTGTAGGGTCCTCCTGAGCTGGCGCAGAACTTGAGTAAGAATCAAATCAAGCAAACACCCCAAAGGTAAGCCGAGGCCTTGCTGCAGCCCCGCCCTTGGAAGGTACGTGCATGTTGCCTGTTTACCAATAGATCTCTGAAAGCAGTCTCACTCTGCTGAGTGCTAGACTGCTACTGGCGGTGAGTTGGAGTCCACCCGTCAGCTGGGTAGGGCACCTCCCTCCTGACTTCTCTTATGTGAAACATCGAGAACCCTGGGGTAGCGCCATTAATAGACTGCTTTAAAACAATATAGCTCCTGAGTTTCCTGGCCTCTCGATCGAGTGCCCAAGCCGCTCAGAGGCTAGAGGTAGCTGGTGGGTGCAGTAAATTCCGCGACGTGTCGTAGTCAGACTTTTTGCTAAACTCCACCCTCCAAGTGGAGTGCTGAGTGACAAAAACTCTGTGAACTCCGCAGACGGAGTGGAGTTCCCCACCCAAACTTATTTATGAGTAGTATCTTCATGAGTGCAGTCTCCGCACATAAAAATATAGGACAATCCTCCTACTTTTTTATGTGCGGACACTCCACACTCATAAAGATACTACTAGTAAATCCCTTTGTGAATAACAAACAATAATAAACTTACACAAAAGTGTAAGTTTACCTTTGTGAATCTGGCCCCAAATTATTTATTTTTGTTGGGTTAACAGGAAGATTGAAATTTTCCTAGATGTATATAGGCTGGGGTTGGCTCTTCTTACATGTTTGTAAGATGCTCAGCCATCAAACAAGATTGGGATGATATATTGAAAAATTTTAATAAAATGATAGGGTAGTGATTGAAGTTTTATCACTGTTTCACAATAATCATAGCGATCGAGCCTTAAATGATTGTTGGATGAGCACAAAATTATCTCAGATCTGTTAATTGAGAAAAAAAGGAAGATGAGATATTAGTGTTGGACCATTTGACATGTCCTGATTTAAAATCAAAGCTCGATGCTTGATGTTTTTTCTGATATTGCTTTTTTCTTCAGTTATAAAATGTTTACATTTATAATGAATGCAACAGCATAGTCGATTCCACTAATTTGTACTTTATGCCATATAATTGTTTACAGGGGACTACTGCATTAGTTATCAATCAAAAAAATACTTAAAGTTTATGGGAAATGCATATGGTGAATGTCTCTGAAACAATGATGATTTAGGTAAGGAATTCAGTGTGAATTTTTATTTATATTAAAAGGAATGTGAAATGTCAGCTGATTATAATGGAATATATATTTCTTCATTTTTTTCAATTGGTTTGTATTTGTGAATACCATTCAAAGTGGGATTGATTAGTAATTTATTGTAATTCTAGGTGAATATGTTCTTCAATCTGATTCAATGTAATTGTTTGAAGCATAAGGGTTTAGGTTATCTCTCCCAATAGGATTTAATTTTCATTTATAAGCAGACAACCTTTGCACTTTAATGAAGGAAGAAAATGGAGATAAAATTGAGAGATGCATATTGATATAATATTGTAATAAGGAGGATGTCCGTGTGCCAAATCATTCACTAAAGTTTGTAATAAATGTATTATGAACATATATTTGGAGCATGTCGTTTTGGTATTTAGGGACACATGTTTTTGTGTGGTCATGTCTATTCTGAATTTGCATGTATTCATGGTCATAGAATTGTAGTATATGTGATTTTCGGCCTGATTCACAGAACTGACTTACGTGAAATACGTAAAGTTAGAAATTTTCGGTATTCACAGAATACACTTACCAATACTAACTTTATGTCCGCTCCGGGCCGGAGATTCCGGCCCTGTGGCGAATTTCCGCCTCTGGGCCGAATCTCCGCCTCCGGACCGGAATACCCTCATTTAGGCCGTTTCAATGCTCAAACGGCCTAAATGAGGGTATTCCGGCCCGGAGGCGGAGATTCCAGCCCAGAGGCGGAAATTCCGCCACAGGGCCGGAATCTCCGGCCCGGGAGCGGACATAAAGTTAGTATTGGTAAGTGTATTCTGTGAATACCGAAAATTACTAACTTTACGTATTTCACGTAAGTCAGTTCTGTGAATCAGGCCCTCCATGTTTGTATATCATGTCCTGAAGAAGTCTTACTGTCAATGGGCCAAAACACGTTGGTTGTATTTGTCATTCACACTATGTGAAGAAAATAAAGGATTCCAGCTTGGTCACAATCAATCTTCGTGTTTTTTTTTGTTGATTGCAAAAGATACTAAACTGGAGTCGCCCCTCTGTTCACGGAGTGCTTCTTCCACAATTGTGCATATTTCCTTGGTCTCATTTGGATTTTTCAGAACAGTTAACCGAGGGATTGGAGCACACAAATTTTGGGCCGACTTATAGTGCAGCATTACATCTTATATCCATTCTGTTCTGTGGTGTACACATTTACAGGTAGTGATTGAACTGCCTCACCTTGCAAATGTATTTATAGGATGTTCAAACTAAAACCTAGAGGGCTAGATCACAATTAGTGACACTACAACTAACAACTCCTTGGTGGTAAATACCTCATTGGATGACATCAACCTTTTTTATCTTGGCCACTGAATCAAGAAAATTGATTTGTGGTAATGGCATTATGGGACATGAATATTTTGGTATATTTAAGCAGACAGATTGCTGTTGAGGTACAGCAATACAACAACACCACAACAATAACACTATAATAACTCAACACTACAATAACACAGCAGCGATACAATGAGCCTACACAAACACGTAAAAAAGTGCATAAAAAATACAGCAGCTCAACATTACACCATTGCTTCAGTACATCAACACAGCAAACACAAAACAATACACTAGAATACCAACACAGTATATTAACCATAATTTGTCAACACAACTATCAAAATAATACAACACAGTAACACAACAAAACAACATATCAGTATAGCAATACAATCATGCTGTGTTTTTTGTATTTTGATGTTATTTTCTAGTGCTGTGTTATTTGTTTGGGTGATATTGTGTTGTGCTGGTGTTCTCGTTTGTAGTAGGGTTGTGTTGTATTACTTTTGTGATCTTGTGTGTTATTGCATTAATTGGAAATTGGGTTACTAGTTGAGGGGGGTGAAACCTTACTCAAGCAGCAACCACAATTCCTATCAGGGTGAAACACAAACAAACCCGAATTTAGCCTTTGCTTAACCCTCTGATAGCTTGCCACAAAAGGCAATGTGTAAAGTATTTATGCAGCTCTTTAAAGAGTAATAAACTGAAATCATAACAGAAGAAAAATCCCACACCAATTTAAAACAATAGTATAAAATTTAATAAATTATTTGAGACCAAAACAACGCAAATTCAATCGATAGACCCAACGTTTTTAGAAAAAAATAGTGCCTAGAAACACAACGTGCCAACTGCGGTTATCTGGCTGCGCTGCACCATGACAAAATCACAAGTTCAAGCCCACCACAATGCAACATGGACAGGATGTAGGGATCAAGTTAGGCCTGCTGAACAAAGTACCTTAAATTCTGGCATTATGAGATTACGTGTCCAGGATGCGTCACGCTGCGGTGGTTCTGAGGAGTTGCCGGGCTGCAGAGTTGTGTGTTGTCGGTGAGGATGCCATCAATGAGGGCTTGTAATGCGAAGGCGTGCATCAAGGATGCGTTGTGCAGTGACAGTTTTGAGAAAGCTGTGGGCTGCGATGTGAGATCCTATGCCGTTGATGTGTTGCGCTGTGGTGGTTCTGAAGGAGCTGTGAGAAGATGTGATGCGCTGAGTCCGTTCTGCCCACAGGACCACAGCTAGGCTGGCAAAGTACCTTTAGGCCCGGATCCAGGACCGGGTGGCACCATTTGGTGGGTAGGTTCGAAGCAGACAGAGTCCTTGTGCTCAGTTCAAGATGGTGGAAACCTATCCCTCAGGCTCTGATCAGGTGGGCGCAAATTAGCCCTTGGAGTCACTCTGGTAGTCCTGGGTTCAAGATGCAGGTCCAGTCCTTTCAGTCAGGCAGCAGGGTAACAGAGTACCAGTCCTTCTGGCAGAGCAGTACAGCAGTCCTTCTGAGTCTTCCACATGTCTAGAGTTTAGTCTGAGGGTCCACTATTTATACCTGGTTCCTACTTTGAAGTAGGAGAATGTACTGGAGGTTTCCATCCACAGAGATTTTTGGAATTTCCTGCCTCCCTGCCCTGGCCCCAGAGTGTCTGGGGTCACAAAACACTAGTATCAAACTGTTTGTGGGAGTGCTCAGGCAGAGCCTTTTTGAAGTGCAAGTGTGGTAGGTGACAACTTCTAACCCTCATCAAGTCAGAGACAGCCCATCCTGTCATCCTGCCAAAACCTATTCTCCTTTGTTTCACTGTATGGGAGCAATGCACAAACACCACTAGCTACACCTAGACATAGGAGCAGCCTGCAGGCACTAACTGGTTGGGTCAAGAAAATGCCAACTTTCTGAAAGTACTACGACAAAATTGGGTAATCCAATAAACCCTTGAAGACTTGGGTAAATCTAAATCAGAATCAGGTAAGTGTGCCTGCAAGGGAGTTTATTTACACAAAATCTTAGTACAAAGAACTGTATCTGCGAAGCCCTAAGTAGTGGCTTCAAAAGATAACATTTACAGAATCAATCATAGTCCTTCAAAGTGAATGTATCAGCAAAGAAAAACAAGCCAGGTGTATACTTTTTTTTAGAAAAATACAAATGTATGTAGAAAAATTAATTTAAAGGTTAGGGTACAAAAAATCAAATCACATGTATACAAAAGTGAATGAGATATATTGTGTACACAGCAGCTAATTTCTCATAAACACTCTTGTTATAACCGATTTCAAATATTTTGCAACAAGGAGAACATCATTGAAACTACAATGAACATTGCCAAGAGGTTTCTTAGTGCACGAAATTGGGTGAGGTTGTCGATGTTTCGGTCTATTTGTTCTCATCTATAGGAACATCTTCAGGGCGGAATGTTCATAATGTGAACTGAAGACCCCTAAATCAAATGAATATTCTAATAAATGATGTGTGTCCAATGAGTACTAGCAATCAAAAGAGATATACACCCGTGAAAAGAAATAAGAGAATAAGAAAAGATGTAGCCACCGAATTTCAATCAGAACAAACTAGAAGTGAGACTAAACAGAAACTTTAGTGGTAGATTTTTGAAGAAGTTTCTTTGTCCTGATCTTCAGAATTGAAAAGAGACATCCACCAGCCTTCGTGTATAGTTGAAAAGATGTGATCTACGGCAATAGTTTGCACCTGATAAGAAGATAACTCAGTGTTCAGAAGAATGAGGACTTACTGGATTATTGAATAAATACAATCTGATGGTATACTAGCAATCTGAAGCAGATGACTTCATCGAGTCTGTTGAAATAAACCAAATACATTTTCAGTATATAACTAAACTTTCAAGACAAAATTGTGTTCGATAATTGAACATACAGTAAGTTAAAAGAGTGAACTTATCGCAAAACCGAATCAATTCATTATGTTGGCAATTTTAAATAGACATACTCCAAATATCTACATTGGGGACCCTTAAACACATTCATCGGAGTTAAATAGTGCCAGGTTTAAATACCAGATGATTGAGATAAAGACTGTCTATTTTCAGTGAGACATTTCATAATCATGTTTCCAAACCGATTCTGACAAACAGAACTGGTGATCAAAATTCAGTACTGGATTATCGTGACTAAACAAAAAGCCAACTGCAGAGCCAGTACTAATACTGTAGTTTGCTATAAGGGGGTTTCACGTTTATGATGTACCGCTTAGGATTCCAAATGGTAAACTTCATATATGCACAGATGGTATAATAGGTCAGGTGTAGATTGACATTTATTGAAAGGTGAAACAACTCACCTCCTTTCGTATATAGGTAGCGCTCGCCACAATTATTTCATTCGACGCACTATGGGACACCCCCACTATAGAAATCTTGAGCGTGGTGTCAAGGTGGGTTGTTAAAATGCTCTAGAGATAAAATAAGGGGAGTCCTAGGAGAGGGATTCAAGTAACCCATATTTCTCCATTTGTCAAACTACATGGCAACTAGCTGGTACTTACTTGGTATTTAGTTGTACTTTCGCCTAATCAGAAAACCGCCACGGATCAGGTCTCGCTTACGAGAGCCACGACTGCGAGGCATTTTTATGCTTCCGGGTTGGTCTGACGTCACCGCATGGGTGCGTAGTGAATCAAGGTTATAGTGAAATTCAAAGAACAGCGGCGGCCATCTTAAGAAGACTGATGTTATGTATACAAGGTCTCAATTAGAAGTTAAACAATTAGTATGTACAATATGTATGCCAAGGGTTCTATTTATTTTAACAGTTGCCTCCTAACAATATAATATATTTAAAATTACCTTGATATTTGTGCGTGTTTGCAACCATCATAGGAATTGTGTAAGAGATAGTACCAAAGAAGGGGGAATAAAAAGGGGATAGGAGAAAGCAGAAACGAATTATAAATTGGGTACAAAGGTGTATTCACTTAGATGACCAACTTCTGGAGTGTTTTCAAACAGATACTTTTTCTTGAATGTTTCAGTACATTACATTTGTTTTTTAGTTTTTGTTTTTAAACACAACGTTCTCCATACTATGTTAGATGACTCATTCGGAATCATGTAGAAAGTTCATTAATAGTTAGCAACAGCTTCCTGATCTAAGAGGAATCACAGTACAAACTATAGAGAAGAGAACAGTTACAGATGTTTAGTCAGTTTTCTTCTTTTTGTGGACTAGACTCTTAACCGACACTTCACTTTTGTAATAACCCATATTATCAATCATTGGCTAAGGCCATCTCCGATGTTAGTGTGCCTAGTATATTCATAACCGGTAATGGTTATTATGACTGATCAATGGAATCATGACAATCAATAGGTTATAGAAGGTACAACCGTATTATACAGAAATATGCCAGTAGATATATTATTAACAGGCAATAGTTCATATGATGGTCAATGGACTCATATCAATCAAAAGATTATAGCAGATATATGTTACAGCAACAATATTTTGAAAAACATGTCAGTTAGACTATTGCCCACAACATAAAGCATATGTACTCAAGGCAGATTATAACAGATTACATAATGGATTGTAACATAGAGCACATGTACTGTATTCAAGACAGATTACAACAAATTACATAATGGATACCAATGTTGGCCATTCAAAAGCTGTATTCAGACCTCTCATTATGTTATCTGTATGGCAAATTCAATGATTTTCCTTGATAGTCAAAACCTGTTCTACATTTGGTTTTCTTTTACAGGGTTTAACTACTTCAATGACCCACCACAGCTTATCCTTTTCTGAATGTTTCAGCTTGTGTAATGTTCAACCAGAGGCGCATTTTCAACTTTGCATTGTATCCTTGACTGATGTTGTAGGATACGTTTCTTGACCTGTTGTGCTGTTTTACCAATATAGTGGAGCCCACATGGGCATCTGATACAATACACTACATTGCTTGTGTTGCAAATCGAGAATTGCTTAAGTGTGAGTTGTTGGTCATTGATGGTGCATTTTTTTTGTGGTGCTGGTGGTATTACAGGCTGCACACATATTGCATCTGTATTGTCCTATTATGGGTGTCAGCTGTACCATATTATCAACTGTTGCAATCTTAGGTGGATCATTGGCTCGTACTGGCGGTCTTTCAGATTGGGTCCTCTTTTGAACGCAAAGAGAGGTTTCTGTTTGAATTCTGGTAAGCACTTTAGCAGTGTCCAGTGTTTGTTTATTATCTTTTTTGTTTTGTTGGACTGTGTGTCAAATGTCGGAACACACACTAGTCATGGTTCTATCGGCTGCCTTCCTACCTCAAGTAGTGCATCTCGGTTGTTGGACCACGCTCGTTTGAGCGATTTTCTTCAGCAATCTGGCCGGATAACCACGAGCCTAAAGTTTCTCTTTGAGTTTATTAGTCTCAATAAAATAGTCTTCTTTCTTTGAGCAGTTTCTACGAAGTCGCAAAAACTGCCCAAAGGGCAAGCTGTCTTTTAATGCCTGCGGATGATGACTCTTCTTTGAAGCAATGTATTCCTTGCTGTGGGTTTCGTAAACAGTGTGCTGTAAAGTTGATTGTCATTGTCTACTTTTACAGTAATATCTAAAAAGTTCATGGCATGTGGGTCGCATTCAATAGTGAATCTGAGATTAGGGTTTAAAGAATTTATCCATTGATGAAAGCCATCTAGACTTTCTCTGTTACCCTTCCAAAATATGAAAACATCGTCGAAGTACCTGAGCCATTTGACAAAGTGTTAACAGAATGGATTGGTTATACTTTCAATGCGTTGTTTCTCAAACCATGAGACATGGATATTTGCAATATCTGGACCGTAATCTACGCCTATGGCTACTCCCTTTAATTGCTAATAAAAATAATTTTCAAACAAAAAGTAATTTTGACATAACAATATCTCAACACATGTCATAACAAATGATGTTGGTATGTTATTGGGTCTTGATCTGGATTCTAGAAGTTCGGTGAGTATTTCAAGTACTTCAGTTTGGGGTATGTTGGTATACAGACTTTCAATGTCCATAGTAACTAACTAATCATGAGCAGGATCAAAGGGATGTCTTTCTACTATATTGATCACCACAGTAGTGTCTCTAATGTAAATTGGATTCTCTGTGGCAAACGGTCGAATAAAAAAGTCTACATACTGTGCAAGGGGTTTTAATATTGAATTGCACCCTGAAACAATAGGACGCCCTGGTGGTGTAGTTGAGTTCTTATGAATCTTTGGTAAGACATATATCACTGGGATCGTGGGTGATTTGTTCACTAGAATGCTGCTTCTTTTCTACTCAGCCAGCCTCCATCAAAGCCTTCCTTGCTATGTTTACAGATGATCTTAGCTAGTTCAACATTCGGGTTCCTAGAGAGTTTTTTGTAATGATCTCTAACTGAAAGCTGTTTTAATACTTCAGACCTGTAGGAATCTTTGTCCCAAAGGACAATTCCACCACCCTTGTCTGCAGGCTTTATAATGGTATTATCAAGTGCTTGCAGATTCTGTAAGGCCTTGTGTTCATCCTTCGAGAAATTGTATTTCACGAACTGTGAATCTTTGAATAGATTGTCACTTTCTGTCATCGTGGCATTTTCAAAGGTAACAATTTCCTTTGACATCACAGAATTGATAGGAAAGAATTTGGAAGCAGTGTCCGAAGATCACTCCCTATTGGATATCGGTATGTAACTTTTTAGAGGAAGTTGCTGGTCAACAGATCAAGGTAAGCCCTCGACTCATATTTTTTGGGCTGTATCAAGAAGCATGTATACGAACAAATTCAGCTACAACTAAATTTGTCTTTTATGTGATTTTGTTGGCGAGACAGGAGATATGCAGCCTATGGAAATCTGAAAGTCCCCCACTTTTTGCTGACTGCGTCAGAAGTATTAATTATACGAGCCAGGTGTATATTTCGCTTGTGATGTTAAAAGTTTGGAGAAGGTTTGGGCACTGTTTGTAGATTAGAGACAACAGTAAAGCGGGTCTGATGATTAAGCCATATATGCTGGAGGACCCGGCTCCCCACGCTCAAGTCGCAACGGGAGGGATATGAATGTGGAAACAGCAGTAATCTTTGCGTGGATATGCTCATCTTCCCCTTCTTTCTTTTGGGGGACGAGAGCAATACCAGCAAGAAAGTTAGCGGAAAGAGGACAAAAAAATAAATAAAAGGAAAGAACGTGGAAGGATTATGTAATCCTGTAGTGTCCGTTTGCTGTATAGTTTCACAAGATGCAAAAAAGTTCTTACATCTCAATCTTTGAAAGAATTTGAACAATTCTAATTTCATTTGAAAAAGTACATTTCTATAGTCGGAATGAAAGAGAGTCCTGATGATAAAACTGAGATCTCTGTTTCAGACAGAACAGGCTGAGAGAGATTGAAGATGGGAATGGTCCGTGAGATATCTACCATTCTTAGTACGGATTCCTCATCTGCCTGTATCCCGGAGTGTATTGATTGCGAAACCATCCCCGTTTTGTGACCCGTTGTCTCCTCGGGGGCCCTGTGCCCCTCCGGTTCTGCCCTAAAAAAGTGGAAGGCTGATTATCATAGTGGCGTTGGTATGAATTATATGCTGGTTGGTCACTGTCAGTGTCTGAATTAGTATCTGAGAAGGTGGTTCTCTTAAAAGGAGCTCTGGTAGGACCTTGAGGGAGATAGAAATCCTTCTTAAGATATGGATAAGTCAGATCCTTGCTATATCTTTTGATGTCTTTTTGTAATTTCTCAGTTTTTTTATGGGCATTGAATTGTTCAAATTATTTAGTTGTAGAAGCAACTTTTTCCAAAAGAATTTTGGAATTACTGATGTTAGAGTCACTGCTAATTTTGTTCTCCAAGGTTTCTATTTCTTTAGTTAATAGTTTGATGTGTTTCAGTGCTGTCTCAATGCTAAGAACCATCCAGGTTTGGAAGCATTTATTGGCAGAATAACTAAAGCCTATTTTGAAGTCCTCATCTTCTGTGAAGATGATGGGAATATTTCTAATTTGTAAACCCGTGGGAATGATATTAGCATTGAGGCAGTCTGTTAGAAACTTTGCATGTAGTTCTGTTCTAACTAGTTTTCTCTTGAGTTTTTCAAGTTGTAATAGATCAGACTCATTGGTTAATTGTGTCAAAGGTCCTCTATTCCCTAGTAGGGAAGGGCCACTTGCTATTTTAAGAATATATATTCATCTGTATACGACAGAGTTTCAGCCTCCGACATGGAGGTAGGTAAGAATTAACAGAAAACTTAAACACAGGTAGGTAAACAAAAACACTTACAATAATCACTTAAGAAAGTGACCCAAAACAGACGAACGTCTGCGCATAAGGTACTACGACAAATTTGCGTAACCCAATAAACACTTGAAGGCTTGGGTAAATCTAAATCAGAATCAGGTAAGTGTGCCTGCAAGGGAGTTTATTTACACAAAATCTTATTAGTTCAAAGAACTGTATCTGTGAAGCCCTAAGTAGTGACTTCAAAAGAATCAACTAAATGTAATCTAATATAACTAAATTTTCAAGACAAAATCATGTTCGATAATCGAACGTATAGTAAGATAAACGAGTAAACTTATCGCAAAACCGAATCAATTCAGCATGTTGGCAATTTTAAATAGACATACTCAAAATATCTACATTGGGGACCCTTAAACACATTCATCGGAGTTGAATAGTACCAGGTTTTAATACCAGATGATTGAGATAAAGACTGGCTATTCTCAGTAAGACAGTTCATAATCATGTTTCCAAACCGATTCAGACAAACATAAGTGGTGATCAAAATTCATTACTGGATTATGATGGCTAAACAAAAAACCAACTGCAGAGCCAGTACTAATACTGTAGTTAGTTATAAGGTGGTTTCGCTTCTATGATGTACCGCTATGGATTCCAAATGGTAAACTTCATATATGCACAGATGGTATAATAGGTCAGGTGCAGTATGACATTTATTGAAAGGTGAAACACCTCACCTCCTTTCGTATATAGGTAGCGCTCACCGCAATTATTTCATTCGACGCGTAATGGGACACCCCCACTAGAGAAGTCTTGAGCGTGGTGTCAAGGCGGGTTGTTAAAATGCTCTAGAGATACAACTATGTAGACACCAACCTCGACATTCCTACCTGCTACCAATTGAAAGTTAACACATAAAATGCAAAAGTTAACCCAATGTTATCCTACAGGAGAGACAGTAGTGAAAACGATTTTAAGAGGTGTCATTACCAGCACATTACCAGGACATGTATAAGTTAGAAGTACATGCCTAACCTTTTGAATACACTGCACCCTACCCTCTTGGCTGCTTAGGGCTTAGCCTAGGGGTGGCTTATATGCAACAAAAATGAGTTTAGGCCTGGCAAAAGGTTTATTTTGCAAGGTCAAAATTGCAGTTCAAAACTGCACACACGGGGTGCAATGGCAGGCCTGAGACATATTAAAAGTCTCCTTAAGAGGGTGGCACAATCAGTGCTGCAGGCCCACTAGTAGCATTCAATTTACAGGCCCTGTATACATGGAGAACCATTTTATAAGGGAATGATAAGTAAATTAAATGTGCCGATTGGGTGTTAGCCAACTTCACCATGTTTAAAGGAGGGGGCACAAGCACTTTAGCATTGGTTAGCAGTGGTAAAGTGCGCAAAGTCCTAAAAAAACAAGGGAAATGGGCTCAGAAACAGGAGGGTGAAGGCAAAAAGTCTGGGGATGACCCTGAAGAAAGGGCCATGTCCACCAGCATTGTTGGATTGTGTTGATGCATGCCTCGTGGTGCACTGTTGTGTTGTAGTTTGCATTATTGTTGTATTATTGCAATAATATATTGAATGTTATTTTGTTGTCCAGTGCTGGCAAAGTTTTGGTGTAGCATTGTAGTTAACTGTTATTGCTAAGCGTTCTGTTGTGTGCTGCATTGTGTTATCATTGTGTTTTCCTGTGGTTTATGATGTATTGGTATTTTATGTAGTACTGTTGTTATGGTGATGTGTAGCTAGTTTTGTATTTTTATTGTGCTGTGTTCGTTTTCTTATCTAGGTGGTCTGTTGTGTTGTATTTTTGTACTTTTTTTTTTAGGGTTTTGTGTTGCACCATTATGTTCATTGGTATTTTGTAATATTCTAGTTGTGCTTTCATTGTGTTGTAGTTATGTTGCTGTGACTGCGTCTGTTGTAATTGCTTCGTTCGGTTGTGTCCTGTTAAGTTTTTGTTGTGCTGTTCTTTATCTGTTATACCATTGAGTTATGTTAGTAATTTGTTATAATGATGTGTATGCAGTTCCTTTATAGTAGTCAACAAATACTGCTACGTGTTCACCAACGTTCTAGAAAAACACAATTTCTATTCTAAATGTGGTGGCCGACACTGCAGTAGTTGTGCCACTTTACAGGGAATAGCTATCAATAGTGTAGCAGGTGCAGTACTACAGGTCTCATGACTGTGAAGGGCTCACTGCACTGCAATTCTGGCGCTCCTTTACTACTCAGTCAGCATCAGAGAGGCCAATTTTATATTAGGGTCAATGGCACGCTTGCTAGGCGACTGCCTCATAATATGATAAAGCTCAGTTGGAAATGAAGTGACAGACCATGTCTCAAAACAGCAGTTCCCAAGCTCACTTCATGTGCTCAGACCCAGGATGTGCTGCCAAACGAAACGTAGTCAGCCCTGTCTGCTCCCACGGTCTCACATTTCAAAGCAAATTAGAGTTATGAAACGAAGCACGTATATCATGTTCTTCAAATAGTGAGCACTTTGGGTATTCTGCACGTTACATGTTTTTACCTGCTAGCACATCTCAGACCTGTAAATTATGGCACAACTCTGTTTTCTGGTGAACGTTTCACTATCACACGTATTGTGAATATTCAGCATGAGCAGAACAAGTGGCCGAACAAAGTAAAAGGAGGAAAACGAGTTGGAGATTTCAGAGAAAAATGCAAGTCTCACTCAAAACTTTTAGCTTAATTTGTGAACTGTTTCAGAGGAAGAAAGATGCATGGGGTGATCGTAATACTGCACAGATCATAACATTACTCTCACACCTTCAATGGCTGATCAATCCTCTCCTTTCAATATTATAACGGAAGAGCTGGTTCTGTTTCAAAGTTAAAGGAAAATGGAGAGTTGTTATTTATTGGCACATGCATTACTCTGGCATAGTCTGTGAGCTAAATAAAGTAGACAGATTGTTTACTTAATTACCAGATGCCTCAGAAGATATGGGAATAAAGCAATTAGTTAGATAGATTATTTCTTCTCCAATATACGGCACAAATAATTACTGAAAATATAGTTGCTGCTAAACACACCAAAAGCCATGGTTTTAAAGTCAGATATCACTTGCAGATTGGTGTTTTATTTTTCCAATAGGTCTCTAATTTGTGTAGTAATTGGTCATAACAAATGTGCAATAAATAGTGCTAAAAATAATACAAATACATTACATCCATTCTCTTCTCTTGAAAAAGTTCTGTAATATTCGCAATATTCAATTGAAATAAAATTAAATGTTCTTAGAGCCGTGACTCGCTCCAGCGTGACGTTTATG
This sequence comes from Calotriton arnoldi, assembly GCA_963921515.1. NCBI lineage: Eukaryota > Metazoa > Chordata > Amphibia > Caudata > Salamandridae > Calotriton > Calotriton arnoldi. Next base: position 219,749 of record CAWUFW010003039.1, read on the forward strand.
CAGTTGTATCTTTATAATTATTTCTGTAGAGTCATACCACATGTTAAACAGCTCTCAAGAATTTCTATAAATATCTAAAATACTAACGAAATATCTTTAGTGTATAAAGAATGACGAGTGCGTAGATGAGTCTCCAGAATCCAGGCTCTCTTATTGTGTTCAAATAGTATGCATCGCTGAGAAATGTTGGCCTATGTCAGTAAAAAGTGTACCTAGATCTCTACAAATAGCACAATATTTGAAAAAAGCCCAAACACAAACGACATTTAAACCTTTAAGAGAGTCCTGACATATGGTTATACATTAGGACCCAGATTTCCTAAGATGTTCCTTTGGGGTTGGGTCACTTTTGTGGAGCATCTCTGACGCAAAATCCATTTTGACATTTACTAAGCTACACAAAGTTTGAGCCTACTTGTGGAACCACCCATGTATTTTAATGCATATCCTTGTACACCTGGGTTTGCACCATAAGGGTGCACCTACCCCACAGAGATGTATATTTTCTCCTTGTTACTTCTTCTTTCCATGTGTGCTGCATTCTATAGTGGACATAGAAAGAGGAATATTCCTCATTTGATTGTTTTTTGTGCAAGAAGTTACCCCTGTCCTCAGACCCCACCACTACTAAATCAAAATGTCATAGGTGCAGGTGTAGACTTAGAAAGAGGAATATGCCTCATTGGATTGTTTTTTGTGCAGGAAGTTATCCCTGTCCTCAGAACCCACCGCCACTAATTCTAACTTTCACAGGTGCATGACCAGCGTTGCCAGCTAGATGCAGAACAACTGCCTCAAACTCAACACTGACAAAACTGAGGTACTCCTCTTCAGGAACAATACCTCCCCATGGAACGACTCATGGTGACCAACCCAACTTGGCCCCCAACCCACACCTGCAGAATACGCAAGGAACCTAGGCATCATACTCAACAACAGGCTCATGATGAGGCTGCAGTTAAACACCATCTCAACATCATGTTTCCTTATCCTACATGTTGAAGAAAATATTCAAATGCCTCCCCACCAACAGCAGACGCACCATCACCCAAGCACTCATTACCAGCCACCTGGACTATGGCAATGACCACTATGTGGGGATCAACGCACAACTTCTAAATGAACTCCAGACCATTTGAATGCAGCTGCAAGGCTCATCCTTGATCTCACAAGGCTAACCCACCTAACCCCCCACCTCCAAGCACTACACTTGCTTCCCATCAACAAGTGGTCCCGTTCAAACTACTCACCCACACTTACAAGCCCCTCAACAACAAGGGTCCAGCCTACCTCAACCACAGAGTTCACTTCCACCAGCCCGTCAGACAGCTGTGCTCTGCATCTCTCTCCCTGGCTCACACACCACGCATCCACAGAAATGCAGCGCTTTCTCCCACCTAGTGGCCAAGTGCTGGAACAATCTCCCACTCCAGCTCTGAACACCTACGACCCTGCAGGAGTTAAGGAAGGGCCCGAAGACCTGGTTGTTCGATGGAAAGCCCTCAGCAGCAGCTCTCCCCTCCCAGTGCCTGGATACCCTCACAGGTGATAAGCAGCTCTCTATAAATCCTGATTGATTAATTGATTATTTCCTGCACAAAAACAATCCTGCCCATAACGCAGGCACCCTTGCACCATGGCACAAGGGTGCCTGCATTAGCACTAGGCAGCCACAGGTGCGCCAGAGCATAGAGGGAGCTGAGCAGTGCCATGGCTTGGTAAATGTGGCACTATTCAGCTCTCTCATCCACACAGTGTAGCTGTCATACGGTTTCCACTTTTCAACTGAAATTATTTGTTTGTTGGACAACATAAATGTTGGGATGGTGCCAGACTGATTCTATGCATCCACTCAGGATATGTTGGCCTATAGACCAGTTAGCTCACAGTGCCACCATACGTACCCCTAAACCTAGTAAGGTAACAAATGGTTTGGGCAACATCAGAACATGACAACCCTGACTCCACAAGGAATCATTGTAACAGATCTAAAACCTTTTCACTCAGTCACTCGTTTTCTCTCATAGAGATATACAAGAAACACACAGAGGGGAGTTTGATATTTATTGAACCATTGTGATTCTTGTATAAAATATATGCGCTGCAAAAATCAATAGACAAAAGCAGATAAAAGTGATCAGCAATATAAGGACAATGAAAAGAATGAACAATTCCACCATCGTGCTAAAACAGTGTATATATGCTGGCATATGTGTACTGGGTATGGTGTACTCCTATTATGTGTTCCCTAACATATATGTCTAGGGTGAATGTTCTACAAAGAATCCCTATTGAATGATCTAACCCCCCCATTACCTGAAAGCAAGGTATGTAGGTCCTCGTATTGGTCACCAGTTGACCATTCTTCCTTGCAGAGGGAAAAACAGAAACCAGCTGTGCTGAAACTCCGACACAGTGACAACCTCCCAATGACAGCAGAATCCCCCTCTGATTTGAGCATGGAAATGCATGTGTATTTATAATAATAGCATCCATGCTTCTGTGTTGATGCTCCAGCTGAGCTGACATTGTTTTTTGTCTCTTTTGATAGCAATGTCACCTAATGGACGAAATAACAAACAACAACATTTGCACAACGTGTGTCAAGGCCTTGTACGAAATGTTCAAGGTGTCGTGATAGAGTACTTACAAAGTGGTTTTGTAAGAAATGTGGTTTCAGAGAAAATAATCCTGCACTGTCATTCAAGCAAATGTGTGTCAAAAGGCAACTTAAGAGGCGTGTATATTTAAAAACGGCAGTGTTTCTTCCAGGGCCTAGCCTAGCCATGGTACACCCACTCCTTGGATACAAGTCGACTAAAGCTATCTAAAATAAGAAAGCTTATGCAAAGCAATGCTACAGCATGTATTTATATTGAAAAAATGCTAAAAATCTTATTAGAATCATTTAAAAAAGCAATCAAACTGTTTGTAAACAAAAGCCTACAGAAAGCCATTGTTAAAAATATAAAAGAAGATGAAAAACCAAATTTTAAAAGTAATTTAGGATGTGTAAAAAATACGGCAAATCAAAAGTTACCAACAAACGGAACAGCCAATTGTTTCTATGTACTGAGAGGTAGACAAAACATTTGTGTTCCCAGCCACAGCAGAGAATGATCTAAAAGGCCCACCTCGGAGCATGTTTATGGAGCAAATGTGTTCCCATCCATCCCCCGCAGCCATCACTGAAGGAGTGACCACAGCCAGTGGAAAGTCCACAGACCCAGGAAGGATCATAGAATGTACTCAGAAGCAATGGTATCTGCAAAAGACTGCGATACAAATGGACCTTTAAGGGGTCTACCAGCACGTTCATGTCCAGAGGCTGAACCAACTGCATTCCTAGGCACAAGTCCAAGGCACACTCGAAAGTGCACAGGGGAATGTAGGCTGCAGACAGTGAAGCCACATAGGCTGAAATGACAACAACCAATGCTCATTGAGTTACTCAAGCAAAGGTGCGCCGAAGCATTGTACCATGTGTTCACGGCTCAGGAGAACATGTGGTAGTGCCATCTCCATTTGATCTCAAAATGGAACATCCATTGCAGAGCAAAAAAAGTTAAATCACATTCCCAACAATCAGGAACAGGACCAGCAGAAGACCTCCAAAGACGCTTCTGAGCACTGAGTGAATACATGATGGAATGACTCCGAAGAATTACTGGAAGGTGCTAACCAAACCAGAGTCCAAGCTCTTTATAAAGTGCACTACCCCCGCAGTATGAGACATGTTAAAAATGTGGTGCACCAATTCTCCAAAATGTTGTGGGAAATCAGTATGGAGTTGCCACTGTATCTCTGAAGAGGACCTTGCAACTTGAAGATCAAACGTCTCCTTTGCAGATGTTAAGGCCACATATTTTTGGAACAGTACGTTTTTCAGTCTGCTCAAGGCATTAAACTGCACGTACGAATGTTCTATCGAAGGCCAAAGCGTTGCCTCCCTAACTGTACAGGCAAGTCAAAATAAAACTTGTGTACAACAAGTCACAACAGAAGAAGCCATGGCCAGATAAGCTTGCCCGGTCTCATCCAGCAACATACTTGATAGTACAACATGAAATAACTCCCATTCAAGAGCAATCTAAAAGACGGACAAATCATGGATGCTGGGGAACCTTTCAAGTCGCAAGATGAGTTTGCAATGGAAGCCTTAGAAGCCCCATGGAGTGTAACCTTCTTGCACACTAAAGAATCACTTAAAGCATTCTTGCAGCTTGAACCACTGAGGAAAACGTCAGTGGCCTTATTCTAACACTGGTATTTGAAAGGTAATTCCCAAGACTCGTGTACATACTCTTCCCCTAATGCGTCAAATCTGTCCACTGGATGGTGTTCTAAACAGTGTTGGAAAAAAAATCTTGAAATCGGCAGAGTAATGAAACAGTGATTTATCCAATCCATGGAAGGTGTTTCAGCAACAGTGAATGGCAGCCTCTCTAATCTCTCTATGTGTAGTATATTGTATGTTGCATCTTTGCTTGACATGAGTATTTGCTGTTTTGTCAGTTGGTAAGGTACAAGCAGGTTTGTGGCATTAATATATCACCATGGTATGCAATCAGAACAAAATGTCTGAAGCATCTAACTCGATAGCAAGATGGATATAAGTTGTGATTGTCCATGTTGTAATGCGGACATATCATGTTTTATAATGTCTATTGCTGATGACACTATGTTACCCAGAGAGTACATTCTAGAGGACAGGATTGTCAAGCCATTGTCATCTATTGCTAGAGCCTTTTCTAAATTAGCCCTGTCAATTTCAGGCAGTCTTTCAGCAGCTTCCTGCTGAGAAACCGTCAATATTTCATTATATATTGCATACTAGAAGCATTTTTGACATGATTTTCGAGGACCTAACAAGAAGTCCCATTGTTCCAGGTCATCAGAAAGAACGGTGTTGTTTCACCTGGGACAATGTTGAGGTTTTTGCCAAAATGGCACAACTTCCCAAAACTGTAAGTTGTCACATCCCCGAGTGTTCTGTCTGCATGGAACACTGGTCAGGCCTGCTAATTTTAAAGCCCTCAGTGATACGCAGGAACCGTGCTTGACATCCGTTAGTATCTAATGGCTAAACTAACCCTCCTCTCCAACTGGTGTCTGATGAATTGCAAGTGGCATTACGTAGCATGATGTCTAGTGTTTCCTTCTTGTATTTTGTAAACTGTTGCCAGTGTTCAAAACGTGCAAATGTGGAAATGGGTGGTGTGTTCAAATCCTTTATCATATCTAGCCCAAGACATGATGTCTGTTGCACAATTTTGTTCAGGAAAATCATTTGTTGTGGTATAAGGCAAGCTCTAAATAAAGCCTTGTTTCCCTGAACCTGCCAGTCCATTGTCCCCCAAATTGACTTGACATCAATAGTGTCCCTCCAAAAGTTGAATCCTTGTGTGGACAGCTGGGAAAAAAGGAAGCAGAATAAATCAGCTTGGTGTTTGGCAGCATATTTTTCTCTGCGGGTGATGGTGAAATCATATAATAATAAGACAAGTGGTCTAATGTATAGTAACCAGAAAAATAAGCAAACTTCTGCACAAATGTCTTTGAATTACCCCGTGGTGGTGTAGGTCAGTGTTCCCATTGTGTGTAATTAAAAACATCACAGAGTACTTGTTTTTTTGCAGAAAATGATGACCGTAATGTTGGAAACAGAACATTTCATCATAATCAGATGAACCTTTGTACAGTTCATCAGACGAGAAAACAGTAGAGTACCCTAGATCTTTTAGCATTTCACGTACTGTATCTACATCCTACTCATCAGACATATATTACTAGGGGTGACTATATCATTTATAGATAATTTAATCAAATATGGAATTTGAAGTTCAGTGGGGACATATACATCATTGGATACCCTATCCCAAACAATCACATCAGGAACTGGAACAGACAAAAACATTCACCAGGGAAAGGTCTATTCATTCTCTGTGTGATGATGAATGTGGTTTAAGAACCAGGTTCACCAGTTGCACTGCAGAGCGTCTGGTAGATAGTATCCATTTAGAAGCAAGAAAAATACTGTCACAAAACCTATCCAAAGTTGTAACCATGGAGAAACAAAGAATGTCAATCAATTAATCAGTCAATACAAAGCATTGCTACCTCATTACAATAAAATCAATAATGCAATAAATATATCTAAAAGGTAATGAAATTCATCATAGAGATCATATTAAGGAATAAAATAAATTTGAACCAAAACAGTTCTGGGATAAAGTGACCCGACTATTTCCCTCCTCTAACAAGCCTATTGAGGGAATTTGTATCATCAGCCACCTTTCAAAGTGCACGTGATTCTAGTGATCATTAGCACATAATACAAGATGTATGCCTTCCAGTAAGAATTCAACATTCACTTAGTAGATCTAATTCACCATGCCCATAATAGAAATCTAGATACACAAAACACTATTATCTCTTTTGTGTAACAATTGATAATCCTGGAAGCTTCCTAGTAATGACCAGTGCACAGCAATTTACACACTGGGATGATCCATTTCTTACGTGGTATAACATAACTGGGGCAGAAAAATAAGAAATGGTCCATAGACTCCTCCTGCTGCAGTCTGTTTTTATCCCATGTAGAAATAAAAGAGTTTAGTGGCAAGGTGCCAATTCTGAACTTAATATACAACGTTTTCACCTGGGCTGGGTGTATTCTATCCAGAAAGGACTCAAAGCACGGGCCACTTTTATGGTTCAAGAACTTCTCAGTTAAACTCCCCACTTTATGATTCTTCCAGGTTTGTTCTAACAGACCTTCCCAGTAGGCTTGTTCAGTTTTAGAATTCCACCTATTCCATTTTATCAGGAGTGAGTCAAACCTCCTCCATCTTCTGGAACTCACACCCCTTTTATCTTTCTCAGCCAGGGGGTATGGACGTTCTTATCTAAACTAAGAATCTCGTCTAGAGATTTTCTGTAAATGACAAGTTCCAGGGTAGTCCATATTTGTGCCCAATATAAGTTTTAATGGAATCACCTGGTCAATACTCTTTAATGCTAAATCAAATCGGAGTGGGAGAATAGGAGTACTTACTGGTAAATTAAAAATAGTCTTAATGAATTGATTTTCAGCTACACTGAGCACAGACACATAAATTCATCCCCAGAGCTCAGCACATTGACTGCCCCTGACAGGGCTGTGGCTCAGTATACCTCCAGCGCTGGGGTTACTGCTCCAGTGGAGGCACCTTTGTATTTCTACCCTATGGCCATCGCCCTTTGGAGTATAATCGTTTTACTTTTCCTTAACTGTGGTGCCCAGGACATATTGTCAGACAGTCTTACAACCAGGTAGTCAAAGGAATGTACTTGCTCCAGGGTAAGCCCCTCTATCATCATTGTGCACCAAAAGGAGTAATGGGGGTTTAGCACCAAAAATTTCGATTTTGATGAGTTAATCTCAAGGCCCCTTGTACAGCAGAAAGACAATAAATGGTCTAGCCGTAATTGCAGTCCACGCGGTGTTCGGGATATTAAAAGCATGTCATCTGCAAACATTAAAATTGGACCATTCATTCCTGCAGATTTCGGTGCATCTTGAGTGCATTTTGCTAGTCAATCTGCTGCTCCACTTATATATAAACTGAAGAGCGTAGGGACAAGCATGCATCCTTGCCTAACACCCCGAATAATATTTATCCTAGAATTAAGGTCCCCACCCGCATTCCACCTAACATGGGCATATGAGTCTGAGTGAAGAGTTTTCAGAATTTTAATAAGGTCCTTTGGGATTCTATATGACTCCAGCATGGCCCATAGGTTTTCCCTAGGGACCAGGTCAAAAGCCGCCCTCAAGTCTATGAAGGCAACATAAAGATGGTCCCACTTCAGGACGACATATTTGCAGCATAGCGCCCTGAAGCAAAATACCTGTGCCAGGGTACTAACCTTGGCCCTAAACCCTTTTGGCAGGGCTCTAGGATATGATGTTCTGATATCCAGGTTAGGGTCTGCCTTGCAAATATTTTTTGGCTGATGTCAATAAGACTAATAGGTCTATAGCTGGATGCAAGATTCATCCTCCCTTTCTTTTATATAGGAACAACAATTGCTCCATGCCAGGACGGGGGGGTATCCTCACCTCTCATTATGGCATTGCTAAGGGCATTCAAATAGGGTACCCAAACCACTGGATGAGACAAGTATAAGTCTCCCGGGATGCCATTGGGGCTGGCTGCCTTCTCTCTTTTTAATAAATGTAATGCATGTGCAGTTTCTGCCATCTCTAATACTATTGTCACTCTGGCCACTGTCTTGGGCTTCGTATGAACTACCATGACTTCCTTGGGATATTGGGAAACATTGTTTTGACCACGTCTTATATAATTCAGTAGAGTGATCTTCCCACACGGCGAGTTGCACCACTGTATCCAAATGATTTTCTAGTACACGGGACCCAGAAGCTATGAGAATACAAAACACCTTGGTGTTCCTGTTGTACAGGAATTTAATAAGTTTCTCTCGTTGCTCTTCCTCCCATCCCCTTTTTGCCTTTGTTAGTTGTATTTTATAGGCTTTTCTGGCATTAGAAATCTCCATGCGGTCCCTCATTTTTGCAGCTTCAATTATTGGCATTTTAGCCTGTTTATAGGCACCTGTGCAACAATCATGGGGGTTCAGACACAAATAACCTCTCCACCTTTCCTTAGTAAAAATCGATTTTAGTTGCTTCATAAATTTAAACGTGAAGATCTCCAAAATCAATAGTACTTGTATCTAATATTTCAAGAGGGTCCAGTTTCTCTACAAAGAGACTATAGACGTGTGGCTGCACTTTGTCATCAGCCTATAAAAGAGCCCATTTCTCATTCCTTCTGTTATTACACGAGACAATTCTACTCTCAGAAGTAGTAGTACCCAATACTGGTTGGTTTATAAGGAAACTGGCATGAAAGTAGACACCTAGTGCTTCGTGATCACTGTCAATTCTTGGAGTCACCACCATATCAATTAAGGAAGACCAGTAGGGTCTATCTAAAAGAATGTAATACATTTTACTTGGGTACAAACCACACTCAAAATTTGGCTGGGCTGGACAATCTGACACTATAAAATCAACAAGTTGATAAACAGTCCTAGAATCTCTAGCCCTGTGTTCTATATCACCAGGTGGGACTACCTCTGAACCATAGGTTTAGTCCCTCACTTCAAGCAAGATTAAGCCCTCCGGCAGTTTAGTGTTAAAATCGCCTGCAATTATTTTAAGGTGAGTATGATTTATAGGCTCAATCATATGCACTGATTTGATCACCGTCCTTGAGTAATGGTTTAGCTGGATAGATTGAATGTAGACATTTATAATTGCAATATGCTCGACCCCAAATGCAGGACCTGGCGGTATGGTAACACCCAGATTATCTCCACAGTCTGATGGAAGTCTCTTTACCTTTGGGAAGAATTCCATCTTGAGCCATATCAACAACTAACCTGAGGGTCTTCTGTCAGTTGAAGGTACTGCATTAAATGCAAAGGGCGTATACCCCACTCTAAACACCGGCTCGAGAGCCCATGTTTCCTGCAGCAAAATTATGAGAAATTGCTCCCGTTCTGGGTCCTTAATCTTAGCTCGAATATCCACAATGTTCCAGAAAAATAGTTTTATTGTATCAATCAAATTCAAACTGAACCCCCACTCTTCTATCAATGATTACTGAATTAAGATCATTAGAGTTAGTTCCTATTTGGTTATGGTGAAAAGCTATCTTAGGAGATCCTAATACTGCTGTTGTGCCTGTCCACTGGGGAGATTTAATAACCTCCAACTGGTTTCGTAGTTGGCCATCTAATTCAGACAGATCCCCCATGTAGCGCAAGGGAGATAAACGTCTGGTGACCATCAGCTGGATTTCGCTTATGGGTACTGCCTGAGTATGGAGTAAAATCAGGGGCATTTGTCTTAAGTCATATACTCAACCCTATAGCGGGTCTGAAACTGTGCTCCAACCCTATCAGTCCTTCTACTAGGTAACAACTTGCTAACTTAGGCCAATGTGGTCCATTGGTCGCTGATTGTTACTTAACCTTGTAGCTTTCAATATATCTTCTCTCGTACCAGATCTACATCCTCTCACTTTCCTGAGCTAATGAATAGCTTTGTCAGTTAGTGAGGCCTGTGTTTCCCTAACAGCAGTTGGAATTTTTGGAACATCTACCATATATAAATCAAACTGCTATATTTGCCCTCCTGCAGGCCTTTATGTGTGTGTCTTTTTGTTTGATGTTGGGGGAGCCTGTCTCCTATATTGTGAATCATCCAATCTTTTGCCCCTTGGCAATTATCTAGAGCGCAACTCACTTCCCTGTGGAGTATTGTGGTTCCCATCTGCTTCCAAGGGTGGCATAGATGGCTCACTTCCCATTCTGGTGGACCATGAATTCTTTGTTACAGTGGACCTCTTCAAGGGGCATGTTATTAGACCATAGGATAGAATGCCTCCCCGATTACCATAATCTCTGGGGCAAGTTGGGACACCTTTCTCCATAGATGGAGAGAGTTGAGAACGAAGCTTCACTAGCAAAGTTGTCAGATTATCTACATTTAATTAATTATCTTTGTCAAGTTCTCCATGTTATCCTTTAGCCCAACTATCTGTTCTTGTATAGCAGCTAACTGTTTGCTAGGAAAATTCTTTTCTGTGGCTAGGGGTTTGTTATATGCTAATATAGGTGATGTGGGTAAAGTTCTATGTACTGTTGGCTCGTCTGGAGTCCCTCAGGCTTCAAACCGATTATTACACTCAATCGTAATAACAGATGTGTCAGACAATGGGTCGGATGCTGGAGTTGCTATCAAAACCTGTTGCCCCACTGGCGTATTGGATATGCTATTTATATTGGAGTCATTATTTATAGTATTGCGTGCCAAGGTATCCTTACTCTCAGTTTTCTTAAAAAAGGATTTGATGTCTCCCTTCCCCTTTTGTTTCCCTTTAGTCTTAGTAGCCTTAGTGGTCTTGGTAGCTAAGAGCCCCTCTACTTCTTTCAATAACACATTTATTACATCCAGCGTACTATTTTTCACTGCATGTCGTGGCTGTTTTTTTGCTTTCCCTGTTTCTGGGGACTTGTCATTCGCTTTCCATTTCTCCATATGTAAAATTGCTATAATGATGTTGGCTACTCTTATAATTTCCTTTCACAAAAAGGGAGACAGCCTGTTATTTGTGAGAAAAGCTTCCAGCTCTACCTCTTATGTGCTATCAAGTATTTAACAGAAAGAAGCATTAATTAAAAATATAAAAAATCCCTTTCATCCAATAAAAACACAAACAAAGAAAAATACTCTTCTTACAATCTTCCCTTCTTGCCCTCAGCTACAAAATCTTTAATTAAGCTACTAGTTTTATCAAAATACATTAGGAACTCGCACAGCGAGTACCCCAATTTACATACACCTACAGGCACTTAATGCAACAACCATAGACTGTCTTTGATAGTGTAGTATTATTTTTCTTTTTATGAGAGAGACTTCTCTTAGTCACCTCTACGATATGTAACTAAACAGCTCATAGACCATATATTAAAGCGTTCTATGTATCCCGGTCTTTCTCAAAAGCAAGGGCTGCTTGTCACACGGACCACACAGAAAAGAGGAGAAACAATCCTAAAATTAAATGATAATCCTTCTGGCTGGGAGTTGGCGGGATCAGTCACGTCAACTACCCCTCCTCTTATGGCTGAAGAAGTAAAGGTCTGGTACCTTCAACAGCCAGGACATGTACAGGTGCCCTGTAGGATGGCCCAAATTATTTCTTGCCCACAATTTCCTCCGTGAGCAGATCCCCAATCTTCGGGATCCAATCAGGCCTTGCCGGTACTTCCTTCACTTCCCCTGTGGTGGTGCGTTTTACTTGGACGTTGCTTTGCTTTTCCCAGAAAATGTTCAGTTCCTGTAAAACAGGCAGACATTCATGTCACTGTACTGGGACTGTCGAGGTCTCGGAACCACATCTTTGCCCCAAACAGGAGTTGTTAGGGAGTCCGACCACCCAGGAATTTATTTTCTAGGCAGATTGTTAAGTGCCATCTGGACCCCATATAGATGATGGACCCGACTGTGACCTCAGCCTAGTACCCCAGCTAAAAAAGACTGCTTTAAGTCCCAGTTTTTTCTTCCCCATGACCGCATTTCCCTTGAGATGATATGAGGAAGAATAATACTGGGCCACACCCAAGCTTCACATGGTCTTTTTGTAAGCACTAGAGCCAAACACCGGACCCTGGTCAGAATGTAGCGTGCCACTTGCGTATGTGCCGATAAAGACTCGCAGATCCTTTATAACAGCTTGGTCATCAGCCGACTGCTGTGGCCATAGCCATAGGAATCGAGAGCAGGAATCCACTGCTACCAAGACATATTTGTAAGTCTCATTTGATGACAAAGGGCCCCAATGGTCCAAATAAACACAAGCCAGAGGCTTGCTAGTAAACATTAGAAGCACCTGTGTTGACGCACTGGCAAATGTTGCATTTGAGGACAAAGTCCTTAGTCTGATTGTAAAGACCTGGCCACCAGTAGTGTTGCTACAATAATGAAATAGTAGCAGCCACCCCCACGTGTGCTGATGTAGGACACTCATGTGCAGCTAGAATTAATCCTATCCTGCGGTCTGAATTTGGTATTACTCTATCCCCCACATCAGGAATGTGATCAAATGGTATGTTTTGTGCATCTAACTTGTAGCTGTACTTGAGTGGAAAGCCTTTCGTCAAGTGGGTGTCGATGCATGCAGCGTTGACAGCCACCATGACGTCTGTGGGTATCCTCATATTTGAACGAGTTATAACAGTGACTGCAGCAGTTCACACGGTTGCTTTTGCATCTTCATCAGCCATGGAATTCCCTGCCAGCACGTTGATTGCTCAATGTGTGGATTACATGAGTCCATGGCAAGCAATCTTTCAGCTTTGCCACCTGCGCTCAAAGCATCTTGTGCTTTATTGTGCACACTTTTGAATCTCTGAATCCATTCTGGCTCTAGTAGTGTAGATATTCATTATAAGACTGGACACAGTAAAATGAATCACACAGCATTAGTGTGGGGAATCTGTTATCCATATTCTGCAGTGCCAGAATTTGAACATTAAGTTCAGCCAACTGTGCAGTGCAGTCACCAAGTGACTGCGTGTAGGTATTCTCGGGGTGGAATTTTACACCCTGCATGTGTCCTTTTTCGGCTGTGCACGCTGCTGAGTATTGGTGCTTTGTCCCTACGGCAAGCTGGCAGAGGCATCGGTATATATGATGTAATCATACCGATCTAAACACATAATTTCATTAGGCAGAGGATATTCTTGTTCATATTGCAGAAAGGCTTGTGTTTGTAGTGTAGAGTCAAATTTGTAGTCTCCATCTGTTGCAGTGAGTGAGTTAACCCATTGTATCTAAAGTGGATGTAATGCTTTAGCATTTGGCATGCTTGCTCTCATGATAACCTCTAAGGTAGGCACCAGGCTCACAGCAATAATTACTTTTCCCCAAGCCAGTGCTCTCTCCCTCACCACTGTCAGTGTTTTTTCTGTTGGTGCAAAACACACTTTAGCCCTGGTTAATAGATTTATATGCAATTGGTACAGTGCCACCTTTATTGAATGTAACGTAGTTGTACCCTGATGGCCCTGTGATGAGGCAGATTACCAGGTTTGTTACACATGTGTGTAAGTGCATTGAAGCTAGCATGTCAGCTTGTACGGAACGCAAAAAGTTTGTGTGTTCCTGTGTCTAATGTGTACTTGAAAAGTCTGGATGTATGAGGTCAGAGAATGGTTTAACCCATACTGCGTAATCTGAAATATACATATTGCCAACATTTTGAAGTCCTAATATGGATTGTAACCTCTTCAAGGTGGTTGGAGGTTGTAAGAGCGCACACTTCTCTAAGAAATGTGTTGCAAGGCTTTTGCCTTCACTTGCCAGCTTGCATCCCAGAAACAGGACAATGTGGTGGGCAATTTTAGATTTTTTTAAAGTTACATTTGAAGCCCATGTGAGCAAATCCCAGAATAATGCAATCAACTCTTGTCAAGTCTTCCGAAAGGTCATCATCCATCAAATATTTGTCACTGACATAGGACAACGCCTGGTCATCAACATTTTGTAGCAGTTCTGTTATCCTGGCTGAAAACAGCCAGAGGCTGTTCTTACCCCCCTGTGGCAATCAACAGAACTGCCAAATATCTGCTTCCAGGTGCTATATTCTGTCAAAAAATCAATTAGAGATATCTATTTTTTTTTTTTTTTTTACGTATTATGTTGTTCATTAGTACTGCGCTGGGTGCATTCCACTGCAAATGAGCGAGTATCTGTGTTTAAGTAAACACAAGGGGGCCGATTCACAGAACTAATCTGAGACAAAATCCTAAACTTACTACTTTTGGTATTCACAGAAGGCATTTAGTAGTAGTAAAGTTAGTAGTCCTAACTTTACTACTACTAAATGCCTTCTGTGAATACCAAAAGTAGTAAGTTTAGGATTTTATCTCAGTTTAGTAGTAGTAAAGTTAGTAGTCCTAACTTTACTACTACCAAAAGTAGTAAGTTTAGCATTTTGTCTCAGATTAGTTCTGTGAATCGGCCCCAAGGAGATGATGGACGGAGTGCTGAAACTTTTCAAACACTCACCCCCAGTCACAGATCTGGGTTGAATCCATCATCATTCTTTAGCTCACTTCGCCACCCCAGTTCAGACACAGGGTCAAGACTGATTTGAATATGGCTGGGTCTGAGCTGGGGTGGCGAAGTGAGCTAAAGAATGATGATGGATTAAACCCAGATCTGTGACTGGGGGTGAGTGTCTGAAACGTTTCAGCACTTCGTCCATCATCTACTTGTGTTAGCTGTGTTTAAGTGTCTGTAGTCAATTACTAGACGATATGGATGATCTGGTTTCATCACTGAAAACAAGGGATTATTAATTGAAGAGGTGCAACTTTCTACTACACCCTAGTATTCAAGTTATGTGAGAATTTCCCTAGCTTGTTTTTAATCCTCATTTTTATTGGGTTATTGTCTTTGAGGTTGTGAGGTCAATCTCAGTGGTATTTCATGGTAAGGGGAGTCGTTACCTACCCCACATCGTTGCGTTATAATGCAGGAGCTAGTGCTAATGCCCACTCCATGGCGTTTGAATGTTCAACTGATTTTGGAACTAGGTTGGAAAAGGCAGGTTAAATTACTGTTTCTTCATTTGTGCAGTCCGTCACAAAATCAGATGACCAATCTTTTTCAGCCAAATGAATATCGTAACCCTATGTCAAGTCCTCACCAAAGGAGAGCATTACTATTTCTAGGTACGTCCACATCCAATTGGAGTAGTATTTTGCATAAAGGATGTGGGACACTTACCTTAGTGTCCAGTGTTTCCACCTGGATATATTCACTCAGTGCTACTCCCACCAGACAATCCCTCAGGTTCCGACGAACTATTGTAACCTGTGGAGCACTGTCCAGCATGGTCACTGCCCATTCCCCACTCAGAAGCAGTATCCTCAATATCTATGCATGACTGGCCTTAAGTCCAGCTACCTTCTTCTTTTTTAATTGAGGTTTGGATGTTTTAGGTTTTTCTTCCTGCTTAATGATGCATTCAGATGAGGGTTGTGAGCCCTTCTTCAGTTTCACGTGCTCCTCCGATCTGCGCTCTGACTATCCACCTCTCTCCAAACGTTTTTCGGATGATTCCTGAAAAGAAGTATGTAAAAGTGTATTACTATCCTGATACCTGTCAGGTGGTCTAATATTTTCACAATTACGCAACTTATAGCGCTACTCAGTGGCTTCCTGTTGAGGAGACCCACCTTATAATTTAGTTTTTGCTTTAATTTTCTAACTATCCCACTTCTTCTTTGTGGAAGACTCAGGTGCTTATTTAGAGTTATCTTTTGCAGAATTCCTCGTTCGTTGTGGTTTACCAGGTCTGTCTCCCAAATTATCTCTTCCTAGTGTAGCTTAAGTCTCTTCAATAATTTTAGGTAATTCGCACTCCTGTTGTCCCGGAGCCAAATCCCTTAAACGCTGGTGTATAGCCAATGCTGCTGCTCCCCCTTTATGTTACTTAACATAATGGCGGATACCGCAGCAAAATTGCCCATTAGTTTCACCCCTAAATCCAGAGCAGGTGCTGTCCAGTAATCATTCTGTTTCTGTTTATGCACTTTCAGCAAAACAGCTAATGAAGGGGTACTGTGTGTTCTGGTAGATACTGCAGCTAAAACTGTACCCGAAGTGTTGCAGTCTTCCACAGGGGGAGCGATCCCCATTGGCAAGCAAATTGTTAATGTTCTCTGTTTTTCTTGCAGTCCTGTATGGGGAAACAGCGCTTCAAGCTGACTTGTTTTTTGTGCAATCCAAAACCGAATCTCCCCCTGTCTAACGGGAATCTTACCCATTAATGCATTTAGTGATTGTTGGCTGATAAATAGAGTAGCCAATTGTGATTGTGTAGCTTGAGCAGTCCGCGCAGGGTTCAGTGTTAGTATTTGCATAACGAACTGTGTCAAACATCTGTATATTGTTACTAAGTGTCGGCAATTGCACTGCTGATAAATTATGAACATTATGGTGCGATGTGTATCTGGCTAAGACTGGCCATGCTGCTCCCTCATTGCTGAGGGGACCTAGTCTAATATCTTCTGTTATGTGTGGTAGGGCTTCATCAAACCAATTTCTATGTTCTTGGTATGTTAAAAGTATTTCTATTGCTTCATATGGTGAATAGTTATTAGGAACTTCATCTTGTGTGCAGTTGAGAAATAGCCTTGTTGTAGTGTTTGCTGCCGGGAATGTAACCCATAAATAGAACAGTTCTGTCCTATATGCTTCATGAGCCTCAACCCTAAGGTAACATCCCCACCCATAAGTGCAAGCCCATGTTTTAATGGCTTTTGATTAACCGCATGTCTGCAGTTCTCAGCAATATTAATTGCTGTAGGACCTTCGTCTTCAGACATAATTGTGTATGAATTTCAGAGAGGGTAACACAATGGGAATAAATCCTTTGAAAAGTTCAAGCTTGAAAAACCTACAGCCAATATATAGGAGTTACCTACTCAGCTGAGGAGGATAGTCCTAACCACCATAGACGTCTCTGGTTTGGAGGTAAGTAGGGGTCTCTCAGTGTACATGAGAGAACTACTAAGGAGATCCACTAAATAGGAACCCAAACTACCAACGTTGGCGGCGCCATTTCATACGGTTTCCACTTTTCAGCAGGAACTGTTTGTTTGTTGGACAACATAAACGCAGGGATGTTGCCAGACTGATTCTATATACCCCCTCAGGATATGATGGGCTAAAGACCAGGTAGCTCACAGTGCCATCATAGGTACCCCTAAACCTAGTAAGGTAACAAATGGTTTAGGCAATCTCAGAACATGACAACCCTGACTCCCCAAGGAATTGTGGTAACAGAGCTAGAACCTTTTCGCTCAGTCACTCGTGTTCTCTCAGAGAGATATACAAGAAATACACAGATGGGAGTTTTCAATATTTACTGAACCCTTGTGATACTTGTATAAAATATATGCGCTACAATAATCAATAGGCAGACACAAATAAAAGTGATCAGCGGTATAAGGACAATAAAAAGAATGGGCAATTCCACCATTGTGCTAAAACAGTGTATATATGCTGGCATATATGTACTGGGTATAGTGCACTTCTACGATGCGTTCCCTAACCTGGATGACTAGGGTGAGTGTTCTGCCAAGAGCCCCCTATTGGATGATCTACCCCCGATTACCTGAGGGCAAGGTATATAGGTCCCCATCTCGTTCACCAGTTGGACATCCCTCCTAACACAGGGAAAAACAGGAACAAGCTGAGTTGAAACTCCGACACAGTGACAAAACTCCCAATAAGAGCAGAATGCTCCTCTGATTTGAGCACGGAAATACGTGTGTATTTATAACAATAGCATTCATGCTTTCCATTTTCATGCTCAAACTGAGCTGACATTGTTTATTGTCTCTTTTGAAAGTAATGTTGCCTCGTGGATGAAAGAACAAACAACTTTTGCACAATGTGTGTCGCAGCCTTCTACGAAATGTTCAACGTGTCGTGATAGTGTACTTACAAAGTGTTTTTTTATCCTCATTCACCTCAGACCTTAGTGAACATATGAGTCGCCCGTACCATTACTCGATCACAAAGAGGTGTAGGCTATTGGATGGGGACCAGGAGGAAGCGCCCCGCCTACCGGCACTGCAGCAGGCTTGGATGACACTAACCCCATAATAAAGGGGAAGGTCACTCTCCCAATTGGTCCAGATGACCCTGGAGACTGTTGATGTTGGCAAAGAGCAGATGGGAAAACTGGGACTGCCCAACAGCACAGCCTAAAGAGTTTTCAAGAAGGCGTAATCATTGGACCAAAGTTTTCTCATAAATCAATATCAATACATATTGATACATATACATTGATAAATAAGTAAACAAGAAAAAAAGAAAAAAGAGGGAAGAGGGCTATCAAGTCTCCCAAACCTAAGCATTGGACCAATTTAGTAAGAAATCCCATAGTGCTCTCTTTTTCTTGCCTTGAATTCTACAGAGATCTCTCCTAGATGTCGAAAGCAAAGAGGACAGCCAGTCACAGTGCAGAGGAGGAACAACTTCTACCCATCTCCTACATATTTCCCTTCTGGCCAGCAGTATAGCATAGAAAAGAAAAGATCTAGCATGGCCTACAATTTTACTGGATATTCCAAAAATTATCAGGATGAGATTTATTTGAATTGGGAGGGCTAGAATGTCCGTGATGTTGTTCCCCACTCTTTCCCAAAAATATGCTATGGCCGGGCACTTCATAAACATATGCACATCAGAGGCTCTCTCCATATTACATTTTTTACAACTAACTGGAGGCCCCCTCGACATTTTAGTCAACCTTAACGGAGATAGATAGGCCCTGTGAAGCGTGAACAAGTGGTTCCTCCTAAGCCAGGCTGGTTTAACAATGTCAAACAAGATGTTAAAGGATGTTTGCCACAGATGTTCCCATTGTTCATTTGGTATAAGACCCCCCCACAGTTCTTCAGCCAATTTAAAATCTCCATCCACTGCCTCCTCGATAGCCCAGTACAGGAAGGAGACCTCCTTCCTTCCTATTGGTCTTGTGACTAGCTGCTCCTCAAGAGTGTTAGCTATTCCTATGGGTTTTTTCAAGTTTTGGAACCAGCTCTGCAACTGAATGTATTTGAATTTAGACAAGCCCTCTTCCACCCTGTTGCATAATGATGACCAGGAGAGAAGCATGCCCTCATGAGCAAGGTCTCCCCACGTCTTCAATCCTGCTGCTCTAAGTGGAAGAGCTAACCTGTCCTTCAGGCAATCTGGTGCGCCAAGTGAGTCCCACAAGGGGGCCCAGTTTGAGAAGTAATTTAGGCCCGCAACCTTTTAATACTGGCCCATATTCTAGCCATTCCCTGCAGGACTTTTAGCTTGATCTTTTTGAAGAATTTTGGTTCTCCAAACTTGAACAGGAATCCCTCCTTAGATAGACCAGCCCCCTTTATCATTGCAGAAAACATGGCGCCCACCCCTGTGTTGTCCGGAGTTTTTAAAAGCATCCTGGAATGCAATAATTGAAAGGCCCATGCGTAGTATTGCAAATCCGGCAGTGCAAGTCCACCCTTTTCCCTCCTGCGTCTCAATTTCTTCCAGGCAATCCTGGTACCTCCATATGCCCAGACAAACGAATTAATAGCCTGTTGTAACTTAACTATATCTCGATTGTCAAAGTGTAATGGAATGGTATTAAAAAGGAAGGTGATTTTTGGGAGCACCACCATTTTCACCAAGTTAATCCTCCCTAGAATGGTTAAAGGGAGGTGTGCCCAGGACTTCATACGTTTTTTACACTCCTTTGAAACATTTGCCAGGTTAATGGCTGAGATCTTATCGATTTCTTGAACAATTTTAACCCCCAAATATCTCATATCGCGCTTGGTCTGATGCCAACACCCTGCCAGATTCCAGGTCATGACCTCAGTCTTCTCAGCATTCACCTCATAACCGGATACCTGCCCGAAATCTCTGGCCAACCTTATAACCGTAGGGAAGGTCCTAGCGAGGTCTGCGGAAAGGACCAAAATATCATCGGCATACAGGGCAACCTTTCTCTCCCAAGCCCCATATTTAAATGGTAAAATGCTAGCCTCCTCTCTTAACCGCTGGGCAAAAGGCTCAATATACAGGTCAAAGAGGAGGGGAGAAAGAGGGCAGCCCTGCCTAGTACCCCTAGTGATCTTAAAAGGTCTTGTCAAGCTGCCGTTTACCAAAAGTCTAGCTAACGGATCTTGGTAAATCAGCTGGATTGCACAACAGAACTTTCCCCCAAATTGAATTTCTCCATAACTGCAGATAAGTACACCCAGTTGACCCTGTCGAAAGCCTTAGTGGCATCCAACGTTATTGCAGCAAGGGGGAGCGAGTAGGTTGTGGCCAGATCTATTGCCCCGATAAAATCATAGGTCAGGTCCGATAAATTCCTACCTTTAACGAAACCTTTCTGATCGGTGTGGAGTATATCTCCAACGACCGAGCCCAGCCTACCCGCCAGAATCCTGGCAAAGATTTTATAATCTGCATTCAGCAGCGAAATGGGCCTGTAAGACCCACAATGGGCTGGGTTCTTACCCGGTTTCAAGATCAAGGTAATGGTAGCTTCCCCCATGAGACTGGAGGCCTCACACCTTCAGATAAGATCTCATTAAAAAGCTGTACCAAAATGGGAATTACCACCTGTCCCAAGGATTTATAAAGTTCTATTGGCAGCCCATCTGGGCCGGCAGCTTTCCCACTTTTACAGGCAAGAATAGCCATTCTCACCTCTTCCTGAGAGATATCCTGCTCTAGGTCCTCCTGCTGAAATAAATTCAAAGGGGTAAGCTTACTCCCATGCAGCCACTCCATAGCCATCATTTTATCCACCGGGCTATCTTCTTGATACAGATCCTGAAAGAAATCGAAAAAGGCTCCCCTATCTCCTCGTCTGTGGACAGAGTAGTAACCCCACCTGTGTTGTCAATTTGTTTGATCAGATTACGCATCCTATCAGACTTCACCTTCCATGCCAGGAGCTTGCCTGCACCTTCTCCATATTCAAAGTGGGCAAGCTTACTCGCCTCCCATCTTTGTGCAACCCTAGTCTGAAGGATGGTATCCAACTGATCTTTTAATCTTCTTAATTTGACCAAATCTTCCTGCTGTTTCTCAGAGTCCGTCTCCTTATTCAGACCCAACTCTACTATTTTCAACTCTGTCTCCTTGCAAGCCACCACTTCTCTATATTGTCTATTCCTAAAACAGACCCTGCTCTTGATCATGCCCCTTAAAAAGGCCTTTAAAGTATCCCAAACCACCGAAGTTGCAGCAGAGCCTACGTTGACACCCAAAAACCCTCAACCTCCTGAGATAAATATTTCATCTCCTCACCATCGAGAAGTAGGGTCCGATCAAACGTCCAGCCACTAGGCTGCTGACCATCTGCCAGGACAAGATCCATCCATACTCCTGAATGATCGGACAGATGGGGAGTTAGATATCCGATATCCTTAATCTTACCCCGCAAGCTATGACTAACCAAAATATAGTCGATTCTTGACTTGTGGCCATATTTACTATTATAGTATGAGACACCCAGCCGAGAACCCGATCTATCTCTCCAGATGTCACAGAGTCCTGTCTGTGCCATCATGGATTGGAGGTACATTCTAGATCTAGAGGGCACCTTAGCTCTACTACTTGCTGACTTATCCAATTTCGGATTCAAGACAATGTTAAAATCACCAGCCATGATCACAGGGTCTGAATAATCCAGGAGATTCAAAAAAATAGTTTTAAGAAAGGAGGGGTCATCTTGGTTTGGGCCATAATAGCCCACCAAGGTAAGTGGATGACCTGAGATGATCGCCTTCACAATGACCCACCTGCCACATGGATCAACCAGAAAATCTAGAATGCGGGCTTTTGCTTGTTTTTTGATTAATATAGCAACACCCCTTATATTGGCACTCTGATTAGAGCAGATTAGATGATCCACCCATTTTTGCTTTTAAATACTTCAGAGATCTCTTCCTTCAAAAGATGAGTTTCCTGAAGGATAATGACCTGCGCGGGAGAGTCTTTTATATATTGCAACATTTTTACCCTTCTGATTTTCACACGCAGGCCATTAACGTTCCAGGATAAAAACTGGATCGTCTTCATGGGGGTTTAAAGGTACATGCGAGATTTACAAGACTGATGAATCGCAGAAGGAACCAACACCAGACCAATCGCAACACAACTAAGGCAGAACGAACAAACATTAAGGTGAATGAGGATTTTTTTTAATTTTTTACCCCTATACTCCCCGCCCCGTGCACCCAACCCCCCCTCCCAACAAACCCCTCCCAGGAGAACCCTCCCTCATTTACCTGGACAAGTGAAGTCCAGTTTCTGCTCCCCGGGAGCCACCCGTGCAGTCCCTTTATAATAATGAAAAGAGAGTAGAAAGAGGAAAGGTTTTGAGCCCGGCCCTTAACTCCCACTAACTAAGTATCCACATATAAATCCCTATATAGCGGGTCTGTAACTACCTCTCTAATACTATTTTTGAAAACCAAAAAAGAAGAGAAAAAAGAAAAGAGTATATTTTGAAAAGCCCTACTAGTGAAATCTACTATGTTTGTTCACATAGATGGTTAGCATAGATGAGCGCCCAATCTCCAGAGATAGGCCTACCTACTATACTTCACCCTTCCCCAGACTTCCCAATAACTCATCTGCCTCTTGCACCGATCTAATATTGTACATTTTGTTATTATGCATAACTTTCAAAGTCGCTGGGAATTTTAGTTGAGCCACAGCCCCAAGCTTCTTAAAATCATCCAGCTTCCTGCCCAACTCCCACTGCCTGTCAAGGGTAGCTCGGGCCAGATCTGAACGTATTTCAAATGAAAAGTCTCTGGCCTTCAATGATTTCCCCTTTAAAGCCATATTGAGGATCTTTTCTTTCAGGGAGTAGGTATGAAAGTTAATGAGAATTTTTCTGGGCTTTATTCTATTAGGGTTTCTTCTAAAGGGGTCTCTGTGGATCCTCTGTATGTCCTTCCTCAAATCTTCTTCTGACTCTTCCATCTGCAATGATTCTTTTAAAAGTGAAATCATATAGGATTTGAGGTCATCCCCCTCCCTTCAAAATACGAAGGTTGCTTCTTCGGGAGTTGTTCTCCAACATCTCAAGCCTATCTCGAAGAACCGATTCCTCCTTCTTGAGAGACAGTATGTCAGCTTTTGCCGCTCCAAGGTCATCTTTCAGTTCTCCTACTGTATTCTCCAAGGTATCAGTTCTATTATTTAGGAGATCAATTTTCTTCTCCAATGTCTCGCAAAAATTCCCAATCTCTCCTTGATTGGCTTCTGAAACAGAAAACCCCTTTTTGATAACCGCCGAGAGAGTGGAAAAAAGAGCCTCAAGAGAAGCCACTGATGGCCCCCTAGTTTCATAATCTTTGGGACCTTTGCCCACCTCCACCTCTGCGTCATGCCCAGCTTCCACCCCTAGTGATGCCAAGTCCTTCTGCCCTTCAGTATCCTGTCCTTTACTCGGGGCCCCTGTTAAACTACTGTCGGTAGTTAGAGTTGAAGCTAGAGTCGATACTATAGGCAGGGGACCGCAAACAACCTCCTTCCCCTCCATGTTGGAACTAAAAACAGGCAGGCCTACTGATCCCCTTCTGAGGGCCTCACCCTGCCTCACAATATCTAATACTGGTGGTTGTACTTTAAAATATGTCCTTAATGAGGAGTGATTCTGACTTTAAGATCCAAAGGATTGCCTTTAGCCTTTCCTGCTTTAATGGTCCTCCCTTTAACCTCACACCGCTGGAAGGGAGAACAGCTAGCTTCTGCATCTACACTAATAACAGTACTTTTTTCTTGATTTTCCCCAATAGTACTTATGCCAGATTTCTCCTCCGGGGGCTGTTTAGTACCTTTATTATCCGGTTTTGTTTTTACTGGCCCATGCGTAGCCCCCGCGCCTCCTACCTTTCTTCAACCCCTTAATTAAGGGCACTGTGCTTAAATCCACCTGGGGCGATGGACTCGCCCGCTTCGCCTGGGCCCCCTGTACCTGCTCTTTGAGCTGTAAATGCGTGGGGGACCTCGGAGAAACGCCACAGCCTGGGTTCCATCCCTCGTCGAACTCCCCTCCGGTCTCAACCCGCTCCAGGACGGCCAAGGCTCGACTGGTGCTGCCGCTGCCTGTGCTGACACGGAGGTGCCCCCGAGCCACTGCTCTGCGGCCCCTCCTCAGCTCCAGGGCGGCCAGCACCCACCGAGACGAGTGGAACAAAACAGCGGGCGCCGAGGCTCCACAGCACATGCCCTGCGGAATGGAAAGAGAACGCAACAGAACCAAGAAAGAACGAAGGCCAACTGTTCAGCACATTGAAAAATATCTCTAATGCAGGTATGCCGGGTCTCCGCTTCCCCTCATTTAGCTCGAGACGCTAGTGCCTCCGGGGAGCAAGCGGCTGCTCAACTAGCGGCCGCCATGTTCTCCCACGTCCTACAAAGTGGTTTTGTAAGCAATGTGGTTTCAGAGAAACTAATCCTGCACTGTCACACAAGCAAAAGTGTGTCAAATGTCATTGTCTCAGAAAGAAGGCAACTTAAGAAACATGTATATGCTAAAATGGCAGTGTGTCTTACCGGGACTAACCTAGCCCACATGACACAGCAACTTGCCTAGTTGTGCTTCATTGCATGAACTATTAGTAAATATGCGCCAAAGAACATTGTGACTCCTGGCTCTTATTTGTGACTGTATCACGATTATGTGCGCAAGTATTTGCACGTAGTAAAGAAGTGAGCATTATTTTTTTTAAAGGAAGGGCTGCGGTCTGCAGTGGATGCTCCATAGTGCTAACTCTATGAGTTAGTTGCACACTGTACATTTAGAGAGTTAACCATTGCACATTTTCCTTGCTGTGCTGTCTGCATGCAGCACATCAGCTACTTTGTAGAAACTACACAATATGGCTTTGGCACATTTTCTTTAAAACACCCAACACACCTTCTCTTTAAATCTATGCACATTAGCATACCTGAGGCTATATGAAGATGGGCTTTTTTGGTGCACTGCCAGGCACCTATTTGTGCCCCTGCAGTGTGTAAAGTGAATTCTTTTAACCCAATGATTCTCTGAGTTTATGCTTTATTTTCACCCAGCACATCCCAAAAACTGAAAGAGGGAAACCTTGTTCACTGTGTGTGGGCTGTACTATCCAAAAATAAAACAGTAACTTCAAGAAACAGAGGTTTTCACCTGAATCAGGATTAGAAGTACTGCAAAAATACAGCATTTTTCCTTGCAGACATTTTGCTAGCTTAAAACCTAGTAGAATATGTGTTACATATCTACAACATTCCAAGTTCCACAGCTCATGACAGGGAAGACTTACTCTATATAGATACAATGCCCGGTAAATACCATGCCCAGCAGTATCAATATTTACTAGGTTCTGTGCAGAGGAGGGCAAGTCAAGAAATTAACAGGGGGAGACGAGCCAGAGCCTCGCCAAGGTCTGGCTTGGCTCTAAGAGCCTGTGCATGAGCTCGGCCCTAAATATTTTTGACATGTAAATCATGCAACAATAATAATATGATAAAGTCACTTACAAAGTCTAACAGCTAAATCTCGTTAACACACTGAAGCATTTCACCATAGTATATCAGATGGTATCACTACATTGAAAGGCATTTATTAAAAGGGACGGTTTTTAAACATATATGTAGATATGTTCATGTCCCGTATCCTGTCGATAGTGCTACTCGTGTACTAAGAGGTAGGTCACTTGTTATTTGCGCCCCATATGTGGCCTAGGTTCTTATTAACATGAATCAAACTATGATGTATTGAATCAAACACAAAAGGTTTTTGTAAACTGCACATCCCGAACTCACATATGTGAAGGCGTTTTCATAAGTGACAATGAACAAAAAGGAGGCTTGGTGAAATAATATATTTGTCAAGGATCACACAATTTTGTGATGCGAGTAAGCTGGGATTGACTCCAGGTTTTCACATTGTGCAATTCAGCCTCTAAACAGGTATCTTTATCTCTTGCCCATTTTAATGTCGAATTGTGTGTAAATTAAGACATTCGTATTCTCAAATTTCTGATTTTCCTTTTTCTTTCTTCACCCACATTCACACATGAGCACTTTTTTCTGCACCTTCTTTTTGGACAACCTCCTATTAGACAAATGCATTATTGATTATGCCTATTTAAGAGGAATATATATAAAAAGATTTGCTCACAAACTCAGTGGTTGTATGTCTTTCTCTCTGGTTCATTTCTAAAGAATGTTTTCAGCCAAAAAATGTATATGATTTCTCTAATGGATTATTTGAGATCTCTGCTTCTTCGAGGGTGGTAAATAAGATACGTCAGGACCAATTGTTGTTTATACTATATGGCTCAGTCAGCATGATGGAGCTGTATGGCACACTTTCAATTTATTTTTTTACTTTTAAAAAGAAAATCCCAAAATAGGTTTTTCTTTTCGAAAATAAAAAAACAATTAACTCCTCTTAATAGCAATGACCTCCTCACCATGGGAGTTTCATTTACCTTCATGTTTTGGATGGCAGTTAGCAAAAGTAAAATCTTGTGATTTGTTTGCGCACTTTGAATAGAGCTGGCAGATAAATGAAGTTGTCTCTGCCGCTGACATACTTATGTTCGGCCCGAGTCTAAATAAGGAGGACAGACCTTCAGTATGGCGGAAAGGGTACTCTGTTGCCATTGTGACAGAGTGCCCTTTCAGCTAGACTCTAAATCAGGTTCTTATTACTTATTGTATAACAAACAGCAGCAGTGGCTTCCCTCTGCAACATGGCTCCCCACAACTGCCATTGCTGAATTTCTACATTTTGCAAACTAAAACACATTTAAATAAAAAGTGCAAAAGTCAATGCTGAATAACACACATATAATAAATGGCAATTTTGTAGTGAGTAGTCATATCTAGATGTTGAATGATGTACAATGAAGTAACATAATGTACTGATGTAAGTTGGCCTAACTGTCGATGTCATGTTAACAGAGATTTATTTCAGAATTGAAAGGTCTATTTTTCATCTTGAGCTGTTATTTTGCACAAGAGATTTTTCTTTCCACTGCAGATGTTGTAACTTTCCAGAAGCCTTCTGTTAGTTAATGAATAGGCATTTGTTTTGTATTAGGGAACTCATAGTGAGGTTCTCACCAGTAGAAGAGGAGATAACAGGAAGTATGATTCTTACGAAGAACTATCTGAACCGCAAAATGTGAATGAAGTATCTTTTCAAAGACTTAATTCTGTGGCTCTCATTGTGAAGAAGTGAGAAACTGGGGAGTTTACCTACTCCCAGGAGTGTACTAAAATCTTGGTGGATACTATGAATGGAGATTATGAAACTTGTTTCAATTTACAATTTATTGTGTATATATTAGTGGTGTTCTGAGAGTTGGGAGGCTTCTTTCGATTGCATTTTCTGGAGACCCATCCCTCGGTTTCTTGAATCCATATCTCTGTTTATGAGAGATTACTTTTTCAACCTTTTTCCTGCTTTATTAGATGTCCGCTGATTTACAGCTGAGAATATTTTCCAGCTTAACATTTTCTTTTATTTGAAGTTTAAAGGCTTTATGCTTGGGCATTTATTAGCTCATTAAAACTCTTTATTGGGTTTTTTGAACTGACACCTTATTCTATTCCATTCCAATATAATTGAGATTGGGGAAATTCCTTTATGGAACACACTTACTGTATTATTTCAATTTTAACTGTAATATTTGGCAATATTTTATTTTTCTTTATATTGACATATCAATTACCGGTACATATTCATTTTTTATGATGATGTTTAAAAGACTGATACTTATTGAATAAATAATGAAACTTGAAAATTGATTAAAAACCCTTTAACTCACACAAATTCTCTTTGCTGTTTGTACTAAAAGGTTTGGTCATTTATATGGATTTGATGTAGATGATTTCTCCTTTTAACTTCACCTTGCTGACAAACAAAGTTCAAAATTACCAATGGAGGAGGTTTTTCAATGATTAAGCCCAAAGACTAAGATATAGAAAGCACCGCTCCGTCAAAATGAACCTCCTCTGAACATCTTCAAATAATAACACTCTAGAAATACATTGTAAAACAGATGTCTAACATAAAATGCAGAACAAACCCTTCAAACATACAACATAAAACACCTTCCTGTTTTCAAAACAAATGACGAAACCCTACTGACCCAACCCTACACAATTCAAAATATACACAACACAACATAAATAAAAATGAAATAAAGAATGAATTACATTTTCATAACTTCACTTGCAGATAGAACAACATCTAAAAATAGCTTACAAAAAGTTTATTTTTACACTGTTTGCCTAACAAGTTTTGAAGTCTTACAAATATTACTCTTGTGAACATCATTTTTAAAAGGACTGGCATGCATAGGATCACCTTTCTTGTGAAAAACATTCTTGCCATAACTAATGACAGCACTTTCCCTTACCTCTGCAACAATTTCCCTTTCCACCTCATTATTCTTGCCATGATGAAAAAAAAAAAAATTGCCAAGTATGCCTTATTCCAGCTTTTTCCTAATTTTATGTCAACAGCAGACCTAGACCCTCTGATCTTTTCTATGGTACCAAACGTTAACTCCTCTTTCTAAAGCTCACCTACTAACTTTACTCTTTTCAATTGAATCATTTAAGATTCAGATTCTTCAGTACAATTTCTACTGTTAAACCTGTTTACCCTACACCAGACAGGGAGATCTCAGAGCCAAACATTCACCACTTTTACATGGTATAAGGGAACAATTCTTACCAACGCTAGGATAGTATTCAGAATCATAAAGGTAGTAACAACGTAGTTAATTAGTTGGGGTGGCTGGGTGTCCATCACAAGTCATAAAGTCAGTATCTTGTGAGGTCCAGACAAATGCCTCACCGTTTAAACCTGAGTTCAACCCCTGGTAGCTACGGCACAGAGCAGGCAGGTTTAACTTCGAAGTCCCTTTGAAGCTCAAGAGCTCTGGTGAAAAAGTTTTCAAAAATATCACAATCTTTTTTGCTGCAGAAACAACCACAAGAATATACTTCCAAGTCCCTCTGGGAACTCAGGGGAAGCATTTGGAAACATTCTTACAGTGTCAGACATAGGGCAACAGCAAAGTCCAGTCCAGTTACCAGTGGTCAGCTGGTATTCTCCACTGGAACGTCCTCTTTAGCTTTTTGTATTGTCCTGTCGCCAACCAGGGAATCCACCTTATTATCCTTGGAGATATTTCTGTCCACAGATTTAAAGACTAAAGGGATCCACCCTCTTCAGGTCTTTCTCACAGGTCACAGATGCCAAATGTAGCAAGTTCAGTATGCCTGGTATCCTTTTGCAAGTCCAGCAATGTTCTGAGTAAGGCTTGGTAAAGATCCAGTAGGATTTACCACCCTGTTACACTCCTAGTTCCTCTCTGACCAATGGAGTAAAGGCTGCCAGGCCCAACATGAAATATGGCAGGGCAAATCCAAGATAGTGAGGGTGTGAGTGGGGAGTCTACTATGGTATTCCTAGAGTCCTCCCACATCTAACACTAAACTCTAGTTCGAAGTAGGCACCGTACCCACAACTAACTCAGAGACAATAGTCTTGTTGGACAACAGCAGGGTCCTTAATCAACCATAAAGGAGATACACAAGAATTGTCCTGGCATCCTGTTCTCTCCCATTTTAGCGAGCCAAAGAGGTACATGTGGCTCAATTGACCTTTCAGGCAGGATTTGACACTGCGGTGTCAAACGAAGGCCTACAGCCGCCACCCTGTATATCGCCACCCTGTGTATTCAATTGAGCTCAGAGGAGTCATCACTGCCCATTCGGGTGAACGTACTATGTGCTGCTGGGAGGAATTTCACACCTCTTCCTGGGCTGAGCATAGGCTTGGAATTGGCAGGGGCTAATGCTAATTAGCCTTTTGACAGCTCAGGCAGGTAAAAAAGGGTAACTTTATAAAAGTTATTTTCCATATTATTTATTAAAAATATGGCTTCACCATTGTGAGAAAGTGGTTTTATTGGAGGGCAAGGATTGGTGCCACCACAAGTAATGAAGTAACTGTCCTGGTTAATTGAGTCAAAGGTTTCAATAATTTAAACATGACATCAAATCCTGGTTGTTATAGTACAGACAGGATAACTTAGAATAAATGTGTAAAGAATTTAGAAGTACAAAAACTAGTTAAAAAGTCAAAAGCACAACACAATAAAAACTCCTCTCCAATTTATGAAAATAGAGGTAACTGTAATAAACAAAATGACACCAAAACAACAATAATCCAGTAAGAGGAACAGAGATATGATTTTTCTTAAAGATTTAAGTTAAAACATGCCAAGAAAATGACAGCGTCAATCAGTAGCAACTGTTCACAATTGACAGGGACTTAGACGTGATTTTGGGCTTACTTCGATGGAGCATGGTTGGATACATCAAGTGGTTTATTCCTGGCCAAAGATTTTTCAAGTCAGAATTCTCCAGTGGGGCAGGGCTTCAGGCTGTATTTGTCAAAAGCTGGAAACCCAATAAATGAGGTCTCACTGAAGCCATTGGTTTTTGGAGGGAAAAGGTCCAAGCAGGAGAAAAACACATTTTGTGGCTGATGCAGCTCTTACACACATTTGGCATTGCAGCACGCGCAATGTAATTTGTTTTATTTATGTACTTACCTCCGTTCGGCCGTATGCCGGAGTTTACTACCCCCCACCCCGCCCCTCCCACGCCCCGCCCCACCGCCCCGCAGTACTCCCTCCAGGAGCCGCGACTGGTTGCTACTGGTCAGCTTGGCACTTCAGGTATTATGTTCAGAGCACAATTGTTATGCTATGCTATATTATGTTATGTAATGTTATGGTATGCAGATTTGTAAAGTGCACTATCACCCCAGAGAGTATCATTGCACTGAGCAGGTGTAAGTCTCCTTATAATCTCACATATTACATCACTCATGACATGCTCAATTACATCATTGATGACATCACTGATGAGATCATCCAATGTGTTATGTTATGTTAACTCATTTGTAAAGAGCAATGGTTACTTCAATGGAGTGTCCCCACGCTAAAATTGCATACTTCACCAGTGACCAGAGTAGAGTTCCTATTGGCCAAGAGATATTATGGTTGTCTGAAGAACAAAGTTTTTTGTTTTTTTCCGGAAGATAGTTTTGGACCGTTCTTGCCTTAGCTCAGCATGAAGACAATTCCACAGTTTTGAGGCTCAATAGCTGAAGGAGCGACCTCCCAGCCGTGCTCTGGTTATCCTGGGAACTATATCCAGTGCAGCACCCATCATCCTCAGATGACAAGTAGGATGGTAAGGTTCAATCAGGGGGTTAAGTTAACAGGTGCCCCTTGGGTTCATAGTCCTGTGGCAAAAGCAAAGTGCTTTAAAAAAGATTCTTTCCCTCTTCGGGAGCCAATGAAGGTGTCTCAGGGCAGAACCTAGGAACGTTAAGCAGTATTCTAGTCGCAGCATTCTGAATGCATTGAAGAGATCTCATGCTGCCTTGGGAAGCCTCCAGGTATAGCACAATACAGGAGTCCAGCCTGGATACTAGTAAAATTGGACCACTGTCTTTTTGGCCATGTCCGGGAGTAATCAGTTTGCTATACTCTTAAATGTATTTAGTAAGGTATACCAAGGGAAAGGTTTCTACACCTTTCCTATTACTTATGAGTGTAAGTTTTTCCAACATGATTGGCTGCTTAACAGGCTTGGGTGTCTGAAGGGAGTTTTGGGCTGTGCATAGGAAGTGCTTTGCCACCTAAATGGGCGTGGGCGTCTAGAGGGAGTGGGCTCTCTTTGAAGAGTTCAGCACAGGTCAGAAGCTGTATGGAGTTGGTGTTAGGCCATCTCAGTGAATTTCTATAGTTTATTTTAACATTAGATATTATTACCATACCTAACTATAATGTCACTTTAACCTTGATTATTTCCAATGCATTTCTAAGGATTTTTTAATGTATAGTAACATGTTATTACTATACCTAAACCTGTGGGCGGCCAACCCCCTGCTGCAAACAGCCTTTACCCAGCCCCAATGGGCATCCAACCCCCTGTGAGTAGCCAACCGGTCACAGACCCCCACCCCACATTTTTCTTTTTCACATTTTTATTTCAGACCTGCAAGACTCTTCCAGGAATACAGCCTGCCACTCTGGGGCCTTGCTGGTCCCCTTCGGAGCTGTCAAAGGCTCCTGCTAGAGTGTTGTGGGACCAGCAGAGCAAACAAAAGTATTATGTTAGCAAGCACTACTCAGCAAGGAAAAAACCCTCTGCTCCCTGGTTTACGGAGAGGCTCAGAAAGTTGAGACAGGGCTGTCGTAAACAGGAGAGGCCCTGGCGTATAGACCTAGAACCGTTGAGTAGGGAACTGCATAAGCAGGGCCTTAAAGAGTACAAAGCAGCCATCATGGAGGAAAAGAGCTTATACTTTTCCAAGACTACTGACTCTATGAGATCCTCTAGGGATCTTTTTAAGGTAATAAATTCTCTTACCTCTCCCCATGTCTTTGACCCCTCAGAATTTTCCCAGGAGCGTTGTGATAAAATATCTGACTTTTTCCATACTAAGATCTCAGACATGTACTCCTTGCTTGAAGCTTCCAACCCCATCGCGGGGTCGTCGGTTCGACCCACCTTCCATCCCATTGGGGCCTCACTCACGGAGGGGTTGCCCATTCTTCTTACTTTTCCTTACATGTCTTCTGAGGTGACCGATCGGCTTCTAGAACGGGTTAAATCGGGTTCCCCACTGGATGCTTGTCCCCGCAAGGTGTTAAAATGTGGCCGTGAAATCATTATTCCCCATCTGACTGATGTTCTTAATGTTGCCATCTCAGAGGGGCAATATCCCACCCTGTGGAAGACGGCTGTAGTGAAGCCACTTTTGAAGAAACCTTCTTTGGATCCTGGTGAACTGAAGAATTATCGCCCGATCTCCCTACTTCCTGTTCCAGCTAAGATTCTGGAAACCTACCTCAACTCTCATCTTAGTACCTACCTAAAAGATTACCACCTACTTGATGGTTCTTAACATGGATTCAGAATGCACCATAGCACGGAAACAGCACTGACGGCTTTATTGAATAATATCCGGACTCAAGTGGACGCAGGGCTCACCACCCTGCTTGTTCTACTTGATCTCACCGCAGCCTTTGATTCCCTGTCTCCTTGCAGATTGATTGATCGCCTCAGAGAGATAGATATCGGGGGCTCGGCCTTGGGGCTTCTTGCTTCCTTTCTCAGTGAGCGGGCACAGACGGTGAAGCTTGGCCAATTCTACTCAGCCCCCAAACCCTTGTTGTGCGGTGTTCCCCAGGGCTCCTCCCTGAGCCCAACTCTTTTTAATATCTATGTCGCTCCTCTTGCTAAGGTTGTGAGATCCTATGGGCTAGAGGTGCTGTCCTATGTGGACGACACCCAAATAATGTTGTCTATTTCGCACAGTATAGAGGATTCGGCCCTTAACTTTAGGAAGTGTATGCAGGCAGTCTCCTCCTGGATGGTGGAGAATTTTCTGAAATTAAATGGAGAGAAGACGGAGGTCTTGATCTTTGGGAGTAAACAGGAGATCTGGTCCAGTGACTGGTGGCCGGACGCGCTTGGCGTCTGTCCCCGCCCGGTTTCCCATGGGAAAAACCTTGGGGTTATCGTGGACAATTCACTGTCCCTAAGCTTGCAGGTTAGCAGGACAGTCTCTACGTGTTTCGGGATCATTAGGATCCTAAGAAAAATCTCCCATTTTCTCTCCTTCGATGCACGTAAGCAGGCCGTCATTGCCCTGGTAATGTCCAGATTGGACTATTGTAATGCCCCTTATCTGGGCATCAACAAAGGCTTAGTGCGACGTCTGCAGATGGTGCAGAATGCTACAGCCAAGTTGGTGATGAATTTACCAAAATACCATTCAGTCACAGCCTCCATCAGGTTGCTGCACTGGCTGCCTATGGACCATAGGATCCTCTTCAAGACTTTGTGCATGACTCACGTTGCCTACTACGGCTCAGGCCCTGAGGCGATTAAGGCTATTGTCCATCGCTATGTTCCTAGCAGGCGGCTCCGGTCCGCAGATAAGAATCTGCTAATAGTACCGAGATTTAAGAAGGTTACATGGGGAGGTAGAGCTTTCTCCACTGCTGCTGCTAAACTGTGGAACTCCCTCCCGGAAAAAATCTCAAGTCAGGCATCCCATTCTCTTTTCCGCAAAGCCTTAAAGACCTGGCTTTTTTCACAGACCTCGGTATGAGCATGTCTCTCTGTCTGCACCCTCATGTCCGCATACAGCGCCTTGGCGCCCTTGGGCTAAGTTCGCGCTTTACAAATCTTATATTCATTCATTCATGTTTAAAATTGAGGCTGGGAGTACCTCTGCCCCCCCCTGCAAAGGCCAGGGGGTCAGTTTACACCTAGCCTACTATACTGTTATCAATTTAATTTTTCTGAACACTGGGACCAAGGACCTGTGTCCTGTAATGCAGTTGCCACATTTTTCTTCCTGTTGTGGCTAGGGATGGGTGAAAAAATGCTGCTCCGCCGGTGGAGTTTTGCCTGTTTTGCTTGGAGCACAGAATTCTGACACGACTCCAATGCTCGCCAATGTTGAGTTGGCGAGCACGAGCGAGAATTCTCATCCCCTAGAGCGATTTTTGGGTGCTAGAACACCTCCCGGCAAGATATCTCAATGCAGGCGGTGATGGCAGGTCACTACTGTTCACTTTGAGAAAGCTTCCAATCATGTAGAAAATTTACTCGAGCAGCAGGAAGAAGCAGCACCCTCTGACACACTGCCTGGTGCCCTTCACACTGATTTTACAGCATGGAACAAGCTCTCAGTACTAAAAATCCATGCGAGCAGCACAACATGCTGAGTTCCACCCGCTGCCAGAGTTTTTGTATAACTCTGCGGAGTTCCACCCACCCCTAGTTGCAGCCAGCCAATCAGATCCCTTGGTACTACAGGACCACTAGGACCCAGAGTTCCAAGATGGCTGACGCCAAAAAAAGCCCTAGTACTTTTTATTTTGCAGTCCTGTGGGTTTTCCACAGGACTCCCAAGGAACTAACCATTCAGATTTCTCTATATTTTTAACCTTAATTTCTCAAAAGCCATTGAACAGATTTACACCAAATCAAAAACAGCATTCTTTCTGGGTAAAGATATAGCTTTCTGCCACATTTGGTCTAATTCTGTTCCAGTGCTTTTTCAGTTTTGTTTTGATATAGAAATCACATGGGGGAAAGTGTATGGGAGCCCCCTTTTTCTCGTATCCATGCTTGGCAGATCGTTTCAAAACTTTCCTGTAAGGAGCGGAGGTGGAAGAACTTTTTTGTTAAGTATCAATAAGATTCATCAAATTGTATCAAAGTAATTAGCAAAACAAAAATGCTCCTCCGATGGAAAGTCTGACCTAATAATAACTACACAATGACAATGTGGTCTCGTTGTTGGTGGCGCACTCAAGCAGCTGGTGCAAGGCATGGAAGGCAGACCATGCTTCCCGAAATCTTTGCATTCCCAAAAAATGCTGCTGCACTCCAGGAACTCACTTATTAAATGTATTCAGGGCACCATACAGCAAAACAAACTGACACATTTTGGCCTCCTCTGCCTGTGTTACAAAGGCTGTATGCCGACCCCATAAACATTACTTTGACTCTGGGGAATGGGGTGACCAGGGCCACTGAATGCCTTGGGGAGTGAGGCCCATGACCCCCTCCCCTTAAAGTATACATCAGCCCTGGTGGATGGGGTCCCAAGGACCATCCAGAAGCTTGGGGACAGGGGCTTACAGCCCCTTCCCAAAACTGACTAACTGTGTTAATCTCCTGAACCTGGCCCACCCCGGGAAAAGGGTGGTAGGCATAGCCAAATGCCAAGATTAATGGGAGCTGAATGCACAATAGTATGGGTGCAGACTTTGTTTTCAATCATTGTGAGCAGTTCTGAATGGCATGCGCAGTGTGGGACTGCCTTCACAGTAGGTCAGACACAAGGCCTTGGTCACCTGCCCAGCTATGCATGCAACTTTCATTGCACACATCCAAAGGCCATCTGACCAGTGGGGATTATTGAAGAGCATTGAGCTACATGATTTGGCCTCAGGTCAGGCCATGTATCCAACCCCACCTGCATACAGAGAAAGGGAGAGTGTAGTGGGTATTCTCTACATTGAAATAGCTCACACAGCCTGACTGGAGTGGCTGGGTGCATGGGATCTGGATGCAGTATAACTAATGCACACCGCAAGTGCGTAGGTCTTGTAGAAAGAGGACCCTTACTGGTGAAGGTATCCTATGATATTTTGAGAGGTCACAGAATATAATGGACCATTGACCTTCTTCAAACCTCCAACTTATTTAATAATCATGTCTGGGGTACACATCAAATAAAAGGAACACCTTAGCATATTTGTATCTATTCATCTGGATATCTGATATTATGTAGTCCAAAATAATCTGGAACTCCTAGAATTGGTTGAGTCTATGAAGGTGGTACTCACCTACCTTGGTGTGGAAAGGTCACCAATGATGAAGCATGTCGTTATGAACAGTAGGTGAAGTGACCTCTCCAAATAACTCAGAATACCAGCACAGTTCAAGAGGACAGCAGTGAGGGTCCTCTTTTTACAAGACAAAGGCACTTGTGGTGTGCATTAGTTGTCTCAAGGGAGGATGTGCAAAGGCCTTCTTTCTTTTCTCTCTCCATCTGTGTGTCCATCTGGATGAAGTATATCATCAAAGAAAACCCAAACATTTTGGAAATTTTTTTTAAGGGAAGGCTATGTTTTTCTGCCTATAAACATATATTTAAAAGAAACTTTAGAAGTTTCCCGAACAAATGCAGTTAAGCTGATATTACAATGATTTAAAAACCACTAAAATTGTCAAGTTATTTTTGGTTAGGCAAATCGTAACCCACACCCCCTCTGTGTACTTCCTCACACATGACATCACCAATGACATCCCAAATGATTTCATCACCAGCACCACTGATGAAATATCTAAGGACATTGTAAAAACTGATAAAAAACACATATGACATTGAAAATTATAAATCAAGTACATCACAGCTGCGAACTTACGACACCTGCAAAAGAAAGTATAAGAACTACAGTAAGAACATTTTAAAGATTTTTTTGAAATCTCTCCATGAAAGATTTTATACTGCCACAGCATTCACAAAAATAACAAATGAACAAAATAGGGTGTTAAATTTGCAAAGTGTAGTATACATTAATGGAAAATATTGTGTTGGACATTATCCACACCCGGCATTTCAAGTGGATATATTCTATACAGTAAGCTATTTGGCAATACGTTGCATTAATTCCAAATGTCTAATTAACAAGGTGGCATAGACTTTAGCCACAGTTGATCCTCTTTCCTAGTGGGGCATACCTAAGTTCACAATATGTATATCACCACTATGCGTTCGGTTTTCCTAATTCTGGTGGAGAGTGCACAGAGTGATTAATCGGATGTCAAAGTTGTATTAGATTTGAACTCAGTATTACTTGTGTACGCTGGGTTAAACTATAGACCTTGGGAATGTTCTTTTTATTACATAAAACACTTTCTCATTCTTACCTCCCTTATTCAATTACTAATCCCTCTAATCACACTCACAGTTCTCGGTCCTTTTCTCCAGTATTAACATTTGAAGGTGTTTTTGAGCAATTGGGTAGTTGGTTGAGTGGGGTGTTAACACTGTTTAAACAGCGTCTACAATCCCTGTCAGGGTGAACCTCAAAAGTCACTAAATTAACCTATGCTAAACCTTCCTGTTGCTTGGCACAAAATAAATCAGGCTTAACTTAGAGGCAGAACACAAACAGTAATAAAGTGAAAGCACAAAACAGGAAAAATTCCACCTCAATTTAGAAATATAGAGTAAATTTAAATAAAGTATTTGACACCAAAATGTGAAATATCCAAATTGTAGATCCAGAGTTCTGATTTGTTAAAGTTTATGTTAAAAACTAGCGCCTAAAAGATCAAAGCGACAACTACAGACATCTAGTCGCATGAGACTAGAGTCAAAGT
Organism: Calotriton arnoldi; assembly: GCA_963921515.1. Classification (NCBI taxonomy): domain Eukaryota; kingdom Metazoa; phylum Chordata; class Amphibia; order Caudata; family Salamandridae; genus Calotriton; species Calotriton arnoldi. Next base: position 257,919 of record CAWUFW010003039.1, read on the forward strand.
AAAAAAATATGGTTGACCGCGATGGAGTGCAAGTCAGATACAAAAAGTGGTTTGGGACTGGTCAGCCTTACCTTTGAATTTAGAAGAAATTTCAACAAAAAGTCTCTGAGAAGGTAGAATTTCAGCAGGGCAAGGTTGCAGGTGGTGTCCAAGGGGGAGGCGTGGTCACCTGGGAGCCACTGGACAAAATGGCAGTGAAGATGTCCATGTTTGAACTTAGTCTTTGTTTTAGAAGTTGAATATCTCCACCGGGATGAGGCTGGAGGCAGTAGCTGATAAGGGCTCCACAAGACCGGATACTGCTTCTGGAAATGGCGGCTGAACAGGATTTCCTGCTGCTGAGAAGAATGTAGCTGGAGCGAAGTCAATTCAATCAGCGATGCACCTTGGTCAGAAAGACTAGCAGGTCCCAGTCTCCTCTCGGTTCTCAGAGCAATGTTAATTCAAAGAGTCCCAGGTTTTGGATTTTGGCACCTTTATAACCACTTTCAAGGGTCCAGGACTGGGAAGGCACCACTTGAAGGGTTGGTACTCACTCAGCCTGGGTCCAGAGCAGTCCTTCCAGGTGCAGCAAAGCAGTCATCCTGATTACACAGCAGGCAACAGCAGCAGGCATTCCTCTGAGTTTCCTTCCGCAGGTCCAGAAAGTGAACTGAAAATGGGTCCAAGGCTCCTATTTTCTATACCTGGTGCCTTCTCTGAAGTGGAAGACGTTTCTAGAGAATTCCATTGAAGCGCCTGGAGTTTTCTGCCTCCCCTACCCTGGCTCCATCTTGAAGCTTTGTTCACAATGAAGCGGTGTTAAGTCCTCTGTGTGACGGAAGGGCACAAACTAATGTTTTGAAAATGGGGATGTGCCCAGCTCTGCCCTGCATCCTGTCAGTGATGGCCCATCCAGGCACACCTAATTCCTCTATTGTGTTGCTGTCTGGGGGGAATATACAATGTCCAATTGCCAACTACACCTAGACATATGACCCAGGAACAGGCTGCAGGCACAAAATAGTTAGGGCAGGAAAATGCCAACTATCTAAAAGTGGCATTTTCAAAATTGTAACTTAAAATTCAACTTTACCATTGTAGAGGATTTTAAATTACAAATCCTCCAAAGATAAAATCCTTATTTGTTCCCAATCAAGAGTTAGCACTTATGCAATGCCTTAAGGCAACCCAATGTTAGCCTTTGGGATAAGAGTAGTGAAAAGCAAATATAGGACTTTTTCACTAACAGGATGTAGGAAGCTGTCTCTTTATATAGTGGACCAAAAAGAGGTACACTGTGTGAAGAATCCAGGCAAACCCCAATTGGTTTACAGAGGCACAAATGATATCTCAAAGGCTCTCTTTTGTGGTAGTTTGGAATCAGTGTGGGTTTATTAATACAAGGTGTTTGATACTAAACACCACAAGTTTCAGTAAAGCCATTATGTTGCTGGGAAACTCATTTTGACCAGTGCCTTAAGAGGGCTGCCCTAGTCACTTGTACTGCAAGTAATTAAATTGGCCAGCACAGTGGCATATCTGCTCATCAGATATGTCCTCACATGTTATATAATGCACCATGCCTTAGGCTGCAAGGCCTGCTGTAGGGGTGGCTTACAAATATTACATGCAGTGTTAGGGAACATGGTACACAAGTGTGTGCCATGTTGTGTTTTCACTTTTTAGAGCACCTTGTCATGCAGCCTACAGCGGTAGTCTGTATGAGTTTGGTGCTGGGTCCCTTAGAGTGGAACAAGATATGCTGCAGCTCTTAGAGACCCTCTTTAATACCTATGCCCTAGGTACCAGAGGTACCACTTACTAGTGACTTACAGAGATGCTAAAAGCCTGGTCAATTGGGGATAAATTGACCAGTTGTCTTGTTTTGGAGAAAGAACAATGGCACTGGAGACCTGATTAGCAGGATCCCAGTACACTTCAGTCAAGGTTGCATCAAATACCAGGCAAAAAGAGGGGGAACTACTGAAACAAAAATCAAGTTTCCTACACAGGACATGTAAATCTTAAAGGTACATGTCCAACCATTTAATTACACTGCACCCTGCCCTATTGGATCCCAGGGTTTACCTTACAATAAAAGTGGAGTTTAAGACTTGGCAAAGGAGTTAGTTTGCCAAGCTAAACCAAAGTTTAAAACTACATAAAGGCTGCAATTGCAGGTCTGAGACATTTTTTAAGGATCTATTTAAGTGGCTGGCACAATAAGTGTTGCAGACCCACTAGTAGCATTTAATTTACAGGCCCTCGGTATGATCTAAAAGCAGGATATTCTCAAACCATGCTCCTATTTTTCACTTCATCTCGCCAATATGAACCTTAGTATTTGATGATGTTTACTAACTTATAGTTTTGTTTTGATTAATTTCTAGTGCTCTAGATTTGTATACACTCTTTTTCATCACACATTGTGCGCCTTCTCAAAGTAATATCACCAATGATATCACTGGTGGCATGATAATGGAAGTCCACATGAGGTGATTAGTATTTTCATACACCTCCCTCTCTTTCTGTGATACATTAATTTGGGAGGAGGAGGAGGAGGAGGAGAAGAAGAAGAAGAAGAAGAAGAAGAAGAAGAAGAAGAAGAAGAAGAAGAAGAAGAAGAAGAAGAAGAAGAAGAAGAAGACTGCCTCAGATTTAAGTTAAGCAGCTAGGTGGTGAAAGGAAAGCACTTTGGAAAGTGTTTTGATTCAACATTTCAAACAAAGTTGCCATACAGAACTGATATACTGGAAAGTCATTTAAACCCATTATTTTACACTTCAAACACCTCAAACTATCAACTCTCCCTTACTAACCACTGTTTTTACCAGCATGTGGAACCATACGTAGTTTGCTCTTAACATACCGTAAAATAGAGGCTGTTGATGCAATATTTGCCCATGACCTCTATTAAACAATGAGCATGCAACTTTTTTCATGGAAGAAATAACACATTGAAGATACACCATAATGAAAGTTTTGAAATAGTACACATTTGTTTCATCATTGTGAATATAGTCCTGAACCTTGAATGTAAACACTGAAGGTCCGCTAGGGTGGGCTGCCTGCACCAAAGGTAGGAATTACTGGAAATATCACCCTTACATTAGTCCTTATTCAAGACACTGAAGATGGAACACCGCTCTCTGAAACTCTTGAGACATTCAAGATGTGGCCATTCTCTTGCTTCATGGAAAGATTGAGTTGCATGTTTTCAAAGAGTTCAAGTAGCACAGAGCAGCAAGTAAAGCCATATCTCTCTCAGGTTTTTCATGATTTACTGTAGACTACAAATACCCCAGTCATTGCACTTGTGTACTTTCACCTATGGGGTTCACCTTTGTTGTCTTTGTCTAGGGAAACAATGCTGAGAAGCTCTTTGTGAATACATGTACCTGCCATGTGAATTTTTGCTGTGCTTTTCAAACCTTTTACAGCTATTCCAATGACCCTCCGCCCTCTGTAACATTCGCAAGGTACTTAATTTGTACCAGTGGTTTCCGGTGCTCAGCATGAACACTTTTTTGTCAGGGCCGAGGCTTTTGGTTTCTTCCGCAAAGCAGTGGTGGTGAATGCGATTTTTCAGGGGTGCATGCACAGGGCTTTTCCCACGTCATCTGTGCGGCTCGGCCTCTCGGTCTCACCCATTCATCAACGTGTGAACTCCTGGCTGACTGGTGACCTGATTTTGTGCTTTCACTAGGAATGGGGAAAGCAGATGGGCTCTCCAGGAGCCGTCTTTGTTTCTACAGTTGACACGCCTTCCCTCTCCCTTGGAACTGGTTGGAGAGCTTCTTGAATGAATGGAGTTTGGGGTAGGGCTGGAGTCTTCATGTCTGTTGCCTGTCGCATGGGCTGGCCTTCAGCAGCACCCTATTGGTTGCTGAAGGTCTAGGCGACTGACGGGGTGGGTGTTTGTGTTTGCTCCATTCGTCATCAGATGCAGATTGAGGGGAATTGTGCAGGTGACACATGCTTCACATCTACACCCCCCTGGGGGTGTCAGTTTTAAACAGGAGCCAGATTTTGGTGAGTCAGTCCCTTGTACCAGAGTTGCTCTGCGGTATGCTTCTGGCAGTGTGGTTCTCTAGTCTGGCATGTTGTCCCTCCACGGGATTTCCTGTGGCCGGGGTGGAGTTATTCTTTCATGTGGGCTGCGACTAGAGGGAGAGGTGAGTCATGGAGTCATGGAGATTTTTTGCTTCCCCTATTGCGTGCAGTGCACTGGAGCCTGGGGACATTGGGCCCGATTCACAAAAGTAATCTGAGACAAAATCCTAACTTTCGGTATTCACAAAAGGCATTTAGGAGTAGTAAAGTTAGAATTTTGTCTTAAGTTTGTCTTAAGTTTTGGTCTTAAGACAAAATCCTAACTTAAGTTAAACTTAAGTTAGGATTTTGTCTTAAGTGTGTCTTATTTTAGTCTTAAGACAAAATCCTAACTTAAGTTAAACTTAAGGTAAACTTAAGTTAGGATTTTGTCTTAAGACCAAACCTTAAGACAAACTTAAGACAAAATCCTAACTTAAGTTTAACTTAAGTTTAACTTAAGTTAGGATTTTGTCTTAAGACCAAAACTTAAGACAAACCTAACTTTACTACTCCTAAATGCCTTTGGTGAATACCGAAAGTCGTATAGTTAGGATTTTGTCTCAGATTACTTTTGTGAATCGGGCCCAAAGATCCTTACCAGATGACTTTGGACTGGTGGGGGAGGCCTTTATCTGGGACCTATGTGGCTGCAGGGTGTTGGAGATTGGAGTATGGCAGTTGCTGTTTGATTTTGGACAGACAGCATCGGTTTGGGGACTTTCTCTTTGCACTTGATTTTCACTGATTGTGCTTGTGTCGAATGCTGCTTGCTTTTGGGGGAGCAGCAAGTAAGGGAGAGCCTGGGTGCAGTCGTTGGGACTCCATTTCCAGTGCTTGGTTTGGGCCGGTGGTTGCAGCTGGTGGCCACCAGCGCTGGGTTTTGGGGACTGGGATAGAATGAGGGAGAAGGGGTGTAGGGAGGGAGGAGGAGAGGGACTGGAGGGAGGAGACAGGGGGAGAGGGCAGGTGTGGAAAGGAACCTGCAGGGATAGAGTGTGGGGACAGGGAGCATTTGGTGGTGGCTGACGTGGGTGTCGGACCCGCATTCGGTGGCGCTGGCGGCGAGCTTTTGTGGGGTGCTTTGAGCCTGGTACTTATTGTTGTACAAATTAAGCACTGCTGCACCTGCTTGTCCCCTTTGCATGACTAAATTTCCCACACCACCAGAAAGGTTTGCAAGCCATCACAAAGACAGCAAACATTAAAGCGTTCCAAAATTCCCACAAACCGGTTTGCTGGGGCTCCTTTCTTGGTTTCACACTTGAGAGCAGAGTTCATAATGATCATTCAGTGAGCAGTTGTATCTTACTCCAAATTTAGGTGTGACTTATTCCTGAATTTTCAGGAGTAAGCCAGGCATACTCATAGCAAAGGGAATTGTGAATCAGGCCTTAGGTATTTTAGGGAATATTATTATTGCTATCTCCACATCCATTAGATATCTGAATACTCTACTATCATTTGTGCCCTGCAAAATACAGCCCTAGATGCTTTGCTGCTACATGAATTATTCCTCCTTGATAATTCGCACTGGAGAAGTTGCAGAAGTATGAAACCGTGAACTGTGTTTATAGTGATTGATTGGTGAACATTTTAGCTAGCAATTGCCATACTGAGGAGGAGTTACTGGGGAATAGTCTGTAAATGTTCAGTTACAGCTATAGTTGCACTCCTCTGTAAAATATTAGAGACTTAATATGAAAAGAATACATCTTCTAAATAATAGACTGGCTTCTGTCTGTTGGAGTTTTAAATGGGCTGTGCAGTGATTATGTACCTTCATCCCAAGGTTCTCCCAGCTTTTTTCCACATGAAAAGGCTCTGAAAGTCAGCATCACCTGCTCTTTTTTCTCTTGATTGAAGACAGTTAAATGTCATGAATCATGTTCTATTACCTCTTTCTTTTTCACTGAAAGCCCTTTTATGTTCTTTGTTACGGTTTCCTATAAGAATCTGAAGATAAAGTCAGTCCAATGCAAAAGCTGCATTATCCAATTTGGTGCTAGCGATTCCCGACAAAATATGGGCCATTTATTTTTTTATGCTGACGAAGGTAGAGGTTTTCACATCATTGCATGTCAAATTGTTAATTTCCCAAACTTTTATTTCTGATCAAACTCCAACTATTTTGAAGTTGATTTGTACTGTTGTTTTTATGAAAACAAAAGGCAACTGCATACATTTTGTCTGCTATGTAGCGTTATAGGGCATTGAACTTTTTGGACAAAAATATTTAAAACAGATTCTAATTCTGATCAAAACGTGGCACTTCCCTTCAAACTTTTACAACTAGGTACTTTTATACTGGGATATCAATAACGCATAGTACTACACCTTCTACTGTGTGTACACTTCTGTAAGAAATTGCCTCTTTTTGGATGGTCACTCCCCACTTTTTGCTCTAGATGCTGTGGTTTTAGAACTGAAAGTGCACTTGGATCTGCTGACTAAACTCCAGTGACTGTGCTCTTTCCCTCATAAGATTATGTGAATTGGTACAGCCAATCGGCAAGATGCTTGACCCCCCCACCCCTTGTAAGTCCCTAGTATATGGTACCAGTGGTACCCAGGGCAAGGGTATTAAAGGGGTCACCAGGGCTCCAGCACTATTTGTGACACCCTGAGTGACTCAAGGAAAAGTACAGGCTGCAGGGCTGTTACCGCAGCTTCCCTGCTCAAGTTCCACTCTGCCCACACCATGGGCCTGATTCACAAAGGTAAACTTAGACCAAAAGTCTAAGTTTAGACCTGAAGTCTCAGTTTAGGCCTAAAGTCTAACTTTACTACCAGTAAAGTAAGTTTGGACCAAAAGTCTAACTTAGACCAAAGTTCTAACTTTAGTAGTAGTAAAGTTAGACTTTTGGTCAAAGTTAGACTTTTGGTCTGAAAAATAGACCAAAAGTGTAACTTTACTAGTAGTAAAAATAGACTTTAGGTCTAAACTTAGACTTCAGGTCTAAACTTAGGGGCAGATCTACAAGAAAGTGCCGCAGCGTGGCGCTGCAAGCCCTTTGGCTGCGCCACGCTGCGGCACTTTCAGAGCACAGGAATGCGACATATTTACAAGAATATGTCGCATTCCTGTGCTCTCCCCTGCACTGGCGCACAAACAGCTGCCAAGCGCCGGCGCAGGCACCCTTGCACCATGGTGCAAGGATGCCAGCGCCATGGGGAGATTGTTTTTGTGCAGGAAGGGGAACCTTTCTGCACAAAAACAATCAGTACAGACTTTTTCCTCTTTCAATGCGTGCTGCAGAATGCAGCACGCATTGAAAGAGGAAAAAACGAGGAGAAATCCTCGGTGCGCCTTGCTACGCCACCTCTAGGGTGGCGTAGCTTTCAGACGCATCTCCAGATTTACGATTTCTCGTAAATCTGGAGATGTGTCTTGTTCCATGGGTGTTGCGTGGGAACACCCACAGCAACACCCATGGAACGCCCCTTCACCGCAAAGTGCTGCGTGTGAAGGGACGGTATTTACAAGGAGAGGAAAAGTCACGCAGGGTGGCTTTTCCTCTCCTTGTAAATATCGAGGAGCCCCCTGCGCCACTAGTACGTCACGAAAAGTGACGTACTGGTGGCGCAGGGGGCTTGTAAATCTGCCCCTTAGACTTTTAGTCTAAGTTTACCTTTGTGAATCAGGCCCCATGTGTGGCAGAGTCCACTCACGTCCTTAAAATATGTAAGTCACCACTAAGGTAGACCCCCTAAAGCCCAGGAGACAGGGTGTATTATTTTAATGGTGATGGCATATATGTTCAGACATATATGCCTCTACAGTAGCCTTGCCATTCAAGTTTACTGTAAGTGAAAAGCGGTCCAGAGGTTAACGTGGACTGGCTACCGAACAAAACCAAAATAGCCAGCTACATGATGGTACCACTGAATTTAGTTGTGTTTGGTATCAAGCACCGTGCTTTTTCACCCTGACACGACTCTTGTGTCGAGGGTGAGCTGTTATGCACCGAGGTGGCATCTTTAGAGGTTGCCCATCAAGATACAGAGTTCCCTTGTGCTTTGGCAGGCTTCCTGAGCAAATTGCCGCCAAGACCGAAGTCTGTCCTCCTGCAGGTGAGTGCTATAACTCCTAGAGGATGCGAGACAAAAGGCCTGGGCAGGAAGGAGGTCACTCCTATCTCCCAGAATGGCTACTGAAAGACCCATCAGTACGGTGAGCCTCAAAAGCTTAACCGTCTCTGATATGTAAGTGACTTGTCTCCCAGGGGAGACAAAGGCCCCCCCCTGCCCCCACGCACTTGATTGTTTGTGAGCAGGCAGGAAATTAGGTATTTCTTAAATGCTAAAGGCTAGCCACACCTATAGTGGGTCCTTACAGCCGAGCATTGCTCGTTTTATCTTGAAAAGCCACAAATATTGTGGGTTCTGGGTAGTTTGGTGATACACACTTACCGGATGTAGTCACCTAAGGGGCCGATTAGCCACAGGACTAGTAGCCCATTGGCTAATAGCCCTCACACCCCCTCAACACCCCCTAAAACCATGATTTAAGGGGCACCCTTGATGCCTTAACTCCAGATCTGATCAGAAGAGGAAAAGGACAAAGAAGAGACCTGTGTCAGCACAAAGCAGGACTCCACAAAGAAGAGGCGTGAAGATTGCATCTTTGGCAGCCCCCCTGCACCTGCAAGACTACAATTTATCCAGGACCAGAGACTGGTTCCAAAAGGAAGGTGAAAGCATCTGCAACCTAAAGACTTCATCGCGACTCCCTAGGACTAGATGTACTATTTCCTTGCAGTCTGCAGGCACAACTTGCACTTCCACGATCCGAAGAAGGACTGACCACCGGGCTCCATCATGGACCAGCCTGAAATTAACCAGCCAGGTGCCTTCTGGAAAGTGTAGTCCTGATTCTCAGCAAGTCTCAGCCTTCTACAGCATTCCTAGGACCTCTGGAAGAAGATTGACCCAGCCATGGCCTTTGCCTGGACCAAGGCTTGTTGGTGGTCTGGCTGACTACCAGCTACTTCACTCGGCGCCCCAAAAAGAGGGAACCTCCTGCATCATCCCCCCTCCACTCCTGTGGTGCAGTCGTCAAGTTCTTGCATCTCAAAGAAGGCTTTGTTGGTACGCCTGGTAAAGCCAGCACCCGCAGTCCCGTTCAGTACCACGGATAGTAGGGAAAACACTGCACCCGAGACACCTGAGCTAGATAGTTCATTTCAGCCTGGTGATTCCTGGTCCAGGGGCCCCTCCAAGCTTTTCCTCAAAGGGGCTCCTCTGAACTCAACCTACAAGTACTGTTTTTTCAAGTGATGGTTTTGACAGCTCCCACACCTCCTGTTCTGCTCCAAGGATACCAAGTCACCTCTGCACCCGGACTCCCTGGGCATGGTAAAACTGTTCTGACTGTTGAGGATCGGTCTGTGGACCTGCAAGACCTTAACTTCAAGTGGGTGCCGTTGAACTTACCCCGCAAGTGACGTAGGGTCAGATAGTGTTTTCTGCATTGACTACAATGGTAAAGTTTGACAACTCTGCAAAGTACTGATTTATGGTACGCTTTAAAATCGATAGTTCCGGTTATATGTCTTGTATTGATTTCATTTTGGTGTCTAATTGTATATAAAAATAAGCTCTGTTTTTATATATTGGTGTCAGATTTCTTTCGAGTCATGTCAATTACTTATTTTCCATGTTGGTACTGTAAAATGCCTAACACATGTTCCTCATAGTAAGCCTGTCTGCTCTTTGCCCTTCTACCAGGACTGTGAGAAGGATTACAGGTGTGAATCTAAGGTCCACTGTTGGGTATCGTGTTATTATTACACTGTATGGCCTCCCTTCCATATCCCATAATATTTCCACTTTGCTAAAGATTCCGCATTCAAGCAATTCACAAAATATATCTTGGAATTTCTGAACAGTAGTAGGCCTATATCCCCCATCCCCCAAGCAACTATGTAAATGAATGGGACAAAAAACCTATACCTCAATGTACCACTATAATGTTACTACAAGTAATTATTAAGCTTGTAAAATAAATGTATTTCTGTAAAACAGACATATGTATGTTACTATGCATAAGTTGCATAAAACTCAAAAGGAAGGAAAGATACAATTCACACCAGCCTAAAAGTGCTACCACTAGGCAGCAAATAAAATTTCCAGCACATAAATACATCCTGACACTCAGAACCCTATTTTCTTCCCTTTGCGCTCTGTGCCGTTTGAAGACTGAGCCCTGCAAGAAATAGCAAGCTGCAAAACACTTAATTCAAGAGAAAGTGGAACCTCATTTACAAGAAGAGAGACATTGTGGTGAACTATGTTAATAATTACTACGGTGAACTATATGGTCTGCATTCAACCACTGTAAGTGCAGTGCAACATTTGTGCCAGTGAATGCAAGTGGGAACCACCAAAACCTATTTCTGTGCACTAGGATTCTTTGTTTCCATCCAGTGGGCTCAAGTTGTAATGACTGAACAAATAAAGCGCTTTCTGTGCTTGTTCTGTCCATACTACCCCACCAAAGCTCAGGCATGAAGATGGTACATCTGTAATAAATTCTACAATGCTATTTACATAGGGGCTTATTTATGAGCCCTTGCGTCACTTTTGCGCCGCCGGTGCGTCACGTTTTGTGACACACCAGTGGCGTAAAAACTGCGCCTGGTTGCGTCATATTTACAAAGTGACGCATCTAGGTAGATGCGTCACTTTGTAAACCCCCTGCGCAACATTATACCTGCGCCAGGTATAATGTATGCAAGGGGGGCGTTTTGATGCAACAAAGAATCGTAGAAGTGACGCAGTGAAATCTATAAGATTTCACTGCGCCATTTCTTGGACGCTAATGCGTCAAAATCTTACGCCTGCCTCATGGGAGTTGCGTCACTTTTGTGACACACTCCAGCAATGCCTCACTTTTGCGCCTATAGATACGTCAGAAATACTGACGTATCTGTGACTCCTTGCGACATGATGCGTCATACTGTAAATATGACGCATTCAGCATGTCGCAAGGAAGGCGCAATGAAAAGTGACACATCGCTGTTTTCACGCAGCGATGCGTCACTTTTCATAAATGAGCCCCTCAGTTTGGTTGCATTCTGTTGCGGTCCAATGATTGCTTCATTGGTTAGCTGATGGGCTGGACTTGATGTGCTGGCCAGCTGACCATGTGTGGGTGGGTGAGTATGTGACTTAGTATCTAACTGCCCTGCCCATGCACGGCCTGGGGTGTTTGCCCACTAGCTGCCACAGTCTCTATTCCTGCCAGCTTCCCACCACCCTGGTCTGTGAAGCTGCTGCTTTCGATTAATTCCTTTGAGTTCAGAATGTCCTATCTGGACGTGGCTTAGGCAGACACTGGACCTTGGCGTAATCATTTCACTGACTAAACAGCTGACCAAAACCCATTTCCTTCACCCAAAGCAATGATACCTGCCACATGTTCTAATCATCAACTGGCATGGTCTTAAGGAAGTGGCACAGCCAGTGGAACCCTGCCGTGACTGGAGCAGGTGAGTCCCTGGTTTCTCCCCATGTCTGGTGAAACTGAAGGATAAATTAGCCAGAGGACTGGCTCCACAGCATGTGCTGTGACATAGGGATTGGTTACAAGTCATAAAAAGGAGATTGCTGTTCTGGTGGATGCCATGAAGGAAGGGACATCTCTGCATCAAAATGTGTTGTGCTCAATTGAGAGACAGCGCAGGTGAGGCCAGCACTGCTGGCTGTGACTACTGCTTCCATTGGCGCACAAGGTGGTGTGAGGAGGAACCCCGAGATCTGTACAGTCTATTCTCACCTTACGTTCTACCTACTTTTCCTCAGCATCTTTGTTGTTTGCACTGCTCCTTACCCACCCCTTCATCCACGCACCTTTTTAATTCACCTCCTATTCTTGCCAGATGTAGTCTGTAACCATTAACATACATGGCCTCCCCATTTTAGAGCATCTAAATCATATAGCACCACTGCACGACCCTCTGCACAGCTACCAAAATAAAACTCAGACTCTCTAATGCATCACCCATAAAGAACGTTCAGAATTAAAAATAGACATTTGTATAAGGAGCACTGGTTTTCACAATCCTGTATTTGGATGGGCTGATTGTTTATTATTTCCAACATGGGATGGGTGTCAGGTGGTTTGGATTAGGAAGATTGAACAAGTATTGGCAGCAAGGGATCCTAGATACCGCACCACTACATGTGTTCAATTTTTTTAATAAGAAGTTATAATTAGATAAACCTCTGATAATTGCCCACCTCAAAAAGCTAGCTACCAATATTAGCCTTTCATATTTCAATAAATATAAACGTATAGAGAGGCAACTTCATGGAAGAAACATGACTCAGCATATTGCTGTATTTATAGCAAAAGGATGATACGAAAGGTCTTTTCTTTGCTTGTGTTGATTCTTTTTATTCAACATCTTCTTAAATGTGACCGACAGTTCAGCACAGCCAAAGCGTTTCGTCCAACATTTGGGCTTCCTCAGGGCTGTAAGTATGACAAATATGACTGTCATTACTGTTACATACACATATATAGATTACAAACACACAAAAATACGAAAAACATAATGAAAACAATATAAAATATAAATATCTATTACATTTTTTATAACATTTAGACAAAGTATGAGCAACATATTCTAGTGGTGGAACAATCATTACAAGTCAAGAGATACTTTATTTCGGCCTCACAAGACCATAAAAGCACAAATAACACATTTAAAAATTCAGTGCAATTTATCAGTATAAAAGTTATTTATTTATTCTTATTTTTTTTTTACACATTAAAATATGAGAACAATAAAATGTTAAAAAGAGTATTAAATATCCTGAGGCGCAAAGTATCTCAAGCATATGGTACAAAATCATGTGATTAAAAACAAATTAGAATACAGAGTCCCAAGTAATAGTAAAGGCATAGAGTGGGTAATTTCAACTTGATCTATCTTTAAAACTGCACGGCGTACACACCACATTGAAAACAGGTAACGGGAAACTGAATATACAATTGGCATACCGGTATCATATTTCAGGATCCTATAAGCCTGTGAGCAGTGGGAAGTTCCAAAGTTCCTACAAAGCTGTCATAACCAACGATTCCTTATGGCCTTGTAGGTGGGACAGAAAAACAACACATGCAGGTCAGTCTCCATACAGCTTTTACATGACGGACAATCTTTCGTAGCACTACCCCCCCATTTATAAGTAACAGCACATAAAGGAAGTACACCGTACCTAAACTGCAAGTAGAGTTTTTTAGCAAGAGAAGGCTGTATGTCATCTATGCTAGATTCTAAGGTGTATTGAAGTTTAACTTCTAAAAAGGATGATGTAAGTGTGCCTGTCCTGGGGCCCCTCAGTAATAAGTTGAGATGGAGATCCTTAAAGTTTTTTTATCAGAGTCTTTCTTAATGTTGACAAAGATCTTTCTTCCGGGCTATCCCTTAGATCTCCCATTCCAATGGATAAGAAGGAATTCTTGATATAGGTGAGCCAAGGTATTTTGCTTGCTCCACTGAGGTTTGCCACCTCCCTCAATTCCTCCTTATACATAGATAATTCTGGAGTGCTCCATAGGCGGCGCCAGTAAAGCAGAGGTCTAAGCGCAACCTCCAGTGCCATTGGTCTGACTCCCAGATCCATTCGGAGCGGAGTTAATGGGGTACAATTGAGAAGTCCCAACAGTTGTCTGAGAAATGAATTTTCAATCTTGGCAAGTTGTTCAGATGGCCTGTGGCCCCATAGTTCTGCTCCATATAGGGCAGCCCCTCTGGCTTGCGCCTTATATATTTCCAGCACCGGCCCCAGCATCTTGTGTACACACTTCCTCTGCTGTTTCGCAAGGCCCCCTGATGTTTGCGCCAGCTTAAGACAAGCCTTCTTAATTTGGTCACCCCATTCCATTTTCTCATTGAGGGATAATCCCAAATATTCACATACAGGGACTGTCTCTAAAAATTCCCCAGCTAATTATGGGTTGGGTCGTTTTGAGTGACCTGCATTGAACACCATGTATTTTGTTTTCTGGGTATTGATTTCCAGGCCCCTGTTCTTACAAAATAAATAAAAGATGTCCAAGACCCTTTGAATACCCATCGGTGATCTTGACAGCAGGAGGGTATCATCTGCGAACATCAAGGCAGGTACCTTGCGGCCCGCTAGCTTTGGAGCATCTATGTCCCCTCCTGCTGTAAAGGCTCCCACTAAGCCATTGATAAAAATACAAAAGAGGGTTGGAGCCAAAACGCACCCCTGTCTTACACCTCTCTCTATGGGTATGCGGTCAGTGAGGTCTCCATTCTTCCCATATCTAATTTGGGCGTAATTATTCACATGTAATCTTTTCAAGATCTCGCATAAATACGGGGGCGCACCCAGATCAAATAAAATAGCCCATAGTTTTTCCCTAGGAACTAAATCAAAGGCCAATTTTAAGTCCACAATGATCATGCAGAGACTGCCACCCTCCAGAATCACTGTTTTCCAGTGCAATAATTGCAACCTGAAAACTTGATCGATTGTGGACATTTTTGTTCGGAAACCGGCCTGATAAGGGCTGAGAATGGAAAACTCCTCCATCCAATTCTGTAATCGGTCCAGGAGCACTCGAGTAAACATTTTTTGTGCAACATCGATAAGGCTAATGGGCCGATAATTCGCAGGATGGAGGGGTGAGCCCTTCTTAAAGATAGAGATGATTTCCGCCCCTAGCCATGTTATGGGGATCTCCATTCCCTGTAAAATAGCGTTGAATACGCTCCAAAAGTACGGAACCCAAACGCTAGGTTCAGTGCGATATAGATCTCCAGGGATCTTATCTAGGCCCGGAGCCTTTGCAGGTATTACTCGAGCAATTGCAGCCGTTACCTCTTTAAGAGAAATTGCAGGAGTTTCCGAGCAGGCTCGGTGTGGCTGGGGGCAGTGAATTTCAACTTGCTCAATAGTGCCATCTACCCTGGAATAAAGTGACTGAAAGTGGGCCCTCCAGACCTCGGCACCCAAATTAGGTTAAAATGCTCGTTTATTCTTTTTTGAATCTGTGCTTATTAATTTCCAGAAGGTCCTCATATCCCTCCTATTTAGAGCATCTCTCAGGCTCTCCCACCTTTCTGCTTCCCACTCCTTTTTAGCTTGCTTAATTGCGTGTTTATGAAGTAACCTATTTTCTTTTATTGCCAGCTTGTCATTGCATTTAATAGCTGAAAGCAAGGTTGTATTAGCCTTTCGGCATTTGCCATTATACCAGGGATGTCTGGGTGCACTGCCTTCCTTTACTTGTACTACATGGGAAAAACTATCCGCCAGGGCTGCCACTAGGCCTTGATGGTTTTTTGCAATTTCACAGAGTGGACCAGTAGAATCGCCAGACTCACTCAAATGGTTTGCAACCTCCAGATATGGCGTAATTATTTGATAGAGTGAAGATAATCTTTCTTGGGATTCACATAGGGTGCCCCATCTTACTCTCCTCCTACAATTAGTTAGGATTGGCCCTGTCATTTTCAACGATTGGCCCTTAGGGACATTCCCGACATACGGAGAGTCCAATTCTAAAATCAGGGCATTATGATCACTGTCATATCTGGGGACAATCTTAAAATTAACCATCCGGTGCCAGGATTTAGTATTCACCATAATATAGTCTATGATCGAAGGGCAGCCCGACCTGTTATAGGTAAAATTTGCCGGACTATCAGATTTAGAGCGCCCATTACACGCCCTGAGCGAATAGTTCAAGGCAAGGGTGTTCAACTGTGCGACTAATGGTATCCATGTTCGGATTGGCGGAGCATTGACCACTGGAATAGCCCAGTGCAGGTCCTCCTCATTTGGGTCACCAGCCTCCAGGTCCTTCAATGGTTCGTACTGACCATTAAAATCGCCAGCCAGGATCACTATGTCATTATCAATGACTGTGGATATAAATGATAATAATTTGTCTAGGGTAAGAGACTCTTGACCATACCTGACTGGCCTGAAATATACATTAATAAGCACTAACCTGGTCCTGGAGGGAGAACTCAGGATAACACAGAGGATGTCTCTTGAAGACGTCTCTACCTGCTTCACTGTGCAGCCCAAGTGTGTAGCAACCCAAATAGTAAGTCCCCTAGACGGTCTGCCCTTCCCCCCTGATGTAGCTGGTAGGTTGTAGGTTGCATAGCCAGATCTATGGGTATTCTCCCTGGCCCAGGTTTCCTGGAACATGCATATGTCAGAGTCTTGAATAAAAGCACCCCACTCCGGATTATCCATTTTTGAGCGGAGACCTGCAACGTTCCAGGATAGTATTTGGAGCTTCGATGGAAGATTTAGAGGGTTGCTAAAGTTTTCAAACTCCTTGTCCAAAGGCCAGTGGCCGTTCCTAGCTACGGGCTGGTTTACTTCTGCAATTGTTAAAAGGGGGTTCGCCAACTGTTGAGCGTTGTGAATCTCCAGTAATAGCTCTGCGTTTTTGTTGAGAGAAAGTTCCCCCGATATCTCATTCCTTTCACCACTTCTGGCTCCCCCAACCTCTGCTAATCCTTGTATATGAGGCATTGGGATGCCAGCGGGGTGAAGTACCTGGTCCATAATCAACGGCTTAGTTAAACCAGATCTATTGGCCTTATGGCTAAGCTCAGTAGAACTCAGAGGGGACAACCTCAGAATTGGCAGAATTGGGGTCTCTAAAGATCCATGCTCTTTTCCGGCCATACACAGCCTAAGTGGTTCAGATTGCCGTGGGCCTCTTGTAACGGCCCTTCTTTCAGGTGACTCATCATTAGATCTCTCCAGTCAATCATTGTCCTCCATAGAACTAAGGGCCGCATAGTGGTTATTCACTGGGATATTGTATCTAGATTGGTTCCATCCCCCACCAATATCCATCCCATGTAGCGACTGGTTGTAGCTAGGTGGCTTATAAAAGAACCCCAATGGTAAAATATGGATCCCTGTTTGCTCAACTGTCCGATTTCCCACCCTATCAAGTAATGTTTGAACAAGGTTGGGTGACCCAAAAGATAGCACCACACAATCACCCCATAGCAACTTTTTTGATCTGCCTATCCAACCAACCCGTCTAACCATTTTGAATTCTGTGAAGAGTGGGGAGGGTAGTCCGTACCTCGAACTTAACAGGAACAGTGCTTTATTTTTGAGAGATGACCGGTGTTCCCTAGTGCCATCAGGCAGCATGGGTACATTGGCTAACACTATCGTATAGGGAGTTGCTTCCGGTGGAAGGTGTAAGATGTTTGGGTCGGATAGACCTCTTACTGTGTGTGATGCTTTATATTGTGCAAATTTCATTGGTGCTTCCCTTATGCTTTCATGTCTTGGTCTGCTAGATAAGGGTTCATTTTGGATATTTATTAAACGTTCTTGAATAGTACTTGGGACCTGTGGCTTGTGGTGCACATTGGGCATGCCTGCCCTCTTCTGGCTCATGGACGGGGAGCCAATTGTCCTGTTTGAGGTGCTGTCACAGGGCCAAGATTTGGGGGTCCTATTTGTGTGGACAAGGGCCTGTCGCCCCCAGTTGTTTGGGTGTTCTTTGTAAGGCAATGGCAGTGGCAAGGGTTAATCAATTGGGGCTGACTATTGTGCGGGCCTGACTGGCTCAACAGGGGCTGCTGCATCCGTTCCAGAACTCTGTGCTTTCAGTACCCTGTATAGGAGTAGGGGGACTAGTGGGAGGCGCTAAATGAACGGGACAAATTGCGGAGGAATGCCCCTCAACCACCTCCTCCGTCTCCTCCCTCGTGGTTTTACTTTTACGTCCTCTCTTTGGTGCTGGATGAATAAGTTTATTAGGGCCTTGTCCCTTTCTTTTCCTAGATTGGGTTGGGGAGCTATCCCCCTGATTGATCTTACTTTTCTGGCCCCTGGTATTTATTTTAGAGCTGACATTTACAACCCTCGGCGTGGAACTATCATTTACTTCAGTGATCTGACTGCTCGCTATCCTAGTAGGAGAAATACACTCTTGGCGAGCAATGTTATTTGAGGGCTCTATCAGGTCAAGCTGCCCTTGGCAGGATTTTGGTTCCAAGGACAGTCTTCGCTCTGTTAGGGCGATTTCGTGGATGAGAGCTGACTCAGCACGTAACAGAAAGGCATCTAGAGTCCCCACCACTCCCTGTCCTGTGAGGGATTTTCTTTTATTCATTTTGTCAATACACCTAAGTAGGACGATATATAATAGTCTATGACAGATGGTTAGCAAATGGTTAGCCGAATTATTCGACTATACCGATGAGGACCCTTGGCCCACATACACTAACCCCCCCAACCAGTCAATAATCATATAAATTTAAGGCACAGAGTGTTAATAAGGTGGCCCTGCCCGGCCTCTGACGGGCACGGACAGGCCCGCCCTTGGCCCGGGCTTAGCCCGGGCGCGTCCGCACGCGTCCCACGCTGCGGGAGCCCTAGCGTGTTTTTGTGCGCCTCCTTGGCGCTTGCAGGGTCGGCGTCCGGTGCGCGTGCCCCAGAGAATGCCGGGAGATGTAGTCCGGCACTACACACAGCCCCCCTCCTCACAGGAGCCGGTACCTCGTCTAAGTGGCGGCAGTGGCGGTAGGAATTCAGGCAGCCCAACAACGGTGAGTGTTCCCTGGCAGGATTATAAGAAGAAAAGACTCATTACACATAAATGTATTGTTAATTCAATATTAACAAGTTGTGCTGTACATTTCCTATGCTTTAAGATGCAGTTCAAAATCCACATCAGGTCTCCCCTTACATTCTCAATATCTTCATTAGATACAAATACAGACCATGTATGTCAGGAAAAAGAGAAAATAACCACTTTCAGAGTCTCTCTTGACTCCCTCTATTATACCCATATTTTATCTGTCAGCTATACAGTGAGCTCCAGTGACTATCCATCCCCATTGAATGCAAAATGGATTCAAAGCTGCCATTTAATTGTTTAGATAAAATCCAAATCTCTGCTGGAAGGAGAGAGAGGAGTGAACAAAAACTCCCACGAAGGGCAACCGTACAGATATCAAAGTATTGCCCCACTTACCCAGAAACAATCGATGTGTGTTGTTTCTAGAAATTCATGAATTCTCCCATTTGTGTCCATACCCACGGTGGTACCCCACTTTAAATTCAAACTCCGTCGTCAGAATCTATAAGTATTACACATACGTGTGACCTTACAAGCTTCGTATGTACCAGATAACACATTTCTAACACTAAAAACTGTGTCGACATCAGTGCAAACGGAATCCAGTGCATACCATAAACTCGTTACAAGTGTCCAAAACATGCACCTCAGAAGATTTCCGAAATTCATATCAGTGTGTACCCCGTCTTATACCATTATTCACTAAGAGACAAACATTGGAGCCTCAAAAAATGGCCCAGCATGCGATTTAAATTCACAACAAACCTGCCCGAGCATTCTAAACGTGTCCCAAAACCTGAAACCGATTGATAGTGCAAACAAACATCCCCGTTAGCCACATGACATGCATTAGAGTAGTTCATCACGGTCCAGCATGTTAGATCAAAAACGTGGCATCCAAGCGTAAATCATGCAAATTACCATGCAGAGTCCTGACACCTCGAAAGTAATCCATACCTCTAATTAGTCCTTTAAATATGAAAGTCGAGTATGTAGTCCGAAGTTAAATCCTTTTTCTACTCAATCACAATGCCTAAGGTTGTAAGGACATATAGAACAAAACATGATATAATGCCCTACAATAGCGTGGCGCAACATCAGAGCCCAATACCTCAGGCCCGAGTACAGTTTTCAATTACATTGCCAGTGTTACCAATGGTAAAGATAATCGCGATCCGTATGCAATAAAAAATTACCCACAAATTACAGATTATTTTAAGCTGTGAAACTGCCACTAATCAGATCGTTCCACATGCCGCAATGCTGTAATAATCATTGAATCATGTACACAATGTGAAAAAATCATTAATATCTCTAACATCATCGATCACCAGAACCTAGCAGATGTGTCTTTTAGGTATCACCGGGGAGGACATAAAAAACCCTAAAACACTTTACCTCGGAACTACATTGAGAATACTAAAATGCCCATGTTCACAAATCAATCACATGCAAGCATGGTATTCCTTAATTCAGACATGATTAATATGACTTAGTCGTGTAAGTTATTTAATCTTTCCAGAAAGATTTAGGCAAATCAAGTGTACGATATGTAGGAACAACAACGCTTAGAGTCCATACTAGTACTTATATTAATCTCAGATTCTTTAGAGAAAATAATAAAGCTCATTGTCTAGATTAAGTCCCTTATTCCGGACCAAAGTTTACAAATCCATTTTGCCTCCAATTGCCGTAGGGACTATTCACTGTCACCTCCCATTAAGTTGCGTAACACTAAGTCTATTGCGTGAAATTTAAAGTTCGACCTGTTTGTTCCTACCACACATTTGTGCGACACTAAAGAGTATGATGTGTTACCATTCAAGAGCACTCTCCGATGTTCCAGTATACGTGTCTTTAGTGGTCGTATCGTGCTGCCCACATAGATCTTACAGCACACACAGATAATCACATGCAAATGCAAAAAGAACAACTGATGGACAGAATGTTGAACATTGTCAAACATTCACAGCAGTACACACATCTGGGCCTAAATCCATCGTTTATTTGCTCCCCATGCCATTCCAGTTTGAACTCAGCCATAGGCAAATCAGTCTTGACCCTGTTCCCCATGGGAACAATTCAGCCCAAACTGCCAGGCCATTTCCTCCTTTCACTGGAAACAAGCATCCTGGGATGGTGTTCGGGGTAACAACCCTCATCAGCCAGGCTAGCTTCACCCCAGTAGCATAGAGCGCATGAGACCCACGTCTGGGCATACCCGTCACACTCTGGTTGACAAATGCAAAAAGAACAACTGATAGAGAGAATGTTGAACAATGTCAAACATTCACCCTAGTACAGATATCGGGCCTAAATCCATAGTTTTTTTCCTCCCCATGCCATGCCAGTTTGAACCCAGCCATATTCAAATCAATCTTGATCCTGTTCACTAAGGGAACAATCCAGCTCGAACTGCAAGGCCAGGTCCTCCCTGGACTGGAAACAAGCATCCTGGGACTGGTTTCGGGGTGAAACCCCTCATCAGCCAGGCTAGCTTCACTCCAGTGGCATGGAGAGCACGGACCCACGTCTAGGCATACCCATCCCACTCGCGGTGACAAATACAAAAAGAACAACTGATGGACAGAATCACGAACAATGTCAAACATTCAGCCCATTACAGAGATCTGGGCCTAAATTCATTGTTTTTTTCCTCCCCATGCCATTCCAATTTGAACCTAGCCATATGCATATCAGTCTTGATCTTGTTACCCATGGGAACAGTCCAGCCCAAACTGCTAGACGAGGTCCTCCCTGGACTGGAAACAAGTATCCTGGGACCGGTTTTGGGGTAAAACCCCTCATCAGCCAGGCTAGCTTGACTCCAGTGGCATGGAGAGCACGGGACCCACGTCTGGGAATACCCGTCCCACTTGGGGTGACAAATGCAAAAAGAACAACTGATGGACAGATGCTGAACAATGTCAAACATTCAACCCGGTACAGAGATCTGGGCCTAAATTCATTGTTCTTTTTGCTCCCCATGGCATTACATTTTGAACCCAGCCATATGCAAATCAGTCTTGACCCTGTTCCCCATGGGAACAGTCCAGCCTGAACTGCCAGGCGGGGACCTCCTTGGACTGGAAACAAGCATCCTGGGACCGGTTTCGGGGAAACACCCCATATAAGCCAGGCTAGCTTGACCCCAGTGGTATGGAGAGCACGGGACCCACGTCTGGGCATACCCATCTCACTCGGGGTGACAAATGCAAAAAGAACAAATGATCAACAGAATTTTAAACAATGTCAAACATTCACCCCAGTACAGAGATCTGGGCCAAAATGCATCATTTTTTTGCTCCCCATGCAAGTCCAGTCTGAACCCAGCCATATGCAAATCAATCTTGACCATGTCCCCCTTGAGAGCAGTCCAGCCCGAACTGCCAGGCTAGGTCCTCCCTGGACTGGAAACAAGCATCCTGGGACGGGTTTTGGGGAAACACCCCATATAAGCCAGGCTAGCTTGACTCCAGTGGTATGGGGAGCATGGGACCCACGTCTGGGCATACCCGTCCCACTCTGGGTGACAAATGCAAAAAGAACATCTGATGGACAAAATGTTGAACAATGTCAAACATTCCCCCAGTACACATATCTGGGCCTAAATCCATTGTTTTTTGATCCCCATGCCATTCCAGTTTGAACTCACACATATGCAAATCAGTCTTGACCCTGTTACCCATGGGAACAGTCCAGCCCGATGTGCCAGGCCAGGTCCTCCCTGGACTGGAAACAAGCATCCTGGGACCGTTTTCAGGGTAACACCACTCAACAGCCAGGCTAGCTTGACTCCAGTGGCATGGAGAGCATGGGAACCATGTCTGGGCATACCCGTCCCACTCGGAGTGACAAATGCAGAAAGAACAACTGATGGACAGAATGTTGAACAATGTCAAACATTCACCCCAGTACAGAGATCTGGGTCTAAATCCATCGTTTTTTTGCTCCCCATGCATTTCCAGTTTGAACCCAGCCATATGCAAATCAGTCTTGACCCTGTTTCACATGGGAGCAGTCCAGCCCGAACTGCAAGGCAAGGTCCCCCTTGGACTGGAAACAAGCATCCTGGGACCGGTTTCAGGGAAACACCCCATATAAGCCAGGCTAGCTTAACTTCAGTGGTATGGCGAGCACGGGACCCATGTCAGGGCATACCCGTCCCACTCGGGTGACAAATGCAAATAGAACAACTGATGGACAGAATCAGGCCCGATTGTTTTTTGCTCCCCATGCCATTCCAGTCTGAACCCAGCCATATGCAAATCAGTGTTGACCCTGGTCCCCATGGGAACAGTCCAGCCCAAACTGCCAGGCAAGGTCTTCCCTGGACTGGAAACAAGCATCCTGGTACCGATTTCGGGGTAACACCTCTCATTAGCCAGGCTAGTTTGACAACAGTGGCATGGAGAGCACAGGACCCACGTCTGGGCATACCCGTCCCACTTGGTGTGACAAAATGCACAAAGAACAACTTATGGACAGAATGCTGAATATTGTCAAACATTCACCCCAGTACAGAGACCTGGGCCTAAATCCATCGTTTTTTTGCTCCCAATGCCTTTCCAGTTTGAACCCAGCCATATGCAAATCAGTCTTGACCCTGTTTCCCATGGGAACAGTCCAGCCCGAACCGCCAGGCCAGGTCTGCCCTGGACTGGAAACAAGCATCCTGGACTGGTTTCGTGGTAACACCCCTCATCAGCCAGGCTAGCTTGATTCCAGTGGCATGTAGAGCACAGACCCAACATCTGGGCATACCCATTCCACTCTGGTGACAAATGCAAAAAGAACAACTGATGGACAGAATGCTGAACAATGTCAAACATTCACCCCAGTACAGAGATATGGGCCTAAATCCATTGTTTCTTTGCTCCCAATGTCTTTCCAGTTTGAACCCAGCCATATGCAAATCAGTCTTGACCCTGTTTCCCATGGTAACAGTCCAGCCAGAACCACCAGGCCAGGTACTCCCTGGACTGGAAACAAGCATCCCGGACTGGTTTCGGGGTAATGCCCCACATTAGCCAGGGTAGCTTGACTCCAGTGGCATGAAGAGCACGGGACCAATGTCTGGGCATACCCATTCCACTCGAGGTGACAAATGCAAAAAGAACAACTGATGGACAGAATGTCGAACAATGTCAAACATTCACCCCATTACAGAGATCTGGCCTAAATCCATCGTTTTTTCCCTCCCCATGCCATTCCAGTTTGAACCCAGCCATAGGCAAATCAGTCTTGACCCTGTACCCCATGGGAACAGTCCAGCCTGAACTGCCAGGCCAGGTCCCCCCATGGACTGAAAACAAGCTTTCTTGGACCGGTTTCGGGGTAGCACCCCTCATCAGCCAGGATGGCTTGACTCCAGTGGCATGGAGAGCACGGGACCCACGTCTGGGCTTACCTGTCCCACTGGCGATGACAAATTGAAAAAGAACAACTGATGGACAGAATGTTGAACAATGTCAAACATTCACCCCAGTACAGAGATGTGGGTCTAAATCCATCGTTTTTTTGCTTCCCATGCAATTCCAGTTTGAACCCAGCCATATGCAAATCAGTCTTGACCCTGTTCCCCATGGGAGCAGTCCAGCCCGAACTCCCAGGCCAGGTCCTCCCTGGACTGGAAACAAGCATCCTGGGACCTGTTTCAGGGAAATACCCCATATAAGCCAGGCTATCTTAACACCCCATATAAGCCAGACTAGCTTGACTCCAGTGGTATGGAGAGCCTGGGACCCACGTCTGGGCATACCCGTCCCACTCTGGGTGTTAATGTAAAAAGAACAACTGATGGACAGAATGTTGAACAATGTCAAACTTTCACCCCAGTACAGATATCTGGGCCTAAATCCATTGTTTTTTTGCTCCCCATGCTTTTCCAGCTTTAACCCAGCCATATGCAAATCAGTCTTGACCCTGTTCCCCATGGGAACAGTCCAGCCCGAACTTCCAGGCCAGGTCCTCCCTGATCTGGAAACAAGCATCCTGGGACCTGTTTCGGGGAAACACCCCATATAAGCCAGGCTATCTTAACACCCCATATAAGCCAGGCTAGCTTGACTCCAGTGGTATGGAGAGCCCGGGACCCACGTCTGGGCATACCCGTCCCACTCTGGGTGTTAATGCAAAAAGAACAACTGATGGACAGAATGTTGAACAATGTCAAACTTTCACCCCAGTACAGATATCTGTGCCTAAATCCATTGTTTTTTTGCTCCCCATGCTTTTCCAGCTTGAACCCAGCCATATGCAAATCAGTCTTGACCCTGTTCCCCATGGGAACAGTCCAGCCCGAACTTCCAGGCCAGGTCCTCCCTGATCTGGAAACAAGCATCCTGGGAACGGTTTCGGGGTAACACCCGTCATCAGTCAGGATAGATTGACTCCATTGGCATGGAGAGCATGGGACCTACGTCTGGGCATACCCGTCCCACTCAGGGTGACAAATGCAAAAAGAACAACTGATGCACAGAATGTTGAACAATATCAAACATTCACCCTAGTACAGATATCTGGGCCTAAATCCATTGCTTTTTTGCTGCCCATGCCATTCCAGTTTGAACCCAGCCATATTCAAATCAGTCTTGACCCTGTTCCCCATGGTAACAGTTCAGCCAGAACCACCAGGCCAGGTACTCCCTGGACTGGAAACAAGCATCCTGGACTGGTTTCGGGGTAATACCCCACATCAGCCGGGCTAGCTTGACTCCAGTGGCATGGAGAGCACGGGACCAATGTCTGGGCATACCCATTCCACTCGAGGTGACAAATTCAAAAAGAACAACTGATGGACAGAATGTCGGACAATGTCAAACATTCACCCCATTACAGAGATCTGGCCTAAATCCATCGTTTTTTTCCCTCCCCATGCCATTCCAGTTTGAACCCAGCGATATGCAAATCAGTCTTGACCCTGTACCCCATGGGAACAGTCCAGCCTGAACTGCCAGGCCAGGTCCCTCCATGGACTGAAAACAAGATTTCTTGGACCAGTTTCGGGGTAGCACCTTTCAACAGCCAGGCTGGCTTGACTCCAGTGGCATGGAGAGCACGGGACCCACATCTGGGCATACCTGTCCCACTGGCGATGACAAATTGAAAAAGAACAACTGATGGACAGAATGTTGAACAATGTCAAACTTTCACCTCAGTACCGATATCTGGGCCTAAATCCATTGTTTTTTTGCTCCCCATGCTATTCCAGCTTGAACCCAGCCATATGCAAATCAGTCTTGACCCTGTTCCCCATGGGAATAGTCCAGCCCGAACTTCCAGGCCAGGTCCTCCCTGATCTGGAAACAAGCATCATGGGACCGGTTTCGGGGTATCACCCGTCATCAGTCAGGATAGATTGACTCCAGTGGCATGGAGAGCACGGGACCCACGTCTGGGCATACCCGTCAATGCAAAAAGAACAACTGATGCACAGAATGTTGAACAATGTCATACATTCACCCCAGTACAGAGATATGGGCCTAAATCCTTCGTTTTTTTGCTCACCATGCCATTCCAGTTTGGACCCAGCCATATGCAAATCAGTCTTGACACTTTGCCCAATGGGAACAGTCCAGCCCGAACTGCCAGGCCAGGTCCTCCCTGAACTGGAAACAAGCATCCTAGGACCGGTTTTGGGCTTTCAGCCCTCATCAGCCAGGATAGCTTAATAAAATAACGATTGGTAGTAGCACTCCCTAAAGGGAAAACACCGCACATCAAAAAGAAACAGTATAGTAAATGACTCGTATAAGCGTGAATTTTGTTCAGTACGGTAAAAGATCATGGGGTGCTCAAATAACTGAAAGCACCTACTACCATACGGTGCTATCAGCAAGTTACAAGAACATGCACATTAACATTTATAAAAACACAGTCATAGCACACCCTTTGTAGTCATCAAGAATTTCACAAAAATATTTATCAAATAAATAAATGTCCTAGCAGCAGATATTGAGATCCTTAGGTCCACAGGCGAGTATGTCCTATTCAGATCAAGTATGGGTTTTCAAATACCATCCACAGGTCACATCCATTAAAAAAGTTTGCATTTATTCATATACAGCAAATTCCCAGCCAGGATAGCTTGACTCCAGTGGCATGGAGAGCACGGGACCCACGTCTGGGCATACCCGTCCCACTCTGGGTGACAAATGCAAAAAGAACAATTGATGGACAGAATGCAGAACAATGTCATACATTCACCGTAGTACAGATATCTGGGCCTAAATCCATTGCTTTTTTGCTGCCCGTGCCATTCCAGTTTGAACCCAGCCATATGCAAATCAGTCTTCACCTTGTTCCCCATGAGAACAGTCCAGCATGAACTGCCAGGCCAATGCTTCCCTGGACTGGAAACATGCATCCTGAGACTGGTTTTGAGGTAACACCCCTCATCAGCTAGGTTGACTTGGTTCCAGTGGCATGGAGAGCACGGCACCCACTTCTGGGCATACCCGTCCCACTCGGGGTGACAAATGCAAAAAGAACAACTAATGGAGAAAATGTTGAACAATATCAAACATTCACCCCAGTACAGAGATCTGGGCCTATATCCATCGTTTTGTTACTCCCCATTCCATTCTAGTTTGAACCCAGCCATATGCAAATCAGCTTTGACCCTGTTCCCCATGGGAACAGTCCAGCCGGAACTGCAAGGCCAGGTGCTCCCTGGACTGGAAACAAGTATCCTGGGACCAGTTTCGAGGTAACACCCCTCATCAGCCAGGCTAGTTTGACTCCAGTGGCATGGGGAGCACGGTACCCACGTCTGGGCATACCCATCTCACTCAGGGTGACAAATGTAAAAAAAACAACTGATGGACAGAATGTTGAACAATGTCAATGATTCACCCCAGTACAGATATCTGGGCCTAAATCCATTGTTTTTTGCTCCCCATGCAATTTCAGTTTGAACCCCACCATATGCAAATCAGTCTTGACCCTGTTCCCCATGGGAACAATCCAGCCCAAGCTGCCAATCCAGGTGCTCCCTGGACTGGAAACAAGCATCCTGGGACCAGTTTCGGGGTAACACCCCTCATCAGCCAGGCTAGCTTGACTCCAGTGGCATGGAGAGCACGGGACCCACGTCTGGGCATACCCGTCCCACTTGGGTGTTAATGCAAAAATAACAACAGATGAACAGAATGTTGAACAATGTCAAACATTCACCCCAGTACAGATATCAGGGCCTAAATCCATTGTTTTTTTGCTTCCCATGCTATTCCAGCTTGAACCCAGCCATATGCAAATCAGTCTTGACCCTGTTCCCCATGGGAACAGTCCAGCCCGAACTGCCAGGCCAGGTCGTACCTGGACTGGAAAGAAACATCCTGGGATTTGTTTCGGAGTAACAACCCTCATGAGCCAGGCTAGCTTGCTCCAGTGGCATGGAGAGCACAGGACCCACGTCTGGGCATACCTGTCCCACTCGGGGTGACAAATCCAAAAAGGACAACTGATGGACAGAATGTCGAACAATGTCAATCATTCACCCCAGTACAGAGATCTGGGCCTAAATCCATCTTTTTTTTATCTCCCCATGCCATTCCAGTTTGAACCCAGCCATATGCAATTCAGTCTTGATCCTGTTCCCCATGGGAACAGTCAAGCCCGAACTGCCAATCCAGGTGCTCCCTGGACTGGAAACAAGCATCCTGGGACCAGTTTCGGGGTAACACCCCTCATCAGCCAGGCTAGCTTGACTCCAGTGGCATGGAGAGCACGGGACCCACGTCTGGGCATACCCGTCCCACTCTGGGTGTTAATGCAAAAAGAACAACTGATGGACAGAATGTTGAACAATGTCAAACATTCACCCCAGTACAGATATCTGGGCCTAAATCCATTGTTTTTTCGCTCCCCATGCTATTCCAGCTTGAACCCAGCCATATGCAAATCAGTCTTGATCCTGTTCCCCATGGGAACAGTCCAGCCCGAACTTCCAGGCCAGGTCTTCCCTGATCTGGAAACAAGCATCTTAGGACCGGTTTCGGGGTAACGCCCCTCATCAGCCAGGCTAGCTTGACTCCAGTGGCATGGAGAGCACAGGCCCCACGTCTGGGCATACCCGTCCCACTAAGGGTGACAAATGCAAAAAGAACAACTGATGGACAGAATGGCGAACAATGTCAAACATTCACCCCAGTACAGAGATCTGGGTCTAAATCCATCGTTTTTTTGCTCCCCCTGCCATTTCAGTTTGAACTCAGCCATATGCAAATCAGTATTGACCCTGTTCCCCATGGGAACAGTACAGCCCAACCTGCCAATCCAGGTGCTCCCTGGACTGGAATCAAGCATCCTGGGACCGGTTTTGGGGTAACACCCCTCATCAGCCAGGCTAGCTTCACTCCAGTGGCATGGAGAGCACGGGACCCACGCCTGGGCATACCCGTCCCACTCTGGGTGTTAATGCAAAAAGAACAACTGATGGACAGATTGTTGAACAATGTCAATGATTCACCCCAGTACAGATATCTGGGCCCCAATCAATTGTTTTTTGCTCCCCATGCCATGTCAGTTTGAACTCAGCCATATGCAAATCAGTCTTGACCCTGTTCCCCATGGGAACAGTCCAGCTCGAATTGCTAAACCAGGTCCTCTCTGGGCTGGAAACAAGCATCCTGGGACTGGTTTTGGGGTAACACCCCTCATCAGCCAGGCTAGCTTGACTCCAGTGGCACAGAGAGCACAGGACCCATGTCTGGGCATACCCGTGCCACACGGGGTGACAAATGCAAAAAGAACAACTGATGGACAGAATGTTGAACAATGTCAATGATTCACCCCAGTACAGATATCTGGCCTAAATCCATTGTTTTTTGCTCTGCATGCAATTCCAGTTTGAACCCAGCCATATGCAAATCAGTCTTGACCCTGTTCCCCATGGGAACAGTCCAGCCCGAACTTCCAGGTGCTCCCTGGACTGGAAATAAGCATCCTGGGACCAGTTTCGGGGTAACACCCCTCATCAGCCAGGCTAGCTTGACTCCACTGGCATGGAGAGCATGGGACCCACGTATGGGCATACCTGTCCCACTCTGGGTGTTAATGCAAAAAGAACAACTGATGGACAGAATGTTGAACAATGTCAAACATTCACCCCAGTACAGATATCTGGGCCTAAATCCATTGTTTTTTCGCTCCCCATGCTATTCCAGCTTGAACCCAGCCATATGCAAATCAGTCTTGACCCTGTTCCCCATGGGAACAGTCCAGCACAAACTGCCAATCCAGTTCCTCCCTGGTCTGGAAAAAAGCATCCTGGGACCGGTTTCGGGGTAACACCCCTCATCAGACAGGCTAGCTTGACTCCAGTGGCATGGAGAGCACAGGACCCACGTCTGGACATACCCGTCCCACTCTGGGTGCTAATGCAAAAAGAACAACTGATGGACAGAATGTTGAACAATGTCAAACATTCACCCCAGTACAGAGATCTGAGCCTAGTCATCGTTTTTTTGCTCCCCCATACCATTCCAGTTTGAACCCAGCCATATGCAAATCAGTCTTGAACCTGTTCCCCATGTGAACAGTCCAGTCCGAACTGCCAGGCCAGGTCCTACCTGGACTGTTTTACTTTACACATCACCTTCCCTTACTTAATGAACACATTGTTTGTGGGGATGACCCTCTTCCAGTGCTGCTGAAGTGCTGACCGGTGTTACGTGGTGAGAAGGTGTGCAGAAAAAGTTGTCTTTTGATCACGTTTACATAATCTTGCTGTATTTTCTAATATTACATTGTTATGTGCCATATAGAAACATCTTGCAGGCATCAGGTTTGCCATATATTTGTTTCATATCTTGTTGAATGCCCCTTTGCTTTTCAGGACCAAGTGGTTAATGCTGAGGAAGCTGCTTTCAAAAGGCTATCACTTTTGGTTGTTGTTTCAAACATGTCCTCAAGCAAGTGGACCGTGCTAGAGGAGCAAGTGGGCAATGGCCTATTTATAGTAATTTTGGCCACCACCTCTTTTTATTTTTAAAATTTTGTAATTAATCCCTGCCTATGTATAACAGAGAAAGCTGTCCTATGGAAGATGTCACAGTCAGAGTGAATGCTTTGGGGTGGTTTTTTTGCAACACACGGGCCTTCAAGATGAAGGGGCCGGATGAGCGTAGGCACGTGAAGGAAATCTTTGCAAGGCTACAGGTGTCAGCTGTACACATCTTCGTCTCTCCCTATGAACCAGTGTATCCTGTCTACCAAGCATCCCCACCAGCTTCTTGACCTGTCTGTTCTGGAAATTAC
This sequence comes from Calotriton arnoldi, assembly GCA_963921515.1. Lineage (NCBI taxonomy): Eukaryota > Metazoa > Chordata > Amphibia > Caudata > Salamandridae > Calotriton > Calotriton arnoldi. The sequence goes on from CAWUFW010003039.1 coordinate 288,868, forward strand.
TATCGTCAGGACAGGTAAGATGCCCTCAGCATGACATATGGTAATGCATCACATGTATTGCTATTGTCAAAATGTCCACTTACAGCACACATGTCACAAATAGTATAGAGGGTTTACGCATACATATGCAAGCATAATCTCCCTCACCATTCGAACACATACCATACAAAGGCAAGATATAAACGTGTTAACCTATGCCGCCTTTCCTTCTCCAAATCCAGGGCATGCAATGTCGCAAAGAACAGCAGCGTGTCAAAGCAATGTCTTCCTAAAGCACCTAAGCACACACTACAGCTGTGTAATATATGAGTAGTTCAATGTCACACCAACATCTCTGTACCTATTTAGTCTGCCTGTGCACATCCTACATTGTTTCCTCAAGGGTTAGCCAACATCAAGACATCTCAACATGCTTATGTAAGATTCATGTGACTGTCATCATTGCAGTCCCTGAGTTGACAGCCACTTGGCCACCTGCCACAAATTTCACTACGGTTACCCTGCCTATGGAGCCATGCAGACAGGCCACTTAATCTTGACGGATAACAGAGCCTGGTAAATCTGTCTACACATGAATAAGTAAATGGCACTGCATGGCTGGAAATGTATGCTGTCAACTATATGAGCAGTTCCATGTTACTCTTTTATGTATGTCATGCATAATATCTGTTTTTATGGCATACATCTCCACCATAATGTCATACATGTCTGTATCTGAACTCAAAAAATGTGTTTCTAATCATGCACTCCATGTTTAACTAAATCTGGTGCTTTGTAATAATGATTACAGGGCACACAGATCAGTCATTGTTAGCCATAGATTTAGCTTCTGCTCCCCTGTTGTAGGACCACCTGCCTAACAGGGATCTCTATTCAGAGCAGTCTGCAGATCACTGCAAACCTTTTTGTTTACTGAAACACAATCCTACAGTTGGTGTGTGTTTCAGTAAAAAAAAAAAGACCAGTATTGATTTATTCCTATGAGGCATAGAAATCAAGTGATGGCTGCCATCTTAAAACAGGGCGGGGTCACTGCCACAATGACTCAGTGGCCTTGTGGTGAGCAGGGCAAAAGGTTATGATGGTGAAGATAGCTAAGAATCTGACATTGAAAACTTGGGGCCAGATGTACGACCACTGGATTTTGCGACTCGCAAATTGAGACAAATTGCGAGTCGCAATTTGCAAGTCGCAAAATCAAATGTATAACAGTGTCTCAGACACTGTTTGCGATTCCCAATGGGGTCGCAAATTGCATGCCTCATTAATATTAAAGAGGCTGTCACAATTTGCGACCCCACTGGGAATGGCTGGCACTCCAAGGGATGGTGTCCTGCTGGGTCAGCACACCACCATGTCTGAGACTGCTTTGTCAATAAAGCAGTTTTTTTTTTTTAAATGCAGCCCGTTTTCCTTAAAGGAAAACGGGATGCATTTATTTCAGTTTCATTTTTTAAGGGCAGGCAGTGGTCCCTGGGACCAATGCCTGCTCTTAAAAAATATTTGCGCATGCATTCCCAAAGGGGAAGGGGTCCCCTGGGGACCCCTTCCCATTTGCGAGTGCTTTACCACCCTTCAGAGAAGGGTGGCAAACTGCGAGTGTTTTGCAACCGCAATTGCAGTCGCAAAACATTCATACATGGGTTATGGACTCTCTATTAGGAAGGGATGCCCTTGGCACGCCCCTTCCTAATAGCGAGTCGCTAACCCTATTTTGCCAGTCACTAAATTATTAGCAACTCGCAAAATAGGGTTAGTAAATTGGGCTGCCCTATTTTGCGGTCGCAAAGGAGCCAAAATCCCCTTTGTGACCGCAAAAAATGGTTGTACATCTGGCCCTTGGTGCTTCTCACATCTCTCCAGGTTGATGGGAATGAGGCCCAGAATGCCATTGTATGGAAGCTCCACGTTTTGAAATGGTGCCTCATATATCATGGATATCTCATGAGTATATGTGACAAATAATTGCTAACCTGTTATTTGCAATATTGTCATGGTGCTTTCTGTTGAACCTCACTGTCGCAGGTCACCAAAGGAACCACTGTGCAAAGACATCCACCTACAAACCTCAATTGGCCCAATTTTGGCAGGATAAGTCACAACATTGTGAACATAGAACTGATTAAATCCATCGCCTTGGTCTGACCACTTCATACTGATATGTTCAGTCACCATATGTGTATATTTTCACAGCTTCAGTCACTCATGGCCCCCAGTCACAACACTAATTCAGACCAACACAAAGGAACAGGGAACACACTGCAATCAGGACAGCAGCCGTATATCAGTTGCCAGTGAGCTATATGTCTTTCAACAGGACCTACGCAGCACTGTCTGACCAAATCATAAGTTTATCACCACAGTAAAGCCACACATTTATGAAGTGGATTGCCCCTGTATAGCTCTCCATTGCTCGCCAGGTAGGTTTATGCATTAGAAATTTCAAAATGTGCATACCTATATACATTCAGATAACAAGGTTTTGGGCAGGAACTTAATTTATCCCAGAGTAATGTAATCAGAGCAATGCCAGATATCAACAGTCACACTGTTCCCATTTACTCATATTTGTCTCCATTTCCACTCTTCTCCATCCATTACCACATTAGACCTGAGCAGAATTTTAAATAAGCTTCCAAAATTTGTCGGATTTGCAAAATTCACATCACACCAAAGTCACACAATGTCACACTCCACAAACCTACTATCGTGCCACTGCTAGTCACCAGTTTACCTTGTCGAGATAACTTCTAGGTAACTTCTAGATTACCTGTCCCGAGGTTAAAGCACAAAGACTACAGATGTAGATGGAAGGCAAATCTTCCTGCACAAAAACAAATAAAAGAGGCTTTTTCCACTTTCTATGTTTGCTGCAGAATGTAACACACATAGAAAAAGGAAAAACAAGGAGAAATAAAGATATTTCTCCTCGTTGTGCCTCCCTTACGCCTCCCCTGGGGAGGCATAATTTTTTGGCACTGCCTCAGAGTTACGATTTCTCGTAAACCTGGGGCAGTGTCAAAAAGCCATGGATGTTGCTGGGAACCCCCCAGCAACACCCATTGCACGCCCCTTTAACAGAAAACTGCATTAAAGGGAACCATATTTACAAGGCAGCATTAAGCCAAAAAAAGTGGCTTAGTGCTGCCTGGTAAATATGGAGCAGGCTCCCGTGCCACCGGAGCATCCAAAAAGTGACGTTCCGGTGCCACAAAGGGCCGGCCCTTAGTACTTCATTGATTAAAAAATTGAAATGCAGCCGTGGCATTACTTAAACCAAATGGCATTACCAAATACTCCGATAGACCAAACTTCATAAGAAAAGTGGCTTTCCACTCATCTCTCTTCCTAACTCACACTAAATAATAGGAGCCTCTCAAATCCAACTTAGTGAATATTTTTGCGCTCTTAACTTGGTCTAACAGTTTTGGTATTAATGGCAAAGGATATCGATTCTTAATGGTAACATCGTTAAGGGCCCTATAGTTAATACATGTGCTAAGTTCTCTTCCTCTTTTCAGGGACAAAAAAATAAGGGAGAAGAGGCTGAGGAACGAAGGGGTCTAATAAACCCTATACGAAGCATTTCATCCAAGTATTCACAAACATAGATGTTTTCCTTATCAGTGAGCGCATATATCCAGCTACAAGGAATTTTGGCTCCTGGGATGAGATCAATTTGGCAATCATATGGCCAGTGAGGGGGTAGAATAGTAGCTCAGTGTTTATCAATCAATCAATCATATCATTTGTAAAGCGCACTACTCACCCGTGAGGGTCTCAAGGTGCTGGGGTGGGGAATGCTGCTACTGCTCGAAAAGCCAGGTCTTGAGGAGTTTTCTGAAGGTCAGCAGGTCTTGGGTCTGCCGTAGGTGGATGGGGAGGGTGTTCCAGGTCTTGGCGGCGAGGTGGGAGAACGATCTGCCACCGGAGGTCGCTCTTCGGAAGCAGGGGACAGTGGTGAGGGCGAGGTCGGCGGAGCGGAGCTGGCGGGTGGGGGTGTAGAAGCTGAGTCGTCTGTTGAGGTACGTTGGTCCGGTGTTGTGGAGTGCCTTGTGTGCGTGGGTGAGGAGTTTGAAGGTTATCCTCTTGTTGACCGGGAGCCAGTGCAGGTCTCTCAGGTGGGGTGTGATGTGGCTGTGGCGAGGGATGTCGAGGATCAGGCGTGCAGAGGCGTTCTGGATGCGTTAGAGCCGTCTCAGGAGGTTGGCCGAGGCTCCTGCGTAGAGGGCATTTCCGTAGTCCAACCTGCTGCTGACGAGGGCCTGGGTGACCGTTCTTCTCGTTTCAGTGGGGATCCACTTGTAGATCCTACGGAGCATGCGGAGGGTGTTGAAGCAGGCGGAGGAGACGTCGTTGACCTGTTTAGTCATGGAGAGGGTGGAGTCGAGGATGACCCCTAGGTTGCGCGCGTGGTCGGTGGGTGTTGGGGCGGTTCCCAGTGCGGTCGGCCACCAGGAGTCGTCCCAGGCCGAAGGGGTGGATCCGAGGATGAGGACCTCCGTCTTGTCCGAGTTCAGCTTCAGTCGGCTGTTCCTCATCCATTCAGCGACGGCCTTCATTCCTTCGTGAAGGTTGGTTTTGGCGGTGTGGGGGTCCTTGGTGAGGGAGAGGATCAGCTGGGTGTCATCGGCGTAGGAGATGATGTTGAGGTCGTGCCGACGGGCGACGTGGGCGGCGGTGCCATGTAGATGTTAAACAGAGTTGGGCTGAGGGAAGAGCCCTGGGGTACGCCGCAGATGATCTCGGTGGCTTCGGAGCGGAAGGGGGAAGGCGGACGCTCTGTGTTCTGCCGGAGAGGAAGGAGGTGGTCCAGTCCAGGGCCTTCTCTTGGATCCCGGCGCTGGGGAGGCATGTTCTTAGTGTGTGGTGGCAGACCGTGTCGAAGGCGGCTGACAGGTCCAGGAGGATGAGGGCCGCCGTTTCTCCGTTGTCCAGCAGGGACTTGATGTCATCGGTGGCGGCGATGAGGGCAGTCTCGGTGCTGTGGTTGCTGCGGAACCTGGACTGGGAAGGGTCCAGGATGTTGTTCTCCTTGAGGTAGCGGGTCAGTTGTTTGTTGACGGTCTTCTCGATGACCTTTGCCAGGAACGGGAGCAGGGAGATGGGCCGGAAGTTCTTGAGGTCCTTGGGGTCCGCCTTGGGTTTCTTGAGTAAGGCGTTGATCTCGGCGTGCTTCCAGCTCTCCGGGAAGGTTGCTGTCTCGAAGGAGGTGTTGATGACTTTCCGGAGATGGGGTGCGATGGCTGTGCTGGCTTTGTTGAAGATGTGGTGTGGGCATGGGTCTGACGGAGATCCAGAGTGGATGGTGTTCATGATCTTGATGGTGTCATCGTCGTTGATGTTGGTCCAGGAGAGCAGGCGGTTGGTGCGGATGGTGGTCGTGGGGGCGGAGGTCTCAGTGGTTGTCGGGGCGGTCGTGGCGTTAAAGCTGTCGTGGATGTCTGCGATCTTGCGGTGGAAGAAGGTGGCCAGCGAGTCGCACAGGTCTTGCGAGGGTGGGCCGTCGTTGGTGTTGGAGCTTGGGTTGGAGAGTTCCTTCACGATGTTGAAGAGCTCTTTGCTGTTGTGCGCGTTGTTGTCTAGGCGGTCTTTGAAGGAGGCCCTTTTGGCGGATCTGATGAGGTGATGGTGTCTGCGGGTGGCGTTCTTGTGGGCTGCGTGGCTGTCCGGTGTTCGTTCACGGAGCCAGATCTTCTACAGCTTTCGGCAGGTTTGCTTGGAGGCCCGGAGGTCTTCAGTGAACCAGCTGGCTTTCTTGTTGGTGTGACTGTTGGAGGGTTTCTTGATCGGGGCGAGGGTGTTGGCGCAGTCATTGATCCACTGTCTGAGGTTGTGGGCGGCGGTGTCGGGGTCGGTGGGGTTGGCAGGTGGGCTCTGGGCGAGGGTGGTGGTTAGCTGGTCTTCGGTGACTTTGCTCCAGCAGCGGCGGGGCATCTGTTGGGTGCGGTGGTGCGTGGTGGGTTTCTTGAAGGTGAAGTGGATGCAGCGATGGTCGGTCCAGTGGAGTTCGGTGGTGTGGTTGAAGGAGACGTGGGGGCTTGCGGAGAAGATGGGGTCAAGCGTGTGACCAGCGGAGTGGGTGGGTGTTGTGACGAGTTGTCTGAGTTATCAAAGTTGTCTGCATAGTCTTGATAGCAGAAGCATATTTCAGGATAAGTACTCTCTATTAAATCTGCCACCTTCACCTGAGAATCAGGCTCAGAAGTAATAGGTGAACAATGATTTGCACAGAATTCAGAACGGAAAGCTAAAGAATGAGAGGACCAGTCAATATCAGGGTTGTGTTTTTCTAACCAGTGCATAACTAATATTACCTGAAACTGAGGGGCTTGAATTAAGTCAAAACACAACAACTCCTGATGACTTTGTAGACTGGTTAGAGTTAGGTCTCCTATGGAATGAGTGATAGGCCCTGATTTAATGCCACTACCATCTATGTTTTTGACCTCTTCTACCACCTCTTTCGACAATGTAGGAATGCCATACTGGACTGCTAAAGTGTTATACATGAAATTACGCATTGCTCCTGAATCTATTAGAACTTGTAGCTGTAGCGATCTGTCATTGTACTTGGGTGGTAACGCCAAAATGTTGGTTAATCAGCACAGATGTAATTGTTGCTGAAACATTTGAGACTGGAATATTCGATTTACCCAAAACACTAGTGTCAACAGGTTTTGGGCATTTTAATTTTCTGAATCATTTTTTTGTCTAGGCTTTACTGTACAGTCACTTAGGAAATTACCCTATTTTTTGCAATATAAATTTAACTTCAAATCTCTATGCCTCTGCCTTTCTTCCTCACATATTTGTCCTCTTAAACTACCTATGTTGGAGGGTGGTTTTCACTACACAGAAACTAACACTGAATGTTATCTGAAATAACAAGACACACTTCTGAGAAGCAGAAATTGAGCCAGGAGTGACACTATTTATTTAAACAACTAAACAATAAATGTCAAAGACACATTACTAACCAATAATTACACCATGCAATCTGAGTAACAAGTGTCAAAGACACACCACTGACCAAGAGCAAAAACATGTAGTCTTGGCAAGTTTAAAATCACGGCAATTCAAAGAGAGAGTGAGAGAGAGAGAAATTGTATATCAAAGTACAATGAAGCCTGCCTCAACGCTGCCGCCAGACTCCTAACAGGTTCAAAATAATTCGACCACATCTCACCACATCTGAAAGCTCTGAACTGGCTTCCTCTTGAGGCCAGAATCCAACTTAAACTGGCATGTATCACTCCCAAAGCTCAATACACTATATCCCCTGCATTTCTCGCCCAGAAACTCATGGTATCCGGAGGAGCCAGAAATTCCCGGTCCTCCAGAGACCTCTTGCTCCAGCCTCCGCGCTTTCGAAAGGAAAAAATTTACAATCGTGCTTTCTCTGGGGCCGCACCAAGAATATGGAACTCATTCACGCCCACCATTAGAAGAATTCCGTCTCTGGCACGCTTTAAAAAGGAAGCCAAAACCTTTCTAATGGGCGAATTCCTCTCCTAATTCTTGCATTGCACTCACGTCAGCGACCTTGTTTCTATTCTATTACTACCACACCTTGGACTGACCAGATGCTATCCACCCGGCACCTCCGGGCACCCCACCCTTAGACTCTTGGACCTTCGTTCTTGTAAAATGTTTGTACTTGTTTTTATCCCAAGTGTTCCACCCCCATACCCAAGTCTTTTTGTATTCAACCTGTTAACCCTGTAAAGCGCTCTGATACCCTAACGGGTCAAGTCCGCGCTCTATAAAACACAAATAAATAAAATAAATAAATAAATAAAATGACCTTATCAAATGCTAAATAAATTAATCAACTGGCTAGCTGGGAGCACTTCACCGTGGAAAACACTGTGTGAGGTGATCAACGAGTAAGTTAGTAAGAAGACCTTTTATAGACCTTTAATGAGGAACCGTTGACACCAAAGACTAACTTTAGCAGGTGTTTGACCGCAGAACATAACAAAAGCTGAACATTTTATTGAAAACAATTTGCATCACTTCTCGGAAGTTTTAAGGCGGAAGCTCCTTATATGGCCATTGTTTATTTAAAGCTATGTCGCTATCTTAGTTTCCAAAGCTAGAAAAACATCATGTGAGAAGCTGCAGAAAGTCCCAGTTGGCCCTGGCTCCTTCTCTTAGCCCATCTTGCTCTTCTAGATGACAGATGCATCCTGTTATTGCTACATCTTCTTGATGTTCAGAAAGATGTACACGCAGAGGACAGGGGCTCGGAGACTTGTTCATCAGAAAGATAGTGACCTGAGGTTATTGGCCTTCATAGGTGAGATACATCTGAGGTTACAGGAGGGCATGAGGCCTACTGCCTCTGTAGAGAGACAAGGCAGTGCAGACAATTTTAGCACAACCCTGTCTATGGGCTCGCAGGGACATTTGAGACTCTCATGCTTCAGATGTGGACAGAATGGGCCTGGGTCATTATGTGGTAAAACTAGACCCTGCTTCAATCCCTCCTCTTGTTCATTCTTGAACTAAACTCTGACAGCATACTTTGCAGGCCCTCCTCCTAGTTGGGGTATCCAAGAAGTGTCATTTACATAGGAACATTGGCTCTCCTGCGTCTTCCTTAACTCTATATACTCTCCTTCAAGTATGTCAATGAGGGATGTATAGGGTGTCGGTGTAGGTGATGGTGTATCTACATTTAAATCCTATCTCAGTTGGTATCTACTAGTGGTGAGTTGGGGGCTATTAACCTGGCACTGGGTAATAGTAGCAGGCTGCATTTAGTGTGGTCCTGGCGTTGTGAGCTCTACAACTACTAAAAGTGTTAAATTATCCCCATTACCTGTTCTATCCTTCTTCTTGTGTATAAGTTTTCTTAATGTTCCTGTCCCTGCATAGTTCATACCTACTAATTTACTACCAGTATTTTTAGCATAATGACAGAACACCGTATGGCACAACAGAGGATCAAGAGCACACTGAAAACAGGTAACAACATCTTTAGAATGGCAGACAGCCATGAAGGCATCCAGTCAAAGTTCAACCAATCAGAGTCTGTGTCTGCTATGGCACCTCCTTCAGCAATCATTTTCTTTTCTTTGTGGTTCAAGTCCTCGATGGCCTTGGTGATGGAGCCATTTTCTACATCATTGGCAATGTGCAGCACAAATTCACGATCCAAAGGCATACCCTCCTCTTGGTATCTTGAAGCCAGCGTGCATTCGCCTTGATCTGGAACATCATAATGATGGTGTTGGAAAAAAGCTGGACCTTGTTGAATAGGCAGAGCTCCTGGGGTATGTCTTTGAAGGCTGTCCACCCAAAGTACTCAGCATACCGCAGATGTCGGTGGAGCAAGGTAACAGAGCCCGTCATTGGATGTGCATGGATGTGGGAGATATTGGCTGCTGGAATGACCAGGGAGACTTTGTGCATGGTCACGAGGGTACACAGTCCTTTCCATCAAGGAGACAGTTGGAGATAGAGATGTTCTCCGCAAGCCCAGTAGAAGTCCATTAGGCTGGAGGTGCCATATTTCATGTCCAAATTATAGATGGTGCTGTTGCATCCAGAGTTGCTCCCAACAAGCACTGTGTCATTTCCTAGAAAACAGAGAAGAGGTGACTTTAGTTTGAAAGCTTTTTTATGTTTGGACATTTTCTCCCCACCCCAAGTGTACCTTCCAGTCTATCCCATCTTCAGAATCTGAGTCTACCCTAGGTGGCCCTAAGGACGCTGCTCTACACCTCAAGTAACCTGAGGCACTCCATTTGTCATGGACGTAAATTATGGCAAATAAGCGTAGAACAGCTCTATTTTGGCATGGGCTAGGTAGGGTGTGTGGTATACAGTCATTACAGTCTGAGGATGATCTTGTTATCATAAACCTATTCTTCCTAACAAAAGCTGCACTAAGATTGATATCAGGAACTGCTATATTGAGCATCTTTGTTACCTCCCCCTCTAGTCTGGAATTGACAGTGATAAGCTCATGCATTATTGGGGTGTGGTCCCAGACTCTGGTATTCACGAACACTTCAGAGATATTTGCACAGGCTTGAGGTGTGCAGGTGTTTTGTTTTTCTCGAGGTATTCAAGTGGTGTGTCAGAATCTGGTTTCTTTTCTTTGTAAACTATTATCTTGGTTTCTGTACGCCCTTTATCACAGCGCCTTTCAGTGAGACAGTGATCTAACTTCACTACAAGATCGATCAATTCATTACATGTTTCAGGAGGATCTGCCACTTGAGCCAATACATCTTTTAATTTATTTTTTAATCCTAGACTTAAATAAAACACTTCTATTATATGTTGGCCACCCTGACTCAGCCACTAATTGTTTAAAGGTGGAAATGTATGTGATGAGATCTTTCTTCCCTTGTCACAGCTTCAAGAGTTCCATATCCACTGACTGCATAAAAGAAAGGCAATCAAATAATATTTTAATTCAGCCTTAAATGCAGTATAGTTGTACAGTAAGGGATCAGTTTTCTCAACTAATGGTATGGGCCAAGTAGCAGCATTCCCTCCATAATATGACAAAACAAATGCCACTTTTTATTGCTCATTGGGAAAACAAGCCGCCTTGCACGTGAAATGCATTGCCATTGATTACTAAAAGTGGCAAATTTAGAAGGATGCCCAAAAAATCTCTCCGGTGGACCTAATGGAAGAACAGAAGATGCAGTGGCTTGGATGACTGGAGCTCCTGTTCTCTGAATAATTCCTGTAGCAGAGGTGAATGGAAAAGTGCTATCTGTGCCTGTAACCCCAGAACCCGTGGACGGGGCACCAAACCCTGACACCCCTAAACCCTGCAAAGCATCTACTCTCTTCTACTCTAGGCCAAAGCCTGTGTTTCCTTCTGAAGGTTGCCTGACATATGGGCCAAATCTGCAAAAGTAATTTCACGCGTCTCCATCCTTGCTCGGGCAGAAACTCCATACGGGCTTGTCGTTCTGACAGGATCTTACCCAGTCTTTATTTTCCTCAGAAGCAAAGACTGAGAACACACTGTTAAGTCCCATCCTCCCTATCAATTCGATCAACAGGGAAAAGGGGAAGGGAGAAAGGAAAGAAAATGTGTCCACAAAGAGAATGTGCCGTCAAACGGTATTTCACCAAAAACTTAATCTGAGTCCCTTTTCTCCCTTTAGTGGAGATAAAAAATAGCATTAAGTTAATCAACCTGTAAGTCCTTCCAACCTTCCTACTATTAGTGTGTAAGAGTGTTGTAATAAATATCTTTAATTTCCCCTTTTCCTGAGAGTGTAGTGCAAAAAATGCTTGGACTCAGGAAGTGAGGCTAAGGAGGGTAAGACATGATTATAAACCATTATTTCAAAAACTTCTCTGATAATCAATCAAACACTTACATGAGTAAAAGTATACAAAAGCTACAGCATACCTATTTGTCTGATAATGCTTCCTTACATCCATGTACAATAATTGCACTCTGTGAACTTAAAAAAATCATAACAAAGCAATTATATAAATGCATTATGTTAATGCCCTAATATAACAATTTCCTTCTTTTTGTACCAAAAAATGTCAGAAAAGATGACAAGCTTTGCAGATAACCCCCAGTCTCCAAGATTCAATTAAGTGTGTATAAGAGGCTTGTCAGGTTTGTAGCACTAAGAACATTACCAGTACTTATATTTCGAAATATTGGATTCTTATCTGATTCTTTGTGTCTTGAAGAGGAAATTTCCCACACAAGTTGAAGATCACCAGGACTCCAATGTGCAATGAAGAATTCTGTGGCTTATGGTTCTAAAACACTGGTATGTCTTGGACATGTTAACGGCCATGGCAGGTGGAGTATGTTGCAAGATCGGGAGCTCCTGTTGCACGTTCGTGCCTGCAAATGACGCAGAGAAGGGATCACTCACGAAGGCCCTTGGAGATTTAAAAAATATAGCGAAGAAAATGGTTGATGAAGGAGGTGCCAGGGCAGGCCTAGCCAAGGTCTGGTTCTACTTTGACTGGATGCCTTCATGGCTGTCTGCCCTCCTAAAAATTGTAGTACCGGTTTGCGGTGTGCTGCTGCTCCTTTGTTGTGTCGTACAGATAATATGTCATTGTGTGAAAAATGGCAGTAATAAAGTAGTAGGTATGAATTATGCAGGAACTGGAACATGCAGAAAGACCACGCATAAGGACAGTGGAGCAGAGAATGGGGATAACATAGCACTCTTAGAAGTTGTCGAACTAACAACATCAGGGAAACATTCACTGCAGCCTGCCACTATTACCCAGAGCCAGGTCACTAGCCTCCAACTTCCCCCGGGTAGATTCCAAACAAGGGAGGATCCCAGTGTAGATAAGCCATCACCAACACCTTATACATCCCTCGTCGACATGCCCGAGGGAGAGTCTGTAGAATTGGAAACACAGCAGGAAAGACAGTGCTCCTATGTTAATGACACACCTTGGATGCCCCAACGAGACCAAAGGCCTGCTAAGTACACTGTCAGAGTTTTGTTCAAAAATGAGCAAGAGGAGGGCAATGAAGCAGGGTCCAGTTTTATCATATAATGCCTTAAGCTATTTCTGTCCTACATCTGAAGCATGAGAATCCTAAATGGCCCTACCAGCCAAATGTGTAGGACTTTGCTAAATTGCCCATACTGTCTTAAAACATTCACTGAAAATGGTAGGCCTTATGCCTCCCTAGTAAGATTGCAGATGTCCAAGGCTGTGAACTCAGCCACTGTCTTTTTGGTAAACAAGTCCCCAAGCCCCCACTGCCGCCACTGTCCTCGATGTGCACTTCTGTTCTGCACATCACGATGATATAGCACAAATACGAAACATCGGTTAGTAAGAGGAACACAATGGGGTAAGAATCAGGTGAGGGCTAGCTGGAACATTTCATTGCTTCACATCTAATGTTTTTCTGCTAGCTTTAGGAACTAAGACAGCAACTTGCCCGAATAAATGACCTATAACCTTTTGTAATTTTCTGCTTTTTTAATAAAATTTCAGAGAAGTGCCGCAAATTAGTTTCGATAAATGTATAAATTTTATGATATGATTTACGATCAAACATCTATCACAATCAGGACTTGCGGTTGGCAGTTCCTTATTAAAATAATATAAAAGAGCTGCCCCCAGTCCATTAGTTGAACACCTCGCACTGTGAACTCTTGGGTCACGATGTGTGTGTTCCCGGTTAACAGTTTTATTTAGCATTTTTGATTCAGGTTGTAAGGCTTTATTGTATTTTGAAATTTTCTCTCTCTCTCTCTCTTTTTTTTCTTTGCATTGCCATGATTTTAGAACTTACTAGATTGCATGTTTTTGCTCTTCATCCAAAATGAGTCTTTGACACTTGTTAATTACTAGATTGCTTAGAGTTATTTTTGACTAGAGATGTGTCTCTTTTTATTGTTTAAATTGTTTTTGAATAAACGGTGCCACTCTGACTCAGTTCCTGTATCTCACACGTTTCTTATTCTAGATAGCGCACCCATGCTCAAATTAAGGTGGTATAGCACCTCCCCAAAATCACACTCTAACAGACCCTCCGCCGAATCCACCGAACACAGGACACCAGGATTTTCAGGTAAGTGCCCAAGCACAGCACGGACCGCTGAAAAAGATGAAAAAAGGCCTAAGTACTAGGATGTGAAGGTATTAGAATGCCAGGGTAACAGGTTAGTTCCGGGATGAAGGGAAGTGATGTGACACCAGTAAACTGCTTCCAAAAATGCTGGAACGGCAAGCGGCTTCTTTGTGAACATCTTGTGGACTTTGCGCTCCACCCTTGTCACTGATGGAGACCCCGGCCATGCCCTCCATGTGCAAGCAGACCAGAGTCACTTACCCGCAAGCCCAACATGTATAAGGGAATCCTCCCGTGATTGTTATGCCTAGGATGTCATGAGAGGCAATAGGAAGATAGTATCAAGAACTCAGCTGAGGTCAGATAGACTCATTGCCAAATACAATATTTAGTCAGAAAAGGGCCACCAGAGACACTCCAGTGCTGAATATAAAACTCTTGTTTGTACTTCAAGGTTGAACAAGTGCCATGAATTTCAAGAAGGGGTCGAATTAAGCCTCTTAAAATGTCCCAAGACAGTAGTTAGGCCATTGGACGTATTGGAGTATCCCAGTCCAAGATGTTGCAGAGTTTCATTCTGTGATGTCAGTTCCTCTTTAAAGCTTGTATAGGGCAGTGCTTGGAAGGGCATGATGGATTTCAGCACATTTTGTTCTGTGACTTATCTTCAAGCTCAACACCCATTTGCAACGGATTTAGGGTCCTGATTTTTTCTCTGGCAGGTTGGATATTTTTCTTTGTGGCTTATTCTATTGCTTAACTTGCTTCGCTTGCTCTTTTCTTCTTCCTCATATCAACATTTACTAATATTGCTAAAGGAGTTTGTTCCCCTTTGTGGTTTTCCCTCAAAGCTGTGATCCTCTAAAGGGGACACCTCTATTGTATATTATTTTGTGCAGATGACAATGTGGCTAGGAGAGAGGAGTTGCCCTTTCCCTGCACAATATAGAGTGCCACTGAACAAACTACCATTTCCCTGCCTAAAGTTTCTGGAGGCTAATTTGCATTAGCCTCAAACTGTTACCCAGCTAGTTTATAGCCATGATGAGGTGTGAAAACCACTCAGAGCAGAGATAACGGCCTGGGTGTAAAGAGGTGTTTTCTTCCTATGGCAATAAGACCAGTTGGACCATGCCCAGGAACATAATTTACTTCCCCTACACACACAGATGTAATTGACACCTACACAAGCCCCCTCTTTTGTTCCACCAGCCAGGTCAGCACAAAACCAAGGGGGGGGGGCGCTGCCCACAGGTTTGGAGTGACCAAGGAGAAAGGGACTGCCATCTCCCATGGCCAATCCTCTGGATGGGCACGCAGGCTCCGCACAAGGGGAGAATAACTTCTCCCTCTTGGATTTAGTGAGAGAGGGGCACAATGGGATTGTTTGCAGTTTGGGCAAACTGGAAGGTAGGTTTAACCCTGGGAACTTCTTCTGTATTGTTTAGTTAGTGACCAGGAGTCGCCCCCACCCCCAAGCTAGTGCCAGACATATATGTGGCAGCCCCTGTCACTCTCCGCAGAACTCTCTGGACCTGTGGTAGAAGAGAAGAAGGATACCAAATGTTGTTTGAGATCTGTGAGGAGACATGAACGGTGGCCCTGGTCATAGTTATAGCCTGGACAAAGAAGTAGACTCCAAGGATCAGTTGGCTGACCTTCTGTGTAAGGTACAGGAACATAAAAAGTTGTAAGAGACCTTTTCCATGAAGAGCCCAGCTGACCAGTTCTAACTGAACATGACCTGTACCCTGCAGGTGGCCTTTACTGAAGTTAGTCTTGATATCCAAGTGCTGTTCCTTAGGCCCTATGACCCTCAACTGTGTCAAAGTGTACACCTCCTAAAATCCCTAAAAAAACGTGGAACTAATGATTTCTGGAGGAGTAGGACGAACCTGCCGAGCAGATCTGACCAAGATGCATTGACAATGGGCTGACAAAACAGGATTTCCCCGCTCGGAGCTTCTCCACAGCAGCAAATCTAATTCTGCGGGACATCCCCAAGGAGGCATCTGGCCTCATGGAGCCCTCTTCAGATAGAATCTGCAGAGTTGCCCCATTGGAGGATTTCGAGCTTCCAAAAAGAGGCTAAGTCAAAAGGTAGAAATCTTGACCAGGTGAAGGCACCAAAGGTATCAGCCATCAAGCGGACTTTTCTTGGTTTTGAAATTTGGATTTCTTTGAAAGTTTCCCGCCAGAACCAACGGTTTCACCAAGACCTCATCCAATGCCTCTCCGACATTGTTGAGCCCTTTTCAGATACTTCCTGCTGCCTTGCCCCCTGAAGGATCTTGACTTCTATAAAAAAGACTAAGACCCATAGTAAAACCTCTGACTGGGTCAAACCTGGTTGGTGTGGCTAACACGCACTTCATCACGGTTGGCTTGAAATCACACCTAGGTCCTGGTCTACCCCAACCATTGGCTACCATTGGTGCTTTGCACTTCTTGTTGCTATTTTAGCTAAAAATTCCATATATCCCTTATGAGATTTTTGTAGTTTTGGTTTCAATTTGTTCATTACATTTTTCACTATTTTTATCAATTGGACGGGGATTTTTATTGTTTTTGACTTTTTCACTGTGCTGAGAACTTCTTAATGCTTTACACATGTTTTTGAGTTAAGCCTGACTGCTCTGTTCGGTAGTCACCATGGCTTGAGCTCAGGTTTAAATTACGGAAACCTTTAACTGGACCTAACAAGATAGTGACCTTATTATTTGTGGAGGACTATCATCCACATCAATTATTAATTCACCTTCTCACAATATGAAATGAAGCACACATTTCTAAATGAAACATTCATTTGAATGCTTCAACATATGAAGTGCAATAGGGGGCACATAAGCAGAAGATGCAAAGCACTCACCATCCCCGTACTGATAGAGCAACAATTCTATTGAATATATGTGTATCTAAACCTATGTGTATCAATAAATGAAAAAATAGGCAAAACTCAACTCTGCAACACTGAAGAATCTCACTTGCATCAGGAAAGTTAGAGATGTTGCATCAAGCTGCCGTGTATCGATTTTCACCAACTGTAGATGATGGTGATGCAAGAATGCAATTGAACATTGAAGCTGTGGAAGTCACAGATAAGTATGGCATCAAAAGTGAAGTTGAATGTGCAGCTGCAATAGTTGAATCACTTTGTGAGGTAACACGGAATGCACCTGAAAATGGTGAAAATGGCAGTCAGACACAAGTTGGTACCAGTAGCGGTCGGTGGTGGGAGTGCCGCCGGGCGCTGACGTGGGGCGGGGGAGGGGCAGGGTGGGGGGGTAGTAAACTACGGATTACGGCCGATTACAGGTAAGTACACATATAAATAAATAAAACGAATTTCGTTTCTCGCGCTGCATCGCCAAATGTGATGCAGCGCGAGAAACGAAATTCGTTTTATTTATTTATATGTGTACTTACCTGTAATTGCCCGTAATCCGTAGTTTACTACCCCCACCCTGCCCCTCCCCGCCCCATGTCAGCGCCCGGCGGCACTCCCACCACCGACCGCTACTGGTTGGTACGTGTTCACACAAGTGAAGATTCAATGAAAGCAGCTTTGATGAAGGGCAGTTGCATTGCATTGCAAAATGCCTGATGCTTTTTGATTGGTCCAGCAATCATTAGAAATCACAGCTTGCTGTGCCTACGGAATGTTCAAGATGACAGTCTGGAAATATAGGTCTCACGTGAGGAGGTTGACGTTTGAGAAAACACAGAGTTCAGTGTGCATTCAGATTAGCAACCAGTTCTCCTTTCAAGTAGAACGCAATAACATTGTGACATTGATATTCAGTCAAAAGGGTGAGTAGCTGCTCATGGGGATCTTGATCACTTTTGCAGAACAAAAATAATAAATGTGCACCGTATAATGGGAATGGTTGTGGATATTTCACAAACAAGCATAAAAAGAAGAGTATCAAATGCTGCAATGATTCCTTAAATAGATTCAAAGCCAGTCAATAAGCCAGATTCAATAGCTTTAAAACCATGCACAATGCCAATGGTGCTCGAGGCATGGAACACAGTGTGCAACAGACCAGCTAAATGAGTTAGAAAATAAAGCAGAACGAGCTGTTTGAAGAGCAAATGTCTCTGCCACAGGTTGAATGGTACCTCTTTCTTAGTTAGAATTGCTATAAGCTTAATTAATTTAACAAAGTGCATGTTAATCATGGTAGGAGTATTTCGTTGTATATTATCAGTACATACACTTAAATAAAAAAATACACTCATACGTTTTGCACTTTATTAGAAAAAAACGGAATGTTATTTGAACCCGAACAATGTTGTCCCCACCATCATTGGTTTGTGGGCGGCGCTTGTTTCGAACCTATTTTTACGTTCATTCAAGCTTGCTGAGCCCCAGGCACAGTCACAAAAACTAGCTGCGTGTCACTAAAACTGGACTGCTGGAAAGGGAGGGCGCGGCGGTGGCGGCAGGATGGCCGCTACCTGAGGAGCTCCGCAGCGCCGAGCTACACTTCAACTCGAAGGGATATCTTTCTCGCAACGCTGTCACTCGCAGAGGGGTGTCCGTACGTCGGAAACTGCCGGGATCACTGTGGCGAGTTTCCCAACGAAAATATGACCGGTTAGACCCTCTTTTCTATTTTTTACCGAGCGCACCTCAGTGCCCTCATTTATAGCGGCCGCCATTCTTTGTAATCTCGTAGCGAGATCGCAAACGGACAAAATGCAGCTTTTCTCACCGCTTTTTTACTGAAATTCCTGTTATTGCCTTATCCCCAGCATTCATCATTAGTACTACAAGGACCAGCCTACTAATACTCCACAGATGTAGTGTGTCTTTGCTTATGACGGGGAATTTTTCTCTTCAATATAATGGCAGTATTATTCTTTTGTTGCTCCCTTTTCTGTCTGCTGATGGACTTCCTTTGAAGTGGTCACAGTAAGGCCTCCTGCTACAAGACAAATTGGTGACACGTTTGTTGGTTGCTTCACTCTCTTATATCTGTCACGCAGTGGCTTTCATCTCTATCTAGAGGTCCTCATTTTTACAACATTTATTCAGGTTGTTGGATCTGCGCTCTATTGCTTTTGTCTCTCATTGACTACATTTATTGTGACTTTGCTGTCTTCTCCTCACCTTCACAAGTGGTATTTTTGGCTCTGCCTTAATTTTCTCTTCATCATGGATCACATGCACTCTAACAAACCTCAGGGAGCTGCAGGAACTTCTTCTGGAGGTCGTAAAGACTCAGCAGCCACCACCAGTAAACGACTTAGGAAAGATCCTTCCTCTCCATCCAAATCACATCTTCCCCTCACGTTAGAGGACATTATGGATGAACTACGCCTCATTCGCCCTTTTATGTCGGATACCACTGCTACCCTCCAAAGAATTGAGGAGAAATGGTCCAACCTTGATTTGAGACTCTCTGACATCGAGAAAAGGATAAGCGACGCACAGGATGTTATAGCCAAAGTCGACAGCCTCACCAAAGAAGTTACCCAGCTTAAAAAGACTACAGAGGATTTAGAAAATCATAATCGGCGTAATAATCTACGCATTTATGGAGTTCCAGAGGGCTCTGAAGGCTCGGACATGATTTCCTTCTTGAAAACTCAAGTTCTGCAGATCATTGGTCTCCCAAAATCAATGGATTTTAATATCCAAAGAGTGCACAGATTAGGACCTCAGAGTGCATCTTCTCCCACCAAACCAAGAGGTATCATCGCCTACTTCCTGCTATATTCCGACCTTATGGCAATCCTCAATGCTGCCAAGCAACACAAGCAGATGCTCTGGTCTGGTCATAAAGTTTTTTTTAGTCAGGATGTATCTAAACCAACAGCCAACAGACGCAAGGAATTCCTCGATCTTAGACCAGCCTTGAAATCCATGAATGCTCGTTATGGCCTTATACATCCCTGCTTCTTCAAAGTGACTTATAAGGACAGAACATTTTCTTTTGAAGACCCAGCTGACCTTCGGAAGTTCATTCATACTCATAGAGGAGAGCTTATGGAACTTAGCAAACATTGATTGTCTTGTTACTTGTTCTCCTTTTTATTCCTTAAGATTTGCTAATGTTGTACATCAATGTTAATCGTTCTCTTGTTTGATTCTCACTTTTGTCTTTTAGGTCCCCCCTGTGCTGATTTGTTGTTGAAGAATCAAGCCTGCATCACCTATTTGTTTCTAATGTTTGACTCACTCCGTTGCTTTGTTCCCTAATGTCTGGTAAGTTCCCTTCCTCTTTGTTTCATTCGTCTATTATTACGTTCTTGGAGTTTTTTTTTTCTCCCTCCTCTTTCTCTTGTCATTGTATGGTATGCTTGTTCCCTCTCGGTGTTTCTATTTGTGGAGTGGCCGTTTTGATTTTTGCCATCCCCTCTCCCTCATTAATGGTCTTTGTTTTTTTGATCAACATGGCTAAAGCCATTTGGCTTTCTGTCATCTCTTCCTTCCTATCTCTTTCTGGGCGACTGTGCTCCCCTCTTCTCTCTCTTCTCTTCTCTTCCCCTTCCTTTTTCCATTTATCCCTCTTCCCTTCTTCTATCTTCCTACTCCATTTTTGTCTATATCTTTATTTTACCAACTTCTGTTTATGGTACTTTACTGCTCACTCACTCCTGTCTTCTTATGGCTACATCGCACAATTTTTCTTCTTTCTCATGTCCTCTGTTAATTCCCTCCTCTCATCCTCTCATGGTATTTATACCCTCTTCCTCTCCCTTCTCTTGCCTTGCTTGCATCTTCATGCCTATCATTATTTAATATTTATTGATGACTGGTTTTCGTGTCATCTCATGGAATGTTAAAGGTATTCGCAATCCAGTCAAAAAGCAGCGAGTTTTATCTCATCTAGCGAGATTAAAATGTCATATTGCATTGCTTCAGGAAACACACCTTAAATCGCAGGACTTGTCTTCATTGCGTAAACAATGGGTAGGAAATGTGTTTTGTTCTCCGGCAGTGAATAACAAAAATGGTGTTGTTATCTTGTTTCACAAGTCTCTAAATTTTCAGTTACAAAATGAGTTTCATGATAATAATGGTAGATGGTTGTTTTTAAATACTACTGTTAACAATACCCAACTTTCCTTTTGCAACATTTATGGTCCAACTGGTATTGATTTAAATTTTTGGAATGATTTTTCCACCCTTCTTTCTTCGCATGCTGTAGATGATTTGTTTGTGGGCGGGGAATGTAATCAACTCATGGATCCCTTTCTTGATCGGAAATCACAAGCCAAATATGTCCCCAATAAGATGCGGAAAACTTTTCATAAAGCCATTACTTCTAGAGGTCTAATAGATACATGGAGAACCTCCCATCCTGACACATTGGAATTTTCTTTTTTTTCCCCCGTTCATAAATCTCATTCCCTTATTGACTACATTTTTCTCACTCAACATGCCCTACAATTTATGACTAACTCAGAAATGGACTAATTCTTATCTCAGATCACGCCCCTGTCATTTTAGATATGGATTTCCCTTCACCTTCCCCTACATCCCGTCGCTGGCTCTTTAATAACTCTCTTCTCTTAGATTCCCAGTTTATTGAGCAGTTCACGCTTTTTATAGAAGAATTCTTTCGCAACAATCTTCCCTCTACCTCTCAATTTCATTTTATTTGGGATGCCTTTAAGGCCACTGCTAGAGGCTTCATTATTGATTTCGTATCTCGGAAGAAGAAGAAGGCTACCCTAGATTCTTCCCACATCCTCAAACAAATCAAAACTCTTGAACATCTATATTTCACCACTAATTCCACGGATACCCTATCTTCTCTTATCAAAGCAAAAATGCAATATAACAAACACTCCTGGGATTCCGCATGTAATAATCTCCTTAAATTTAACGCAAAAATGTATGGTGGGCGGAATAAAGCAGGCAAATCTCTCACCAACTACCTTAAAATCAAAAAACAGAAATCCAAAATTGTAGCTATCACCGACAATTCAGGAGTCTGGCACACCACAGATGAAAAAGTTCTTGATTGTTTTGTCCAATATTACACTTCCCTCTATTCTCCAGAATCTACCCCCTCCTCTGCACAAATTGATTCTTTTTTTCAAACCATCCCTAAACCCCCTGATAATCTTGCAGATCTTACATCCCTTGATGTTCCTATCCTAGAGAACGAAATCATTAATGCTATTACTCTCTTAGCCAAAGATAAAACACCCGGTCCGGACGGCTTCACTGTTCGATTTTTCCTTCACTTTAAAAAACTTTTAATACCCCATTTATTCTCATTGATCAATCATTTTCTTAGCAAAGGGGAGTCAAAGGAATCCTTCACTCAAGCAATGTTATGCTTAATTCCTAAAAAGGACAAAGATCCCTCCTTTTGCAAAAACTACAGGCCCATTTCCCTAATTAATACCGACTGCAAAATCTTTGCTAAAATACTCGCCCTCCGCATCAACAAAATTATACCTGACCTCATCAATATTTATCAATCTGGGTTTGTCAAAGGTAGATCAATTACCGACAATTCAAGAACTCTCCTCAACATTATTCACCTTGCTTCTAAAATAGATTCACCGGTGGCTGCCATCACACTGGATGCTGAGAAAGCATTTGATAGGGTATGCTGGGATTTTATGTTTGGTGCGTTGAGATGGCACGGTTTTGGCCCCCCAATTATTCGATATATTCAATTATTATATTCAGCTCCCTCCACTTCTATTTGGGTAAATGGCTGCCAATCTAAATATTTTCCTCTCCGTAGAGGCACTAGGCAAGGATGTCCCCTTTCCCCACTTCTTTTTATTCTTGCTTTAGAGCCCTTCTTGGAAAAAATCAGGCGTTCGCCACTCTACACAGGCTTCCAATTTCAGAACATTGACATTAAGTTTACTGCTTATGCAGATGATATTTTACTTTACATCTCTAATCCGTCCACTTCTTTACCTTCTCTTTTCTCTTTATTACAAGAATACTCCCTAGTCTCTGGTTACAAATTGAATATTGATAAGTCTGAAGTCTTACCTTTAAACAAATTCTGTCTTTCTCATATGTTTCATGGTTCAGACTTTGAATGGAATCCCAGATATATCAAATGTTTAGGAGTTCTCTATGCCAATACTATCAGGGAAACTATTAAAATCAACCATGCGGAAATACTTAAAAAACTCTCCGTCCTCATTGAGGGTTGGTCCCCTCTTTTCTTATCCTGGTGGGGGAGACTAGCCACTATTAAAATGATGCTTCTTCCTATTATTAATTTTTATCTCTCAATGCTCCCAGTTTCCCTCCCGCTTTCCTTTTTTAGCACCATTAATCGTTCTCTAACAAAATTCTTATGGAATAAGCGCAAAGCTAGGATTTCTCTCTCTCGCTTACAACAATCTAAAGAATTAGGTGGAGTCAACTTTCCTAATATTAACCGTTATCACTCTGCCTTTACGCTGAAACAAATATGGCCCTTTTTAGCGGACTCCTCTCCTTCTCCCTTAACGGCTTGGAGTTCACTAGAACACACGCAACTCTTACCCTTCTCATTTATCACAGCTATTTGTTTGTCTCAACCCCCAAACGCTTTTCCACTCCCATATTTAATCATTCCAAAGCCCTAGCCCTTTCCTTATTGCGTTCCCACCTCTCCTCTGCAGATTTTTTTTTCCAAACTCCAATCTGGTACAACAAACTCTTAAAGATCAACAATAGAGCGCTTTTCTGGAAGGAATGGATTGATAAAAGTAATATTACTTTTGATCACTTACTGAAGGATAAGACCCCGAGGGATTTTTTAAACATTCGTGATTCATTCGACATTTCCAACACACATTCTCTTCACTACCCCTTACTGAAGGCCTCTCTGACTCATATTCTTTCTCAAGGTTGCCCTCCTACTACCTCCGCTCAAGCACCTCCCCTCTCACTTGACTTTTCTACCACACTCAAAGCTGCTACCATTTACAAATTACTTTCCCGTCCTTCTGTAGAAAGATCTAAGTCTAAATTAGAACTCCTATGGGAGAAAGATTTAGCCCAGGAGTTTTCATTTCAGACTTGGGATTCTATCTGGTCCAAAATACACACCCCTTCACGATCCGCCAGCACCACACAGACTTTATATTTTTTCTACAACAGACTTTTTTCACTCCTTCTGATCTGCACAAATTCAGGTTACTAGAGTCCAAAAATGCTGGTCTTGCTCTTGTGAGAATAGTGACTTTTTCCATATGTTTTTTTATTGCCCAATGGTTAAATCCTTATGGTCTTGTATATGGTCTAAACTAAACGACATCCTATCCACAAATTTTCCTTTTGAGATTGTACATATATTTTTGGGAGGTTCCTCACCTTTATGGAATGTTCAATGTTATGTGCGTACTTTTATAGACCTCTATATAGCCATTTCTTTTCAGATTATCAACACCAACTGAAAGGATACATCAAAAATTTCGTATCAAGCCTGGTGGAACTTGCTTTGTCATCACCATAGGCTTGATCATTCCTATGCCACCTCAGTGCCTTTACTAATCAAAAAGGATTTGTTATGGTCACCTCTAACCGATTTCCTTTCTAGACATATGCCCTGAGTTACCCTTCTCCCTTTTTAAAGTACCCAATGTTATCTTTAACACTTTTCTAGTTTTAACTGTTTATAGAAGTATTTATCATTAAATATGCATTTCATGCCTTCCCCTCCCTCTTCCCCCTCCTCTCTCTCTTCTTTCTTTTCCCATTCCCTTTTGAAAACTTTAAAAAAAGTCATTTTTTCCTCTGTATAGTTTTTATTTCCCTCTTTTGGGAATAATTTGCATCTATGTTATTTTATTATCATCCTGTTTTCCATTTATTGGCATATGTCTCTGAAATGATGTTTTACTAAGTTTATTAATTTTAATAAAGCTTTCTAAACTCAAAAAAAAAAACTGGACTGCTGGCACAGGGTAGGAGTATTTCCTTGTACATTCACAGTATATGCGTTAAAATTGAAAATGTACTCATAAGTTGTGTACCTTATTAAAAAAACGGAATGTTATTTGAACCAGTACGGTGTACAGCCCAGTAAACAAATTGTGTTTGAATGGTATATTTGGTTATTTTGCAGACTATTAACAGCTTATATATGGGTGCATGAGTTTGCGTCCCAGGGAGGCCTTCTCGGTTATTGTTTAACAATAACACCTGCTTTTAGAGCCTTCAAAATCATGATATAAATAACCTTTTTAAACCAGGTTATTAAACAAGTGAGTCAAACAGTGTATCTAATATCCATACAAATATTTTATGTGGCGCGCTATGTATGCACCTCCCGTACCTGACATATACTTCATTCTAATTGGTTGCAGCCACCACTGACACATGGTTTGGATCACTGCCTTCTGCCCTGCACCTGCCAATGTTTCGTGATATATCAACAACATAATTCTGTCACTCAGCAGCCAAGCTGTGAATCTAACATCAGACACTAACTTGTGCCAAACAGGAATATTAATCCATTGCTTTTGATTTTTTTCTATGTTCTATTTGCATTAAATTTGCTAACGCACGCAATGCCCGTGAAGTCTACTATGGGGCACTTACATTGGAAAAACTAGCATTGTATAGTAGGAAATGCTATAGGAGCACTGCTTGCACTTTGTGCTTTTTGCTGGTGTTATTCCTCTGGCCTCACACCCTGGAGAAAGGTTGCTGTAACACTCCTTATTTTACTGTTGCGCACCAGACACATTCCACCCTGATTATTGTTGGAGATTGACTTTTATCAAGGGCAGTAGTACATCTATTAAAAGGATAGAAACAAGCTGCAACCCTTTTCCAGCCAGCACAAAACAATGGCCTTTACCTAAGTGGGCAGAACACATTTGCTTTGCCATCGGCACAACTTAAGTTCTCTAAATTTCTATAACACAGCATGACAAAGCATAACATAACGCAACATAACATAAAACGATTACAAACAAGCTTGATGTACACCTTATGATCCATGCTCCTAT
Source organism: Calotriton arnoldi (assembly GCA_963921515.1). Lineage (NCBI taxonomy): Eukaryota > Metazoa > Chordata > Amphibia > Caudata > Salamandridae > Calotriton > Calotriton arnoldi. The sequence goes on from CAWUFW010003039.1 coordinate 314,360, forward strand.
TTGGAAAATACATAATCTATATCATAAAATGCTGCAAGAGAATTGCTTGCCCATTTTGTCTTTTTGCTGATGTGTACATTACGTGATTTCACCATGGGGAGAAAGGTTGTATTACATTTTCTTTTGAACTATATTCATGTACTTTGTAACTAAACTCCAACAACAGCAACGATTAAACTGAGCGGAACTCAACTGGATTCATTGACAATTCACCAGTGCCTTATCTTTAGTGACATCAGCCAAACACCAATAAGGCATGGGTCAGCCGAATGGGTGAAAAGGCTCAATAACGCTTTATTGGTACCTGCAAAACAAATGGTTATGTAATAATGATCATTTTACAAATTAACTATCACACACAGAATTACAGACACAAATGGATAGGTATAAATGTGTCATGGGGTGGGCCCTCATTGTGCTTTAAAAGCAAAGCCTGGTGCAAACTGCGCACCTGCAAAATAACCATACTGCTGGGTGGGGTAATTATCATACGTGCAATTTCCGCACTATTCCAATCTTGGACCCCAGAATTAGCGTCAGCACTTGAATTGGTCATGTCCCTGCCTTACAAGAGAGAATTTTGCAACCTATTTAGAATATGTACGCTCTCAGAATAGTTCCAAGCTGTCTACATAATTATTATCCTCATAATTAAACTGCACATCATGCCACATAACTCCAAAACACAAATCCACTCCACACCACACAATTCCACGTCACACAATTCAACAACTAACAATTCCAATCCAAACCACATAATTACAGTACACACCACATACATACACTCCATAACACATAGGTAGAATGCATTGTCATTCACAGCCCCAATAGCTCTAACGCAATCAAATGCGAGACCTATTGCATTTTTAATGCTTGTTTTTGTCCAGTTGACAAGTACATGTAGCCCTGGGCTAATCCACAGAAGGAATCATTTTTTCGAAGTACATAGCTGCCACTATTTAACAAAGTATGATAGGAGGGAATAAAAGAAGCAGGTATCATGAGGAGTTTAAATGCAAGGCCAGGCTAACCCCTCTGAAAATGCATGACAAACCACCTATTATATAACTTATCTAGACTATGGGTTGTCACTGCCTTAACTCCTTCGCTGCTAGGCCTTTTACCCCCCTGTGCTAAGCCTTTTTTGGGCTATTTGGGGTAGTTTGCGCTTAGGCCCCTGTAACTTTTTGACCACATAAGGTATCCACGCCAAATTTGCGTCCTTTTTTTCCAACATCATGGGGATTTAAAGGGACCTAGGGTTTGTGGATTCCCTTGGAGGGGACCCAGAAATTAGCCAAAATACAGCTAAATTTTGTTTGTTTTTTGGAAAAATGGGTAAATAGGGCTCCAGATGAAAGCGTCTGTTTTTTTTCCTGCAAACGGTATCAACAAAGGGGTTGTGGTGCTGAAATCACCATCTTCCCAGCTTTCAGGGACAAGCAGACTTTTGTCAGAAAACCAACATTTTTTACACAGTTTTGGCATTTTTCTCGGACATAGCCTATTTCTGCTATTTTTTGTGCTTTCAACATCCTTCCAGTTAATGGTAGAAATGGGTATGAAAGCAATAATGGATCCTGGAAAGCTATACATTTTAGAAAAGTAGATAAAATTCTGAATTCAGCAAGGGGTCATTTGTGTAGATCCTTCAAGGTTTCTTCATGGAAACTAACAGTTAAATATAGGAAAAATTGAAAATTAGTTGAAAAAAACAGCCATTTGTGTCAACGTTTTCACCTGTAACTCCTTCTAATTATCACAGCTGTTTGAAAGCAATATACCGTTACATTTGGTGGACCTTTCTGGTTGTGGGTATATATAGGACTTGCAGGTTCACCAAGAACCCGACGAACCCAAAGCCAATAACTGAGCAGCGTCTTGCAATGGTTTTTTATTATGTACCAGGTATATAGCAATTATTTTGGGAAAATGTATACATGGAAAAATAGCTATGAAAGTCACCTATGTATTTCTGAAATGGGAACAAAATGTAGAGTTTAGAAACAGTAGATATTTGCACATTTCCGAAATTGGGAGTACCCATACTAGCATGAGAATTATAGGTCATTTTTCAAAATGACGTCTTTTTACACATTGTCTTTCATTTGGAAGGCAGAAATGCATCGAAAGTCAATAGGTAATAACAGTTGCTCTACGATTCTGTGTTACCCTAAGTCTCCCGATAAAAATGGTACCTCACTTGTGTGGGTAGGCCTTGTGCCCACGACAGGAAACGGCTCAAAACGCAACGTGGACACACCACATTTTCACAATTAAAAATGACCCTTTTTTTGCAAAGTGCCTAGCTGTAGTTTTTTAACCCTAGCTCTGCCTGCACCTAGGCAAACCTAGCAAACCTATACATTTTTGAAAACTAGACACCCAGGGGAATCCAGGATGGGGTGACTTGACTGGCTCTCATCAGGTTCTGTTACCCAGAATCCCTTGCAATCCTAAAAAATTGTCAAATAAAACACATTTTCCTCACATTTCTGTGGTGAAAAGTTCTGGAATCTGTTTGGATCCACAAAATTCCACCAAGTCCGCATTCCCCAAAGTCTTCCAAGAAAAATGGTACCTCACTTGTGTGGGTGGGTCAAGTACCCGCGACAGGCAAGGGCCCAAAACCTATTGAGACAAAAATGTGAGGAAAATGTGTTTTTTTACAAAGTTTAAGGTTTGCAAAGGATTCTGGGTAACATAACCTGGTGAGAGCCAGACAAGTCACCCCATTCTGTATTCCCCTGGGTGTCTAGTTTTCCAAAATGTACAGGTATGCTAGGCTTCCCTATGTGCCGGCTGCGCTAGGGCCCAAAATCCACAGGTAGGCACATTGCTAAAAATAAGTCTGTGCCTTGAGAGCTTTCTGCCACCCTGGAGGGGCATCGGGGGGGGGGGGGAGTTTGCCCCGAAATGGCCCCAAGGGGGGCAGAAAGACTGTGGCTATTTTTTGGGGGGGTGGGGGCATCGGTATGCCCATTCTGGGCAGCCCCCACCCCCATGCATAAAAAAAGCCAGCGTAATCGCTGGTGCCTAGTGGGCTTTCTGCCCCCCCGGGGGGCAGATCAGGGGCCACTGCCCCCATCTGCCCCCGGGGGGGCAGAAAGGCTGTAATTTTGGTGGAGGGGGTGGGGGCATTGGCATGCCCATTTTAATTAGCCCCCACCCTAAGTAAAATTGCCCAAAAAAAACCCTGGCATCTAGTGGGATTTATGCCCCCACCGGGGGAGGCAAAAAGACTGTAATTTTTTTTGGGGGGGGGCATTGACATGCCCATTTTGGGCAGCCCCCACCCTAATTTCAATTGCCCAAAATAAATCCCTGGCGTCTAGTGGGCTTTTTGCCCCCCCCCCGGCGGGGCAGATTGGGGGCTACTGCCCCCATCTGCCCCCAGGGGGGACAGAAAGGCTGTAATTTTGGTGGGGTGGGGGTGGGGGCATTGGCATGCCCGTTTTGGGCAGCCCCCACCCTAGGTAAAACTGCGGGGAAAAAATCCCTGGCGCTAGTGAGCTTTCTGCCCCTCCGGGGGGCAGAAAGACTGTAATTTTTTTTGGGGGGGGGTGGGGGCATTGGCATGCCCGTTTTGGGCAGCCCCCACCCTAATTTAATTTGCCTAAAAGAAATCCCTGGCGTCTAGTGGGCTTTTTGCCCCCCCGGGGGGCAGATAGGCTGTAATTTTGGTGAGGCGGGTAGGGGCATTGGCTTGCCCGTTTTGGACAGCCTCCACCCTAAGTACATTTTTGGATAAAAAATCCCTGGTGCTAGTGGGCTTTCTGCCCCCCCGGGGGGGCACAAAGACTGGTGAGCCCAAAACGCAATGGGGGGAGCAAAGGCCCTTGCCCAAGGGGCCGCTCCCCCCTCCCTGGTGCTAGTGGGTGGATCGCTGCTTGGGGATCGCCCTCCTGGGGTGATCCCTAAGCAGGGATCCACTAGGAAAGGTACCATTGGAAAGGGAGATTCTCCCTTTCCAACGATACCTCTCCCAAGTAGTTTCGGTGCTCGGGGGCTGAGATAGCCCCACGAGCACTGAAACACTGAAACTGAAACTAAGTTTCAGTTTCGTTTTCAATGTAATGACGACAGCGCGCCATGCGCGCGATCGTCATTACTTTGAAAACCAGGGGACGGCCTCGGGAGGTTGGGGAAGCTCTTCCCCACCTCCCGAGGCACAAAAAAAAAATGGAAATCCCTCTGCTGTTTACAGCAGAGTGATTTCCTGCCCCTGTCCTCATGACGGAATGGATCCGTCATGAGCACAGGAGCACCGGTGCTCATGACGGAACCATTCCGTCATGAGCACCGAAAGGGTTAAGAAAGTTTGTATTATGTCTAGGATCTGGAGTGTTTGCAAGTAGACCTGTAGCTTTAGAGAGAAACCTATTCAGGCACGTATCACTATTTGTTTGCCATAAGGCTATCTCGTCTGAACCAAACTGTGTCATAGTATAAGTACTATTCCATTCAATTCACTATCAGAAATGTTTTTTGTCCATTACCAATCTGCAAAAAGTGTCAAATTAATGTTCGCAATTTATAGTATCTTCAAATCCCGGAGTGAAGCGAAACTCATCCAAGTAGTTTGCTGTACAGTTTCAATAAAAAAAAAATATATTTAGGAATCATACATGCTCAGTGTATCAATTGCCCAAATTAACCAAACTTTGCTTCCGCAAACAACTTTTTTTTATCAATATTTTCTTTCCAGCACATGTAACTATATTCTAGAAAGGAATCAGTAAATTGCGATGAATATATAGCTCCTTGATGGCTAGTCACAATATTTTAAAACTTTTCAGGCTTTTTTAAAAATAATAAATAGCGGATGTGTCTGCTCTGTTATCACTATTAAAATGAGAATTTCTTTTCTGAAAACTTCTATGACTGCTAAATAGTTGGAGTGCCACAATGCTTCCCCTGTGTGAAATATACTTTCCCTTGGCTGTTTGACTGATGAATATAGTGGTGTCCATAATGATGGAAACAGCACAGCCCTTGTTGGTTATCTGCATGGAGACATGGATATTCATTGTCCAATGAAGCATACAAACTCAAGTCAATTATGCCCCAAAAAAATGCAAAAGAACCTGGTGTGACAATGTCATCCCATGACAATCCTAAAACATAATTAATTAGAAACATTTCTGTAGAGCCAGAATGTGATATGGAACCTTCTCCTAGACAAGTAGTATAATATGCAGTAATACTGACGGCATAAAAGTCTCTTTTAGCGCTGTGTGAAGAAAAATGTGCTATCAAGTCCTCTATGTAGGTATATGATATTTTTAAAGCCTAAACCAAGCCAAAAAAGAGCAGAGCATCCTACAGGATCAAAGCCAAACATAAAGTCAAAGTGATAGGAGAGGTTGCTTAATGAGTTGTGATGTAGTGGTCTTTAAAGAGGTGAGACTTCAACTCATTCCTAAATTGGAATAGCGTTGGGGCAGCCAAGATTTATAGAGGATGTTGTTCCAGATCTTGCATGCATAGCTGTCTTGCTTTTACTTTTAGTCAGCAGTGTGATGGTGTCCTGGCTACAGCTGTGTCGAGGACCACCAGATATGGCGAGTTTGTCTGTAAGAAAATGGGGGGATGGGGTGCCAATCATGATGGGTTTGTAAACCATTCAGCTAGCTTTGAAGATAGTGCGAGCAAGCAAGGGATGGCAATGGAGTTCTATCAGGATGGGGTGATGTAATAATATTTCTTCAGGAAACAGGATGAGATGTGCTGCACCGTGTAGGACACCCATAAGAGGTACCAGTTTGGATTATAGAAGACCATGAAACATGAAGTTACTGCCATGCAGCTGCCGGAGTATGAGGACTTAAACAACTACTCTGAAGACACTTTCTGGAAGAAATGTTTTTACTTTCTTTAGATGAGAGAGCTGTCTTTGCAATGTGTTCCTTGAGGGTGAGGTTGGTGTTAAGGGTGAATCCAAGTGACTTGGCATTCGGTAGAAGTGAGGATTTGAAGCCATTAGGGTTCAAGGCATTGCAACACGTTTGTACTGTTTCTTGTTTGTTGTTCTTGCCAAATAACAAGATGTCAGTCTTGGTTGAGTTGAGCTTCTTGTAGGTGCTGAACATCCAGGTCTAGATTATATGGAGGTACTGTTTGAGTCATTGGATGTCTGAAGGAGAAGAGACTTTCCAGTAGAGTTGTGTATCACTGGCATATTGATGAATCGTGATGCTCTTATCTATGAGCAGTCAAGGATATATGGGATTACCTGAATAACCCCAGGCGAACCTTGGTATACAGTCTATTTGGAAATGGTTCCCTATAGGGATGGATCCACTCTATTATTTAGAGGCAACAGCGAACTCAGTCACTGTTGCATATCAGTTCATGTATATTGCATATTCAATATGGTTATTAGAATGCTTTGCTTTTTAATTCTTATAAGCAATAATGGCTTTGCACATTGCCATAGGCAGCTAATTATGATAAGTTATTCATATAAATACACCACAGTGTGACTATCATAACGATCCGTTCACATTATTGCACAGATCTTGCATTTAGTTTCAATGGGGGTGTCAGTATTACTTTGAAGCCCATGATAAACCCTGAGAATGTTCCAATCAATGTGACAATAGGACCTTTATCTTCTTAAAGTCCTGTTTTTTCTTGTGACTGATTCTTATAATTCATTGTTTTCTTGAATGGAACACACTTGTATACTTGTATTGGAATATATGTGGAGTTTGCAGGACTGCTTACTGATACTGTAGAAATGCCTTTGTCCAAAGTGTAGGATCATATTGAAATGTTATGTTGTTTTAATTTGAGTCACAGCCCACTGAACCTAATGAAGGTGTAGTGTGTGCACAATTCAGGCACTTGCTTTATTAGTTGCTTCAATTGTAGGTGTAGGAGAAAGTATGACAATGTGTTTTCCTTGTGCCATAGGACTCTCCTTCAAAATGGCCATCAGAACTGCTGTGAGAATTTTCTCAGTCAGAGTGAATTATTCCTCTGCCCTAGAATATACATGTGATCTGTAAGCCATGGGGGACATCTGTCCTTCATTGTAAACTACGTATGTATATTTGTCCCATGTCTGGAGATATTTCATCTGTAACATATCTGCTTCCAGTCTACGTAAGATCCAAATATGCATGAGTGCCCAATTGTTTTCAGAAGATATCACAGTTATCAGTTCATACGAGGGCTTTAACTGCTCAGAATAGTGCATCCCTTAAAATGTTCTAAAACTCTATCAGAGCCTGCAACTTTCTATTTGTACTTGGATTCTGTAAAGTAGCACACTTCTGTAGTAAATCAGGTGCTAACCCTTTACCTTTGCTGTAGAATCCACCTCTAAGGAAGATCATGTTAAGATACAAATTCTTAGATTTTTGAAAAATTATTTTCTGCCTGTGTCTGGCTAGGAGAGTCACTATTCTGTCCAACTATCTAGGTCCTCTATTTAATCATCATTTGTAATTTAGAAATTATCGATTTATGATACAATCTCATGATCTACTGGTAATACCTCCATAATTCTTACTTCAAAAAGCCCTGGGCTGTTATATTCTTCAAGCAATCTCATACAGGCATAATGGAATTTTCCAAACAGGAAAGCTGTTAGATACTGTGATTCAGGTGCTATAGTTTAACTAAATAACCTGTTTTATTAAAGAGCAACATAGATTTGTGTATTTACCTAGCTAAATTCATCATCAGTCTAGTACTGTAATTGTTTTGCACTACATGCATTTGTAAAATTCCTATAATCCAATACATTTCTATATGAGTTGCTTGGTTTCAACACTGGGAAAAGGGTATTGTTAATAGCTGAGTGAAAAGGCATTATTAAACCCTGGTACTGTACATAGGTACTATTCATTGCTTCACTTCTGCCTGTAATGGATATTGAGCCTGTACCTGTAGTTCACATTGTAAGGGAATCACATGTGGACTCTCCTTGTACCATCCCGTCTGCTTTCTATACAACACCAGAGCCTATTTCAAAGCGTATTCACATGCATATTTTTATGTGAGATCTTCAGGTTGTAAGGAAGAAAATGTTTCCGTTATTACCTCCTCTCCATGATGTCCTTACAAACGATAAAGACCAATCATCATCTGTGACAATGATGTCAAGTACATCCTACAAATGTGACCAGAACTCTGCTTTTATTTTGCATATTATATCCCCTTCAATCTATATTTCTACATCATAAGCCATATTAGGAGAGTTTATGGGCCTGATTAACAAAGGTAAAATTAAACTTTTGTGTAAGTTTACATTTGTTTTGGAATTCACAAAACTGCATTTTAATAGAAAGTTTACGAGTGCAGAGACACCGCAGTCGGGCGGACAACTCCGCACATAAAAAGATAGACATGTCATATCTTTTTATGTGCTGAGTTCTCTGCCCCGACTGCGGAACATCCTCAGTTGTAAACTTACTTTTAAAATGCAGTTTTTTAAATTCCAAAACAAATGTAAACTTACACTAAAGTGTAAGTTTACCTTTGTGAACTATGCCCTATGTGTTCATCCAGTGGTTCTACCTGAATGTATTCTTCAGTTGGAGTCACCACCACATGCTCATTGAGAGTTTGGCAAACTATAGAAACTTCCACTCCATTATACAGAAATACTAATGGCCCATGTCCTGTTCCGCCAACGTATTCAGAGTTTCTGTGGCAGGTCCTGTCACATTTCTTTTCCTAAAATGAGCTTTTGACTATGCACCTTTCTCTTCTTTCTTCATGCTAATCTTAACATCACCTACTTGTTCTCTTTCTTACTGTTTTGTCAAATGTACTTGTTTTTTTTTACAATGCTCAGTTTGTCTCCTCCTTTCTGCTTTTTTACTCTTCCCAAAATCTTGAATTGAATGAGGAGAATGGTTATCAGTGTACTGATACCAATCCTGCTTTTTTTTTTTTCACTATCCCTCAGAATATATCCACCCCTTATTGCCCCTGCTAAGGAAGAGTTCCAGTCCTTGTTTTTAATTTAGCATTATGATTTTTCTTGGTTTCCAGTACTTTTCTTTCACTGAAAGCTCAAACTCATTTTTTATTTTTACTTATGGCTTCGAGACACAGGTACCTAAAGGATCTTGAAATATATATTTTCGGTTTTTCACATTCATGACCTTGCATGGGAACAGCAGCCAAGAGTTGGTGTTCAGTCAAAACCAAGCGGAGAATGGATCACTTGTACCTGTATTACCAGGGTCAGGTGTATTCACCAACTTAAAACCCTCATTCACGTACAGGGATGGTAAAGCGGTATATCTTGGTTCTCTGCTTTTCTTAGGACGTGAAAGCATCATCATTGGGTCTTTTTTTGACAAAATGCTTTCCTCCACCTGGAGGTAGACCAACTGGTGATAGCAGTAGTGATCAGTGATAATATATGGTGAAGTGAATTAAAATTGCTTTCCGCTCCTTCCCAACAGACCTTTTATTCGGCAGGAGAGGAGGCAAGGTTAAAAACTAGGGTGGTGCTTACATAGAAAAGTCACTGTTCTATAGCACCTTATTGTCCATGTGAGAGGTCGACATGTTTCAGCCCTTTACTCGCCCAACGGGTCGGGGGGCTTTCTTCAGGACCTATGTAATTAATGCTCATTTTAAGCACTCTCTTGGGGTAGGTAATTAACTCACCCTTCTTCGTATTTGAGTCAGGTCAATAGTACCTATAACTGGGATGAAAGAAAAGCTAACATAATTTCAATTGCATACAGTAAATGGTACCAAGTGGCTAATTGTCAAGTATACAATTGTGTGTCTGCAGGTAAAACATAAAACATAAATAATGCAAACTCTTTAAATATCCAATGGCAGAAAAAGTGACAGTGACAACAGACTATGCTCATCCATTATTCAGCATGAGCAACACAACATGTCAATATTCTGCAGCTCGTAAAACTCTGCAGAGTCTCATGGAGTTTTATGTAACTCTGCAGAATTCTGCAGATTAAAACGCCACAAGTTCCGCCCACCCCTAGATGAAACAAAGTCAATCCTCAAGGACAATGCTCCCGGCCAAATGACCTACCAGGAAGGATATTCAGGGAAGACATGGATCTCTGCAGGCCATATCTGCACATCCTCTTCCAAGAATGCATTCTGTCATCTAGCATTCCGGCCCCGTGGAGAGGGTCCCTCTTGCACCCAATTCACAAAAAAAGTGCCAATACAAAACCTGAGAATTACAGATTAATCACCTTATTGGATGTGGAGGGGAATGCACTTGCTAAGGTACTCTTGCATAAATTAGAGACCTGGGTCACAGACAATAACATTATCCCATACTATCAGAAGGGGTTTCGCCCAAAGGCATCAACAATGGATAATGTGATTGCCCTTTTGTATTTGGTGGATAAGTCAGTAAAAAAGAGTTCAAGTCTGCTGCATGTGTGCTTTGTGGACAACAGTGCAGCTTTCGATGGCATTGATTGGAAAATCGTATAGGCTAAGCTTGCCGAAAGTGGAATCCCGAAACATTTACTGGCCATGATAGCAACCTTGTATATGGAAACCTGGGTCCAGACTCAAGCCTATGTCACCCCAAAAATAAAAACTAATACAGGTCTAAAACAGGGATGTGTCATCGGTCCAATACTGTTCTACTTGTATACTGCAGAACTAGTTCTTGCACTGTCGAAAGGGATTCTCATCCCTCCCAGTTGGGTACCTCAGATTACCAATTATATAGTATGCAGATGACTTGGTAATATTAGATCATACTCGTATAGACATGTAGAGGGTATCATGCATATTATTCAATTACAACATCATAAATTGCTTAAAAGTGATTGCCGCAAACACTCTTTAAATAATTTTTGGACAGCGAGTGAAAAAACATCAGCTTACCTGGAATCTGGGATCTCTAAACATATCCACAACCTGTAAATACAATTACCTTGGGGTCTGGCGGAGACTAGTAAAGCCTTTTTACAGGAAACGGCAATCGAGGAAAAGGCTGCTAAGACCTCATTCGCTCTAGCAAAACTTTTCCATAATTTACAGAGTCCAACAGCTGAAGGGATGCGAATATGAAATTGGGCCAAACTGTTACCAACTACAAATTATGGGCATCTTGCTTACCCCAGAATGCTTACAAATATACTAGAGCTATGCCAAACTGCAGCCTACAGGAAAATCTTTAGACTCCCAAAAACTATAAGGCAGACTTTACTACGTTTGGAGTTTGGGCTGGTGAACATGGATAATGAATGCAAAACGGCAATAGTAAAATATTATCATTAAGTTATGAAAGACAAACAGGCTCTATGAATGGCGCTTTGCAGGTGATTTTCAATGATGCAAGAAATCCTTGGGCAAGATATCTCCATAATGCTTCCATCACATTAAACATTTTCTCAGAAAACTTAAAAGACCATGACACAGTTCCATCTAAAGAGCATCTTAAAAAAGAAGGAAGGCAACTGTTGAAAGAGTTCGACTTGAATGAAATTAGGCACCTACTAGGCACCGTAGGTCTTTGCAAATCGCATGACGTTGTTGCTTGACAGCCGTACTTAAAGGCTCCAATGGGGAGGCAAGCCCTAAAGAACATTCTAATTCCAAGACTCCTGGCCAATACGGGAAGTTAGGATACATTAAAAATCTAAAATGACAGGAAACAGCAGTGCAGACTTCAAAATCTGTGAGCCACTTACCATGTTGTTTTTCCACATTGTTGTCCCAAAGGCGTTTTCTATTAAGGCCAATATGTTTGCACCATGGCCTGAGAACCTGAAATTATGCAGTGACTTATGTGTATATATGTGAGGTTCCAATGGAGCTAGCAAGAATTACCAAATATTTTGTAATAGTAGGATGTTTATTGAGGGAGCACAGCTTGAAATGTTTTACCTTAAAGTGAGCCGCTTCCTTCGACCACGGGCATAATAACTGAGAAAGGTAACCTGACTCCCCGGCCTTTGGGGCATTCCATTGTGAAGTTATCACTTGCACTTCATGTTGCACTTTTTTTGTATATGTACACTAATGTGGTATTAATGCATTGTATTTAAGGATTTTCTTTTTAATGTGCTGACTTTTTTTTATAACTGTCCACTGTATAAGGTCCCAGGCCCAGCTCTCTATGTGCTGCTGCATCACTCTTTCTCCTTGCTTTTCCCTCAATTTTCACTGCTTTCTCCTTGCTTTTCCCGTTTTTAAGTACTTTTTATTGCTTTTCCCTCATTTTCACTGCTTTCTCCATTTTTTTTAGTGCATTCTTCTTGCTTTTCCCTCATTTTCACTGCTTTCTCCTTTTTTTTCCCCCATTTTTGAGTGCCTTCTCCTTTCTTTTCCCTAATTTTCACTGCTTTCTCCTTACTTTTTCGCCTGTTACTGCTTGCTTTTCCCTCATTTTTGACTGCTTTCTCCTTGCTGTTTCCCTTGTTTCGTGAGTGCCTTCTCTTTGCTTTTTCTTCATTTTCACTGCTTTCTCCTTGCTTTTCCCCCATGTTTTTGAGTACCTTCTTCTTGCTTTTACCTCGTTTTTGCTGCTTTCTCATTGCCTTTCCCCCATTTTTTGAGTGCCTTCTACTTGCTTTTCCATTGTTTACACTGCTTTCTCCATCTTTTTTTCCTGTTTTTTTAGTGCCTTCTCCTTCCATCTACATCGTTTTCACTGTTTTCTCCTTGCTTTTCCCCCTGTTTTTTGAGTGCCTTCTCCTTGCTTTTTTCTTGTTTTCACTGTTTTCTCCTTGCTTTTTTCCCTGTTTTTTGAGTGCCTTCTCCTTGCTTTTCCCATGTTTTCACTGCTTTCTCTTTCTTTTTCTTTTTCCCCTCGTTTTTTAAGTTCCTACTACTTGCTTTTCCCCGTTTTCACTGCTTTCTCCCTTTCCCCCTCTTTTTGAGTTCCTTTGCCTTGTTTTTCCCTTGTTTTCACTGCTTTCTCCTTGTTTTTTTAAGTGCCTTCTCCTTGTTTTTTCCTAATTTTCACTGCTTTCTCCTTGCTTTTCCTCTGTTTTATGAGTGCCTTCTGCTTGCATGTCCCTCGTTTTCACTGCTTTCGCCTTGTTTTTTTCTATCGTTTTCTCTGTGCCTTTTCCCCCGTTTTTTGAGTGTCTTCTGCTCTCTTTTCCCTCATTTTCACTGCTTTCCTCTTGCTTTTTCACCCGTTTTTTGAATGCCTTCTGCTTGCTTTTCCCTCATTTTCCCTTGTTTCTCCTTGCTTTTTCTCCTGTTTTAAGTGCCTTCTCCTTCCTTTTACCTCTTTTTCACTACTTTCTCTGTGCCTTTTCCCCAATTTTTTGAGTGCCTTATGCCTGCCTTTTGCCTAATTTTCACTGCTTTCTCCTTGTTTTCCCCCAATTTTTTGAGTGCCTTTTTCTTGCTTTTCCCTAATTTTCACTGTTTTCTCTGTGCCTTTTCCCCCGATGTATGGCCGTCTTCTCTCTTTTCCCTCATTTTCACTGCTTTCCTCTTGCTTCTTCACCCGTTTTTTGAATGCCTTCTGCTTGCTTTTCCCTCATTTTCCCTTGTTTCTCCTTGCTTTTTCTCCTGTTTTAAGTGCCTTCTCCTTCCTTTTACCTCTTTTTCACTGCTTTCTCTGTGCCTTTTCCCCCATTTTTTGAGTGCCTTATGCCTGCCTTTTCCCTCATTTTCACTGCTTTCTCTGTGTTTTTCCCCAATTTTTTGAGTGCCTTCTGCTTGCTTTTTCCTATTTTTCACTGCTTTCTCCTTGCTTTTTCTCCCATTTTTAGTGCATTCTCCTTGCTTTTCCCTCGTTTTCACTGCTTTCGCCATGCTTTTCCCACGTTTTTTGAGTGCCTTCTCTTTCCAAAGGGCCCTCAAGACCTGGCTGTTCAAATGAGCCTCCGGCTCCTGCAAGCGCCTCAATACCGCCATGTCGGGTGATTAGCCGCGCTTTACAAATCCTGATTGACTTATTGATTCAGCATTTAATTTTTGCTTTTTTGTAATGTTTTTATTGTGAAGATTTTAATTGATCATACAATAAAGAATTCATGTATTCATTCATTCTGGAGTGCAAAGAGCAAGCCGGGATGGACACGTCAGTTTTGGGGAAAAACACATGGCCCAAAAAGGGTTGGAGTGGACAGGAATGACGACATCTCGAAGGAACACAGACATTTGAAAAAGGAGACAAGAATTGGGGGAAGGATCTGACCACTTTGCGCAGAGACCGCTGGAAGGGCAAGGACAAATCTCGTATTTTGCTTAAGCTGTGAAGTGCGCCCTATTTGGCCTGGGGCCATTACTTTTGGATGACTTTACATACCCGTTTGGTTCTTGGACCTGGGCCTATTATATGGGGGAATGTATAGTGTCTGGTGGATTTAGGTTTGAGGGTTGGGGGAAGGTCACATCTTCCCAGTATACTGCAGTGCCCTCCTGCATTGGTGGATGGGACTGATTGATTATGGAATGGCCGCAGCAACAAAAGAAGCTGAGGACCCCGGAGGTATGATGTTGAGGGAGGGAAGAGAAGGGTGGAGCCAGTTGTCCTCAATGAAAAGAAGGAGGCAGGAACATTCAATCGGACTCAGAGCACTGACAATGGGTCGAGATGTATTGTTTGGCATGCCTTTTCCCCTTTTGTTGGAGGGGTGGTATACAGATGGTAGGGCATCCACCAGGGGCCTAGTGCTACCAGAGGTCTGATTAAGAGGTGGGTAAGCAATTGGTGTGCCTCCTTTCTGTGCCTAGTGCAAGGTTCTGATACTTGGGATACAAAGAATCATTTTCCCCCCGAGGCACCCACTTGGGAGTGGAGAGGCGGTAACCCGCTGAGACTCTGACAGATACTTTCTCTAGCCACAGGGCATCATTCGTGCTCATCCCCAAAGCTCCTCACTCTCTGCAGGCCGTTAAAAGTCCACTGGAAGCACTGGGTATATCTTAGGGATGCCCAGGACCACAAAACCCCTCATGCTACTGTATTGGAATATGAATGGCCATCACACACTCCATAAAGTGCAAAAAGGTACTTACTTTTTTAGTCTGGGGTAAGCCAGAGATTGCACTGGTTCAGGAAACCCACTTGACATCACTGAAATGAGAAAAGCTGAAGCGCGATTTGGTGGGGAGAGTAGCATATGCATGTCCTGAGGTCCTCCTGTTCCAGCAGCAGCCCGCACCCCTGAACCGCAGGACCAAGGGCATGGCTATAAGTCTCCATGAGTATCTCCCATATAGGCTGCACAATAAAAGAGGAGGGGAGATATGATTTTGTTAAACTACAGATTCAAGATGCACCCCTGATCATGGGGTCAGTGTATGCCCCAGTTGGTAATAAAGCTGCTTTCTTTCCTAGGTTGACTAGATTGTTGTTGTCAATTGGCAGGACGAAGGTAGTAATGCGAAGGGATTGGAATGTGGTGCTGGACCCTGTCTTGGACAGGTCGGGTTGTCCAGACACCAAACACAATAGTGAAAAGGGCAGTCTTCAGGATTTGATCTCTGACTTCTTATTGGTTGAACCCTGGTAGTTGTTGCACCCTCGGGATTACAGCTACACCTCATGTGTCCATGGGACGAGAACCCATTTAGATTATTTCCTGGTTTTGGGCCCTACCTTACAGTCTGTGGAGAAAACTTGAATCATTCAAGAGGCGGTCTCTGACCACAATATGGTGGCACTTAGGCTTAATCTCGACACCGCATCCCCCCCTCTAGAGGTGTAGCATCTGAATGCAGCCAGACTCAAGGAGCCAACGGAGAAGCAACATTTGGTTTCACTGGTTCCTGGAGGAGAATGAGGGATCAATGGCTTCCCTTTTGACTTTGTGGGGGGCAGGGAAAGCAAGTATTAGGGAAGAAATGATGATAGAAGCAGCTATAGGCAGAAGGTGTGGAGATCAGATCAGACAGGATCTAGAAAGGGAGGTGAATAACCTCATGCAGCAATATGCCAGGTGACAGTCACCTGATACACTTAGAGCACACACGAAAGCTAAATATGAGTTACTTGGGATGGATACTACCCAGGCTTAAAAGGCTTTCTTTCTATTAAGATAGCAACACAGAGAGTGGAAAGGTGGGTCACATTTTAGCCCTACAGATGATTGGGTTGAAGGCCTCCTGCACGATCCTGGCCATTTGCAATTGGCAAGCAGGTCTTCTCACACACCCCAGTGTGAGGATTTCACCACTTGTTTTCCAGGCTGTACAGATTGGACCCCCAGGTGGATCGGGTAGTGGAGGCCGTCTTCTTGGATGATCTACCCATCCCTAGATTGTCAGCGGAAAGCGTAGCTCAACTAGATGCAAATATCACAGAGGAGGAAGTGGCGCAGGAATTTGTTGAGTTGAAGGCAGGTAAGGCCCCAGGTGAAGATGGGTACCTGGCTGAATATTATAAGATGGCTAAACCCTTGCTTATTTTGACTGCCTGATGACTTTACTAGGGCCCAGATCGTCCTTATTCCCAAAACAGAGCACTAATTACAGACCCGTAGTCCTGATCAACATGGATGCCAAAATTTTAGCTAAGATCTTCGTGAGCCACTTGAAAAAGTGTATCTTGACATAAAACATCCAAACCA
Organism: Calotriton arnoldi; assembly: GCA_963921515.1. Lineage (NCBI taxonomy): Eukaryota > Metazoa > Chordata > Amphibia > Caudata > Salamandridae > Calotriton > Calotriton arnoldi. The sequence goes on from CAWUFW010003039.1 coordinate 330,862, forward strand.
AGTGGCATTCGTACCTGGAAGAGCCTTTTCTAATCATCTTTGGCTCTTGTCTCACATTTTTTGGAAGGTAAGGGATGATGGTGATGAGAAGGTGCCAATTAATTTAGGCGCAGAGAAAGCATTTGAGTCAGTGAACTGGGGGTACCTTCTCTGCACCATGGAAAGAATGGGTTTTGGCCAGACCTTCCTGATGTCGGTGAGAAGCATGTATAGACATCCAGAGGCTGTTGTGACCTCAGGAGTTTTTGTATTGCATAGACTCCCAATTTGGAGAGGGGCACGACAGGGATGCCCACTTCACCGCTACTATTTTGTTTGACCCTGGAACCATTAGCAGTGGCCATACATGAAGGCTATGGAATTGAGAGTATTCGAAAGGCAGCGGGGAGCACAAGCTGTTCCTTTACACTGATGTTATTTTCTTGAAGCTGTCCCACACCCGAGGATCTACGGAACAGGTGGTTGCACTTATAGATCAGTTTTACACCTTTTCAGTACATCGTATTTATTTATTTATTAATTACCTAATGTGGAATGTTATAGGGTCACGCATCAACTGGCCTATTTAGTCCACGTACTTTGCACATTCCGAGAGACCCCTTAGTGGGTCCCCTTGGAACAGCATTTGCTGGGGATGTACAGTGATTTCATGATTTTTTTTATACGGGATCACCGGCAGGGTTGACACTGGGGAACCCGATCATATACTCTTCTAAAGTGTCATGGAAAAGGGCGACTTTCCACGAGGAGGCTCCATTGTGGCACAACAAAGCGATCAGGGTGGTGCGAGTGGAGATCAATTGGCCTATATGGCAAAATTGTAACATCAAGTGTCTGATGGACATGGTTAAGGAGGAAGGGATCATGGCTTTTGATGACCTGCAGAACACATATGTTCTACCAGGTACAACGCTTTGGAGATACATGCAATTGAATAGCGCCCTACTTGTGGTTCTAGGGAAGCCCCCCTTACATAATAACAACTTCTCAAATACAGAAATACATCTATACATGGAATAACTTTGGGGGGACTGTTTTTGGGCTTTATACCCTCCTCATTGACAGTACGTATTCTTCAGGATCTGCACTGGGGTTGTGGTGATGGTGGGAACACAGACTGGACATTAGGTTTGAGGATGAGGATTGGGAGAAGTTGATGAATGAGTGTGGTGGGGGCTTGCAGAAGGCACAGATGGAATACAGTCATTTGAAGATGGTGGCACTGGACTCCAGTCAAACTCCAGAAGGCTCAGCTGAGTGCACACTTCTGGTGCTGGAGGTGTGAGGAAGAAGGGGGAGACATAGTATATGTATTATGGGAATGTCAGAAGATGTCAGAATACTGGTGGCGAATACAAGACTTTGGGGAAACCCTGAGGTTTCAGGTGCAGTTCTTTTGCATGATTTCTCAGCACTGCCCACACTGTCATTTCCTTTGAAGCACTGGCTATCAATTGCGCTGGCAAAGGTGGGGATTCTGAGACTGCAGAAGACGGCAGAGGCACTGTCCTATAGGCCATGGTTGGAAGACATGCATGAAACAGCGCAGTTTGAGAGAATAATATACAGACAATGACAACTTGCAGACGTTTGAGGATGTGTGGGATACCTTTCTAAATAGATAATGCAAGAGGGTTGAGGGGATGGACGAGTGAAGCAGTGAATTTCTAAGCATCTCATGTGGGTGGTGCAGTAGTGCTGGGGTGAAGCGACGAGGGGATAGGTTTGGAGAGGTACCGTTTTTTGGGGGGGGAGGTTACAGACGTATTTGGTGGCTGGTTTTACTGGCTGGATTGCTTTTTATGATTATTGTTGTACCACAGAACTTAAAAAACAGACATACAGATAAGCAGATTGATACATGGATTTGTTGGGCTTCTCTTTGTTCGCTGTTTCAGTTTACTCAAACACTTTGTAACCGAAGTGATCTAAACCTGGATGTTCCATTTGGGGACCTATTTTGTTATTCTATGCTCATCACTCACGACACCATTCATATACAAAGATACCAGAGTTTTATTATGGTTATAATAATATAACAAAATACACAAATGAGAAATTTCATACACAATACATGCTAGGCAAATACTCCTCTAGTACCCCCCTCACCTGAGACTAAACCAAATGCATTTCCAATCTACAACATGCTTTCAAAGAAATTAGATAATTCCATAAATATAACAACGATCTGATAAAATGTTCCTATTCCTACATACATGATGGAGAGCCTAACAAGCAGACGCTAGTGATAAGTGATCTGATAATTGTATATTGAAGGCATAATTCACAAACTGCACTTTGTAGCACATTTGGAGCAATACAAAACATACTACAAAATGCAGTTCACAAACTACTTGCAGAGTTTTATGACTAATTACTCCCTAAACGTATGTGTGCAGCCATAAAACTCTATACATAGTAATTGAATTCTGAGACAATAGTAAATGTACTACTACGTGTAAGTTTACCTTTGTGAATCAAAGTAATTTTGCATTGGTTACTTGAAATACATTGTTAGAACTGGGGGTCTCTAGTTGGCAATGGTTTGCACCTTTGTCCAAATAGGGACCCTTGCTTCTAGTCAGGATAAGGGGAAACACTCCTAAAATAACCCCTGCTCACCCCCTGGTAGCTTGGCACGAGCAGACAGGCTTATCTCAGAGGCAGTGTGTAAAGCATTTGTGACCACATACAGTAATACAGTGAAAACACTACAGATGGACACCACACAGGTTGTTTATGTAAAAATAAGTAATCTTTATATAGACTTATCACAAGACCCAATAGCAAAAATCCACAATACTGTAATCAAAAATAGACTTAAAATGATAGAGACAGTTCACGTTATCTTCAAAAATAGGATAGTCAATCAAATAAAGCTTGTAGCAACAAATAACTCCACTTGGAGTTATCACGACGTCGTGACCGGTGGAAATCCCAAAGTACGGCGCCGACCGCGAGGTGCGCGGCGTCGGGCCTGGAGTCGAGCAGACCCACAAAGAACAGTACCTGGAATTCGATGAAAACAAAGACGGTGCACGGCGTCGGGGAGGTGATGCTTCGTTGGCGCCGGCGGCGTCGGTTCCTTACGACCCCAGGGGAGGTGATGTCTCGGTTCCTTACTGCAGCGCAGGGGAGGTGAGGCGTCGGTTCCTTACTGTGTCGGGGAGGTGACGTCACGGATGGCGGCGAGGCGTCGGTTCCTTACGATGGTGCGGCGTCGATGGATTCGGGGGTCACCCACGTCGAGGATCGGCTCCGCGATGATGAAGCCCTGGCGTCGGTGAAGTCGGGGCTGCGGTGCGAGTCGGGACGGTGCGTCGTGAGCGTCACGAGCGGTGTCCTCGGCTCCGGTGCAGGCAGCGGCCTCGATGACGGCTTCGGAGTCGATGTCGCACGGCGTCGGCAGGCGTCGGGCCTACGGTGCAAGTCGGGCGGTGCGTCGTGCTCTTCACGAGCGGTGCCCACGGCTCGGTGCAGGTTACGGCGTCGCTCGCCGGCGTCGGTGTTGCAATTTCCCTCTGTTAGCAGCTAAAACAGCAGTTCCAGATGCAGGCAAACAGAAGGGGTGAAGTCTTTGTGTCCCTGTGACTTCAGGCAGGAGGCAAGCTCAGTTCAAGCCCTTGGAGATTCCCTTCTTCAAGATGACAAAGCACAGCAAAGTCTTTTCTCCTGTCCTTGGCAGAAAGCAACCACTGCAGGCCAACCCCAATCAGCAAAACAGCACAGGGGCAGTACTCCTCCTTCAGCTTCTCCGGTTCTTCTCCTTGGCAACAGGTTTCTTGATTTCCCAGAAGTGATCTAATTTCCTAGGGGTCTGGGTCCCCTTTTTATACACAGTTTTCCTTTGTTCTCTGAAGGCAGAGAGGCCTCTGCCTAGTCCAAAACCAGTTCTGGTCAGTCCTGGAGCACTTTGTTTTTCTGACTCCTTCTTTCCTTTGTGAGTGAGGGGCAGAGCCATCAGACGCCCGGCAGGAGGTGGAGCCAGCATTGTGGAAGGCAGGCACAGCCCTATTCAGACCCAGGTGCAACTCCTCCCACCCATCCTCCTTCAGGCAGACCTATTCAGCCTAGTGCTGACTCACCCTGCCTCCTGGAATCCCCCAGCCCCTGTCACTCACAAATCCAGACACACAATACACAACCTGAGCAGAGGCAGCTGGATGGTTTAGGCAAGAAAATACCTACTTTCTAAAAGTGGTATTTTCAAACAAAGAATGTTAAAACCAACTTCACTAAAAGATGTATTTTATCATTCTGAGTTCAGGCATACTAAATTCGTTTTTCTACCATGTTCTCTGGGTCAGTTAGGATTATAAGGTGTAATAATCAAAACTGCCCATTCTGGCCTATGGAGAACAGGTAGCCTTGCAATAGTGAAAAACGAAAATGGCTGTAATTCACTATTAGGACATGCCACACACACCAGGGCATGTCCTACCTTATACTTACAATGCACCCTGCCCTTGGGCCTACCTTAGGGGTGTCTGATATGAAGATAAGGGAAGGTTTAGGGACTGGCAAGTGGGTGCACTTGCCAAGTCGACATGGCAGTCACAGACTGCACACAGGCTCTGCAATGGCAGGCCTGAGACACATTTTACAAGCTGCTTCTGTGGGTGGCACAACCAGTGCTGCAAGCCCACCAGCAGCATTGGATTTACAAGCCCTGGGCACACGCAGTGCACTGTACTAGGGACTGACAAGTAAACCAATCATCCAATCATGGAGTCACTAATCCATAACACAATTTATCATGGGGAGAGCATATGCACTTTAGCACTGATCAGCAGTGGTAAAGTGCCCAGAGTCATAAAACCAACAAAAACAGGTCAGAGAAAATATAGGAGGAAGGCAAAAGTTCAGGGATGACCCTGCAAAAAGGGCCAAGTCCAACACAACCCCTTCCAGCCAAAACGCAGGGGAGACCAATCACTACCCTGATGGGCTTCTCTGCTTTGGGCGATAGAACCTGGACCCTGGCCCACAACAGCAGGGGCATACTCCAGTTCTACGCCAATCTGAACCTATTTGGATCCCTCTGTCCATACTCTCAGGGCCCACCCAGCTAACCCATGGGGAACCCTTCTCCTCAACTGTGGACACCACCTGTGCAGCACCTAACCTTAGCTTGCTCACAGGTGTGTCCCAACCGACAGACAGTACCCACATGGCCAACACAGATGTGTGGCCTAGTCCACCCCAGGGTGTGACTTCTGTCCCCCTCCCAGGGGCAACTCTGTCCACCAGGACAGCAAGCCACAGTGGCCACTGACAGCCGTCAGTGATGAGAGCCAGGCCCCAGGCCTTTCATGGCTCTCCAACCTCTGTGGTGTCAGAGAGCGGGGGCAGTAGCCCCAGGTGCCTGGCACCCTTTGTCCACTCTCCCAACCGTCAGGTCAGGTATGACATCCTGACACTGACCCACCAGCCCCGGGCCTGTAACCGGCGGCTGGACAGGAGACTGGGGTGGGCTCTCCCACACCTGGTCCTCCTCCTTGGGGCTCTGCACCCTCCCACCTGGAGCTGTACCCCCTTCCAGAATTGTCAGGGCACCTGTGGCAGGGGTCCTGCACAATTCGCCCACCAGTTCAGGGGTTCTATCCTGCAACTGGGATCCCAGCATAGGGTCTGTACCCTTAGACTGGGTAGAGGCCAGGGGTGAGGCTGTCCTCTCCCCGCCCCCTTACTGGGGTCCTGCACCCTCCCACCTGGAGTGGTGCCCCCAGAAGACAAACTGGTAGGGGCACTGTTAGCAGCTGCCCCTTCCTCCAGGTCAGGGGGACACCCTGAACCTGGTCCTCCAACCCAGGGTCTGTACCCTTAGGCTGGACCTGTGCCTGGCAACCCAGGACTTCCGGGAGGGTACACCAACCCCCCAAGGGAAACACACTCCTTTAGAGTTGTGTAATAATCTGCCTGGCGCACCAGGACTTCCTGGGGAGCACGCATGCCCCCAGAGGGTAACACATCTCTCATGTGTTGTGTGACAGTCCGCCTGGCACAGATCTCCCAACCCCTGTCCATCTGACAGTGCGTGAAGATCCCCCAGGACAGAAGTGGTGTCACCATGGTCATCCACCGGTGACTCAGCCCTTCTGGCTGGTCCCTGACCCACTGGTTCTTCCACTGGGGACTCTCTCCCCCTCTCACCCCTCACTCTGGACTTCTGCACCCTCCCAACTGGAGCGGCACTGCCAGACACCAGAAACACTGGAGCTCCATTTACAGACGCTCCAGGTTCTCTAGACACTAGGAGATCCTCCTCAACAGGCGGCCCATCAGGACAGCCTAGGCTCCCTACCTGGTGTTCCCTTAAAGAACCATCCAGGCTCTGAGACTGGGTTTCGGGCACCTTGGGACACGCAGCCCCACACTCACTCCTTCTCCACTGAGACAGGACGTGAGCCCCTACACCCCTCCCACTACACCGGGACCTAGCTGGGCTACTCTGAACCACTTCCACCACTCTGGGCTGGAAGATACCTGAGCCACTCCTCTTAGGGTCACTCCCCAATGCCTTTTCAGACCCTCTGGAAACCACCAAAGGTCTTCCTCCCTCGTGAGCTCCCTGGGGTCAGAGAACTCACTCTCCAACAGGTGTTGGCATAGCTCTGGAAAACAGGGACTTACAATATGCTCTCCCACAATTGGATCACACAACCCCTCACAGGTGTTAACCAAGTTATCCTTCACCTCACCATCCAGTGCCTCACACATGTACCCCACACCACTCTGCTGAGATTGGCAAGACAGTATCTGACTGTCTCTGTCACTCAACCCACACTCTTCTGGGCGGTCTTCACACTCACACCCCAGGAATTCAAACCTGGGGGAACCACTCTCCCTGCACCTCCCATCTAGAGTCAGTAGAGTGTCCCTCCTGCTACTAGGACCATGAATCCCTGCGTCAGTTTCCCTATTCCTCTCAGGGACACTGCGCACTACTGGAGCTACCTCATGTCCTTGAACCTCCTGGTGTATAGTAACCCCCTCCAAGTCAGGCACCACATCTCTGGGTGTGTGTACTACTCCCTCAGCACTAGGTAATACAATTTTGCTGCCACCAGAGGGAGGAATCCCTAAGCCCCTGGCTTTGAACTCCAACACCCTCATCATTCTCTCATGCTCTAAAAGCATCTTCCTTTCTTCCATGGCCAACCTCTTACTTTCCAACTCCAATTTCTTATGCTCAAGGCTATCATGGCTTCCCTGTTTTAGTTTGGCCATTTCCATTTCATGCATCCTGCTTTTGTCCCTGTCCTCCAGCTCCTCTGGAGACAGGCCCTTTGAGAAACACTGCTGCCCTCCCTGGAAGGCACTCCCCTCCCAGGTAAGCCCAATGGCCCCTCAAGCTGCCCATCTAAATTCTCTGCCTCCTCCACAGGCTCCTCGGACTGCCCACTGGCATTCCGTGCTTCCAACCAGGCCCTTAGCGCCTTGTGAAACTCCTCCTTCCTGGTGAGGCCTCTCATAGAGATTTTAAACTTTTTGCAAACAGCTTTGAGTTCTGGCACAGTGTAGGTATCAACCCTATCTTCTTCAAATTCAATATCTGCAGGTGCAATGGATCCTTTTGCTCATGGTGAAAATTGGCAGTTCTCAACAAAAATAAAGGTTCCAAAGAAAAAAAAGTCCTATCAAAAAGTATGTGGTTGCGTATTGGTCTGCACTCACTAGTAGTGTACACCAACTACTGTATATGAATCACAAATGCAAGTCCAAATCCTCACCGCTGACCACCAATGTTAGAACTGGGGGTCTCTAGTTGGCAATGGTTTGCACCTTTGTCCAAATAGGGACCCTTGCTTCTAGTCAGGATAAGGGGAAACACTCCTAAAATAACCCCTGCTCACCCCCTGGTAGCTTGGCACGAGCAGACAGGCTTATCTCAGAGGCAGTGTGTAAAGCATTTGTGACCACATACAGTAATACAGTGAAAACACTACAGATGGACACCACACAGGTTGTTTATGTAAAAATAAGTAATCTTTATATAGACTTATCACAAGACCCAATAGCAAAAATCCACAATACTGTAATCAAAAATAGACTTAAAATGATAGAGACAGTTCACGTTATCTTCAAAAATAGGATAGTCAATCAAATAAAGCTTGTAGCAACAAATAACTCCACTTGGAGTTATCACGACGTCGTGACCGGTGGAAATCCCAAAGTACGGCGCCGACCGCGAGGTGCGCGGCGTCGGGCCTGGAGTCGAGCAGACCCACAAAGAACAGTACCTGGAATTCGATGAAAACAAAGACGGTGCACGGCGTCGGGGAGGTGATGCTTCGTTGGCGCCGGCGGCGTCGGTTCCTTACGACCCCAGGGGAGGTGATGTCTCGGTTCCTTACTGCAGCGCAGGGAGGTGAGGCGTCGGTTCCTTACTGTGTCGGGGAGGTGACGTCACGGATGGCGGCGAGGCGTCGGTTCCTTACGATGGTGCGGCGTCGATGGATTCGGGGTCACCCACGTCGAGGATCGGCTCCGCGATGATGAAGCCCTGGCGTCGGTGAAGTCGGGGCTGCGGTGCGAGTCGGGACGGTGCGTCGTGAGCGTCACGAGCGGTGTCCTCGGCTCCGGTGCAGGCAGCGGCCTCGATGGCGGCTTCGGAGTCGATGTCGCACGGCGTCGGCAGGCGTCGGGCCTACGGTGCAAGTCGGGGCGGTGCGTCGTGCTCTTCACGAGCGGTGCCCACGGCTTCGGTGCAGGTTACGGCGTCGCTCGCCGGCGTCGGTGTTGCAATTTCCCTCTGTTAGCAGCTAAAACAGCAGTTCCAGATGCAGGCAAACAGAAGGGGTGAAGTCTTTGTGTCCCTGTGACTTCAGGCAGGAGGCAAGCTCAGTTCAAGCCCTTGGAGATTCCCTTCTTCAAGATGACAAAGCACAGCAAAGTCTTTTCTCCTGTCCTTGGCAGAAAGCAACCACTGCAGGCCAACCCCAATCAGCAAAACAGCACAGGGGCAGTACTCCTCCTTCAGCTTCTCCGGTTCTTCTCCTTGGCAACAGGTTTCTTGATTTCCCAGAAGTGATCTAATTTCCTAGGGGTCTGGGTCCCCTTTTATACACAGTTTTCCTTTGTTCTCTGAAGGCAGAGAGGCCTCTGCCTAGTCCAAAACCAGTTCTGGTCAGTCCTGGAGCACTTTGTTTTTCTGACTCCTTCTTTCCTTTGTGAGTGAGGGGCAGAGCCATCAGACGCCCGGCAGGAGGTGGAGCCAGCATTGTGGAAGGCAGGCACAGCCCTATTCAGACCCAGGTGCAACTCCTCCCACCCATCCTCCTTCAGGCAGACCTATTCAGCCTAGTGCTGACTCACCCTGCCTCCTGGAATCCCCCAGCCCCTGTCACTCACAAATCCAGACACACAATACACAACCTGAGCAGAGGCAGCTGGATGGTTTAGGCAAGAAAATACCTACTTTCTAAAAGTGGTATTTTCAAACAAAGAATGTTAAAACCAACTTCACTAAAAGATGTATTTTATCATTCTGAGTTCAGGCATACTAAATTCGTTTTTCTACCATGTTCTCTGGGTCAGTTAGGATTATAAGGTGTAATAATCAAAACTGCCCATTCTGGCCTATGGAGAACAGGTAGCCTTGCAATAGTGAAAACGAAAATGGCTGTAATTCACTATTAGGACATGCCACACACACCAGGGCATGTCCTACCTTATACTTACAATGCACCCTGCCCTTGGGCCTACCTTAGGGGTGTCTGATATGAAGATAAGGGAAGGTTTAGGGACTGGCAAGTGGGTGCACTTGCCAAGTCGACATGGCAGTCACAGACTGCACACAGGCTCTGCAATGGCAGGCCTGAGACACATTTTACAAGCTGCTTCTGTGGGTGGCACAACCAGTGCTGCAAGCCCACCAGCAGCATTGGATTTACAAGCCCTGGGCACACGCAGTGCACTGTACTAGGGACTGACAAGTAAACCAATCATCCAATCATGGAGTCACTAATCCATAACACAATTTATCATGGGGAGAGCATATGCACTTTAGCACTGATCAGCAGTGGTAAAGTGCCCAGAGTCATAAAACCAACAAAAACAGGTCAGAGAAAATATAGGAGGAAGGCAAAAAGTTCAGGGATGACCCTGCAAAAAGGGCCAAGTCCAACACACATGATGATTTCAAAGTATTGGGAATACAATTTGATCTGTTACATATGATTTACAATATAAACAAAATATGTGCAGGCGGGTCCCTGGAGCTACAACAGCTTACCACCTCAATATGAGTAATCCATAACCTTGTGTATACCGCAAGAAGCCACTCATGACAGGCCAATGTTATTAAAAGTGGCCCTGCTCATATCATGTTTTCCAAGCTCTTGTCAGGCAAGGTTGCTAATCTTACTTTACGTTAAAAAAAGCTTCAGAAATTCACTGAAAAAAACAAAAGTTAAAGTAACGTTACTGTTGGAAAGTGGGTTACTAGTATTGGTAAATATGCATCTACCACTGGCAATAAGGTCACTGACTTCAGAGACACGTATGTAAAGTATTTAAAAACACCAAGTCAGTGAATAATTAAGACACAACACACAATAAAAATCCCACACTAATTTATAAAAATAGGAAATATTTTTACCTTTAAAATGACACCAAAACGACAAAACTCCAATGTAGGGAAACGGAGAAATTATTTTTTAAAGATTTAGCACTATAATGCACTTAGAAACCCATAGCGCCAACTTGGGACAACTGGTCCCGCTTGCCCTGACCAAAGTCAAAGTTTCAAGCTGACCACAATGGAGCCCTGCTTGGATACCCCTCGCGGGAGGCATCGGTTAATATTTTACCTTCTGACTTAGAAACTTTTCTGGAGGTTTTTCTGCTGGGGTCCCTCGAGGCTCTTCACCAGTCCGGGTTTGGTGAGGGTTCGCCGGCTTGACTTTCGATGAGCTCTTGATCAAACTCTGGAAGCCGGACCTCTGGAGCTTTTCAGCAGGATGAACCAGGGATCCAGGAGGGCTCGTGGTTGAAGGTGTGCGGCTTGTCACTTGAGGTGGAGCTGGTCAAGATTTTTTGCCTTCGGACTTAGAAACTTTTCTGGAGCTTTTTCTGCCGAGGTCCCTCAATGCTCTTCACCAGGCCGGGTTGGGTAAGGGTTAGCCAACCTGCTTTCCATGGAGCTCCCGGTCAAACCCTGGAAGTCACATCTCCGGAGCTTTTCAGTGGAACAAACCAGCAGGGCAGAACGGCTCATGGTTGAGGGCCGCCGGCTTGGCTCTCCAAGTTGAGTCACTCCACATATCGAGATTTTCTCCAAAGTTGCTCCAAACTTCTCCAAACTGCTGAAATGTCTTCCTGAAGTTCCTCTGGGGGTTCCAAAGTGTCCAAAACTCAACCCAAGCATCTGGAATCTTCAAGATGGGACTTACGTTCCCACAAACCCCTTACAAAACCACTGGATAAACTCCAGGCTGGGGATTCTTAGTGGTGATGGTCCAGGTGAGCTCTGTTAACCTATTGCTTGCAGGAGTCCACTCTTTATTCCTCTTGAAGCAAATTAGGTCCACAGGGCTGTAGTTCCAGATAAGGCAGCGGTCACCATCAGTCAGAATGCAGGGCTTGATGGTGCATATCAAGTTTCCAGCATGGACACTTCTTCTTCCCTTAGTTTCAACCAGCAGGTCTGAGAGGCTCTGCCCCTTCAGTGTTCTCTGGGATCAAGCAGGAGGGCACTCCTGTCCAATGAGGTGCAGGGCAACACCCCACAGCATGACCACTTCCTCCAAAGTGTGGCATAGTGGTCTCTCAGAAAGCACTAGTTCTCCAAAATTCCATATGGCTGAAGTCTCAGCAGAGGAGCAAGAAATAGTTAAACCAACCTCCAGTGTGGCTCATTTCCATAGCTCTCTCCCCCTGACATCTGCAAATTCCTTCCTTAAGCGTCCCATCTGGCTGGGTTCAGAGAGGATGGGGGTAGTTGGACCTGACCTTCTCTGCCTGTCCCAGTCTTCCTTTGAAGCTCATGCTTTATGACCCTTCTCCCTGCTCTGGCATTCCTGTGCAGCAAATCCCTCTCCAACAGGACCCCCCAACCCTGGGACACCTAGGGGAGACTTTAGAGGTTCTGAAAATGCAAAAATAGTGTAGATCTTCACTCCACAGTGCTCCAAGCACAAAAGCGGAATTTAGGAAGCACTTTACTATAATGGGGGAAGTGAAATGTGCAATTTATCTAACTCCAGTACATCTAAAACCTCTTTTATAAGCACCCTCCCTATTGGAGTGTGTCCGAGCTAGCGACCAAGATGGCTGCACCACATTGAAGCTCTACCGAACGCAGCCCATAATATCGGCTGTTGAGCACTTCAATCCTCTAGCTGGGCATGCCGCGACAGCTGGATTCCCTCTGACCCTGCTGAGGTCGGGGGATAGTGGGGTTGCAGCTGGCAAATGGCACCTGCATAGCGGTCTCCTCGACGGACCGCATGCCATGGCCTGATGAGGCCTTCAGAGGCTAGCCTGAGGACGGGGCCACAGCGCACCTGCTGTCCCGAGGCCAGGGACTGCAGTGGAGAAGTGTTGAGCGAGATCCCATTTGCTGGAGGGGACTGGGTTGAATCAGGACTGCAGCAGTGTGGGCCATGATGCTGCAGACGCGCTCCCGGCTTGGCGGTGCAGAGGATTTGGGCCCGCAATCACTGTATGGACCGCTCCTGGCCTGTCATGCCCTTGACCATTCCGGCCAGCCCTAACTTAGTGCGATGTCCTGTGATATTCTTCTGGATTCCCCAGGGTAAGAATTTTCTTGGCCGTTTGCTGAGCGGAGGCCCCGTGTGGAGCCGGGGGCTGCCGGGTCAGTGGGTGAGGCAGCGGAGGCACGGGCTGCTGTGGAGGAGGCCTGGATGCCTCATTGGGATCTCTGGACCCCTCTGCCTCCATCTGTTTGACATGATGGACTTGCTGGATAGACCTTTTGTTTTTTATTTCTGGGCCTAGTGGGTCCGGGACTGTAGGGTGGGGGTAAGCTAAGAATTTAATTGTGTGCACCCGGAGCTGAGGAATGCTTCCCTCATTCCCTGTTCACCATCCACATTCCAAACCTGGTGGTACAGGTGGACCCAAAGGTCTTCTGCACTGTGACTCTTCGCTGATGAAGTGCCCCCTGATGCACATTTTACATTGCAGGTCCAGGTTGGCTCTGAATGCTCCCCCTCTCTCCTAACTCATACGCTACTTTGGACCATTGAACAGTATTCCCTCTCCTGCAGCTCCTGTGCCTGCTGCTTCTTTGTTTTGTCTCTCTCGGACTGTGCTTGACTGCCCTTGTACGTATTGCCCACCATTGGGTCTGGACCCGGCGTTTTTTCCCACGGACATACCAGCATCTGTACTATAATGGGTAGTGGCAATCCCAAGCATAAACAACTCACCTTTAAGCCGGCCAGGACTCCATGGCACCAATACTCGCCCACTCACTCCACCGGTACCTCGGACTCTACAATGGAAGACCCTCCCCCAGATGGCACGGCCACGATTATGGCCAAACATAAAGCAGGCTTTAAATTCATATATTCCAGATTTGATACCTTAACGCAATGCTTTGATGCCATGTCCGAACGGCTTGACCATCATAGAGTGCAGCTTGATTGACTAGAACACAGAATTTCAGAGATTGAAGATGGCAATGCTGACACATTGAAGCACCTAGAGTGGGTAGGGCTAATCCTCAAGACTATTGCAGCCAAGAACGAAGACCTGGAAGCGAGATCTCGTCATATGTAATATTCGTACAGCTGGCATTCTGGAATCCACCAACACGGGGCGGTTGGATATATTTGCTGAACATCTCTTAGCCTAGCTTTTCGTCAGAAGGTCCTTCTACAGATACTTTTGTGGTTGAACGAGCACACCGAACACCAGGAGCGCTGCCACAGCAGATTATTGCCAGACTTCTTAATTCTAGAGACTGCAACAGTGCTCGTCGCATGGCTTGAGACAAGGGTTTGCTGCAGTACCAGGGTTCTCAAATTTCGCTGTACCCTGATTACACTCCATCAGTCCAAGAAGCATTATGCAAATTTATGGATGTTAAGCTCACCCTCCAAAAGCTGGGACTAAAATATGGAATGCTCTACCCTGCGTGCCTTCGGGTGGAACTTAATGGTCGGCATCATATTTTGAACACCCCTGCAGACGCTGAATGCTTCTGCAAGAAACATTCTTCCAATGGCTCCACTCCTAGGTGTAGCCTGAGTGCTGTGGCTGTTGAGAAACAGACGTCCGCCTCCCCCGGAGCTCGTTCATCCTAAATTGCTCTATACACTTTGATACTATGTGAAAATAGTCAACTATAGCTTGTTGCATGTTGTATGATGCCTATGCAGGTTTATGCCAATTGTTCAACATAGGAAATTGCATTGTACCATGTTATTTGTTCCTTTACTGCTCCATTGCTCAATGAGTTGTACTAACTTTCCATTATTATCCATATTGGGCTATGCTCTTTCGGGCGTTCTCACACCCCCTATGGTGTACACAACTATGTTTTTGTTTTTGCTCTCTTTTTGGCCTATTTGGGTTCTCCATCCTTTATTTAGTCTGGAGTGGGAGGGAGATTTCTTGTTTGTTTATTTAAATTGTTCCTTCTTGAAGCATTGCTATTGCTGATGTACAAAATTGAATCAGTTTTTGCTCATGCAGTTTCTTACTTTTTCATATTATGTCTGTAGTCACAAATAGAGGCATGGTGACATCACTTTCTTGCATGACATGGAATATTAGAGGTTTGAACAATCCCAGAAAAGGGAAGCAGGTCCTTGCTTACTTACGTCATCATGGGGTTCAGGAGGCTTTTTTTTAAGCGACACGTTTGGCTCACGGATTAGACTGTAGGGTTGCCTCCTCCTGGGGTACGCATCATTATTTCTCTCACTATAGTTCCTACATGTGAGCGGTATGCATGTTAATACATAGTGGTGCCCCTTCCAATCGACACAGTCTACTCCAGACCCCGTTGGTCGGTACGTATTGTTGTTGGGGCAGCTGGCGGGTCGAGCCATACTATTAGTTAACGTATATGCGCCAAACACCGACTCCCAAGATTTTCTTGCTGATTTATCTTCTCAAATCGGCCAGTACCAGACCGATTATATCATACTGGGAGGCGATTTGAACTTTACTCGACAGCCAGAACTTGACTCTACTGACTATACATCTATTTTTAAATCCCATCCCTCACTGACTTTTACCGACCTTCTTGATACATTTAATTTGTCTGGCGCATGGCGACATAAATACCCAAAGCATCGCGAATATACCTTTTATTCTGCTCCGCATAATGTGTGGACTCAAATCGATCATTGGTATATGACTCAAGGTGCTCTCCTATGGTTGCATGATATCGGGCACTTTCCCCGCACGTTGTTGGATCATGCCCCTGTGTTGTTTATGTTGCACATACCGGCTTGGGTCCCTGTGGCCCGTCTGTGGCGGTTTCCCTCAAATGCACTATTTGATATGGTTTTTCACTCTGAAGTTCGAGCGGCCATTATCAAATTTTTTCCAGCAATGTTGTTTCCGTTAAGAGCCCCTCTACTCTTTAAGGCTGTTGTGAGGGGAGTATGTATTTCAAAACACACAGGGGTGCTTCGTACTATCTAGCTAAATTTTAAGATAAGCTCCGGGTGCTCGACTCCATCACTCCGTCACCTCAAGAAAATCAAACCCTTTATACCCACCGATGATTTTAAACTTGTAGTTCAGTCACTTGTTCTTTCACGTATTGATTATGGTAACGCTATCCTCAACGGAATGCCCAAGGTCCACCTTGCTCCAATCAAAGCTGTGCTCAACCTTGCAGCCAGGCTCATTACAGACTGCAAACGCTTCGATCACATATTCCCGGCTCTCAAATCTCTTAAATGGCTTCCTATTGAAGGCAGATCTGCCTACAAAACTGCCTGCATCACTCATAAAGTCCTCCACCAAAACACTCCGCAGTACCTCTCCAAGAAACTCCTCATTGCGGGCACCACACGACCCCTGAGAAGCACCAACTCCCTCCTCCTTATACCACCACTGCATAAAAAGAAAGCCACACAATCACGCTCCTTCTCTGGTAATGCCCCTATCATCTGGAATGCCCTCCCAAAAAACCTGCGCTGCAACCCCTCCTATTTCAGCTTCAAAAAAGACCTCAAAATCCACCTCTTCAATTATTATTGGGGATCCTAACCTGTGACCTGCACTCAATCTCCAATCTCACCATGTTATATTAGTCCAGTAATATTTGTCCATTTCATGAACATCATCGGCCTAATTACTTGATATGTATAGCTCCTGCCCCTGTTTATCTATTTGATTCGTTTATCTAACTGTTTGATTTGTTTATCTACTTGATTTGTATATTTCACATGTTGTTGTCATTATCTTTTATCTACTTATACGCCATGTTTGGCCCACTTATCATTGGGGGTCCTAACCTGTGACCTGCACCTGATCTCCAATCACCATGTTACATTTTGTCCAGTATTATCTGTCCACCCCCCGAACATCATATACCTAGTTACTTGAAGTGTATAGCTCTTGCTCCTGTATATTTATTTTGTTTTTGTATATTTCACACTTTGTTTCTTTATCTTTTTATCTACTTGTATGCCATGTTTGCGTTATATTATCTTCTCATGTAAAGCGCTCTGATACCTCTGGGTCTAGCCAGCGCTATATAAAACTCTCAAAATAAAATAAAATCACTATGGGATATGGGAGAGCATCAAAGTTATATAGGTCGGAAACCCAAAGTGTATCAAGCCTTAAAAGATATCTGTAGGGATCATGGACTAGTTGATATGTGGAGTAAGAAGAGACCTTTAGAGCATGGGTATATGTATTATTCAGCGCCGCATCAATCACATGCACGATTAGATTACTTTTTGGTGTCAAATGTATTGATATACAACTGTAAAATTGAGTGATACTCTCGTTGTTTATTGGATCATAATCCCCTAGTATTAAAAGTGTTCCAATTGGTGTGGTCTGGGACACGCTGAAGGCATGTATACGGGGGAGACATTACAGTTTTCTCTGAACCGTGGGAAGGAGGACAAACAAATTACTCAAGTTAAACAAGATATCCTAGCTGCAGCTGAAGAAAATCTGGTTACGGCAGTTCAGCAGAAAGGAATCCATGCAACATGTCAGGGGAAAGTGAAGGAAGTGACCCGAATCGGGTCACTTGGGTCACTCGCGTCCACCTCTCGGCCTTCCAAACAAATGAAGAGTCGGTCAGACAGTAGAGAATATAAACCAAAATTCGTATTACGCTGCAGCGGAGCCCAGTCTGACCAGCCTTATGAGATGGCTGCCGAGGGACTCACTTCCCCCAACATAAAGTCAGATATTATACTTGTCCAATTCCCCAAGAACACGCCCGGATAGGGGATAGGGGAACATCAGTCAGGTCTACCCGTCCCTTCGTCTCCTCCTCTGTACGGAAAATGCAATCGTGCACGTCCGTTTCCTCACTCTCAGAAGGGAGGGGTAGTAATGTGGCTGGGTTAAGAGTGTCACTTCTTTTGATGGTGACGTGTTGTGCAAACAGGGTCAGCTCGTAGCCAGTCAGACGCGCACTGGTAAGGTGCTGTGTCTTCGTTCTGTTCAAAAGTGTGTCCACAGCATGCGGTACCATGACTGTAGGATCAGTATCAAGGACGAGCCCTGCCGATTGTCGGATAGAGACGGCCACGGCCGCGACCACTCTTAGACAGCTCGGGAGGGCTCTCGCGACGTTATCAAGAAGCGCAGAGAAATAAGCACACGGCCTCTGCTTACCTCCAAAGGCCTGTGTTAAGACAGAGAGCGCGCAGCCAGCTGTCTTGTGTACCTACAATACGAACGGCTTCTGGTAATCAGGCGTGCCAAGCACAGGCGCAGAGCAAAGCGCGACTTTTAGTTGCTCAAAAGCTTGTTGACATTCATGCGTCCAAGGCAAGGGTTCATGCACATCTTTAGTGGTTAGTTGCAATAGAGGCTTTGTTAGTAGGGAATAGTTAGGAATCCAGTGCCGACAATACAAAGTAATGCCGATAAAAGCTTGCACATCCCGTTGGGTCTTAGGGATGGGCATTTTGACAATAGCACTAATGCATTCAGGTGCTAATCTCCTACCCTCCTTCGACAGTAGGTGACCTCCTGTCGACAATATTGGAATTTGGAAAGGGACACTTTATGTCCGTGGCGGGCCAAGTGTAGCAACAATTTAACCGTTGCATACGAGATCGTCCACATACTGCAATAATACATTACCTGTGGGAAGTATGAGGGAGTCCAATTGACTTTTTAAAGCTTGACTATAGATACTGGGGCTTTCAGTATACCCCTGAGGAGCCCAACAGAATCTGAAACTTCTGCCGGAGAGGGCGAATCCAAACAGGTACCTACTGTCTGGATGTATTGGAATGCTAAAGAATGCATTTTTCAAATCAATGACAGAAAAGTATTTGGCAGAAGAAGGAATCATAGTCAGAAGGGCAGTGATGTCAGAGACAACTGGGAACTGAGGGACCACAATCTTATTAACCTCACGTAAATCAATCACAAACCGGTGGACATCAGGATGATCATCAGAGGAACCCGATGGTGCCCTCTTAAGGATGGGAAGAATAGGGCTATTATACACATTCGCAGACGTCTCTCCAACAACCCCTGACTTAATCAAATCCTGTATAATCTGCAACAACGCTCGCTCCCCTGCTTGCGGTATTTTGTACTGAGGGATACTGGGAAGAGCAGCATTGTCCTTGACTCTAATAGAGACCGGGGGTATCTGCAAGAGCCCCACGTCCATATCACCTGTAGCCCATAACGTTGATGGCACATCCTTGAACTCAGCGGAAAGGGGCTCATCCTCTGACAAACATTGCTTGGAATTCACTACATTGGGTCCTATCGTCATATAGACACCATCCGGGGAGCAAGAAATAGTCACGTGCAACTTCTTCAACAAGTCCAAACTCATCAAATTTTCTCCACAATTAGATGTCAGTGGGAAAGGCGAATCTACGGTAAAAGGACCAATAGTCAGGGCAATTGGCTAGGAAATGGGGCTCACAACCGGTATACCTGAAAAGCCTACAGAAACATTATTTTGGCCGGACAGGGCTGCCCCGGGGACCAGTGAATGAGAAACAGAGCTATTCATTGCACCTGTATCCACTAGGAATTTTTTAGCTGATCCCTGCAAATCAGCAGTAACATAAGGCCCGCGCTGATCTACAGGTATTTGAACTGATCCCTCACCCTGTTCCTGGCTGTCCTAGCCATGAGCTCACCCAGTCACTTCGTCCAATTTATAGTCATCATGATAGTACTGTCACCCCGAGGGTCATTGAAATAGTTCTGATCAGAGCGACCTTACTGTTACTCTTTTCCCTGGCCTCCGTCATGTCCACCTGCTCCACGACCCCGTCCCCGAGAACCCCTTCCTCTGGGAGCCGCAACCTTTTGTAACAACGTCGGGCACTCACTTCGCCAATGCCCCTCCTCCTTACAATATGCACACTGGTTCGGTTCCACAGGCGCAGCATTCCTTCCAGTGCGGGGCAGCTGTCGGGCCAGACCAATGCCTCGTCCTCTACCGTTCCCCCTGGACACCTGCTGCATCAACACCTTCATCTTCAACTCCTTATTTTTCTTCTCCACCTTCTCCTTCTCTTCGTTCTCCCTATGCTCATAATACTGTGCCATACTTAATATTAATGATGGGGAGGAGGTAGTCCAAGTGCTCTCCGAAGCCTGCAACCGAGTCTCGATCTCAGGAAGCAGGTTTGTAACAAATCTGTTAACAAACAGACGAACACCTCCCTCCATAGACAAGTCCTGCCCACTGAAATCCCAAAACACACCTTCAAACCTAGTAAAGAAATCTGATACACTTTCATCTTTCTTCTGACGACATGCTGTTAACTTATCCCAATCCACTCTTCTAGGTGGAATCAGAGAGTGCATGCAAGTAATAATTTGACCTGGCAAAGCTAGTATCTCAGCCTTAGGCTTGTCACCAGGCTTTCTCTCTTTATCCCGTGCCCTGATCTCATCCCAAGTGCCACCCAACTCCACAGCATGGTCCTGCGTATGCACCTGGCGCCAGATATCAACTGGCACCAATAAACCGAAAAACATCTCAATATCGGCCAACGTCACAACCGTTGACGAGGCAGCCTCTGTTAATTCTTTATAGTATGCCGTTGGATTTTTTCTAGGGTCAGGTAACTGACTTTTAAGGGACAAAACCTCACTCCTCTTCCAAGGGGTATAAACTCACTGTTCTTGGAAACAAGCCTCTACTCACTGTCTGACAACAGCATCCCTCTGATCTTGCAACTCCGGTAACTCAGGGTCAAAGATCGGATGTACTTCCCTCATCGGAAACTGAGACACTGTTGTCGGGCTCTTCTGGTGCAACCTGCCTGGGTATCCAATCAACGTCGCAATATTACTAAAGACATCATTAGGGGCCATGTCAGTAGTATACACGCGATCCAGGATGTCATAAATAATTTGGGGAGCGCTCCATTAAAGCACTGTTCCCACAATCCAATCAAAGTAGCCGACATATGCTTGAGGGCATGCTGCTGTACAAATGGCTCATACTCTTTCAGCACGCTCCACATATCCTCCACACTATAAATCGGACTTCGGGCCCACGGGGCAGCCTTGTTAGCTACCATCTGCTTCTCTGCATTCCCCACATCAGACCGAATCAGCACTCGCCCCATTCGCTCCTTTGCAGTCGCCCAGTCCCTGTCATCCAATCCACGCACCGGCGTTCCCATGCCCAACAATGTCGGGGAGAGGAGATGTGGAGAGGGTACAACAGTCGAAGGGGCCGGCACCAAAGTTACTAACGACTGTGTCATGGGTGTAAGTGATGGAGAGAGAGAAGAAGTTGGAGCAAGAGGCATAGCAGGGAGACCTGCAGTCACTGCAGGCGTGATAGGCGAAGCCGAAGAAGAAACAGATGGTGCTGTAGCCGAAGCAGCCAGGTCAATAGCAGGAGAACCAGAGGCAGGGGCAAGAGAGACAGAAGGCTGGGGCTGTGAGACAGCAGGGTATAATCTCTGCAGAGCGTATGGAGGTGGGGGTCGGGTATCTAGCAGATCCTCTGCGAATGTATCACCTTCTTCTCGGGCAACATAGGACTTGTCACACTGCAACCTAAACTTTCTATCAACACTCTCTATACCCTTCTCTATTTTCTCTCTATCATACACTACTGCCTTCTGAGTTACCGTCTGCATCTTTCCTCTCCGAGCCTCCTTTTTGCTTTCATCCATCTCTGTTTAGCTTCCTTCTGCCATACCTGGAGATAATGGAACATCGACTGCCTACTCCTTTTTGCAAACAATTTATCCTGCAGGAAATTCCATTTCTGTTCATCCAAAGTACCTGTTAACGGCCATTGCAACTCGGCATTGTCCCTCGTATATTTGTGCCACAATGTACTAAATATAATAGGGCCAAGGCCGTGCTTAACGTACATGTCATAGTTTGGGGTGCCTTCCAGAGGCGCAGGTTTCCTCTCCTCCAATCGATCATCAGCAGAACAACAACGGCACCTCAAACAGCACAACTTACTAAAACATGGCATCTTAAAAAGAGAAAACAGATTCACTATTCGTACCAAATGAGTGACTTACCAATATCTTTTCGATGGTCGGCCCACAGACCGTATGAAGCAAAGGAAAACCGAAAGTCAGTCCCCAGACTGCACCAAATTACAAAACAGAACCACTGGCACAAAAGCCAAAACTAGTCAAACCCCAGGCATTTTCAAAAGGGAACCAAATCCATTAGTTTGCCTGGCAAGATGTCCGTAGACACCCTGCATCCAAAATTGGTCCGCAGACCTACAAAGCACAACCCAAAAGCGGTCTTCAGACCACACCAAAGATCACTCAAAACGGTGCCATATTCACAAAGAACCACAGCAAACTCACCTGGTGCACACAGGTCGAACAAATGTATTCTCCACTGCTGACTCTTTGGACCAAACGGTCAATTCCAAGGGATTTGCCTTTCAGGACCCCAGCAGGAATGACCACTGGGCGAGGCACTGCCCGATCAGAAAGGCGGGGCAGCTGCGAGAACTAGGCTCGGTCATGTGAGGATCCCCGATCAGCCCATCCTACCTGAAGCAGCCCCGTCCTCCTCACCCGTCCGTGGGCGAGGATGGGTCACCCGATGGAGTCTCTGTTCAGGTGCTAACTGAAGGAAGTGACCCGAATAGGGTCACCCGGGTCACTTGCGACCACCTCTCGGCCTTCCAAAACAAATGAAGAGTTGGTCAGACAGTAGAGAATATAAACCAAAATAATTTATTAGTATTACGCTGCAGCGGAGCCCAGTCTGACCAGCCTCATGAGATGGCTGCTGAGGGACTCACTTCCCCCAACATAAAGTCAGATATTATACTTGTCCATTTCCCCAAGAACACGCCGAGACTGGAAAATTATGGTCCAGGCAACAGCGAACAAAGGTGGCAAACAAGGATGAGCCATGGTCCTGGGGCTGGGTACATACTATCTCGGCTCCAAGGCCGTTCGGCCTGTGCCTACCATTCTATGATGTAGGAACAGGTTTATCTAACAGCAAAGGTATGCCACAAGAGAAAATACATTCATTAGTGCAGCGAAGCTCGGCCTTGAGAAGTACAAGCTGAAGGTACAGGAGTCAGTTTTCTGCTGAGACAAGCAATATGAGACAGAGGCTTAGTTTCGATCATAAAACAATATGTCGGCGGCTAATTAAATGGTGCCATGAATGCTAACTAAAAACAGAACGAAGCGTGAGCATTACGATAATAACATTCCAAATCTAACAGAAGTCTAAGTCACAAGGCACTGTGGCATCCATGAGTGGTAAAAACTCAGACTTTCTCCAGTTGATGTGTAAACTGGAGAAAACCCCAAATCGCTGCACCTCACGCATAATCAATATGATATTGCGATGCATATCACCGTCAAAGCCATCTTTAACTGAAAAAAACATTAAATTGTGGCCGAGTGGGAGCACAAACCTCCGAACAATCATGAGGATACACTTCTCAGTTCATACGAAGGTTTCCTCCATGGTCTGCTTTCTCTTATTTTGTGTTGAAGCGCACTTTGAAAAATAAATGAGCTACATCTGAATGCTCTGTTTATAAGCCTCAACGACATCTCCTGCCTTTGTCTGATGAAGAGCAACAGCATATCCCAGTGGACAACGTGGAACCTGTCGTTGTATACCAGGGTCTCAATAGCATTGAAAACTGACGTTCTCTATAGCAACACACGCAAATGCTCTCTGCTGACGGAACCAGAACCTTCCTCACTTAAATCGGTTCTGAAAGTAAAAACTCAGAGTGAAGGTAGAATGTGAGGGGACTCGACTCATTTATAATTCACTCCTGCTGTTTGTACCCGGCCTTGTGGCTCACCGGGTTCATCCGTGCATGCACCTCTGGGTCTTTGTATATCACAGATTCCAGTCTCAGAGCATCCACTTAGCCTTCCTTTTCTCTGAGACTAATAAAAAAGATTACAAATGAGGGGGGCAACAATATGTGTCTGTTATTTTAGCACCAAAAGTGCAGAAATTCATACTTCATGGTACATGCTCAGTGATCTCAGAAGCAGGTGTTGCACCCACCCGCTCTTGCTCTGGTTAGGTCTCGCCTGCGTTGCAGCGCGCATGCGCTGTTTCACCTTGGCGAGATCTATTGTCGTTGCTTTTGGACGCAGGGTTGGTGTCCGCCCTGTCGCCCTTAGGCCCCGCCCACCGGACTGGAGAGTTAGCTCGCGCACGCTCGTGCACGGCGTCTCTTCCAGACATGCCTGAGTTGGCCCTGAGGAAGAGACTCAGTTGCGGTCTGTTGGCTGATGAAGTCGCGACATTTCTAAGCAATGAATGTAACGAGTGTCTCTTACTGCTACCAACATCCGTAGGCGCGTTATAATACAAGGGAGACGGTAGTAGGTAAGTAGTATAAGCGGATACCATTCATCACCATTCATGTCCTTAAAAGTGACAGGTCCCCCCTCCCCTCGCTGTGTCCTTAAAAGTGACATGTGTGTCCCCAAAAGTGACATGTGTGTGTGTCCTTAAAAGTGCCAGCTGCGTGTCCTTAAAAGTGACAGGCCTCAAGCCCCTGGAAATACAAGGGTGTGGCACAGGGTTTGTGTCAGAGTGTGAGCGCCGAGCACAGGTTGAAGCCCGTGTTGGGTTAGCAGCTTGTTTAGGGGTGCGTGTAAAAAAAAAAGTGTGTTCATGTAAGAGAGAAATGTCTGGGTCTGTTTAAAAACAAGGGCTGTGGTGCTGGCAGTTGGTGTCTGAGCAGGCATCCCCAAGCCCCCACCAAACCGGGGCCCGCTTGGCTGTCTAACACAAGGGTTTACGGTGCAGAGGTTTTTTAAAAAAGGGTCTTTCTTTAGAATCAGATGCTGCAGTTTGAAATGCGTCCCAGCGCAGCTGGGGGCAGAAAACTAACCATTAGGCTCACAAGTCACGACGTAAAAGCACAAGAACAAAAGTCACAAGTCACAACGTGAAAACACAAGAACAAAAGGCCAGTTACCCCGACAGAGCGCCGTTGAGAACAGGAAAAACTAATCATCCAGTCCCAAAGCTTCCCACGCGTCTTAAATTGTATAGCACAGGGGCTGTTTATAAAACATCAGTCCATCCTTCCCAGGAGCGGAGTCCCAAAACATAGGTGATTAGTCGAACCGGCCTGTTGGCTTAATTAACAAATGTCAAAATGCTGAATTGAGTGCCTAACAAAAACAATGCAGTGGTCAGAAACGTGTTCAATAATGAACCTCAAATGCTCATGCAGCATGTCCCTAAAACTTTCGAAGTCGTTCTTCCCCAAAACAGGCCGTAGGATTAATTATCAGCGGTCAAGGGGGCAAAATGGCACATAACAAAACAAGGCAGTGGCCGGAAAACATTCTAAACAAAGGATGGTGCCCTTCCAATTAGCATGCCAGGACCCTAAAACTTCAGCCGGAGCTCATCCCACAACAGGCCCTAGGTTTAATTATCAGATGTCAAAGGCCAAAGAGACATCTAACAAAACAATGCACTGGTCAGAAAACGGTCCCAATAATGACCCTCACTACAATGTTCTATTACCAATAATGACACCCACTACAAGATTCTAAACACTCCCCTCCATAAAGGGTCCTCCTTCCAATTAACATGCCCTGCCAGGTATAAAAAGCATACTTTAGAGCGCCGACACAATCAGCCATTCAAAAACCCATTAGGAGCGACCGAAGTTTAAAGCCAACAATGGACCAGAGCAGCTTCTCCCAGATTGACGCTGCCTGCTACACATTAATGGAGGTACGTAATATAGGGGGGATGTGTTACAGGATTAAGGGTGTAAGGGTTTATTTAATATGCTGGTGCCTGTATTTAAATGAACAGAGTTGCATTTTTAAAGGGAGCTTAACCCATGTATGAGAGTGTTCATGTTATTTTAATTATTGTTTAAGGAGGGCTTGGGGCAGGCTGTTTAATGTGAATAATGAGGGATGTAAAATGTGGGTGTCATTTTAAGGTTTAACAATGTCTAGAAGTATTTTTACATTGTTACCTAGGGTTTAGAGTCCCCAGAGATCGCAAAATTAACCCCCAAACAATTTAACATTAAATAAAAACTATTTAAGTACTCACCCATGGGTCCATCCCTGTGGCGCTGATGGTGAAGTGCCTGTTGATAGTTGTCCAGGGCCGTTATGCGCGAGGCCCAAAAATGCCGCAAGTCCACGATGTGGTCCTGGCCTCTAATGGTTGGAGTGCTGTTGAGGGCTGGGGCTGTGGTGTGGTTGTCGACCGTGGGACTTAAAAAAAAAAAATGTCCCCGAGCCCACTTACGGTAGGCGCTGCTATGGGGATCTGGCAGGGTCAGGCACTGCTGAAGCCCAGAGCCCTCGGTAGGCCGTGAGGTCTCTGGGGGTTGGGGGCACCCGTGTGTGTGGGGCGGAGGCCCTGTTGTTTAAAATTAAAGGCCCCGGAGCCCTCTGGGCTCCATGCGGCGCTCCGGGGGTGTTTGTGAGGCTGGGGTGGGGGTTCCGGTGGCCGGATGTGCGCAGGGGCTTGAGGCCCCTTTTTTAAAAATTAAAGGCCCCGGAGCCCGCTGGGCTCCATGCGGCGCTCCGGGGTTGTTGGGCAGTAGAGGTGGGGGTTCCGATGGTGCCGATGTGCGCAGGGGACTTGAGGCCCCGTTTAAAAAAAATTAAAGGCCCCGGAGCCCGCTGTGCTCCATGCGGCGCTCCGGGGGTACTTGTGTGGCTGGGGCGAGGGCTCCGGTGGCGCCTGTGTGCGCAGGGGCGCGAGGCCCCATTTAAAAAAAATTAAAAGGCCCCGGAGCTCCGCTGTGCTCCATGCGGAGCTCCGGGGGGGGTGCTTGTACTGCTGTGGGGTGGGGGTTCCGGTGGCGCCTGGTGCGCAGGGCGCGAGGCCCCGTAAGTTTTAAATAAATGCCCCCGAGCCCGCTTGCGGAAGGCGTCGCTCGGGGGTGTGAGGCCTGTGTGGTGGGGGTTTGTATGGCCCTGGGTCAGTGTGGGGCGCGAGGCCCCGTAAGTTTTAAATAAATGCCCCCGAGCCTGCTTGCGGAAGGCGTCGCTCGGGGGTGTGAGGCCTGTGTGGTGGGGGTTTGTATGGCCCTGGGTCAGTGTGGGGCGCAAGGCCCCGTAAGTTTTAAAATAAATGCCCCCGAGCCTGCTTGCGGAAGGCGTCGCTCGGGGGGTGTGAGGCCTGTGTGGTGGTGGGGCATCCCCAGAGCCATCGGGGCCCCGTGAGGGCTCTGGGGTGAGTGGCAGCGGTGTGCGCAGGCGCGAGGCTCCGCTTTTAAAAAAATGAAACCCCGGAGACCGCTGTGCTCCATGCGGTTCTTCGGGTGGTTGGTGCAGTAGTGGTTGGGGGCTCGGGTGGCCTTGGGGCAGTGCGGGGCGTGAGGCCCCGAAGCATAAAAAATAAGCCCCCGGAGTCCGCTTACCAAAGGCGCCGCTCTGGGGCAGTGTGGAGGCGTTTACTGGGTCCCCCACGAGGGTTGTGATGGCGGCAGCATCATGGCTGCCAGGAGCTTCCCCCAGCGTTTCACAAAGGAAGTCCCTCCCCTCCGTGATGACATCACGGAGGGGAGGGCCTTCCTTCGTGAAACGCTGAGGGGAAGCTCCCGGTAGGGATTCCCCCAAGGAAGTGCCTCCTAAGGGTGTGCAACAGGGGCTTTAAGCAGCAGCCTGGTCGTGGTGTCACCAGGGTTTTAAAGGGAAGCTTTTTTCAATATTATATACACGCCTTAGTTGCTGCTTATTTATCTTATGCAACTAACAATCAGTGACAAAGCCAATAGTCCTACCTTATGCAGTTACCAACCCCTGCCAAAGCCAGTAGTCCTGATGATGGTACTTATTGTATAATATATATGGATACATTGTCAGAAACATTTCACGCAAAAATAACTAAATAAATAAATAAACATATATATATATATATATATATATATATATATATATATATATATATTATTTTTTAAACGCAAATGGCCGCCCATAGCTTTAAGGACTTATTTATTATAAAGGTATCAGATACCCATATTATTGTTGCCTCGGCTTCCAGGGTAAAATAAAATAAATAAATGGCTGAGTTTTGTTTTCAATTTAGATTTTTATGTTTTCCCAAACTTTAACCAGGATGTTTAGCTGGGGGTCGGACATGTCATGCCTACAGTTTGTACACCCATAACCGGTGTCCCATATTCCTCGATACTGTTTTACGTAGACTCTGTGTAAGGATGCGTGTCTCTCTGTGGTGTGTATTGGCTCTTTCTAAGGTGAATGTATGAAATTGTAATATCATGTTTATGAAGTGTAGTTTTAAAACAGTCGTTTTTTATTTAACCCAGACGCAGGACATGCCGGAATTAATCCTAACTGCCTCTGAAATGCTAGCCCTACAGACAGGTACATGTGTTTTGAGGTGTATAGTTCTGAGTAGTTTTGTACACATATATCTTAGAAGCTAGGTGTTTCTAATGGTGTTCTCATGTATGTGTGGTTTTATAGGTCTGGATCCCGAACTACAAAAGAATTCTTGATGATCTAGAATGTCACAAGGGGGTTCAAGACGCATCGCCCTGTGTACAGGATAGCACTGTTCTTACAGGTAAAACAGAAAGGCGCTGCTTCTTTAAACGGTCTAAACCATGGGAGTATCTAGTCCCAAAAGCCATGGTTGTGAACTATAGGAACGCTCCTCAGAGGGACCTGCTAAGGCCTGTTGTATACTGCAAATCTGATTATTTTTTTCTTTACAGGGTCCTCGGAGTCAAGCCCGGAAGCAGTGCTTGTGCAAGAGCCGGCGCAGCGACCAAAAGAAAGGCCTGTGAAAAGGAAACCTTCAACATCTAAAGAAGGGCCTGTGACAAAGAAACGATCTGTGAAAAGACATCTAAAAGGTGTGTTTTATACAAAAAGGGTGTGAAAAACGAACTCTCTGGGCTGTATTCTCTCAAACAAAGGGGTGCACAGCCATGTAGTACCAGATGCACTACTGGGGGTATTGTAAACATCTTATAGAGGTTCCTTATTGTTTCTAACATATATTTTTATGTTACATTCTAGGAGCCGATCAAAAGAGCCACGGCGAAGATACGCATAAGGCTAAGAGGTCTACAAAACCGCTGAGGGACATCACAAAGACCGTTCTGAACACCGGGCCTGCGGCAAAAGGAGTGAGTAGGCGTGTACGCCAGAATAAGATCTACACATACTACACCAACATACAACAGAGAACCAACGTATCCGATGTGTATCTGAACCCTCTCAAGGCCTCAAAAGAGAATCTAATCTCAAACAAACCCGCACTTAAGAAGAAGCAACTGGACTCAGAACCCCAGACATGGCCTTTAAACCTCAAGAAGAAGTCTTTGGTCCTGGAATCCCAAGCAGCCCCTTTAGACCTCAGCAAGAAACATGTGGTCCCTGAGCCCCTAACTACTCCTTTAGATCCCGCATTAAAAAATGTTGCTAAGCAGGGGAATCAGCCATATACCCCAGTGTTCTCTATGGGCCCCCGGCTGTGACGCCTTGTGTGGAAGCTCTGTTACAGCCTCAAACCCCTAAAGTCAACAAGCTTTCAAGAAAATATCTTAAGAATAAGCAAGGGGTACAGGCGTTACAAGTAGAAACATTGGAAGGACCCTTAATCAAACCTGCTACACCCCAGGACCCTTCCCATCCTCTGAAGCCCTCTATAGTTTCAAATAAACTAGCGACGTCGGTAGAGGAATGCCCCATAGAACAACCATCAAAACCTTCTATAGTCGTTACTGATGGGTTTAGGGGCAACGTGTCTGAAAAAGGGCAACCCTTAGGAGACTCGTATACCAACAGCAAAAGCTGTCTCAATACGTTGGCATGTATGGTAGACAAACTTGATAGACCCTCAGAAGCAGCGCCCGAGGGGCATTCTAGCACATACAAGGGGGTTTTGCAGACCCCTGTTACACATTCACCCATCCCCTGCCCCGACAATACCTTAGCCGTTAGGACCCTCGATTATTTCGACAGTCATTTACACTCCCCGGACCCTGTGTCCCCTAGCACCATTCAGGGAGCGTACGACCCAACCAGCCCCGCGTCCAGTGTAAGCCCCGCAACACCGCCGACAACATACAACACTGACAGTACGGGCTGGGACGACTGGTCAATTCATAGTACGGATGTGGCATTTAGTGAGGCCCCTTTCCCAAACGCCCCGGGGTGTTCGCACTGGGATCCTGTTTCTATGATCCCCCCAGGCCCTCAGTTACAGAATGGTGTTGGGGATGAAGGACCGCTAGAGGCCCCTGTGGTGTTAAAGGCTGTTATACAACCAAACACAGTATTCATACCTAACCCTCCACAATATGACGCTGTAAACCCAAAACCGGTACTAGATGCGCATGTAAAGGATATACAAATGGCTGTCAGAAAGCTAAAACGCCAAGCGAAAACCGCAACCTTAAAATTGGGGTTGGGGGGTAGTGGTGACAGGTCCATGGTGGAGGCACAGCAGAAGATACTGCAAAGGGTTGACATGTGTAAAAGGGTGATCCTCAATACGTGTCAGGAAGCGGGATCGGACATATGGCGTATACAGTCGTGACTAGGACAGCGCTATCCCCTAAAGAAACCCCATGCCCACGGTTCTAATAAAAAAGCACACACATCAAAATATAGCAGCAAGGTCCAAACAGTACTGACAAAGTCCCTGCGCTTCTTACGCTTACTCCAGCGTAAAAAGTACATAGAGCCCCGCAAACAGAGTCCTACCATTTCACAAGCGCTGCCTGAACCACATACAACGGTACCAGCCACCCCCCAATACGTAAGTTCAGGAGAGAACTGTCCCAGGGGCGGACAATTGAATGGTGTTGATGGTAGAGCACCAACACTTCGCAACCCGGAACACATAGAGGGGTCGAGGGGTGGGCCTGTAGCAGAGGTCTCCATGAGTACAGCGCACATAGGCACAGTCTAGACTGTTCAGATAGGAGGGGGCCGGTTACCTAGAAAAGCCTGGTCCCGTAAAAAACAAAAGTGGGCTAATAGCGCCAAGCAGCGCAGGCTTTTAATAAGTAAACTAAAGAAAGCCCGAATATGTGCTACACGGTTGCTTAAAAGACCCCAGAGCCCTTACTAAACCAGAACCCCCAAAATGATACAGCAGCAAGCTCCCCATCAAGCCAAATCCTTCAAGATGAGGATTCAGAGGGCGTCTATTTAGAGAGCGTTAGAAGCTACAGGCGTGATGTAGAGAGATTTAATGCCACCGAGCACTACGAGGAGTTTAGGTTTACCAACCTCCACCAGATAAGGTCCTCAGATCATGGTGTTTTAGCTATACATCAGGCGGTGCAAACGCTCATAGAAAGGTTGTTACGCGATGTGGGTCCTAATGATTTTTTCCAACTACGCTTCCAGGGGCAGGGTTTTGACAGTCCTTTGTTCACCAAACGGAGGGCCCGAGATGTGTTTGACGCCGTGGAATTTTTAGAAAACCTTTCGAGGCTTTTACAGAGCAAGGCTGAACTAGTTGCCTATGGCACTTTCCGAGTCATAGCCCTCATTGTACGGGCCGTGAGGGGGGTGTTTCAAGACCTTTAAAGAGTGTGCTATACAGTCAGATAATTGGTAAGAAACAACGTTGGCTGCTCGACTTTAACAACGACACGACCAACATCTGTCTGGCGGCCAGCATCGTAGGGCTGCTGATGGGGCGCAACACCACCGACGCAGCCATCATGTCTAGAGCGGCTGAAGCCCATGAGGTTCTTGAAATACCTCCAGACCGCATGGTCGGCTTTGGCGACATAGGTCTTTTTGAGAGCTATTTCTCAGTGACGGTGAAAGTTCTTTATCACAACGGTTCTTGTAAGTACTTTACAACAGGGGACCGTGTAAGAAACAAGACCGTATATATCCTTCACCACAAAAATCACTTTTACGGTATCTTGAACCTTAAAAGTTTTCTGGGAGTCAAGTACGTGTGCACACATTGCGACCACATATACAACAGTAAGGAACGTCATCAGTGTGTAATGCATTGTAAGATGTGCCAGCGGGATGGTTGCGTCGTAGACGTCTCCCTGAAGGTGAAGTGTTTCACCTGTAAGATGTTTTGTCGCTCTCAAGACTGTTTGAGCATCCATAAGAAAGCTGTTAAATGCAGCCCTAAAATGGATTGCTTTGAGAGTGGTCGGTATGTGGCAGATGATCACAAATGCAAAGACATGAAATGCCCACGGTGCCATACGTCTTTTGAGGCGGGTACCAACCATCGGCGGTGCTACATGGTTAAAGGCAGACCCCAGACCAAAACCGAAGCCTACATAGTGTTTGATATAGAGTGCACACAAGAGACGGGAGTACACCAACCTAACTATATTTATGCACACCATCTAACTTCCGACGACAGCTGGGAGTTTGAAGGCAACGTGCGTTGGTGATTTCCTTAACACTTTCATTCAAACCAAATTCAAAGGGTATACCATGTTGGCACATAACTCAAAAGCATACCACTCATTCTTTATTTTACAAAATATGATTCGTGAAAAGGTACAAGTAGAACTCATCACTCAGGGTTCCAAGCTGATGTTGTTAACAGCCGCTCGGTTACAAATAAGGTTTATAGACACCCTGAATTTCCTACCTATGAAATTGAGCAAGCTTCCATAAGCCTTTGGATTCCCCGGTTGTAAAGGTTATTTTCCACACTTTTTTAACACCTGGGTGAACCAGAATTATGTGGGCCCCATGCCACCTCCTGACAGTTACGGGGTTGAATATATGATGCCATCCGTGAAGGAGAGCTTTCTAGAATGGTACTCTGAAAACAGTGAAAAGGAGTTTCATTTTCAAACAGAGTTGAAAGCTTATTGTCAGGCTGATGTAATGATCCTGCGACAAGCGTGCAACCTCTTCAGAGATGTTGTGGTGGAGATGACTAAGAAAGTCAGGATCTTGAAACCCAAGAAGCCTCAAATGACAGAGAAAGTCAGGAGCTTGAAACCCCTAACGCCTGAAATGACAAAGGCGGTCGAATACATAGACCCTTTTCAAAACATCACATTGGCCTCCATGTGTATGTCCATCTACAAACACATGTTTTTAAGACCAAAAAGTATCGCTCTAGTGCCGCCAGACCTCTATAACGGCAAACAGAAACGATATTCAACCCCCTCGATCCGGTGGCTCATGTACGTCTCTGAGAAGGAAGACATACATATTCAACACGCCTTACAGGGTGGTGAATACCGCGTGGGTCCCTACTACCTGGATGGGTACGCTGTAATTAAGTGCGTGCCGACGGCCTTTGAATACAATGGCTGCTTTTACCATGGCTGCCCCCAGTGTTACAAACCCCATGAGTTTAACAGAATGCTGGGTGTCAAATTTGATCATTTACACAGACGTACTCTGTTGAAGGCACAGTATGTTGAAAAATGTGGCTTTGCTATGAGGGAGCATGAGTGGTTAGAGATGCTAACAACCGACACAGCGCTCTGCTCTTTCCTTCAGAGTCGTGATTTACCAGAACCCCTGGAACCTCGCGATGCCTTATTCGGAGGTCGTACAAATGCCATACAACTGTACAGGGCCGTGGGTGAGGGTGAGAAAATACAATACTATGATTTCACCAGTCTGCACCCATTTGTGAACAAAATGAAGGTATACCCCTTAGGGCACCCCACCATCATATATAGAGATTTTAAGCCCATATCCGAATACTTTGGGCTAGTCAAATGTGAAATCTATCCTCCAAGGCAGCTTTACTTTCCGGTGTTACCATACAGAGTCAATGGTAAACTGATGTTCCCCCTCTGTCGAACATGTGCTGTGTTTAAAGAGGTTGACGGTTGTAGACACACTGAAGAACAAAGGATGCTCACAGGGACCTGGTGCAGCATCGAGGTAGAAGCGGCCTTAGAGAAAGGTTACAGGCTCGGGAGGATACATGAGGTGTGGCATTTTAAGAGGACCACGACACGACTCTTTGCCCCATACATTAATCTGTTTCTCAGAGACAAACAGGAGGCCTCAGGGTATCCAGAATGGTGTACTAGTCAGGATGCAAAGCAGAAATACATCGATGACTACTACGCTCACGAAGGTATCCATTTACGCCCCCATTTGATAGAGGTCAACCCGGCCCGTCGACAGTTAGCCAAACTCTGCCTCAACTCCTTATGGGGAAAATTTGCACAGTGTACAAACCTGTCAAATACGACCTTAATAACAGATCCTGATGAGCTGTTTAAGTACCTATTTGCCCCATGTTACGAGGTGTCCAGCTGCGGGTTTATCGATGACGAGACCGCTGCAGTGTGTTGGAAATACACAAAAGCATACCCCACAACGTGTAACAACATTAACATCTTCATAGCGTGCTTCACGACCGCCCACGCCCGTCTAGAGCTTTACAGGTTATGGATAAACTCCAGGACCGTTGCTTGTATCATGATACCGACTCTGTGATTTTTCTGAGTAAACCCGGGGATGAAGACCCTCCTCTTGGGGATAATCTGGGTAATTTGACCAGCGAACTCGATAAGGATGAGCATGTAATAGAATACGCTTCATCCGGGCCTAAGACCTACTCCTACCGCACAAATAAGAACAAAGTGTGTATGAAGGTCAAAGGCATAACATTAAATGTCAGCAACACCCTAAAAATCAATTTTGACAGTCTGAAGAATCTGGTGCACGAATACGCTGCCTCCGACAATTGTGAAAATGCTAAAACCATAGTTGTGAACCAACCATGCATAGTCAGATCCAAAAAGAAGTGGGATATTACAACCCAACCCTTACATAAAACATTACGCGTTGTTTTTGATAAAAGGGTCCTGACTGATGACTATAAAACACTGCTGTATGGTTATTAGCCTCATTAGAGAGGCAGCCCCCACACCATGGACACCAGATTACAGCATCCATTCTCCTGCGTGTTAGCGGGGCCCTCAAACTGTGGTAAGAGCTACTTTATAAAAAAGCTCTTAGAAAATGCTGCCGATGTTTTATCCCAAACCCCTAATAACATTGTATGGCTTTATTCATGCTGGCAAGCTCTTTATACCGACCTGGCCTGAAGTTTCCCCCATATCAGATTTATAGAAGGCATACCAGATAATCTCAACGATGATGAGTTACTGCCACCGTCCCTTGTAAACATGATAATTGTCGATGACCTTATGCGTGAAGGTGGGGATCATCCGGAGTTAGAGAGAGCTTTTACTCAATATTCGCATCACCGTAATCTAAGCATCTGCTACATTGTGCAGAACTTGTTTTACAAGGGCAAGAACAGCAGGTCTATAGCTCTCAACGCTTCATACCTTGTTTTATTTAAAAACCCCCGTGACAAACAACAAATATCAGTCATAGCTAAACAGATGTACCCAGGAAACACACACTTCTTCATGGAGGCCTTTAACAACGCTACAGCAAAACCCCACGGCTACCTGTTGATCGACTTAAAAAATGAAACTCTAGAAGACTATAAACTGAGGGCTGATATATTTACCCCCGATTTACCAGTCGCTTACACCCCTAAGCCCAAGGCCCGTGCCTATAAAAAGCAGCGCTGATGACTTTTAGAGACATTTACAAGCCTGCCCCTTATAATACAAGGTGTTTACCATGTCGGCCCGCCTACGCCGCAATTTAGCTCTCCTGAAAATGCTTGTTACAGCCAGTCCCCAGCACAGAAAGGCCATCCTGTGCGCTGCTTCTGATGACTTAGTGTCTGCCATTTCTGAAATTGCCCTAAATACCCTAAAAGGCAACGTCCCTATATCAAGGAGTCAGTTACAGGTTCTGAAGAAGAAGAGGGCTCTTATCAAGAAGCTCAGTAATAAAAGGGCCTCACTCATCACCAAGAAGAAACTGGTGAAACAGTCTGGAGGTTTTATAGGCTCTTTGCTGGGCATAGCTATACCCATAATTACAAGC
The DNA here is from genome assembly GCA_963921515.1 of Calotriton arnoldi. Classification (NCBI taxonomy): domain Eukaryota; kingdom Metazoa; phylum Chordata; class Amphibia; order Caudata; family Salamandridae; genus Calotriton; species Calotriton arnoldi. Next base: position 366,372 of record CAWUFW010003039.1, read on the forward strand.
CTCCTCTCGGGACAGTGATGGAGCATGCCACAAAGATGTATTTGGTTCCTAGACAGCAAATGGACCAGATGGGCTCTTCAAAGGACAACGCCTGGGATATACGCCGAAATGAGACTCTGCGTCTGGATGCTGAAATTAAAGACATTTTGAACCGGACCGCTCTAAACCCCTACGACAAGGCTAACCTTTACACCAGCACCCTTAAAAACTTTTTAAGTTACTACAACCAGTGGAATACCGAGAAAAATAAGCTGACTCTATACGCCCCAGACTCTGAACAACCAGCAGGCCCTCCGAATGTCCCTCAACCCCTGCAACCATCGCAGGACCTTGCATCACCCTCAGATGCCTTTGTTGCCGATCTCTTAAAAAATATAAGTCAAAGACACAGGGGGGCCGCGCAAATGCTGATGAGTAAACTTGCAACTTCTAAAGACCTAACATCTTGGAATGAACAAGGTGAATTTCTCTACAAGGGACAGCCGGTTGCAGGGTCACACATGTACGATCTAGTCAAAGGTCTCATGCACCCCAAAATCCTAACGCCTCAAAACGCACCGCGTGGCTGGGATCAGTTTCTGCGAGCCGCTGCTGAACTCAACATCCCTTCCACGCTCGTGGGTAATAATGAGCACCGGCGCCTGCTTGAAAATTTGAAGGCCCCCGTACACCCATCGCCAACAGGCTCTGATGCTCCACGGCTATCCCCCTCCTGGACTACCCCTGCACCGGTGGTTGTACCGCGAAAAAAGACATTGTTCAAACCAAGTACCTGGCTTACACCCTAATGTTTCTACAGACTTTGTATTTTTTGTTGTTGTAATAAATGTGTCTATTACACGTATAGCAACGTCTGATTTTTCTTCTTCTTCTTATGTTTCTTGAGCATTGGGTGTCGATGTAATACAACCCTACATAGATGTTTGTAATAAACACTTTTTATAACTTTTCAACCTGTCTCTGTTGTCTTTTAAAATGTTTTAATTATGTTGTATGTGGTAGCATAGAAATACAGAGTCTGAATACAGTCTTTTTTTAAAAATAATGTCTTTATTTTAGGCGTTCATCATTAAACATACACATGTCCCACGGACTTACAATTTTGACAAGCGACATATTCTGGTTTCACAGGTCTGACCGAGACCGTTGTGTTTTCTTTTACATATTTCACAACTATACTGTCATTGTTAACAAGGTCACGCGAATATAGATTTAAGAAATTTCTAAACGACATACCCTCAGACATTTTACTGATAAAATAAATACAATGCTCCCCACATGTGATGGCTATGGAATCCTGGACCCTCATCTTGTTATACTCCAACCTCGCAGCGGCTTTTTTCACAAACTTGAATATAGGCGGTGTATAGATACGGTGTTCGGGGAATTCAGTGGCACTGTCAAACAGTATAACCTTGTCAGTGTCTATAAACAAGGCCGCCCAGTGTGTTCCGCTCTTGTCATGCGGATCGGTGTTAAAGACTAGGGTGCGGGGTCTTTCTAACCCTATTTCAGGTGGTAACCCATCGCTAGGGAAAACACCTAAAAAGTATTTCCTAGCGTCTTTATGCCTGCTTAAGAACGACCGTATCTGCACAGTGTCCATTTCACAAAATGTTTTAAAGATAGTCAAACAAAATCTGTCTTGCGTGGTTGATCTGAATGATGCTGTCGAATACCGAGAATACGACCATGTTCACATTCGCCGGTAGCGGATTACTGAATCGTATTTCAGCTTTTAGATTTCCGTTTTTGACAAGGTTGTAGTGATCGCCGTCTTCCATGTCGGGGGTCAGGTCGAATGCGAACAGCGTGTATCCGGTCCCATAGCCTTCTCTTGACACGGCTACACCGCAGTCCCTTAGATGCTTCCCTGTTATTGAAACCAACCCCTGATATTCCCTGATGTAGTTGGAGGTTATAAAACTGGGGGTGTAGGGTTTTGCAGGAATCACAGTGCCCTCGTGGACCAGCGCCGCGTAGTTGATGTTGTAGTGTCTAAAATTGAAGGGGTTTAAGGCATAGGTGCCGCTAAAAGCTGTATTGTCCACAAAACCGATGATGATGAGTTTGGGTAGTTGCCCCAGAAATAAATTCTGCTGCTGGGTTAATCGGGTACCTGCTGGGATGCTGAACACCTTCAGAGCTACTCTTTCCACAGCGTACTTGGCGTTTGATATTTGCAAAGCGTCGGCGTGCGCTAATCTGACGCTCGGGGACACTTTCACTCTCTTTACAAACAGGCTCGCGGACAGTATGTCCAGCTTGTACTGGTCCGCATCCCCGCTGATGAGACAGAATGAGTCCTTGTTGCGAGTGAGCTTGATCTTAAGATCAATACCGTTGATGAGCAGTTTATCTTGGAAGAAGAGGTCTGAATGTATGCGTCCCAGGAGGTCAAAGTTGCGACTGCCTGCTGCAAACCTTGCTCTTTTTACAAAACCATGATTGGCACCGTCCAGAGCCGTGGTTTCAAACTGTCCGTATGTATCCTTGTAGAAGAGACCCGCTGAAAGCTGCGTGTCAAGAGCGTCGCTACTGTAATTTAGAATGCTCTCGAGGTAGGCTCTGTAGGCGTACATGTTATCGTTCTGTGTGATGAGTCGATCACCCAGGGTGATGTCCACCTGATTAAACATGATCGCTAGGGGATAAGCGATCGTTGCCACTGTAGCGTCTGCTGCTATGTCGGACCCATCCGCTTTTACGATTTTACACATAAGATGCAGAAGCGTGTTGTTGAGATCCAAATACATATCCGTGGACCCTGACACAAAAAACTCTATAGGGGCCAGCGGTGTCAATGCGGCTAAAGGCGATATCTCCATGAAGAAGCTGTTTTCGATGCTTGTCTGCGTGGGTTTTAGAGTAAACAAGTCTAACTCGGATTTGGCGCACTCGCCAGATGCACAATGTACGAAGGCCATGGTTTAGTTTACGATGCTTTAAAAAATATTGAGTTTAGAGCCGTTTCTCTTCTTCGCAGCTCTCTTCCGTCTTGGAGCTCTTCTTTTCTGAGGGTGTTTTGAAGAACTCCTCCTTTTTTTATAGGGGACCGGTGGACCCCTGCGTCTCGAAGCACGGCGCTTCCTTTTAACACTCGCGCGCGGCTTGTACACCATCCCCGCTCCTTCTTGCGGCTGCTTGTTCATGCGCTCTGCAACCGCCGAAGTAACAGACCCAACAACATCATGGGCAATGTTCGTAGCAGCCGCCTTAACATGCGGTTTTGCAATTTCATAGCCTCTTCTCAAGAACGGCATAGCTCTTCTAAACAGACTCCTGAAGAAACCCCCTAAACCAGCCCCATACATAACAGGCGACCCTTGAAAGTACGGAGGACCTCCATAACCGGCTTGGTTTCTGTAATAGTCCCTGTACATAGACGGGTCCCCGTATGTTTTCACGACCACCATGATGCCTGCTTAATAACCGCTGTCGTGTCTCGGTCTTAAATGAAGCTTAACAATAACTTTCCCGTATTTAAAGGCCACCGGCTCAGACTGATCATCGTAGATCATAATTGAAATAGTATCAAAATGGTTTTTAGAAACTGCGACGTAGTCGGGTTTGTTAAATTGAATATTAACCATCGTATTATTTTCGCCCTGTACATGGACCCATCTTAACAGCGGCGAGTAACTATCCCCGATCCTCTGGGCCTCTACAATATCGCTATACACATAGAGCGTATAGAACCCACCGTTAATATCGGGACACGTGTGATCCTGCTCCATCGGACTTTTCGCATGCAGCACTGTGCCTAAAACCCTTCTTAATTTACCGGAGCAGTTAAACGTCGTGGTGCGGCTTGGTGCTTTAAGAAATACCTTCCTTCTGACGTTATCTAACGACAGATGAGTATTCGGATATGTTTCGATGCTGGCTATGGCTTTGTTGACGGCGTCGACAACACTTAAAACGGTTGGGTAGTAACCGTATGGAATGCTCTCGTGCATGCTCACTGGATCCTGCTCACGCTTTATGTAAAACTTGGCCTCGGCCTGTGTAAATGTATTCCATGTTCTAGGGTATTGGATTTCTGTTAGGGCCACCTCCCAATCCCCTTTCAGGTCCACAGGCTTAGCCAGTTTCACGGTATAATTAGAAATCTGGTTGTCGGGGAACATGCCCTTAGAAGCGTTGGATGGTAAGGTAATATAAAAGGGAGTTGTCTCCATCTTATCAGCGGCTTTTAGACGTTCCTTAGCTCACACACCCTTCAGGGAGCTGGCCAACACCCAACTGTTAAATTTCTCCGGCCAGCCCCTCCATTTGACATATGCCTGGCTGTTAACCCCTCTACCTTTCCTTTTCAGAACCTTTTCAACCCTATACACACGGTTCGGATCATCAGGTACCATTTGTAACTCTTCCTTGTAAAAGACCCCCGACACATCTTCCCCATCGTAGTCCTTTAACCTGTAAATATACAGCCCTTCTTTAAGCTCCACATTTTCCACTATAAATATTTCGTCGCTAAAAGTCTGGCGGTAGCCCTTCGTAAAGACACCTTTCAATTTTGAAATCCTCACGTGATCACCTTTTTTAAAAATAGGTTTCTTCACCTTTGTAGCAAAATTATGCCCGTACACTGTTCTCCAAACAGATAAAGAATTACTAGGAGTCACCTCTACGGGGGATGTTTTGATGGTCCGGTGATAACTGGCATTATACACATCTAAAAAATCCTGTAGATCATCCACGTATCTGTAGGTGTTGTTGGCCGTAAAATACCGCCACATCTTAGACTTTAAAGTTCTGTTAAACCGTTCTACAACCGCTGCTTTCACCTCCGTGTGTGTTACAAAATGTTGAACCCCGTGGTTGTTTAATAATTTCTGAAATGTCTTGTTTAAGAATTCTTTACCAGCGTCTGTTTGTAGTCTTTGAGGAATACGGCCCTTCTCGAAGATGGCTTTAAAAGCGGTCGTGACGCTAACACCTCTTTTATCGCTTAGCGGTTCTGCGTAGGCGTACTTGGACAACACGTCTATGACGGTTAATATATAACAAAAGCCGTTGTTATGTTTTGCTATATCTTGAAGGCTGATTATGTCAGCTTGCCACTGATAATCTATGTGTGCATTAACGATTGTAGGACGTCTCTTAAAACGTCTTCTGGCCGGTTTATGGAGTGAATACGCCTCCTCTCCTGATAGCCATGTCGTGACCAGGTCTCTGCTTACGGGCTCATTTTCATCTGCAGCCCTTCTGTATAGGGCTTCGACACTTCCAAAGCTGCCAACCCCGCTTGTATCATAATAAAGTTTTCTTAACCTAGCCCCCGACATGATAGCATCCGTTACAACAAATGAAATGAAAGACGTTTGTTTTGTGTAAGGGCGTTTTATTAAAAAAAAAAAAAAACAATATTAGCAAGACCTAAGCAAAAGATACTTTACATTTTCACAGCAAGTGTCATAAGTACGTATTAACACATAGCCACCTTGCGGTGTAACATTCCACTAGTTTGTTCTAAATACACGCTATCCTGTAACGTTACATAAGAACTTAGTTAAATAGTCTTCGGGGGCCAAAGCCCCCGGAGACTATTTTTTGTATACATATTACACATACGTCTTTCTACGAGTCTTTGTATCAGCTTTCTATCAAGAGTCGTGCACATCTCCTGCATATCAGGTAGTTTTACGCTCGGGTCATAGGCGTATCGGATCTCATTGAGTGCCGCTGTCAAGATCCTCAACATATCGGGGTGTACAACTTTCTTTTCAGGGTGCAGCCCGTACACCACCCTTAGCAGTTTATACACCTTGTACGGGTCTAACAAACCACAAATATAGCGTATTGTTCTTGCTCTGTATGATTCGCACAAACATTCGTGAGCCGCCTGCTGTGGATCGTTCATTTGGTGTCCATGACAAAGACTGTAATAGTCACGTTTGACACAGTTTAGTACCACCGTCGCTGCGAAACCCTTAACTTCACGCCGTTCAAAGAAGGACAATCCTACATCTTCATCTTTTTCACACGCGCCGCTCTTAGAACCGCATACACACTTGTCGCAGCCCTCACGGTTTTGGCACGTGGAGCTTTCAGCCTGTTTTGAACACCACAGACAATTAAAGATTACATTGCTCGCTTTTGCAGGTCGCCAGTCTCCAGCCGTTCTTTTTAGGGCTTCTCTCTAGGGTTCAAAAGAAGAAAGATTGACAGGCCATTAGTTGAAGAAATAAAATACATTATTATATAGATGCCTGGGCATAACCTTTTCCTACTAACCTCCGTATTTTCGCCGCCCTCTGCGGCGGCTCTGAAATCCTGAGAGTCGCTAATGTCCTGCGATGACCCATCATCTTCGACGCTTGTACCGGGCTGTTGCAGCACAACCTCCTCAGCAGCCGTATCCTCCTGAAGGTCCATGTCTTCATAGACGGGGTTGTTAGGAGGTTCTACATCCTCTTTACCATAGTGCATTATGAAGTAGGTGCATCCTGCTGGTGTTACTCTCTAAGGGTCAAAAAGAAGAAAGATTGACATGCCAATAGCTGAAGAAGTAAAATACCTCCTTTTGTAACTGCTGCATTACATAATTTACTAACCTCTGCATTTTCACCGCCCTCTGCGGCGGCTCTGAAATCTTGAGAGTCGCTAATGTCCTGCGATGCCCCAACATCTTCGACGCTTGTACCCGGCTGTTGCAGAACAACCTCCGCAGCAGCCGTATCCTCCTGAAGGGCCATGTCTTCATAGACGGGTGTGTTAGGAGGTGCTACAGCCTCTTCATCTTCCTCCATGTCCACGAAACTGAGGCCATCAAACAAGCTGCAACTACCCGAGCCCTCATTCTCGCTGTTGGCGTCCTTAACCGGAGACAGCCTGCATACACACTCCTTGAGACTGAGTTTTTGCACCCCCCGACAAAGGCCATTACCAAAACCAGTAATGTCGCAGCCCATATCCTTAGGTGCTTCTTGTTGAGCATTCTCGTCCATTACCAGGGGTGTTAAGCTGCGGTAATATCTATTGGTAGGGATTTGGGAGCCACCAAACAGGGGTCTTTTCACAAGAGGGCTGTATCTCTTCATTTTGGCTATGGGAACCTTCTCGTATTCAGGCGGCTGCTTGCTGTACAAGGCTCTTAAGGATGCCTTATATGTATCCTAAACAGATCCTAAAAGAGGGCGTACCCTCTACACCACAACAATGACATAGAGGCGTCATAGGGCTCTGGTTCGCTGTTGTCTCCAAAACAGCCCACCCTAGGACCGCCCCTTGGACCAGATGGGCATCTCTCGGAGCTCACACTCTGACACAAACCCTGTGCCACACCCTTGTATTTCCAGGGGCTTGAGGCCTGTCACTTTTAAGGATACGCAGCTGGCACTTTTAAGGACACACACACATGTCACTTTTGGGGACACACATGTCACTTTTAAGGACACAGCGAGGGGAGGGGGGACCTGTCACTTTTAAGGACATGAATGGTGATGAATGGTATCCGCTTATACTACTTAGGTATGTATCACAGAACAATTGTCAGCGGGACTCACTTACATAAGTATCTCTGTTGCAGCTTAAAAAGAAATCAAATATATGTATTTACAATGCCTCATCCATACCATACAATTTAGAAAATGCAATCAATCAAAGCCACTTTTCTCTTGGATTCAGATTTAGTCATTCCTCTGAGCCACACAAGGTGTAATAAGTACAGAAAAAAATACTGCAGACTACGCTCCGCTAATAAGGGTGAACTGATATACAGGAGGGAAAATGCAGTGTACAGAATCACAGACTGTCCACGTATTTGAGCAGATGTTTGCAGGAAACGTATCCGGTTACTAGCATTCCCTCCACGCAAACTGAATCTAGAAACAATCAAGAGACTGGATGTCGATGCGTTTGATCCGGAATTACATGTCATCATTCGTCGAACGCACCACATTAGTCGTAGGTGTCAGTGCGCCAAGTGATGTCGCCGTCTGAGGCATTCTGACCCTTCTAGTTTATTATTCGGCCTGAGAGTACCGAAGTGTACCGAAGCGTCTGTCTCGTAGAAATCAATGCGCACATTCAGGGTATTGCACCACACGCCGCTCCTTGCGGATAGATCAACTCGCCAAAAGAGCCGTGCATGTGAGATTGTGAGGAGTCACTGCTGCGTGCTGCATCGATGTGAGAGGAGGGTTTCGCTCTCATATGGTAGATATATACATCTGATTTCTTTTGAACTTCAACGGAGGTACTTACATAAATGAGTCCCGGGGGATAATTGTTCTGTTATGCTGCCAGAACCAGCACACAGTTTCAAAGGCAGGATAAACAGGGAAATACAAGCGCTGTTTAAACCAGGAAAACTGACTTTCAAAGTCTTCTGAGCTCTTTAACTGAAATGAACTACTTAGCGCAAGGAAGCCAGCATGTTTATTTTTTGCTTGGGTTTAGTTTATTACACAAACGCATGAATTGCTCTGCGGGAACAATATCTTTTTTTTTTAAAGGGACTTACATTCGACTGCATATGTTTTTGCAATAAATAAATATCTATATATTGGTGAATTTAGTTTTGCATCACATATTCCACATGTATTTTTCATATTTGAAACCATGCTCATTCATATGAAGGAGAAAGGCCCAAGGATTTTAGTTTTTGCAGGAAGTGTATTGGTGTGATCATGTATTATAAAGAATACAATACTCTCTGCTATATGTTAAAAGAATATTGCGAGGAGGCGAGCAAGGGGAAAGATAGCGACGGGTGGAGACACTGGCTGCGAGCCCTAAAGATGACCCTTCCAGACACTAGCTAAAGTATTATTTAGTCCCTACCCGCTGGTTAAAGACCCCTATGTGGCTCTATTGCTATACTCTTATTCCCTTGCTTATCATCCAGATCAAGTACTGACAAAGAAGGAGTGGGCTCACATGGACACTGCCAATCATGGGCATGTGGTTTGGTGGCACCGCTCGCTAATCGTTGGCCTCGAAGCTCTGTGAGTCAGCGAGGTAGCAGAAGTAGTGTTAGTAATGGCAGTGTAGGAAACCGCATTGGAGGTTGGTGTAAAGCAGGTAGAGATGAGGAAGAAGCCGGCATAGTTTGGCGACAATCTATCTTATACACCAACCAGAAGGCAATCTAGAGAAACATTTTGGGAAGTCATCAAGCCTCAAAAGAGTTTGAGGCTCGACTAAACCTATTTTATGAAGCACGCACATGGAGCATTACCATGTATTTACTAAGCAGCAGACAGGCGTGCCGCAGGCTCAATGATGCAGGTTCAAAGTTTGTAAACGACTTAAGAGACAGAATACTGCAGAAGTCTGTTAACGTTAAAGGAACACCAGCAATTGTTTCTTCTTCTAAATGCAGAGTAAAAGGTGTAGATTTAGCTGAAAGAAGTGAAAGCAGAGGGTGTGAAAGACGAGAAAAATAGGTAGGAAATCCAAAGCCGGTCATAAAGGAGCAGATGGGCAAGAATATCATAAAAATACAATGATTCGAAATTGCTGAGAATCAAAGGTAATAGGGTAACTATCAAAGCTTCACTTTAAAGTAGACCATCCCTCAGATCTTACCAGAAGATAGCAGCGGGCGAAAAGGGTATTTCAACTAACAACAACAACACAATGGCAGATAAGGATTATATGTAGATTAACTTTTTCATTCAATTAGTCCTGGTAAGCCCCATAGATTCCCTCCTGTTTGTGACTTAAAAGAGGGAAAAGCAAGGGTAACTAAAACTAGAACAAAAGGCACGTGCTTTTAGTACAATGAAGGATCAATGGCAAAGATGAAGGAGAGCAAACGGATAGATGGGAAATTGATGGAGACAGTAGTCCACCAGCACAAGGTACACAGTCAAGAGCAGAGCAGATGGAGGAACCTTTGATGGCCCCTATATAGCAGTTGAGTATATCTCTATGTAAGGACATGATGACTAAATTCGAACTCTCCTAATATAATCAAAAGGAGATTCTAACCACTTCTTGTAGGGTTTGAGAAGCAATTATATAAATTATCACGGAGGGTCAAAGTGCTAGAAGAGTCTGCACACGCAGCAAAGGACACTATAATAACAAGCATTTGCAATGCAATAGGTTTCGCATTTACGAGAGTTTGAGCTATTGGCATTGTAAATGACAATGCCTTTTATTTAGGTGTTTTGAAAACCTGTAATGTGGTGCGTAAACACAAATTCTTTACGAGAAGTAAGGCTGGCAGTAACTGCGTCTCTTTTACCGCCAGCCTTGCTTCTGGTAAGCATGTACTACAAGTACAAAGAGGCACAGTTACTGCCAGCCTTGTTTGTTATAAGAAACGCCTATAAGTACAAAGTGCGTGTTTACACAATACTTGCAGGTTTTCAAAACACATAAATAAAAGGCATTGTCATTTACAATGCCAAAAGCTCAAACTCTCGCAAATGCGAGACCTATTGCATTGCAAATGCTTGTTTATGATATCACCACGCTATAGATTGCTGTCTCTTTCCAGATTTGCTGCCAGGTAACTTTCCGCCTGCCTTGAGAAGAATGGCGGGAATGCCAGAGGCCCCTTTGCCATCGTGAACATGTGGGAATACGCAGGACTCTGACAGGGAGGTTCGTAGCTCCAACCTGCTGGAAGCTTCCGTTGGACTCATGGGGCTCGCATATCTGGAACAGGTGTGCCTGGGAATGCCCAACCTTGGCTCATTCTTGGAACTCTGAAGGGGAGAAGGGCATGCCTCCTGTGAATGGGGGCGCATGCTGACCTCTGCAAATGTAGTGCCCCCACATGGCTGCATTATGACACACAAAATATTGATGGCAAAGAAGCGCGAGAGGTGGCTAACGCACTGCTGTTTTAGTAATATAGTGAGTACAAAATAGTGCGAAAACATCCTCTAAGAGCTGTAGCACAAAGGCATTCACTAATAGTAAGATTACTGTCATGTACCCACCTCCATCCACACCTCCCTGCGGCCCTTCATCTTGGAGTTTAAACCCCCGATCAGAGTACAGCATAACTGTTCTTCAGGCAACATTCACAGAGAGAGATAACCTGTTGGTAGTCTCTGCAGAGAGGCCAAGGATTAAATGTGCAGTGTGAAGAGATTGAGCGTGTTGGATGCATGAGTAGCTAAAGGTGGGGACATTGTTACAAGATGGCATAGCCACACACAGGTATGCAGTGTGAGGACAGAGTTGGCACTGGGCAACGGTGTAAAGGGCTGGTTGTGGTCGGCAGTATCAGCAGATTCCACTGGTGGAAAGTGTGAGAAACTGGAGTTTGTGAATTGTGAACAGGGTGTTAGTAAACATAAATTACTGACGGAGGGGTGACAGTAACACACACACTACGTGCATCTCAGCACCTGTTGTAGCTGATTGCAGTTGGCCGGTCCTGGGCCAGGTAACCACTTCCCTGCATGTCTCCCAGGTCATGTTTTTTTCCAGACTGTGTACTTTTTCACCTTCCTTATTAGTCAGTGACAGACAATAACACAGGGCCAACAAGGGAGCCGTTTTAATGTCTGTGCTTTGCACTGACAGGACCCTCCTCAAGTAAAGCAAATATGTGCTAGTTAGCAGCAAGAAAGGACTTTATAAGGTGGCAGATCACTTTGATAGCCAGAATTCTAAGCGCTTTGCTTTTAAGGTATTCATTAATGTTATAGTGAGCAGCGATAGCTGGATTTAATAATTCTAATAATGAAACAGTTTGCGGGTCCCTTTTAAGTTAAAATCGCTGGGTGTATGTCTGAAGCAGTGACACAACACATTAAGCCAGCTGGCATGTAGAGGGTGGACCCAGGGTGCGGGGGTACTAGTCATGTCAGCTCTTAATGTGACCAGGGTTTACTACGGGAGTCCCCACACTTGATCAGTGAAAAAATTTCAAAAAAATGCAAATATACATTTTGTTAAAAGTAATTATTTTGGAAATAACCTGCTGTAGAAACTCCACTACCAGAGGGATCAACGTTCATTCTACATTGTGCCCAGTCACGGCTCGCAATACTCGAGGGTGGGGGGGTGGGCGTTTTGCACGGGGGTTCATGCAGGGGGGGGTAAAAGAAAAAAACTTACCTGAACGGGTCCGCGCGCCGTTTCTGCTCCTGGGCCGTGTCCCGCGTTTGGCATTTTGCTGCTCCTGAACAGGAACAGGCATGCTCCCTCCCCTCCCGTAAGCCAATCACAACACTGCAATGGCAGCGTTGTGATTGGTGCGGACAGCTCCCAGCCGAGCGCCTGTAGGGAGGCCATTTTCTCTATGTAGGCTGCATGCAGCCTACATAGAGAAAATTTAGAGTGCGCATGACTGGTTTGGTCGGCCCCAGAAGGCCGACCAAACAGTCAGGGCCAACAACAGTGGACAAGCCACTCCTCCCCAACCTGCCCACCCACCCGCCCCCAACCAGGCATACCCTCCCGCCCGCCCCCAACCAGGCATACCCTGCCTTCTGCTTTCTCGCAGTGCGAGAAGCAGAAACATAAAATGGTATTTAAAATACCATTTTATGTTTCTACTTCTCGCACTGTGAGAAAGCAGTGGGGCACAGATTGTGTAAGTTACGGATTCTCAAAAAATACAAACGTGTAAAATAAACCAAAATAAACATTAACGCCCGTATAAAACTACAACAATTAAATGTAATGATAAAATAGTTTTAAAACCGGAATAGATTACAGTGGATTTAGACTGAATGTTTAGATCAAAGGGGCTGCATGAGAATGGGCACCAATTGCACAGTGTCCAGTTCGAATTTGAACCTGCAACTGAAGGTAAAAGTGAGTATAAACCTTGCAGTTACCTCAGTGATTTAATTGTTCATCACCTCATTACTATACAATAAAGCTTCTAACTATACATAAGCATGGAACTATGCGCAATGTATAGCAAAGCCTCAGTGCAGACTTACCACATCACACCGATCTCTTTCAAAAGAGCAGACGGAGACAGACATGAACAGCACACACCATGCTGTTCATGACAGGATGAGGTCCAGAGAGCTCAGAAGTCAGTGTGGAGCTTACACACATAACCTAGGAAGGCGCATGTCCTGACTGGAGAGAAGCGAATCTGGAGCGGGAGTGCAAGAAAGAGGAATATTCCTATATTGTTTATTCAGACTAAGATAAGGGGCTGACACAGAGCTAGCAGACTGCCGAGGGAAAAAACAGATTCAGCAGTATGTTCCACCGAAGAGGGTGAGTGGCGCATCAGTAAATTCCACTCTGCTGACGGCAGGTGGAGTTTTTGCCAAACTCTTTGCTCCAAGTAGAGCACAGAGTAGCAAAACTCCGCAAACTCCGCCACCAGAGAGGAGTTTACCACCCACTGCTAGTGTGAACTCTACAGATGTGGCCAATGTGGCCTTAGGAGTGAACAGTTCCCTGGGGAAGGTGATAGACCATGCCCTAGGCTCCATCAGTTGGGAGGTAGATGGAGAGGATGAGCTGGTGGGCCCTGAGGGTGTGAGGCATCACTTTCACCAGGTTGAAGTGAACAGGATCCCTTTTGTTAATATCCGTGAATATGATGTCATTGTACACCATGAAATGTGCAGGCCCTACAGCAGCAATATCAGTAAATGCAATATCGATGTACGCCGTAAACTATGCACGCATAAACATGTCAAAAATAGTAAAAAACTGTATGCACAACAATGAGAATATTGGTAAAAATAATATCAATAACCGCCATGTTTTATCCACACACAGCTGCGCGTTCATATCATTGTTGTTGAATTCACTTGAGATGACCTCCCCATCAACCCTGAGTCAGAGATACGTGGTCAGACACGCACTGTGATCCAAACCCAGTCCTACCGATTCATAGGTCACAGGTGGGGTTTCATTCAGCCTGAAGACAAAAGCGCAATTTGGGAAAAACCTGTGCGATCCTCCAGATAGGCAGCTACACCTGGCCTAACGGCTAGGGCGGTCGACCTCGAATCTGGGGAACCGGGTTCGAGTCTCGGCAATGACTTTGAACATCCTGTGATTCTGGGCAAATCACTTAATCTCCCCGTGCCTAACAAAAAATGAATGTGTCCTCATGTAACGCAACTGGTGCTATGTAAAGCGCTCTGATACCCGATACCTTCGGGTCAAGTTCGCACTATATAAAACTCCGTAAAAAAAAAAACAGGTCCGAGGAAATTGAACTTCATAAAATACGCTTGGCCAAAAGCTCACATTCCCAAAATACCACAAAGTTAGATGCCACATGTAGATAGCAACACTCAGCCAATCAAGTCACAGCATGCACACCACACATAGTGGTCATACACTCCTCATGCCAGGCATCTGGACCCATACACACAAGCCCACACTAGGTCTCCCCGAGGTCAAGAGCCACCTGTGTCCAACTTATCAGATGGTTGTACTTATAATTTATGATTAGGCCCAGACCCACATGCTCTAGTAGAATGTGTAATTGATTTATTGTACTTCAAGAAATTGTATAAAATGAGGGCCAAAACCTTTGTACATTGAGACTCTCTTCAGATGCTACTCTGTCCATTCTCTCCCTGCCACTGTGTTTAATTATAAAATGCGGGCCAAAACCTTTGTACATTGAGACTGTCTTCAGTGATACTCTGTCTATTCTCTCCCTGCCACTGTGTTTAATTAAACCAACATGTTCCTCTTTTGCCAAACACCTCTTGTCTTTCCATTTTTTTCAAGGTAAATTCATATCTGAGCACCATTTTTACTACTCTGAGGGACACTGGATGCAGCCAAACCAAGGTAGTGTAAAGGCTGGTTTTCCCAGCACAATACACCGGAAGCTGTATGTATTGCGCCATAAAAAAATGCATTTTGCAGTAATCTTTTTGTTTCTGGTTGTGTTTGCTTTTTCTTCTTTTGTTCAGTGATTTTTCTGGTTAACCATTAAGAAATATTGGTTTCCAAATCTACTAAGCTACCGACAGGACTATTTTGTGTACTGTACTTTAAAAAGTTGGCAACTAGTTGGTGCCTGCAGCTTATTCCTGGATAACATGACTGTGTGTAGTTGGCAGTTGGTCTTTGTATAATCCTCCCGAACAGCCACACAATAAAGGGATTAAGTGTGCCTGGATGAGGCATCAATGGCCAGATTTGGGGGCAGAGCTGAGCACAGCCCCACTTGTAAGTCAATAGGCTGTGCCCTGCCTTCACACAAAGAATTTCACACTAGCTCAATTTGCCTGCATCCAGGCTGGAGCCAGGGCAGGGAGGCAAGATAGTCCAATCACTTTTCAAAGAGAATCTTAAGAAACTTCTCCTACTTCAAAGAAAGTACCATATATCAAAATAGGACCCTTAGACCCAATCTTCAGTTCATTTTCTGGACCTGTGGAAGGACTCTCAGAGGGCTGCCTGATGATGTGGCCTTCTGGGTACTTCAGAATACTGTTTTGCTGTACCTAGAAGGACTGCTCTGTGGCCTGAAGCCTGCCTTGAACTCTCAGAAGCCTCCCCTGCTGCTTGAGCCCTGTTCCACTGCTTGAACCCAGGACTAACTGAGTTACCTCGAGATCTAGGTGGCTGGCCTCCTGATTAGAGCCTCAGGAACAGAAAAGGCTCAAACCATCTTGAACCCAGACCTGGATTTATTCTGAGTGAGTCCTGACCTGCCAAATGGTGCCTCTCCAGTGTCAGGGCCCCAGCCACTGCGCTACCCTCTATGAGTGTTTATGATCCCATCCAGGCTGATTCCCCAGATTGACACTTTCATTTCTTGGTTTGGTTTGCTCTTCTTTTTTCCCCTGATAACATAGTGGGAATCATTTGCCTTGTCATTCACTTAGTCAGAACTGTCTACATGATCACTGCTTGTTTAAAATCATCCAGAACATTCACAAAGCCTAACAAAAGCAACAGGTGCACCTGGTAATATTTAGAACTAATTGTTTTGACCTTTATGAACACTCCCAAAAAAGTATCTGCACCAGCAGGTGTTGCCAATTAACCTCACATGGATAATCAGCTCACTGACAACAACATTTCCTGCTCAGACACTGCCTGTAGCCTTGCCCCGTTGAACTTTACCTTCTCAGACATTTTTTCATCAAATTTCTTTTAGGTCCAAAGGTAAGCAAAGACCAGGCCCTGTCCACTCCTGGTATCTGAACTGCGCTCATTTGCGGTCGGCCATAAATTTCGACTTCACCCTAATCTCACAGGACTAAATGTTCGTGGTTGCTTCTTTGAATTTTTAGGCCCTAGTTCCCATCTTAAACTATAAAAATTCATAACTCCTGCTCTGTGAATTGGTTTTTAGTCGTTTAGATTTCAAATAATTTACTAAAACACACTCTGTCTTTCCAATTAGGTGTGGGATTGTTCTTGTGTTGGTGTTTTCACTTTATTGTTGTTTGTGTACTGCATAAATACTTTACACATTGTCTCTAAGTTAAGCCTGACTGCTTTTGTGGCAAGCTACCAGAGCGTTAAGAACAGGCTAATTTAGCAACTTTAGTGGTTCACCCTGACAGGGATTATGGCTGTTGCTTGAGCAGGGTTTCCACCCTACTAAAAACCACAACTCAATTTCTTACCGACAGGTATTAACTAAGTGGGGTAGAGCACTTCTCCCTCCTTGAGTCGCTCTGTCACCATCAGTTGGTTGAGGGACTGAAAGTCCTTAGCCTCCATCCCTCTTATCCACTCATTCCAATCCCTCAATACCCTATGCAACCAAGTTTCAAATGGGGCTCCATCCACGTTCTTGCAGTTGTGGAACCCCTGAAGGTACTGAGCTGGCTTCAGCTCAAACTGCCTAATTAGATCTTCCTTCATTCGCTCATAGACCATTTGGTCTGCCACAGGCATTTTTCTAATGATGGCTGTCCCTTCCACTGGCATATGCCCCATTAAGGCAGATGCCTTTCATTTAAGGCCTGCACCCTACAAGCACCTTCAAAGCTCACAAGCCATTCCAAAATTTCCTGACCTTCCGCATACACATGCACAAGACCTTTTGAAATCTTGGCAAAAACGTGACCTGAACTGGATGTAGAGTCATGTTTCCCAGATGGAGTTGTAATTGCTGCCCTTCTAAATTTCTCTCTCTCAAGGGCTATCCTTTCCATTTCCATTTCTCTTTCCGTTTCCTTCTGTTTCTCCTCCCACTCTCTCTGTATTTCCTCACTTTCTCTATGTTTTTCCTTCTTCTCTTGCAATTCTTTTTCCTGGGCCCATGCCTTCTATCACTCCCACCTCTTCTCCTCTTGTTCCCAGCGAGCTAGTCTTAACTTCTCTCTCTCAAACTCTCTGGCCTTCTCATCTTCTTCAGCCTTAGCTTTCAACCCACCAATGGAATTTATTCCTGGAACTGGTGACAGTGGTACACTAGAAATCTGAGGTGGTGTACACATCTGAGGTATTCTAGAAACTAAAGGTAGTGAGTGTCTTGGTGAAACTCTGGAAAATGCACACTCTGTGTGTGTATGGGATAGATCTGTCCTAAGGGTATCCTAGAGACTAAATCCACAATGTTCTTTTCCTGGATTCCTACCATGTTTCCCAATAATTATTGTAATGATCGGTACTAAGGGTACGATCAAAAAGAAATAAACAGATGGCAGTGGGTACTATGATTCAATCATCCTTAGTAGTGCTGTCTAATCTACTCCAGCCAACCCTTGCAGTAAGTCAAACACTGTGCAAGGACAGTCATTGGTACTGCAAGTCAGCACCACAGTAATCAATGGGCATAGGGAATATCCCTAACAACTGCTACAGAAAAATAAGGAAAAAGGTAAAAGTATTTTTATGCTTTAAAAATATTTTTTTTCATTTTAGTGAAAAGGCACGCATATAACTGTAAATGTAGGCTTTATTTTTAGACTATACATATAGGAGCAAGCATTCATTTACATTGAACACTCCTGAAAAATACAGGGCTGTTAGGGATTCGCAAGTTATGTATCCTCATAAACCATCACCAGATAAAAGTGAGATTTTCTACAACATCAACCAATCCCACACAGCCTCCTGACATAAGAAAGCAAGTCACAGAACAAATCATTGTTTCATCATCTCTGAGAATGCCTTTGCTGTCTTGCCCTTCATTTTAAGAAACAATTAGTTGAGGAGTAGAGAGGGGATATACAAGTAGTGAATCAACATCTTTAGAATGGTCAGGGAAGCAATAAATGCTTGATAACTGCTTGTATCCACATATGATTTTTGATAGAAACTGAGAGGAGAAGCCCTTCTTCACCTCAAGCCCATGTCCAGGTCATCTCTGCACTGGATCTTTCTAGATGCTCAGTGGAAAGAATGTGGGCATCTCAAAAGCAAGCCAATTAAACTTCTTGAAACAGTGACTGAGATGCGTCAGCAGCAGACTACATATTATATTGCCATTCCATAGAAAATTATCTTCCTCAAGTTCTAGCCCGGTGAATTTTAGGGATGCTGGCTAAATGGCCATGAGATGACCGTAGAACCTTGGGCGGGGCGTAAGCGCAGATCCTCCATCTCAGGTACAATGCTCCTTTGGCATGAAGGGCTTTATGAACTAGGACCAGTGTCTTAAAAATAATTCTCTTTTTAATGGGGAGCCAGTGGAGAGCTTTCAAATGCGGAGTCATATGGGTTCATGGGGCAAGATTAAGGATTATTCTGGCCGCCGCATTTTGGACCACTTGCAGACAACTCAAGATATTCAGGAAGACCCAATCAAAGTGCATTTCCATAGTGAAGCCTGGAAGTAATCAGGACCTGGATCACGTTATCCTAGTTTCAACAGATAGGAGAGGTAAAAGGTTTTTTAGAGAGCATAGCAGCCCAAAACAAGAGCCTACCAGAGCCTGAATTTGAGGTTGGAAGGACAGGGCACTGTCATTCTTGACTCCTATGTTTTTACCAACCTCTGTTGAGTGCCGGGGGGAGGAACATCAATTGGGGTGGAATCTAAGAACACAATCTCCGTTTTGTTGCATTGCATTTTTATTAGTTGGTGGATAACCAGTTGAGGCAAGATTTAATAACTCCTCCATCAAATTCTGCCCCTTTGTCACATGTGAAAAGCAACTGAGTATCATCAGCGTATAATATTACTTTTACCCCCAGTGCCCCAGCCATGACGGCCAAAGGTGTAAAATAGGCATTGAATAAGGTGGGGCTCAATGCTGAGCCCTGAGGTAATTCAACTGCCAACTCACAGATTGGGGTTGAAAATGGGGGAATCCACACTTCTTGACTTCTGTTGTTCTGTTGTTCAAGGCCAAATCTCCAATCAATAGATTGTAAATGGGCCAACAATCTTTCATGGGGAACCGTATCGAAGGCCACAGATAAATCCAACATAATCAAAACGGCCTTGCCCCCATTATCTAATGTGCCTTTAATGTGGCCAACTACTTCTAGCAAAGCTGTTTCCGTACTACAGTTGGCTCTAAAACCCTACTGACTAGGATGCAGAAGATTGGTACTTTCGAGGTAACCTGAAATATGGGAGTTAGCATATTTTTCTAATACTATCGAAAATTCCAGAAGAATGGAAATTGGCCTGTAGTTGACTTTGGCTTTAGGATCAGCTGTGGGCTTTTTAGGTAGGGGCAGAATTTTGGAATGTTTCCATCGATAGGCATCATTCCAGAAGACAATGATGCATTCAAAACTTGATTTACAATTGAGCCACTTTTGCAAGTAAGCTGGGTGAACAAGGATCAGACGGGGACCCTGACTTAAGACACTTGATGGCCATCAAGGATTCATCTATCGAAATGGTTGGAAAATTACAAAAAGTGGGCGACTCTGAGGTGATAATTCTGTGGCAAGGCACCTCGCAAGAACTATCAGCAGCTTGAGAAACACTCAAAAGACTTGCTTGGATAGTGGTTATTTTATCATAAAGTACACTGCCAACTGGTCACACCAGTCAGCAGAAGATTGGCGGCATCTGGTAGCATCATCAGGATTCAGAAATATTTTAACAATTTTGAAAATATCTTTAGATTTGTTCCCTGATTCTTCAATTTTCTTCTCAAAGAAAGATGTTTTCACTAAATGGACCTGAGAGTAATAGTCTTTTAGTGTTGCCCTAAAGGTGTATTTGTCAGCCAGATTATATATTTTCTGCCATTTCCTCTCAAGTCGTTTACAATGTTTTTTACAAGTCCTAAGATTCTCATTAAACCAATGGGCTGACTGTTTAGTTCTGAGGTATTGTAGTGTGGAGAGTGGAGCTAGGTCACTAATTCTGCTAAAAATGCAATCATCCATGCACTCTGCGTCTAATTCAGGATCCCCAGATAGAGAGGAGGATCTGCTTCAAGGGCACTGCAGAGGCCTATTAGAAGAACTTTATGTAAGGCTCTAGCCATGGTCCAAATTTCTTCAGAGGGAATCTGATTGTGGTTAGATTATAATGATTTGAACCTAATTAGATGGTGATCCGACGATACTAATGGTAAAGGTTCAAACAGCACATTCTTTACATTGGAGAAGATTTGGTTCTATATATGTACGGCCTAGTGGGTGGGTTTGAGCACCTGTTGGGCAAGACCAAGGGAGGACAAAGTGTCTGTAAAGGAGACTAACTCTGAATCTAAAGGTTTGTCCATATGGAGGTTGAAATCACCTAACACTAAAACGTGTGCATATTTAAGGGACCAAGGAGCCAAGATATTATTTAGTAATCTCAAGAAAGGGCCGGCATAACCAGGGGGTCTATAAATTAGAGCCCCTACCACGGTCTGCTGAAAAGACAGGAAGCAACAGAAGCTCAGCCTTTCGGCTCCATCTAGTTCCCCCAGGGAGAAAGGAACATAATTGTACTCACTTTTATGACTCTACCCTTAGGGCGGTCCTTCCTAAGGATTTTATATCCCAGAGAATTGGCTGTGGCTAATGTGAAATTTGAGAATTCTGTAAGCCACGTTTCTGTTTAGAATCGGAGATCTGGTTTTAAATCATCTAGTAGCACGAAAATATGCATATCATGCTTCTGCAAAGAGCGGACATTCAGAAGAACCACTGAAAAATCCCCCTGAAACTGACCTAATTCTTTGGGTATAAGTGGCAGATTTACTCTTAACTGAGACTTGAGAGGTCCAATGGCAGTGTGTGCAACAAAAGTCAGTATTTACTATATTGGAAGGAAAGTGGGGTGTGCAATACAACTTTGGGGCAAGGCTGCACAGGGTAGTGCTTTCATAGGTGACCCCAGCATCGCCTTCTGTTTTAAAACTGGCAGAATCGCTGGCACTGATTTAATGCCAGATTTATTTTCTTGCGGATGGAGTATTTACTATTGGCCTTATTGAGAACTTTACGTCAGCCAGGTCGTGAACACTCTGCCCGTCAGATTTATAAATGATGGCCAAACAGGCGACCATTTATAAAGGCATTGGCAGGAACCATCGTCATGACGGTCCTATCCATACATTTTACTGATTGTTACAGGGCTGTGTCCGAAGGACGTAGCCCTGTAACAAACAATAATCTTTTTTTCTTTCGAAATAGAAAATCCCAAAATGGGATTTTCAGTTTGTAAAGGAAAAAAGGAATGCTCCCCTCGCCATGGGAAGCTTCTCACATGCCAGAGGAGCATTAAAGAGTTTTTCTGTTCCTTACCACCAGGTTTTACATGGAGGTAAAAAAAACTGTAAAAAGTGATTATTTGTCCGCCTATCCGCATTGGGTGGGTAGACATGTAGTAATTTCTCTAACGGCCCTTGCTTCCCAGGTCCGTCGGAGGGGGCTAATCAGGTGTTAATCAGGGCAGACACAAAGTAGTCTCTGCTGTGATTAACCTGAAGGTCCGCCCATATTTAAATGCTGTGGGTGGATCGCATTCTTGGCAGTAATGATACTCCATCACTGTTGCAATGGAGCATCCTACCAACAAGAATTAAATTGGACCCTAAATCATTTTATCTCACACACCAACAAAATAATATATATTATCCACTTAAACACATTTCTATTTTTTTCCAAACTTCAAAGGAATTTGTAACATATATTATTTAAATTTCTGACTCCTCCACCAACAACATTGTTATACAAATATGGGTAAATGCCCTTTAACCAGCTAATAAAATGTAAAAGCAGTGATGGATCCCAATACATTGTGGACACATTTCAGTGCTAAGATTGTTCAGTCTACCTTCTTCAGGACACAATACATATAATCATCTGATTTTAATTTTGTATTCAGGTTCACAAAAAGCCCAGGATCAAAATACATTATCTGCTCCCCAATCCAATCCAAGGAAGGAAAAGAGAACAAACACCACAAAGTACAGGCTGACCATCATTGAGACGTGCTGCATCCTACATCCTGGATTGCAGCCATTTTGTCTTGTTGGGAGACCCACCCCTCCTCACCTGCTAGTGTTTCCTATTATGTTTTAAAATTCAGGAGGTCTGCTCTCACCCCACAATCCCAAATGAATGCACCTACGTTGGAGCTCCAGGTGATCCTAATGTTAGACCATAAGGATTGACATTAAATTTTGGCCACCGCCCAGAGTAACTTGTTGGATACACTTCCTAGGTTTGGGGACAGACTTTACATTTCTGTTAGATATGGGGCCTTTAAATTGGATTTCAGCTTTAATTTGGGACTGATGTACTTTTATTGGTACTAATTTTATGTAGATGATTTGCATCCCTATTTCTCTATGGAAAAATCCCAGATCTTCAGATGGGCTATTTTTTCCATTGCCCTCTTCGATCCAAGTTGACTCTTCCTCCCTGGACTCCAGTGCTATTTTTTTTTTTTTACCAGTCTACTTTTATCTCAAAACATCACCAAATATGCTGTGTGTTTTTCAATCAAAAATGTATATACAAAATAATTTATTTTCACAACTAACATGGATGTATTGATGCTCTTTAGTATGTGGGCATACCTTGAGATATATGTGAGAATGTTGCATTATGGGGACAAATGATCCAAACTTTACTGAAAATGTTTATTACTAAAAATGTTTTAATATAAAGAGTGGTGGGATGGGTGATTGCATAATTAGGAGTGTGCTGTTTGAGGACGGATCAGTGAGTGGTGGATGAATTGTTTTTTAGAGTTGGTGGTTACTGTCCAACCCCATGGGGGGTGTCACCTGCATGACCAGCTATACAATACTGGGCTCATATTACATTGAGGATATGGCTGTAAAGTCGGAAGAGGTGGGTCTTTGAGGGGAACAGATGGGTTCTTGGAAGGGTTTTTTATGTGTTGGGCCTTGCATGTTGGAGTTGATTCCCTGTTTACATTGATACGTCACTTGGCCTGCATTTTGAGACCGCCACCTCTGTGAGATTGCCCGTATCATATGCAAGACAAGGCATGTTGCCTTACATCTTCCTAGCTCAACAAACAGAGATGTTCCTGGTGCAACTTCTATGTCTTGGAGATGTATCGTAATGTTCTCCAAGATATGGGTCTACCTCTCAACCAACCTCAGGTTGTCTTCCTGGTGGGTAGCAATGTTACACAGGGTCTATCTCATATGATGAATATCCCCCTACAAGGGGAGCGGGGCTAGAAACATTTATCTTATCTGATTTTTCCATTCTAAAAGACAACTCATGCCTGGTTGTCTGATAAATCCACTCATTGTCCATTATGTAGTGAAATATCATCTGGATGACTGCTGGAGGGAGATACTTGATGGGGGAGATGTCCTCCTCAGCATTTGTTTTTATCTCCCTCAGAAGATTCCAGAGTTGCACCAGAATTGGCAGGGTGGAGAAGGTAGTCAACCGTGGTACCTGTAGGCTGTGGCTGGTAAAGAAGAGTCTGAGATAATCAGAGCAAACATTAAAGACTTTTTAACTATTGCCTGGAGACTTGCAATCCATAGGAGATCCCTAGGAAAGAGACTGCTGGTGTATTTTAGATGTTCTTCTATGTGAACATCTTCCTCTTCCTCTTCAGCAAGGAATGTCAAAGAGAAGGTTGCTTGCAGGACTATGGCAGAGAGGATGTGGCCTAACAGCTAGGGCAGTCGATATCAAATCTGGGGAAATGGGTTCGAGTCTCAGCAATGACGCTCAACATCCTGTGATTCTGGGCAAATCACTTAATCTCACCGTGCCTAACAAAAATGAATGTGTCCTTGTGTAACCCAACTGGTGCTCATGTAAAGCGCTCTGATACCCGATACCTTCGGGTCAAGTTTGCGCTATATAAAACTCTGAAAAAAAGGCTTTTCTGGCAGAATTGCAAATCACCCTCAACTTGTAAATGGTATGTCAACATTGACAGACTCTTGGGTCATAGGAGCTACAAGAAAATGGCATTGTACTTTGTAAGTTTGGCATGAGAGATTATGCCTATGCCAAAATCAAACATATTGCACATTAGCTTAAAGTAACAGATGACACTTTAGCATAGACAAAAAAGATACATTAAATTTTATTATTCAGTGTTATGTGCCCATAAAAATGTGTTATATCCGTGTCTTATCTGCTAGTGCCATGGATGCTTCCTTTGTGGACAGACCCCCAGATGACAGCTGCCGAACAAGTGTCCTCAAAAATGGCAATGCATGTCATGTGTGCTGTGATGCAGCAGGTGGGATAAAAAAGTAAACATAAACTTCAAAACTGGACAGGGGAACTGTGATAGATGACACAAATGGTATCAATGCAGACAAATTTAAAAGCGATACATGTCATAATTCTGTCACAGGAAGACATTTCACAATGGACAGGCAATTTTTAGAAATGACAAAAGAGGAAATAAGAAACCTTATGGTAAGAGACTTACCTGAATGCTGGATGGCAGATGGCTAATTTATTGCTAGCAGGATGTCCCCTCATGGTTTGTGATGTATTAGGCAAGTTTTGACAACAAGAACCATTATACCACTGCAGCTGCAAAGGAAACCGTAGACAAAGTAAGGAAATAATTCAAAGCAAAACTTATATGTAGAAACATGTTTTGTTACACTGTACACAAAGGCCAAAAGAGTCCTATTCTGGTTGACATTTACTGGGATAAAGGTGTCAATTGTAGGCATATATTAACATGATGTTAGCCAGTAGAGAGTGTTAGTTGCTGTGACAATAGACATATCATTCAATGATTATCTGCAATTAGAACAGGGATGGATTGAGTTGGTGACAAAAGACATACACATAGGTGTACCGATAAGTAGCAAAATGGAATGATTTATTTTGTGACTTTAAGACACAGATATCAGACATAATACCTTCACTGATTAGACCTCTTTTGAGACATCCTGAGCAAGGGGTCCCTAATGAGTGGTGGGGTAATAGTTTCAATATCCTGATACATAAACAAAGATAAAACTAGTTAGACAAATGACAGCTAAGCAAGTAGTTGGCTTACCAGGCTCTACCATCTCTCTGGTATGTGTGGTCAGTCCACTGGTTGGCACAGTTGTTGCAGCAGAGAAACAGAAGGATAGGATGACATAACAGGACCTTTAAAGTAAAAAAATATATATAATATGGATAGGCATACTTGAGGCATATTCTAGTAGAATATAAGTATGTTTAATGTACATTGACTCAACATAGATGAAGCAGATACATTAATGGAAATATTGTGGTATGACAAACAAAGGTATACCATTTTCAAAAGTTTGGCTGTCATATTGATAGCAGTATAGCATACATGTGTGGGGGTCAGCATGTGTTTAGATGTGGAGCCTGGTTGATGCCTTGCCACAGTGTGGGTTTCTCCTGCTGCTTTGGCTGTTGCAACCAATAAAATTGATATTGAGATGGTTTGAACGTGTGCAGGTATGTATAATTAATTAAATCTAAAGAGGAGGTGGGTAAAGCTGAGTGTAAGTGGCATGTGTGGGATGTGTGGCTATACATGAGAGAGAAGGAGAATGGAATGAGTGGGAAATAGTAATTTATTTGAAAGATAAGGTGGTTTTGGTTCTCAGCTGGCCTGATGTTGGAATCTCCTTGAACAGGCAGGTCATATAACAGGTGGGGTAAGATTGAAAGAGAACAGGGTCTCCCTCCAGGAAGACCCTTTACCACCTATATCTGGGCAAACGTCTCTGTGACTCGCCTCTTCATCATACACCTTTCTGTTTAAATCCCCACTGTGTCTGTCAGCTCCAGACACAGTGGGGATCTCTTGAGTTACTTGCATGTAAACAAGAGGCCCATGTAGTTTCTGGTAAAGATCTACAACAAAGGTCAGTACAAGGTCTGTTTCTTTCTCAGAGAATTTTCTCTTCTTCCTGAGTGGGATTGGCTGTAGAGACTTAGCATAAAAGTCACATAAAAAACAGAGCCATGGTGAGGGTTGTATTTATGTGCTTGCAGGGTTAATGTAATGTTGCCAGGTGTGTGTGATTTAGGCCAAGTGAATGTTATTTCCCTGCTTTCTTTTCTAGTGATAGCTTTCCATAGCATGTGACTGAAGTTTGGTCATAACTTAATTTCAGTGGTAAGAGTCTCTACACTCACTTGAAAGGAAGCGGAGACTTGTAATCCTGGGAATGGTGAATCCCATCAGGACGGAGATTTATGCCCAGTCGTAGGCAGAAATCTCTGTGTGCATAGATCAGCGCATATGTATTTCCCTATGTGAATAGGGCCCACAATTCTCTCATCCTAACCTTTTAACTATAGCACAAACTAGCCCAAACTAACACTTATACAACATCTTACAAATTAACAGACACATGCAAAGTGCTTTGAAATATTCACAATGTTCTCTAAAAAAACATAAAACTAACAACATATCAACACTTTTACAACAACCACTCTCTACTCTAGAAAAGTAACACAAAACAATCTAAACATACTAAGACTTCAATTTTACTTTAAAAATAACAAAAAGAAGAAATAAACATTTCTCCTAAAACTAATTTTTTATTTGATTTGTAAAATCGCCACACATTGCCTTGTAAACAGGAACATATCTTGAAAATGTAGCAAAAAAAAAAAAACAGCTCATTGACAAAGTATATGCAGAAACCATAATACTTGTGAACTATCACAAGGACTCCTGTTGTGGGTTTTAATTTGCCTTGGAATCGACATATCTTGAGATTCTGCCTATGCCTACTGGGGGTGAGAATCCAGGGCCATATGTACAAAGCATTTTTCAGGTCGCAAACGGGCTGAATCGTAGAATTGGCCCATTTGCAACCGGAAAGATGCTTTTTGGAATGTTCAAATTGTAATTTGGTAACTTGAAACTGAATTGCAATTTGAGTTTTTTGATTTGGTATTTAGAAGGGGCATGTTTAGGGCATCTCTTTCAAATACCGAATCGCATTGGTATGTACAAATGTTTTGTGACCGAAATGCGTTTGCAAAACATTCACACTTTACCGCCAACACAAAGTTAGTGATAATGCATTCACAAATTAGAAGGGGTCCCCAGGGGATCCCTTCCCCTTTGAGAATGTTGGGAAACCATGTTTTAAGAACAGGCAATGGTTCCACGGGCCACTGCCTGCTCTTAAAAAATTAAAACCACACATTTAATTTTTTATTGTTGAAACTCCTCCCGTAGTCCTTTAAGGAAAACGGGTTGCATTTAAAAAAACTTTATTCAAAGATTATTACAGATATGGTGATCTGCTGACCTGTGATGGCTGTTATTCCTAATGGGTCGCAAACTGCGACCTACCTCATCAATATTCATGAGGAAGGTTGATTTGCGACCCACTAGGAATTGCAAGTATGAAACAAAACGTTTCATACATAAGGAACAGCGATTTCCAAATAGCGATTCGGATAAAATCGCTATTCCTATTCTTTGTACATCTGGCCCTAGCTAGTCCATAGATAGTCAGCCTAAATAAAATGTACTGTAATGGTTTATCTTGATTTGTGTAATCCCTATTGTGGCCATGCCCATCGACAATGTTAGATGGGTAAAGTGCACCCCACTATTCTATGGAAATACCTCACCCCTGTAAGATGTAGAGTACTTCTGTGGCAGTACCTAGCACTTAGAACATTTTGTAACTGTTGTGCCCCTTGCTTCCCTTCAAGTACATTGCGGTTTTTAACCCCGCCATGGGTAGTGACATTAACAAATAAATTGCTTCTACATTATCCTCCTTATACCCCTCTCTAAACAACTCTCACCAGACACCATCTTACGGGTTGTCTTCTTATAAACAGCAAGCAAAAAGATCTCCACAAAGTGCTCCAATTGTGGAACCCCTCCAAACGTGCAGCATGACCAGATGATGAAGCATGCCACCTTTGTGGATGAGGGCCTTAGCACCCTAAACAAAGATATTTCTATAGTTTAATGTGGAATAATGTTCCAGAAAGTGTTTCTTTTGGAATGTCACACCTTTATTTCTAGTGCCATGCACCTGCCAATGACGAAATTACACCTATGTCACTTCATGGCCCCTACCAGTGTGAGAGTACCTTGTAAGATGTTATGTGGTCCCTGTCAGACGCAGAATCGCTCCTATGCCATTGCCTATCTCTTGTCAGGGTCAGTGCAATTTCCACGGCATTTAGGGAATACAATAACGCCAATGGCACGGCCTATCCACTGTCATTGGCAAGCTTCTTCTATGGCAATGCACTACTATTGTCGTGGCTGCCAAAGGGGTGACAATGCCAGCAGAGGTTGCCCCTTTGCTGACAATTTCTGGACCCTGTCACTAGAACTGTCTTGGATGTAGTAGAATATCCTCTAAGGCACTGCCCAGCTTCGGTCATCTGTAAAAGAACATTCTAGATCACGACCTGTCCTTTGCTAGTGGCATAAATCCTCCTGTGTCAAACCACTGTCAGTAGCAGACTCCCCCAATAGCACTACAGTGTCCATTTCAGTGTCATAATCTCTACTCTGACAAGAATAAGTCCTCGTAACAATACTGTCGTACTACTATTAGTGGTAGAACAACTTATATGGCTCTGGCTATGCTCTGAATATCGGAAAGTTAATAAAATTACCACCTTTTGCTTAATGATGAGGGAAGTTGGTTTATTTACAAAAAAATGAAAAACTTTTAGCCAATTAATTTGATTTTTTTTAGTAAACTACACAATTTTCTTCGGTTTTGTTTAATTTTATGGATGGGAACCAGAGGTGACACAATTCTGTGTACCAACTTTGGGACACCAACTTTGGAACAGGCGCGTCGTCTTCACTGCAATTCGGCCCAGCAATTTGCACCCCACTATATACAAAGTTAGCAAGTTGTCACTGATGTTCACTGAAAAAGCAGTAGAGGAGTATGACATTCAATAGTTCCATACCTAACCAAATCACAGGACTCGAGCAAAACAATCGGTATTATTAATGTATGAATTTATTAAGGTCTAACAGACAAGCATGTGGGTAAGCGTGTGGATGGGAGAGACTTGTAAAGGTTAAAAGAATGCACAACAAGTTAGATAGTTAAACATTATATAGTTGCTATGTAGAATATTCATTTTTCTGCATCTATATCTGCAATTTACTTTTTGCACCTGCTATCTCCCTTTGAGATATTGCTTTGGTTTTTTTCTGGTTCAGCAATCAGTTTAGGTTTAAGAACCAGTAAATTTAGTAAAGTACAAAATATTAAATCGTTTTATGTAAAATCTTTTCACGTTTTGACAGTCGATGCCAGGGTCAAGCAGAGTTCTTGTATGAAATATTTAAGTAACACATCGCACTAACCCAACCAGCATGTGGGAAATTACATTATTTCCTTGGCCATTTGAACATCAAAGGTAGCACCGGAGTGAAGGATTTTCATTAAACATAGTATTACCTAGAGTGTGTCTGGGTAGTGCACTTAAACGCATTTCTGCAGACTGTAATAATTTACAATGTGAATTGAGATTCTGAATTTTAGGTGTCAATTACCATGTTTTCTTCAAGATTATGTCTGCGTGCTACATGGTTTTCCGCTTAAATGGCATTCTGCAGAGTTAAAATAAAACACTTCAACAACACACGTTCTGTGCGAAGTATATCAGTTTAGAAAAATCCATCCACACTTTGCTAAAACACCGAATTTCATTGTGATTACTTGAATGAAATTAGGATGCGCGGTGAAAACAATTGCCAAGCGAGTGAGAAAATGCTCAATTTATGGATAATCATATGGCTTGTAGTTTGGAGCTACACAGCTGATTAACTACTTTTCACGGTGTTTTTTATTGATTTTAACATGACACGACTGTGTGTAGAATACATATAAATTTCGAATTCCTAAAAGATTCCAAGAGAACGTGTAGTGTCATGGTCACAGTTTTCGAAGAGCAGGTCTGGAAGGTCAATTCCTGGTGCCTCCTATGTGAAATAAGCAGGAATAGATGCTCATTTGTTGAAATGTGGCGTCTACGTGCAATGAAAAATTAAAAAGTGCAATTGCACTTCTTAATCTTATATTTTTTCCTCAAAGGTTGTGCGTGTTCCCCATCATGGAATGCCCTACTCACCACGAGGAGTTAATTTATTTGCATGTAATATTTTACCACACATGTGTAATATTACATGTGATCCAACAATTGATCAAAATAGAGTGTGTGAAGTTGCTAAGAATCATGGAACGCAACTCCAGTGTCTTTTGGCGTATTATTGCCACAGATAAACAGCCCACCCCTGCCCTGCTTTTTACCCCTCCATCTGTCTACATCAAGCCGCCAGCCAACAATTAAGCTGTTTACTCGCATAAAGTAGTTCTCCAGCCACTTCCTTGTGCCCACCTGCTTCAGCAAACACCCTGGCAGGATGTGAGACTGCCCAGCCCACACCCTATTGGAAACAGTGCATATGCCTCCACCCCCGCACATCACCACTAATAGACTCTCAGCATCACATCTAGTAGTTTTCTTTAGATAAGTGCAGTGAGTTTACCAACCCTGTAGTCATTCTTTCGCTTTCTTGATGTCTTGCCTATGGATTTACAAACATGACATCTTCTGTTTGAAGGACTTGTTATGATCCTTCTATTAGACCCTTTTGGGAAGTCAGGTCTGAACTAACTGTAGTGGAAGGTACTCTGTTGAGGGGTGAAAGAGTGGTTCCTCCAGAGAAATTGCATAAATGGATTATTGATTTGTGCCATGAAGGCCACTCCGGCATTGTTAGAACTAAATCAGTTGTCAAAAGACTATTCTGGTGGCCTGGAGTGGATTCACAAGTTGAAAAAAATGTAAGGAATTGCATTTCTTGTTCTACATCTGACAAATCTTTGCGGACCTTTCGTCCACCTATGAGTGATTGTTTATTACCTAAGAATCCTTGGGACACTGTAGCTGTAGATATTATGGGTCCTGTTGGTGAATTTCATTACTATCTTTTAGTCCTCATTGACTTATTCTCTAGATGGCCAGTAGTTAAAATGGTTGATAATGCTGACACTGATGCTGTTTTGGGATTTTTAGATGAAGTTTTTGTTTCTGAAGGT
This sequence comes from Calotriton arnoldi, assembly GCA_963921515.1. Taxonomy (NCBI): domain Eukaryota; kingdom Metazoa; phylum Chordata; class Amphibia; order Caudata; family Salamandridae; genus Calotriton; species Calotriton arnoldi. The sequence goes on from CAWUFW010003039.1 coordinate 397,649, forward strand.
ATTCCTTCAACTATTCTAAGTGACAATGGCGTACAATTTTTATCACTTAAAGCCAAAGATTATTTTAAGAAATTAGACATTACACATAAAACAACGTCTCTTTACAATCCAAGCGGAAATGGAATGGTGGAGAGATTTAATAGGGTCCTCAAAGGTACCATTCAATTAGCACTTAAGAGTAACCAAGACTGGTCCACTCAAGTTGGGAAGACTGTTTGGGCTTATCGCGTCACATGTAATAATGCTACAGGTTTTTCTCCTTTCGTATTAATGAGAGGTAGGAAACCACGGTCAAAGTTTACCCCAACTTGGCTTTTTCCTTCCGGCACAGAATTTTGGTCTGCTAAGGAAGTATGTGATCGCATGGAATTGGTGCACATCAAGAGTAAAGAGCAATATGATGCTAAACATGGTGTTAAAAATCCGCAAATTAAGATTGGTGACTGGGTGCAAATCAAAAAACCTAGTTGGACTCCTAAAGGGGAGAGTCAATATTTTGACCCAGAAGAAGTTGTTGAGATTCTTGTCAATGCAGTTAGGGTGAAAAGCGGAAAAGTTTGGAACTTAAACAGAGTTGCTAAAAGTAAGGCTCCTATTTCTGACAGTATTGTTAATTATGATTGGATGTTGGATGAACCCAATGAGGGAATTAGAGAAGAATTGAATAATTCTTCTGATATTTCGGGTTCAAATGAATGTAATGTGGAATCTAATACTATTTCTCCTTCTACTAGTGAAGAAGTTACTGAGTCTCTAGAACCACTAGAGCTTTCTTCCAATGTTGATGGTGAGACTAATTCTCATCATTTGAAAAGGAAAAGGATGGCTCCGTCGGGGTTGAAAGATTATATTGTTAATAACAGGTAATGCTTCTATTGTTCTTGTATTATTTTATTTATTTAATTTATATATATGTATATATATATTTTTTTCTCCTCTTGTTGTTTTCATCTTTGATTCTATTCTCTTCCTTTTGGAGAAAAGGGGATGTGTTATGGCCTCGTTCTTAGTTATTAGAATGTTATGATGTAAGACTTTGGAATGCATGATACCAGAATGTAACACATGTCACGTGGAATGTTTATGCTCAACTCTGTGGGGCAGTTGCTTGGAGTTTACTGGAGTTGTTGGTCATGCCTTTGATTGCTTCTCAACTTAATAAAGGATTACTTCAAGAATTACTCAGTGTCATCCTTTACAACAGGACTATTCAGACTTGGTCATGCCTATTTTAAACAGAGGTAAAATATATTGAAACGTAAGGTCGGGATGTAGCAGTTTTCAATGTAGTTGCATTATTCCAGTGATCCATCAATGAAATGCTAAAGCTAGAGTAAGAGTTAACAATTTGCTAGTGGCATACAATAGCGGCCGATATCGGAGGAGAGGGGCTGAGGGGGGAGGGGACTACGACAACAACAAAGAGGAGGAAGAAAAAGAACTAACCTGCCGCCTGCAGCCCGCCGCATCGCCGTCTTCTGCTCCTCTGGGGGCTCCACTGCAGGCACAGGCTCCCAGCCTCCCCTGCAGCCAATCCTGAAGCTGCTCTCATGTATGAGAGCATGAAGCTGCTCTCATGTATGAGAGCAGCTTCAGGATTGGGCTGAGCACCGAGGATTTGCACTCCCAGGGAGACTAAGAGCCTGTGCTTTGCAGCTGGGTTGGAGAGAGCTTCAGTGCGCATGACGGTTTGGCAGGCCTGAGATGGCCAGCCAAACCATCATGCACACTGATAGCAGTGCCCACCACTCCCTTTGGTGCCTATCATCCCCTTAGCCCAGCCCCCAACACTCAGCCTGGAAACAAAATAAAAGGATGATAAACCGGGGTTTATTGTCGCTTTATTTTTTTTAACGCTGTTGGCATGGGGTGCGATGCGCCTTCGCCATATCGGAGGAGCCGCAGCTGGCATATCAGTTTATTTCTGCTCAATTATGAAAAGCTTTGCAATAAACACGAGGCAAGCTTATAGTAGTTCCTTCCAAAGTGTGTGTCCCTCCCACTTCATTGTATGTTTCTAATCAACCCTGCTGATAGTTACTGTCACTTCAAAGTTTTGCACACATAAAGTTATATAGGATTCCAGAGATGAGGCTGTGTTAAAGGTCACTCAGAGTGTCTTCACTTTTACCAGAACAGTATCCCCTATTTCTCCAGTAGAAATTGCTCATAATTAGCATTAGGTTAGAAAGTTAAATTCTAAGGACACACCGACATTAACTGCAGCTCATTATCGTTCAAACAAACCAATTTTAATGTATCCTTCCCTTGGTGTCATGAAAGTGCCCATTATGTTCGGAGTTCCCTGTTAGCCTGGAGAGCAATTGTGAGTTAACTGTATGATTTGTAACATCATGCAATATAAAGATTTCTATGAACTTAAAACAGATGGCCAAGATGAGAGAGGTCTACAGAATTTGCTACTTAACTATATAAGACTTGAATCACTAGCGGCAATGCGTAGTGTGGATTTAGAGGCACTTATTTGCACCTTAAATGTTCTGATCTATAATATCAGTGGTGGCTAAAAGGTTGGGGATCACTAAAGGTGATGCCTTGCTAGCAACTTCCTGTTTGATATCAGCCATTTATGCTTCCTTACCCATGACATGCTTAAACATGTTTTGACTATTTCTTACCAAGGAATTGTAATAAATTGAGCTTTGGAAAAACACTGAAAGTTAATATGGTGTGAGAAAATGCCCCTTTTGTGTGGTCATTCCCATTTTTGCTGAATTGTATTGCTATTTTCTAGACTCTGCATACTGAGACACTTTTGTCCAGTGCCCAATGTATGTGCTCTGACCCCAAAAGCATGTAGAAATTGGCTAATCCCTGATTGGTGTATTTAACTCTATAATAAGATTACAGTATGTGGTATAGAAACTGCATACATGGCATGGAAAATTAAATGTCACCTGTGGGGTGCAGCACGTATTGTGCCATCTACTATTGTGACAAGGAAAACATGGGTTCAGGCCTATGTGTGTAGCCTTCAGTGTGACCTTTAAAAAGAACCTTCTTTTCCAGGTGAAAACCTCCCTTATAAATATTAGTGATTCACCCTATGTATGCCTTGTAGCCCACGAGACAGGGTGCATGGTATTTAAAAGCCAGATAGATAGAAAATTAATATTACCAGTTCCTTACAGAGAGAAGACCCAACATGGTATTTTCCCTGTACAAGACTAGCTGTCCTATGCAGAAAACCAAAAGTGCAGATTAAAATGCTAATATTGCTAACTGGAGAAAGGGACCACCTAGAGATATTATGAATATGCTATTTTCAATAGTTATTCAAAACACCATCCTATGGTGAAGTCAGATTTTTGAAAAGCATTGTGGAATAGTATTTTTAGAAAGTAACCCATTTACCTGCCTGCGCTTTCAGAGGCTAATTAGCATTAGTCCTTTCCGACAGCCAGTCTGTGCTGAGCCCTAAATGAGGTGTGAGTGAGGTGGTTGACCATAATGGGCAAGGATAACTCCTCTGAGCTCCTTTTACCAATAAATCTTTAAAAATTCATGTCTCTTTTTCTTGTTATTGGATTTTTGTTGTGCTGATGCCATTTTGCTTGCTAGTTTTTCTCCCTGCACTAGCTTGTGCACTTCTAAATGCTTTACACATTCCTTTTATCAAGTTAATACTGTCTGCTCTGTGCCATAGCAATCAGGGATTGAGCTCTGGTTTAGATTACTGAACTTTTGACTGGACCTATCACAATAGTGACTTCTTTACTGGTGAGGGCACCAATCCACCACAAATAATAAACCAATTTTCCACATTCGTGTTTAGCGCTGTGATCTAGAACTTGTGTTTAGCAGTGCAACTCAGTTGTAAAGATTTAAATTACAAGTTCATATATTTAAATAAAGCAAAAGTTGATTTTGATTTTTTAATTGGCATCAAGTCTTTGATTGGGTCATTTTTGTTTTAATAATTTCTTTGTATAATTTTTGCTCCTTAAGTCTGTTTTGGTAACTTGGAGGTGGATCTGGCTACCCTGTCAAGTCTTAATTTGGTAGGAATGAAGGCAATGTGCAAGGCAAGGAAGATGAACATGGGCCTGAACGCTAGGAATGCGGACTATGAGGAGGTACTCAAGACCTGGGTAGAAGCCATTCGGCTACAGATCACGTCAGAGGAAAATGATGACGAGATCGAGGATACAGACGTAGAGGAGAGGCAGATGATGTTGTGTTTCACAGCTCAAAGCCCACCACATGGAGCTTCATGACAGTCATATAGGGTTCATGAAGCCAAGCTGCCTGCCCTAACCATGGAGGAAACAAAGATTGCACTAGAAAAGAAAAGGCTGCTCTCAGAAAAGAGGAAAGACAGACTCAGCCTGATGTCCAGTGAAGCCGATGGCAGCAATTGTTAGGTGTCTACAAGGGGACATACACCCATACACCCCTCATTTGCTTTAAAAGGTATTGTCTAGCTTTGTGGTGCTGGATAACATCGACAAAGAGTTCACATCCTATGAAAGGGTATTGACAATGCTCAGAGTAGACAAACAGCACTGGGGAACCTTAATGTGGGAGTTGGTACCAACACTGAGGAGGGGTACACTGCTGACTCTAGAAGAAGGGGTTGCTGACTCATTTATACATGAAAGAAGCCCTAGTGCAGACATTTGATTTTACACTTGAGGAGCACCCAAAGAGTTTCCAGGACTCGCAAAAAGCGCCACAGCAAACTTGGGCATGTTTTGTAGCTATCCCATTGAAACATTTGATTGTGACAGATCACATGTTGAGTAATTGTTCTTCAGAGTTACACCAGCATCTAATGAAATTCAAGCTGACTGATTCCAGAAAGTTTGGGATGACAGCTGATTTGTGGGTATGGACTAGGTTGCCCAAAGATCTCAGAGTGGCTTATCCCAAGGAGGGAGGGCTGCCAGCACCGCACTAGGGAAGTTAGGGGAACAACAACTATGGGCAAGAAAACACCTTATGGCCCCAAACGTCTGATAAGAGGAAAGCATCTCAATCCACTCATGAAAAGCAGGAAAGGGTGGTACTAGGAGGAAAGAAACCCTTTGAGAGGGATATATACTTTGACTGCCTGCAACCAGGACACAAGGGAGATTCCTCATTCCGCAAGAAGAAGGCTAACACTAGTAGGTCCTCCACAGGAGAGACTAGCATAGCTTTGGGTGAGGATTACCCAGAAGAGGTCTCAGTAACCCTTAGCTGGGAGGTAGTCCCAGAAGATAAGCTGGTAATTCTAGAGATTTATTAGGAGAATTTCCACATGGTCACAGTGAATGAAGTTCCTGTCACGGCCAGTATTTGCCAAGACTAGTTTGCAGGGTCAAGAATTTCTATGGGTGGGAATCTGCACTACGACTATGGCATCCTTAGGATTGAAGAAGTATCAGCCCAAAGGAGGGTAATTGTCAGTCCCCACATAGTCATAGACTACATCCTTGGCAGTGAGCTCTCATCGGTAAGAGAAGAGCTAGCAGGGATAGCCCTTCCTGAACAAAAACAATCCTGCTAACAATGCATGCACACTTGCACCATGGTGCAAGAGTAGCTGCACTAGTGCTAGACAGCATATTGTGCTCAGCACTGGGAAAAAGCAGGAATGTATAGTACAATGTAAAGTACAGGGCATTCCTGCCCTTTCCCTATCACACAGCACAGCAAGGTGACACTGCACTGTGTGATAAAATGATAAATATGCCCCACTGTCTGTGTAACTCTTGAGGGGTCTGTGTGTACACCCTAGAAATCCTGGACTGATAGGCAGATGTTCAGTCTCAGGATACAGACCCTGCAATGAAAAACCTAAGAGGCCAACTAAATGTCAGGATGCAAGTGGGCGACTCCTTGCCAGCCCAAGGCATGGAAGTGAGGCCTACTCCAGGCATCAGATTTGAGCATCCATCTATCTGGGATGGCTAGGTGCCTGCTTCCTGATACTGACAGCTGCCAGTGGCTTCTTATGGTTCCTTGCCTTTTGGGTAGAGTTGCCTCTCATTTGGGGACAGGAGCCTGGCCTAGGAGGAAAGATGAGCCACATTACCTTGTTGGCCATGATGGCCTTATTTACTTGCTGGAAGGCCTCTGTCGTAGGCTGTGCTTAGCTCTGTCCCAGGTGGGGTCTGCAGATGAAAAGGGTTCCTCTTGGAACAGGTTACCACTTGAGACTGCGCTTGATTGGGTGGCAATACTGTCAAAGGCAGAACTTGAGGAAAGGCCCAAACCTGGTGACGTGGTACAACTCCCAGTAGGTTGTGATTTGGCAATATATGTGCGGCTGGAACTGACCCTGCCAATGCTGAGAGCTTTTCCAAATTCTTTCTGCTTACAATAATGAGAACTGCCAAGGGAATTACTGTTGTTCCTCGCCCTTTTAACTGGAGAGAGCCTGTGTGGGAAAATACCCCTTTTTGTGTGGTCACCCCCATTTTTACATTGCTTAATGTTATTGATGGTTTTTGGGCTCTGCACACTGGAGCGCTGCTGCCCAGTGCCCAATGCATGTGCTCTGACCCCCTGAAACATGTAGAAATTGGCTGATCCTGGATTGGAGTATTTAATTCTCCTATAAAGTCATATTATATGGTATATAATCTGCACTCATGGCTTCAAAAGTTAAATATCACTTGTGAAGTACAACACTTGTGCCGTTCACTAGTGTGATAAAACAGCCCTGGCTACAGGCCTACCTATGTAGCCTGACTGCTGCAACCCAAAATCTGCTTACGACCTGTCAAAATATGTAAAGACCTCTCTTTTAAATATTAGTAAGTCATGTGATGTAGACATTTGTCTTGCTTTACACTCCCAAATAAAAGAAATTCAGCACTTCCAAGATGAGGCACTCGTTAAAGAAGGAAAAAACACTTGGAAAGGAGACTCAGCACTCACAAAATGAGGCACATCAAAAGGCAGTTCCAAAATAAAGCATGGGGTTTTATTAATGCAACACTCTCTAACAGAAAGACATTCCCAGTTGTCAAATGAAACAGGTAAATCAGCATGCAAATGAATATAAATATATATGAGCACAAGCAAATGATAATAAAACACTGACAAGTAATTAAGTGCTTGAGAAAAAAACACAAGCAGATAATAATGACAAAACACACGCAAGTAAATAATAATAATTAAACCTTCACAAGTCAAATGCAAGAAAGTAAAACATAAACAGATAATAATAGTAAAACACACGCAAATAATAATAATAATGGTCATCCACTGCAAGAAGAAGATTCTTTACTGTATTTGGTTATTTAAACCTTTACAACAATGCAAAATAAGTGTCATTATTGCAAATCTACAGTTCACAAATAGCATAAAAATAATGTATATAAATTGTATAAAATTGTGTAAAATTGTGTAAAAATATAAACTATTCATTAAATACTTTTTGTCAGTAACAACACTCTAAGTACCATTTGCTTGTTCTTAAAAACTAAATGGTCATTAGGTGCACTGTTTGCTTTTCTTAATTAAAATTCACAGTCACAAATGTAATGTTAACAGCTCTAGAAACAGAATATTTTAAAAACCGTTGGTAATTAGTATCTCCAAGAACTAGCAGCTTTACATTTTTTTTTTACCATCACATCTCACCAAGTGTAAAATCATACAACAGCAGATTTTTCTGTCCGCTTCTTAAAATGGTAAAAAAGGCTGCGGTGAGGCATAGTCCATATAACCTCTATCCTACTAAACATAAAAGGAACTGCTTTCAAGGCCAAGTTATACATAGAAACAAGGGTTATGTTAATGTTTAAGATATGTATATATGATATCACTAATAAGCACAGTTTTTAGTCCTTTGTTCTGTTGTTAGTGATAGGCTTAAATAATATCATTATGAACTTTACTCCCCTACAAACAAGGGGAACTGAGCTTCCACTTAGCCAGGTGATAACGGCTTGCCTACATGAGCGTTTTCCCATGTTCCTAAATAGTGATTTCAAAAGAATTTTCCTTTGCACCAAAGGTACAGGACAGACACAAAGAATATGGATTAATGTCTCTTTTTTAAATCCACATAGGCTACAAGCTAAATTCTGTGTCTGTTGTTTCCAGGATGAAATAAAAACTTTAGATTCCATAATATCAAACTGGAATAACATAAATTGGTGCTTTAATCTTAATGAAAAATGTTCTGCCAGATACCTCTGAGGCGCTAAATTAGAATAAGAGTTTATTACTGTCCAGGCATGTCTCCTTAGTGTAAATGCATTTTTATCTGTTAGGTTTGATGCAATTCGAATTGCAGCTCTTAGCACTTGATTGAAAGATGCTTTCCCCATTGTTGCTTCCCAAGCTTCTTGTATGCCTAAATCTTTTCTAGCCAGATTTAAGTGACTTCCCCAGGACTCTTCTTTTACTATATTGCTGTTCCTCTATTTCCTTCCAGCATAAATTGCTAATAGATCCCTTTCCGATGCTCACAATCTCCAACATAATTATATAAAAGCATTTTCGCACTGCAAGAAACAAGCACTATCAAATGCCAGGAATAAGCACTGTCAAATGAAAGAACCAACTATAAAGAGCATGTATACAAAACATGAAAACATCACGGAGCAATGAAACTTATAGCTTATACATCGCCATTTGCGTTGCACACAACATTCTGGTCAGCTTGACTGGGAAGCCCTTTTCAGTCATCCAGAAGTCTCAATGGGACAGCAAACTTTCCCCGTGATGGTGCGTCCTTCCCACGAGTGAGCTTCTGTATGAGCGCCAAAACTTCCTGTGTTTAATACATTTTACTAACATGGAGAGAGAGTTCTAGAAATTACCCTTCCCTTCATCTATTGCAAAACCAAGGTTGACCGTACTGGTCTGTTTTGAGGTCAAGACAGAAGCTGGCCAGCCCTCCGTGTTTTGATTCTGAGACAGAGAAGTACTTTCCTCTCTCACGCTTTCAAACGCACATCCCACACGTTCTGTTCCAGCAAGGCTGTTTTGCTCTGTGCTGAAAAGAAAGGAAACATCCCACTCAAAGTTGCAAGAAGGCACGAAATGCAATCACGAAAGAGCACAAAAATGATGTTGTACATTCAAAATGAAGCCAGTTAAAACACATTAAGTTAAAGGTCACCACAATCTCACAATGCATATAAAAGCATATAGCATGACAACCTTCATGGTATTCAAAAGTGGGACAGGTACAAAAATTAATATTAATCTGTGCCTATAGTGACAAGGTCCAAAACACTATTTTCACTGTGGGAGGCCAAGCTGTCCTATGAAGAAAACCAGAGTGCAGATTACAATATTAATACTGCTAACTCGGAAGAGGGATAAGCTAGAAAAATAATGAAACTATTATTTTTAATACGTACTAAAAATCCATATCAAAGGTGAAGATGGATTTTTAATAATTTTTAAGGAGAAGTAACATTTAGAAAGTTACCCTTTAAGTGACTGAGCTTTCAGAAGGAAAAATTATTTGCACCCTACCTGTACCTCTCACAGTTCAGAAAATAACCCAGTCATATTTAACTGTGGGCTCCATAGCTAAGTGGGGGGCGCCTTCTCCATAGTCACACATTCTCTTTTGGGATCTATTATGTCTCATTAAGCAACATGCAACACTTTGGCGCACTTGAAAGGCAGAAAACAGGATGCCAGAACAATTCTTGTGTATCCCCCATCTGGGTGCTGTAGGACCCTGCCTTTGTCCTACTATACTTCTGTCTCCTCATTTATTGGTAGTACAAGACCTGCTTTAAACTGGATTTTAGAGTTAGATATGGCGGCCACTAGTAATTGCCATAGTATACTTCCCTACACATGCACAACTCTCAAAGCCTAAGATCAGTGTGGCTAAAGTCATTTGCCATCTTGAAAATGCCCTGATACATGACATTTTAGGCATGCTTGCAGTAAGGCAAACAAGAACAACTGAAAAAGTGGGTAGGGCTGCCCCCAGGAAACGTTTACCCTATTGATTTTAATTGAAATTATATTGTGGTCCCAGTCAGCAGTGACTATCAGTGGTGTTTTACTTTTCTTGGGCTTTTTTACCTAAATCTTTAAGAATTCACATCTCTGATTCCCTTGTTGGATTTTTGTCGTGTTGGTGTCATTTGGTTATTAGATTTTTCTCTCTTGTTTTATAAATTGTAGTGTGATTTTTATTGGATTGTATTTCTGCCTTTTTAACTTCAAAATGCTTTACAAATTTCCATTAAGTTATGTCTGTCTGCTTTGTGCTATAGATGCCAGGGGTTGAGCTCAGGTTAGGTGATTTAAATTGACTGGACCTAACAAGTTAGTTACTTTATTACTTGTGGGGGACACTAATCCATCCCAAATAATAAATCACTTTCTCACATATGTCCTTTAAGATTTTGTGGTTGTGTTCAGCAAGGCTAAGCAGGCTGAGGTTAACTGCTTTGACATGAGTTATAGGACAACAGGTGCATTTATAGTGTTGAAGAAAACTGAAAGAAATATGTTAACTATATATTTTACAACATTGTTAGTTTGGAATTTTTGATAAATGATTTTATTTCTCTTTTTGTAGTCTTGCTGAACTCAAAATTGAATAGGCTCATACACATTCACTTAAGTGTGATCTGTTCGGATGAATTTTTGTGTGAGTTTATTTGTACATAATCATACTTATTTTTCTATTAAACGTGGGTATATACAGTATTTGAGGCATTCTTATATGTATATATTATACATTGTACATGTTTTGATTTAACATGTCTTGCAATGGATTTTATTGATTACCTTATAGCTTTAATTGGGGGTGTGCACTTTTTATGATTTATTATGTATGGATTCTAACATAGTTCACTTATATATCGTTATCTTATGAAGTCACTAATATTTCAAAATTCATATTTATATATCAAGCCATATAAATGGCTTATATATTAAGAAGTCATTTTAAACTCATCTGTGGTGTGAGTTGTAGGGTGTTTAGGTTTTGCTTGAGAGTTATAATGTCCTTTCAAGTGTTTAATATTTTCAAGGGCCATGTGCTGAATGATGTCACAAGAGATCTCATAACACATGCAGACATCATCAAACAACTCTTCCTTCGATGGTCCCTTTAAAGAAATCTGTACAATGCCATAAAAATGTGTTTGGTGATGTCATCTGTGAATTAGCTTCAATGACATGACACACCACAAACAGTGCTGCATTCTCTTTTCTCCACAAATTGTCGTATTACAAGAAAAATACATTCATGCGCAGTCAAACTCGCCCTGCTACGCAACTCAGACAGACAACGCCCCAGGAAAGCCGCCTGGTTCACCACCGACCTCCAAGTAAATAGACGCACCTGGAGACGCCTGGAAAAAACTGGAAAAGCTGCAAGACTCATGAAAACTACAACACCTACAAGGACGCCTTGATGGAAACCACCAACACATCAAAACCACCAAAAAGACCTTCATCCACAACAAAATCCATGCCAATTCAGGCAACTCCAAGGAACTCTTCAGCCTCATCCAAGATTTCACCATGCCCCGCAGCAAAGCAACGGACATCACCCCCTCCCAGGACCTCTGCGACAAGCTCGGATCCTACTTCCACCTGAAGATCAAAAACCTCTATGACAACTTCAACGACCGTACACCTGATTCTGCAGCCATCCAGCCCACGGGCAACGCCAGCCAGCCCACCATCTCATCCTGGACACTGATCACCACCAAAGAAACCGCCTCGACCATGAAAAGCATCTACTCAGGGGCCCCTATGGACCCCTGCCCACCCCACATCTACCACAGAGCCGCCATCGCACCAGAATTACGACGCACCATCAACACCACGCTTGAGACTGGCACCATCCCCGATGACTGGAAATGCGTAGAGGTCAGGCCCTTGCTCAAAAAGCCCTCAGCAGATCCAACAGACCTCAAGAACTACCGGCCCATCTCGCTCCTCCCCTTAGTGGCGAAAGTCGCCGAGAAGACCGTCAACGCACAACTGACAAAAATCATCGAAGACAACGCCATCCTCGACCCCTCTCAATCCAGATTCCAAAGCAACCACAACACCGAGACCGCCCTACTCGCTGCCACAGACGACATCCGCACCCTCCTCGACCAAGGCCACACAGCAGCCCTGATTCTACTCGACCTCTCAGCTGCCTTCGACACTGTCTCCCACCGCACACTCGCCGCCAGACTACACAATGCCGGCATAAAAGGAACCGCCCTCAACTGGATCCGATCATTCCTCACGGGCAGAAGCCAAAGGATCAGACTACCCCCCTTCCTTTCCGATCCCACGGAAATCCATTGCGGAGTCCCCCAGGGATCATCACTCAGCCCAACCCTCTTCAACATATACATGGCCCCCCTCGCCGCCATCGTCTGACAGCATGGCCTCAGCATAGTATCCTACACCGACGACACCCAGCTCATCCTCTCCCTCACCAAGGACCCCACCACCACCAGACTCAACTTCCAGGAAGGAATGCAGGACGTCGCAGCCTGGATGAGCAACAGCTGCCTAAAGCTCAACTCGGAGAAGACAGAAGTCCTCGTCCTCGGAACCACCCCATCAGCTTGGAACAACACCTGGTGGCCCACTGCCCTCGGCAGCCTCCCAACCCCCACGGATCACGCTAGAAACCTCGGCATTGTACTCGACTCCTCCCTCTCCATGAACCGCCAGGTCAATGCTGTCGCCTCCAGCTGCTTCAGCACCCTCCGCATCCTCCGTAAGACTTTCAAATGGATCCCGACCGAGTCGAGAAAGACAGTCACCCACACGCTCATTACCAGCAGGTTGGACTACGGTAACACCCTCTACGCCAGCATTAACAAGTCTCTACTCCGCAAGCTCCAGATGATACAGAACACCGCCGCCAGACTCGTCCTCGGTATCCCTCGACACGAGCACATCACCCAACACCTACGGAAGCTCCACTGGCTCCCCGTCGAGAAGAGAGTCACCTTTAAGATACTCACCCACACCTACAAATGCCTACACAACACCGGACCCCAATACCTCAACGACAGACTCACCCCCCACGTACCCAAAAGAAACCTCCGATCCGCCAACCTCGTCCTCGCCAAGACCCCACGTATCCGCTGAGCCAAAGCAGGGGTAAGAGCCTTCTCCTACATCGCGGCCAAGACCTGGAACGGGCTCCCGATCGACATCAGACGCGCCCCCTCCCTGAACTCCTTCAGGAAGGCCCTCAAGACCTGGCACTTTGGCTAAATGGAACTGCTGCCCCCCCCAGCACCTTGAGACCCTCACGAGTGAGTAGCGCACTTACAATTCCCCTGATTGATTGATTGATTGAAAGTTAAACCACTCTAATGATAGAGCAATAGCTGAAGGGCCACGGTCTTGTTCACAGTTGCTGTACACGTTTGTAGAGTAGTTTCTTGTTTGAAGCTTATTTTTACGCAAAAAGTTGCTTAATGTGTTACCCTCTGTTTTGGGCATCCTGAGAAGGTGATAAAACAGTATTTATGGGTGTCAATCATTTTTCTTTCAAATACTGAGCCCTTTTTTGGTCGAGCATTCGAGACCTCTTGTATATACTTTAATATATACTTCTATATACTTCTTTGTGGTCTCTCTGCTTTTCCATTTGTTTGTTTCAGTGTCCTTAATGAATCCTTGCTTGCTAGTGGTCAATCCTTTCTCTTTGTCCCTCCTTTTCATCAGTTGTACACTCCCACACTTGCAGTGCCCTTGTCCTTGAGGCCTTCCACTTATCCCAATGTAACATCTGTTTAAGGATTACTTTTCCCTTTCTCTGAAGCATTTCACCAGAGCACATGTTTTCAGTTTCTGGAGGTAGGTATCTGTAAATAGGGCTATAAATCCTGCTCTTCTCTGGTTACATTTGTTATGCATTCAAAGAACGAGGTGAAATGTTACATGCTGTTTTACGAGGGCGCCTGTCTCTGTTCCCTGTGGGGATGAGAATGGTGCCCACAACTATTTACAGCCAGTTACCCGCTGTCAATGCTCAGCAAAAAACGCAACCTTTAGAATTTTTTATGTAAGTTGCCCCAATTTAAGTCGGGGACCGCACGTCACGCTCATGGCGTCATTAACGTCATGTAAAGGCCGTCTCGTTTCTTTCACTGTTGTTTGTTACTGCAGCTGCCTAAAATACCCCAAGCCATCAAGCAATGTATGTTCTTGGCTAGAAAGCTCAGAGGACGCATCCCACAATCCCACCCTGGAATTTCCCTTCTCATGTTTACAAGCCGGAGACAAGCATTCTTCTGTGTTTTCCTGGTTTCAGGAATGCTTCCTTGGTCTGCATGTGTATTTTTGGAGTCTTCAGGGCTCTTCTGCAATAAAATAATTTGTAATCCATGCCTGCGTGGGGTTTGGAAATAGGAACGCCGGTAGGCAAAATAAAACCATTTTTATATCCAAAATTGAGCACTGTTATCTTCAATGTTGCTTATTTTACCTGGAACGCATATAATTTGTTTTCTTCGATGAGGGTTTGTTGTCACTGTTTGAAGGTGTTTATCTTGTCATTATTAGATAACTATGATGTAAGAAATACAATGAAGTAATAAGTCAACAGTAAGCATTGGCACGGGGTACAATATTCTGACAGGTGTGAGATACGTGAGAAGATGGATTGCCGAGGATAACACAGTTTTTCAAACAGGAAAACAGAGACTTAAACTCGCACACTTAAGTATTTTTAAGGGTAGTTGGGGGAGTGTGGTCTGAGCGGGAGAGTATTATGATGCAAGACTTTACTGGCCTGGCTGCAAAGACAGGGATGTTAGACTTTTGCCCAGTTAATTTATCACTTTTAATTTATTTGTTTAATGAACTGTAAACAAATTATGAACAAACGATTTACCCTATGTGCTGCAAACGATGGGTGCATCTGCCTTTTATTGTGGACGTTTGTCTTGATTAGTCGGGAGACGTTTTGAGGTTTAGTTGTGTTTTATTGACGTCATGTTATTTTTTGTTATGTCTAGTTACATTTTCACGCTAGACAATAGACTCTGATAACAGACGTTTGGTTGTTTACTGTGTTTCCTTTACTTGCTTAATACTGAATAATGATATCAGCCGTACATTAATGATTAAATAGTTGTACCTACTATGCCCCAACTCAATGGTACTTATAGTTTTTACGTTACATTTTGATAAGAATGGAGTCATATGTTGATGCTATTAATTAAAACTAGGGTCTGCAAGTAACACAGACATCACTGCACCAAGTTCTCAACCCACCAGGTTACCTTTCTAAGACAACTAAAAAAGCCTAAGCATTCATTAAAGATTTACTACTAGTACTACACAGGGCACGAGTCGGGGGTCCACGCGGGTGGACGGCGTCCCCCCACTTCTTTCACAGGGTGGATGCCGTCGACCCTGCCAAGAAGTTGGGCCCCACTAAAAAAGATGCTGAATTCGTCCCGGTGTAATTTCCAAACACCGGGACACATTCAGCAGCGCCTGCACGTTGTTGTCTTCTTTCGATCACAACAACGTGCATGCGGGGACGGGGCTCTCTTATTTCTGACTCCTGCTGGGATACTTGGCCATAACAAAGGCCGAGTCTCAGGGGTCATCAAGCCTCCTTTTGTTGGAGTTTCCTGGCTGGCAGCAGTTAGGAGCCTCACACCTGATGCAAATGCAGCAGAGGGGAAACAAAGGCTCGCACCTTGTTAGAACTTCACACATACTTAAGAGTGGCAGCTTTTCACTTTGTTCAGGCTCTGTTTAGGAGATTTGCATGCACTGTTAGAACGTCAGATATGTTGATCTTTCCCAGTATTTGCACAAAATAAATTGCATTTATATAGCGCTTATACCCCTGAGGAGGCGTAATAATTTAAATATCACTATTTCTTTTAAAGCACTATGGCTAGAGAAAACTTAACGCTGACAAAAGGTAACATTGTTTTATATGTAGCGCACAAAAGTGTGAATCTTCTGCCTAAATCAGGAGGGTTTGCAAGTATACTCGAAATGTGCTCAAATGTACTCATGATACACCTGCTAAACATATATGTGAGGGCTTAAGATCTGATATCACTTCTTGTGATGCCAGTTCCTGTGATGTCACGCGCTGTGATGTCACGCGCCGTGATGTCACACGCTGCGATGCCACGCGCTGCGATGCCACTTGCATACTGATTAACTAGGTTAGTCCCCCCACTTCTTTTTTTAGGACTTGTGCCCTGGTACTAAATGTGCACAACCTGACTTGCAAATCAAGTCAGCAGCATGCAAAGAACTCTGGGGCATATTATCAAGAACGGCGTTAAAATTATCGCCGCTTTAGCGGCAGGAAACTGCCGCTAAAGCGGCGATAATGGGCTTGATAATATACCCTTGAGAATTCAAATAGAAGTCCATGTTCTGGTGTGAACATGGGCTTCTATTGGAATTCTCAAGGGCATATTACCAAGCCCATTATCGCCGCTTTAGCGGCAGTTTCCTGCCGCTAAAGCGGCGATAATTTTAACGCCGTTCTTGATAATATGCCCCAAAGATTGTCTGATCTTGAGCACATCTAGCCCCTGTAACGCTTACCCGCTTAAATTGACAATGTTTAGCAGTAAGATGGCTGCCCATGTAACCTTCTGTATCAAAATGTACATTTGTACAAGGGTAGCCCGAAAGGGACACTCTCTATTGCATTTTAGTAATTTTGCAAATACTCATAGTAAGAATGTAGTATTCAGCGTAATTGCTACTTTAACATAACTTTATTTGCATTTACACTCCACTCTCATCAAAAGAGCAGTTTTGCCACGATTCTCGCTGACAAGAAATGTCTTTTGGTGGATTAATTTTGTGTTCCGGCAATGTGTGTTCTTGTGGGATTAGACTGGCATTTCTTTTACTTTCTCCAGGGCGGAGGCTGCTTGGGCAGCCACAGTTCTTTTTACAACTGCAGACAGTTGCCATTGTTTCAGGGTTCCCTTTGAAGGGGGCACAGGCCATCACTGCTGTCCTGGTGCCAGGCTCTGACAGCCCCTCTGAAGGGAACGTCTGTGGAGATTGACAGCTGGGGGTGGAAGGCAGTCACGGACACATACGGCACACATATCACACAAGGAGTGCACAGGTGGGGCTGATCTTCAAAGCACTTAAGGGAGACAGTGTGTACTTTCTCAGCTCGGATGCTAATGAGGGAGTCGTGCCTGGAAGTGCTTGCAATGATCTCACATGGGCCTCTTATCGGTGCAGGGCTCCTGGCTTCCTTCCTCCTCCTAATAAATGATGGCTCGAGCTCCATAAGGAAGGGGCAGAGGGCAGTTCTGGAAGGGTAGTACAGACCATTGATGTGCAAGATGTATGTTTCTGGTGCAGGCGTAAATGTAGACTTCACATTCGCACACTGTCTCATGGAGCACAGCTTGCATCTACAAATCACCCTCCGCCACTCTCTACTTGGGTGGGAGACCCAACAACTTTAAGTCACCATATAACTTAAAGTTATAGAAAGAGGTCAAGGAGCAGAAGCAGACAGGAGTAACCAGTATTGAGGATGCAGAGGACATCGTCCACAATCTATAGAATTGCAGTCTCAGTGCTGTGGCCCTGACAGAATCTGGATTGAACGGATTCAAGAAGGTTGATGTCCTGTATATGAGATGACAGCTTGGAGTCTACACAACCGTTGCCAAGGAGAGGCAGGGTCAATACTGGGCAGAAGTCATTAAAGTCTTCAGGATCCTGAGATTGTTATTTTAGGAGAGGAGAAATTTGACCCCTTTTTAGACAATCTGGGATCGAGCCCTGATAATTAAAGTTGTGAGATCTCCTTTCTGTTACACAAAACAGTTCAAATCTATTCTTAGAAGATGAATAGAGAGCAGTTGTTGCAACTAGTAAAAATCACTTGGTTTCTATATACATGTTATTAATTGCCAATAATTTGCGCATAAACCCTTCAAGAAGTGACATTATAAGCCAGGACACATCATCTAAGCAAAGTCAACAAATGAACCACCAAATAAGTATCTCATGAACTCACTAAGAGAATAATGTTCCACATTTTGACTGAATACTAATAGTAGGCATGACAGAAAACACAGACGCTAAATGCGTACTGCACAAATCCACAAATAAGAGATGTAAACACCTCTTATCCCTCTAGTCCCATGCACTTCCAGAGTCAACTGATCTTTTTCAAATACTTCAATAAATTTTGTCCCACCAGCCACCTCGTAGCTGTTGAAGTGGTTGCAGACTCCTTAACATGGCCAGGCTAATAAAACGATGGCACTTCAGAAGTTTCTGTTTGCCTAGAGAGCCTTAGCAACCACCTTTTCATAATGATCGATGAGGATACACGTTGTAGAGAAAACAGGATACAGGTGAGTTGAAGTAATGCTTATTGGAACAACACTCCACACCTTCACTGTATCCTGTGTACCCGTGAATATAAATTGCTAACTTGCACAGCAGCTTCTAAATATTTGCCTTCGTTTGCAGATAGAAGAGGTGGAATACTATAACTTATTCGCCATAATCTGTTGCACATGGGTTCTCTGCTGCGGAGATGGCCTGTCTTTCCAGCCTGGGGTGCACGATGTGTAACGACTGAGAGTTTGTCTGGCAGATATTTCAGTTCGGCTGATGACGAATGCTGCCCCCGCGCATCACTGGCAGTGACGTAATGCAGGCCCCTAAAGGCCCTGATATACAGGGGCACCCCAAACATTCAGAGACCCCCCTCAACACTCAAGGGACTCCCCATTAAATCCCAAGGTCAATGAATATCATGATGGGGTCCCTCCTCACATTATGCAGGGGTCTCCCATCATGATGCGTTACGCCACCTGTCTTGGCAAAGGGCAGTCCACCATACTTAGACATTTCTACCACTGTGACAAATTGGTCGCAATCCCTCTGGCATAGTATGTGCCAATGTTGACAATTCAACTTGCGGACTTTCCTTTGATAGAATTTCCGTAAACGTGTGCTGCATTAGTACCTCTAATTAATAGGTGTGCTATCATCATTGGCGGTCCCCTTCCACAGATCTTGTGTTGAAGTGTTTCTGCATCTTAGAGACCTCAAAGAAATGGCATTGGTATCACCATTGCCAGTGGGAGAAATACTAATGTATTTTCTGTGGCACATTAACAAGGCCGACAAACGTGAGCCCAATTTCTGTCACTAAACTTGTTCACAGGTACACAAGCTGTAAGAGTGGAAATAGTTGTTGCTAAGTTTCTGGCATTTGGAAAATTCCCCTGAAAAATCTTCCACCATATAGGTGGACTTTCTGCCATCTGTATGGCAGGTTTATCACAATCTTTTCTTGTGGATTGAACAATGGCCATTGGCAGAGTTAACACAAAAAGTGGAATTTCTAAAGTTTTGTGCAACTGTACATTAGCCTTTCTAGGTCACAGCCTACTTTGCTAAAGACCTCTTGGGGTCATTCAATTTAACTAAGAATACATTTTGCCATTGCTTACCATTGGCTTTGTGATTTGTAACTCATATTTTCTGGCTTTATTTGCTTAAGCTGTCCAGCTCGAGTTCCTCCCTCTCATTGCCCAAACCTTGCTTAATGTATTCTTCCACAAACTTGCTTTCTGTAAACAGGCCTTTAAATCTTGCTCTTATCTTACTATCTAACTGAAAGTTTGAGCTACTGGCATTGCTTGATTATTAGCAAAGTCAATAGCTCAAACTTTCAGTAATGCGAGACCTATTGCATTGCAAATGCTTGTTGACATTTGGGGCAGTCTGTGCTTCAGCCTTTATAACTCTTTCCACCACAGTTACAGCTTGTGGCCTACCCCATATCCTGTTAATGATTGTAACGGTTCCCCAGGGTTTGTGAGTTGCCACACAAGGGGTTGCGAAAATAGAGAAAATGTGGCAATTGTTTTGTAAATTTAGAAAAGATGTTGTGGAAAATATGTGTTTTTCTACAAATGGCACTAAAAAAGGTTTGCTGCGCTAATATCATACTCTTTCCAGCTTTCACAAATAGACAGCGACAAAAAAACACATTTTTCTAGAACTGTTTTTCAATTTTGAAAGTGGTGGCCAAAATGTGCTATTTTTTCATTTTTCTCCTTCCTGCAATAAGGGGCGGGGAGATCACAGGCAAGTTCCATTTATGAACCCCTGAAAGCTATACATTTCAGAAAAGAGCACACAATTATAAAATTCATTAATGGGTTATTTGTGTAGATTGCGGAGGTTTTCCATAAGAAATTATTCATAGGTAAGAAAAAGTAGTTAATGTAATGTTCTCAGTTATAATAGGAAAACATCAGAGCTAGGGAGAGGTAGGAGATGAAAACAGATGAAAACAGACATATTGCAGAGTCGATTCTTTTATTTTGGTTCCATTATAAATTATATTCATGTTGTGATTGTATTCTTCTGGTCCTATTGAAAAGCGCTCTGCTGCACACAGGCCTAGTCCACACTATAAAAAACCACAAAAATAAAAAAAATGAGGAAGGCTTATTGTAGTTCCAAATCTGGAAGGGATATTATCTGACTGTCCCCCTACAAAAAGCAGATGGATGATTTGGATAGGAAAATTGAAATCCTCTGATGCATTGTATAGAATAGTTCCAAAGACGGGTGTCAGATGGTTCTCACTCACACTTATTAGTAACAGGTGTATGTAGAAAGTTCTTAGGAAAGTACAGAACTGGTAATCCCAACTCCCCACAAGCCCCACTTTGGATACTCCCAGCATTTTCACAAACTATAGAAAAAATAGAGCTATCTAAATGGCTACCTGGAGGCTGTGTGCATACATTACCTGTATGAGGATAACCTGTTTATCACATTTACAACTTCTAAAAAATACTACATGTTACTACATGTTACATATTAGGAGATAGTTAATTTCTACAACATCAAATGCCGTGTTGAGCAGTGACACAAAAATGAAACACAATAACTATCACACCAGCTACTATTCTGAGGGTGCTAGCAAAAGCCGACTGTCAAAGATGGGTATTTACAAGACTATGGGGGATATTCACAAGGACTTATCTCCGAGTTATCGCCACCTTAACGCAACAAAAGTGGAGATAGATTTAACGCCCCATTCACAAGCGGTTGCAAACTGCAGACAATGCAAGTATTCCCGCGATAACTGCCTCAAAATGTACCTCCACGGGTGACACCACCAACTAACCCTAATGAGATGCAGAGTAGGCGTTCCGTTGCAAAAACACACGAAAACACCACTACATCAAATTCACAATGAACTGCCAGATCTGCGATGCGAACCCAAAACAGGCGATAAGCCGCGGTAGCAGCAGGGATTCAACACCTGCCTTCTGCTGGTGTTAAGCAGGACGACTACCTGCTGCATGAAAGGGAGCCCAGCCAAGAGCCACATCTGAAGACCCACAGCTGCCATGGAGACAATGATCATGCAGCTAGGACACCCATGAGGGCCACAACACCCACAGCCACCACACCCAGGCCCGCCACCACCCCCAGGACCCGCCCCGTCCCCCCCGGACCACCACAGAGGCAGCGTACCCACAGAGAGCGGAACCACCTTAAACGCACCAGCCACACAGACCGAACGCCAGAGGAGGACATTGCCCACTACAGGCCCAAAAGGACAACCATCCCCCGCATTCTGACCCACATCGCCCACCTGCTGACGGTACCAACACAGCGCACAACGAACATCCCTCCGCAGACAAAGCTGCCGGCTGTGCTGCACATGTTGGCCTCTGGTACCTCCCAACCCACAAGTGCCAGAGCCGGAGGAGTCTCACAGCCAGCCCCATCCAAGTTCATCACACCTGTCCTGGATGCCAACATCAGCCCGGTACCCCAGCACCTCCTCTCCACCCACACTGCGCAGGAGCAGCTGGAGACCAAGCAAGGCTCCCACGCCACAGCTGGATTCCCTCACGTGTCAGGGGCAATCAACTGCACACATGTACCCCTCGTGCCCCCTTCCGACACTGCACACAACTACCTCAACAGAAAGCACAAGCATCCCATGAATGTGCAGGCAATGGTGGACTGCCCGGGACTCCTCAACAATGTCGTGGCCAACTCCCCAGGCAGAGTGCATGATTCCTACATCTCCCGACAGTCCATCATCAACCAGCTCTCCCAGGATGGCACCTATGGAAATGCAGTGCTCGTTGGTAAGTTCCAAATGAACACACAACACACCTCCACCCCACAGTCATGCAACTCACGACACTGGCAATGGGCACGCAGCACAACTACATTCAACATGCCACACAACATGCCAAACGACCAGACACAACAACACGACTCCATTGGGAACCTGGGCTTGCCATGCCCACAACCCAGCCACGGCATGGCACCACAGCCACTCAATAGCAGGATGTGAGGAGAGGCGTGGACCAGGCAGGTGCGAGAGCGGCAAGTGACCAATGAATGAGAACCTACCCAATGCCAGGTGTGGCATGGAGGTGGCGGACAGACTTCAGTGTGCAAACCACGGAAATGGCCATGTGGACATTAACTGCTGGTGCATGGAGTGTAGTGGCCAGTGGATGCTACCATGTCCCCACAGGCTGTGGGGCAGAACGCAGAACTGTTGCACGTTACGTCCCCCCCTGCATGCGCGGGCAGAGTGGGTTGGCCCTGCATATGCCAGGCCTGCGTAGGGGTGTGAATAAAAAGCCAGTCGCACTGGGCGTGGTCCTCTTTCGGAATGGCCAACGCGTCTGCCAGGGCAGCACCTCCCAACCCGCCACGATGCCGGTTCCGTGCGCGGCAGGGCCTGCGTTCCTGTGCGCCTGCTGCACCCCGGGCTGCTGGTCCCCAGACCCGTCATGCCTGGCCCAGCGCACCAAGGAGGCTCCGCTCACCTACCGACACCGGCGTGTGTCAAAGAGGGCCCACCACGTGCCGGTGCAAGCTCCAGGCCCCAGTCCCGCAACCTCTGCAGCCTCCGCAGACCATCGCTGGCCTCCACGCCGCTGGCCCACATTACTCCCTTCTCATTGACATACTCCACCAGTGTACTCTTCGGCCCAGCTGTTGGCACAAGTTGAAAAGTGTTGTGAGTTCTGAATGGCAGTGACCAAAGGTCTGTGGCAGCGTCCACATCACTATACTCCCTCCGATCAGTGAAGCCAAAGTCTGCATTGCCAGCCGGCGACACGTGGTGCCACTAACCCTGTGCAACGCAAGCCGGCGACACGTGTTTGTGGGCCCCTGCAGACTACTGGCTCTGGCCTACACTGCGCTCCAGTAGGTCCCACATGTGGAACTGTGTCTTGGGTAAGATGTGGAAGAGTCCACACCATTGGACACGCCTCATCGCAGGTGGCATCCCGTATCAGCACTGGTGCAACTAACTCTGTGCGCAATGACTCATGGGCACTTTCTGGTTGGACTTTGGTGGCGTTCGAGTCCATGGCCTGGGTGTTGTCTGCATCATCATCTGGCTGGACCGGACTTGGTGTCAGACATGTGTCTGTTCCATTCACCTCCACCATAGTGACTGTTTCAGCATGGTTCTGCCCTCTGCATCATGCCCTGGGGGTACACCTTCCACTGTCCACCGAGACACTCCGCGACAACCCCCTTTGTCATCTACGAAAACCTGCTCTGCTCTCGTGACCCTGCCCCAGTGCACCGCAAGTCAGCGGCCCGTGGCGGTAGGCCCGTGCAGGACGCTGTGCATCCAGGGCCACTAACTCTGTGCAGCTCAAGTAATGTGGCCTTTATGGTTGAATGGTTGTGTCCTTAACGATGTACACTGTTGTCATTTTTTGACTGCACCAGGCACTCCATGACGGCTGGTGTGCACACACCCCACACACATCCAACACAGGTGTCACTCGACATGTGAGCCTGCTAATAAAAGTGGCCGGGCGCACATGCCCGTAGCCATTCCCACCATCTAAGCAAGTGTGTCCGTGTGGTCATTATGTCAACATGATGTGCCCGAGCCCTGCAACATCACAGTGTGCTGTCTTCACTGGACAATACCATGTCACCTCAGCAGTGGCTGAGACCTTGGACATGTAGCTTCGCCCGCCCCCCCTGCATGCACATGCGGCATGTGCTGGTCCGGCGTACGTCAGGTCAACGCAGGGGTGTGCTGATTCGGCAGGGGGATCAGGAAGTGGCTCTGGTCTGGCCTTGAGCAGGAAGTGTGGTAAGTGTGTCTCTGTGTTGGGGTATTGTCGCCACCAAGGCCACAGTAGTCAATGTTTCAATGTAGCATGCACCAGGAGGGCGGGCCCGCATGTACAGGGAAATGTAGGAGCGCAAGACCGCTTGGGGACTTGGCACATGCATGCCAAGTGTTATGTGTATCAGTCCTGCTGCTGCATAAGTCAGTTGCCTAGCCTCAATAGCAGCGCGATCACAGCCAGCCATGGACTGTACACCTGTGTCCACCCTGTCCGGACCATTGGCCTACACTCACGTGGCCACACACCCTTAAAGGCCAGCTTCACGGTGTTGTTGGCATGCCGCTGGACATGCGCGGACAGGCATTACAATGGTGTGCCGTAGGAGTGCACGTGGTACAACAGCGCAGCGCACACAAGTGTGGGGGCTCGTGGGAGGGAGGAGCAGCTGTGAGGCAACGTAACACACAGTGAGGCCGCTCATGTGCCACATGCTTGGCATATCATCCATGATTCCCTGGGTCGCAGACATCCCACCACACCCACGACAGGCCTCTGTACATCTCCTGTATGCATGCAGATGGTGAAGTTACTGTAGGGATGAAAGGTCCTTTGTCTGAACTATCAGGCAGTAGCACATCTGCAGCTCCGAGCTGGAACTTGCATGTGGCCAGCACCCCCTGACAGATACAATAGCATTTGCTTGCGACTCCCACTCTACGCACGGCCCGACGTGAGACCAACGTGTACACATCCCACACGCAGAAGTCCTTGGTCGTAGTTAGCGTGTGTGATATGGCCTTCACACGTACTCCCACCCCACCCCAGGTCTGCACCCGTTGCACACAGACACTGCTCATTGCTCTGAGCTGTGCTATTTCATCCACAGGACTGGCGCAGGGCAAGCCAGTGCCGCTTCAAGCAGAGCCACTGACGCAATGGCAGACCATCCCGGACACATGCTCATCTCCAGTCACGTGGACCTGTACCATGCACGTCTGCTGCATGTACTGGGGGCACTGCCGTTGTCAGTGCTGCGGTTCAGTTACCGGCTGGGCTTCCGCCTTGCAAACGTCACCTGCGTTCAGCCTGTGTTGCATTGTTGCTCGTGCATATTCGAGTGGACCATGGATGTCTGCCTCTCCAACGTAACAGTAGCTGACCTGGATTTCGACGTGTGTGTGCGCCCCCCTGTTGGCCCACGACCAGGAGTTTCACCGTGATATCCGTTTATGGCATGCCTGGATGTTTGGCTTGCATGCTGGCAACTGGACCTGGGAGATTGCACGAGTCGTCGTGTGAGGTGACCACATTGAGCCGCTCCCCGATTGGGCTTTGGTGCAAATTGGGGCCAGGGGTTGGAGTCAGCACATCTGTCCGGGACAGCTGATGGATTACGTCGCCGACATGCTAGATGTGGAGGACAACGATCTCTCATTGGAAATGTTGGCCTACGCTGCTGCACTCGCGTTCATGGACGAGTGACAAGGTACCTGCAGCCACAACTGGATGTGACCCATTGCATGTGTCCCGACGCCTGGTTGCATGTTGAGGATCTGGTCACATGTCCCAAGACGACAGTGGACATGGCTGCATTGGCCTGGACTCCTGATCCATGCTCGGACAACCAACGCGGGTTGGCACTGACTTGTGTTGGTGATGGACTCCCCCGGGGTGGACATGGGCGCTTTCCAAAGTTCCTCATTCAGACATGCTTCTGCATTGTTCTGCATGTCTTGGCACTTCTCTTGGCCGTACTGACACGCACTTGTTGATAAAGTTTCCGCACTTTCACTTATCTCCAACTGTGTTGAGTCTTGATTTGTATGCCAATGTGTGTGTCACGGCCTATCTGGCTCCCTGCCATACGTGCATTGCTACCCCATCAGGGCTGTGGGTTTGTACTTGTGCATTATCATGTCCCTGTTTCGTGCTTTGCCAGATGCGTATGGCCATTTACCGGCCACAAGCGGGTGCACTTGTGTCCTGTGTTCGGTTGTGCAAATGTTGCTGTTTGTACCACATTGTGTTCGATGTTGGGGTGCTCTGCTTCCTATGTGTGTGTTCTGCATGTGTGTGAGATGTCCCTTCAGCTCTGATTTGGCTCACCCTTCTCCCTTTTAGGCAGTGTGGTTTTCACTTCTGTGCTTGTTCAGTGGTGTGATATTGCCGGGTTGTGTGACTTGTGTTCTTGGTTGGTGTTGTTACTCTTGGGCATGGTTTGTCTGCAGTTGTGCTGTGCTTATTTGTGCATGTGTGCCATTGTGCCCATCTCCTCCTGTCCCCCCAGTCCCTGGTCGTTCCTCTCCCTGTTGCTGTTGTGTCTGTTGATTTTGGGCAGTTTCCGGTCCCTGGGTCCTGCCACCATCTCCAGAGTGATGTGGTGGACACCATTTCCTCCATGTCATCCAGCTCCTTGTGTGGCGCTGGACTCCCACCTCCGGTTTGCATTGCTGCTTTCTGGTTGTTGGCGTGTTTCTGCTTGGTTGTGGTTTTCGCATCATTCCAGCTGTTCTGGTTTTCTTCCATTGTCCTCCTCCGCTCTCCGGCTGCATTCCCCTTGTCCACGATGGCCTGCCATGTACAATGTTTTGTTGCCAATGGGGCTTGTGGGGTTGTGTACTGGCTCCGGTTGCCTCCATTGTGCTTCGCTGTTGTTTTCTGTTTGGTTTGTCTTTCTTTTTCCTGCTTTTGTTGTGCTTATTCCCGCCTTCCGTGTGTGTGTTGCGGGCCTGGCGCTGCTTATCGCTGCTTTCCTCATCGCGAATGGGCTCATCGCGCATTTTTTGGTGTTGAGGTTTGTGTTTTTATCTCCGTCGAGGTGGTTGTATCGCGGACATTGGCCGCGTTTTTGGCAGACTATCGCATGGTCCCGCCGTGTTGTGAATTCCACGTTAACACGGGGTTATTTTCCCGCGATAGGCTGCGATGTGTGAAGGTGCGTTAACATTTTTTGGAGATGTTTAGCGCATGAATATCCCCCTATATAAGGCTGTTAGAGGAGACATGCAACTTACCGAACTGTCAATCAAGCAAACGTGGGAAAGTGATTGGGGCGACCTTCTGAGACCAAGAATGAAATAATGCTCTGTCAGTGATTCACAGGGTAACTAGAAAATACAGATTTAGGTTGATTTTAACATATTCCCTAGAGCCTGTTTAGCTCCGAGTATATCACACAAGCTGGATCCCTACAGAAATACAGGGTACCTAGAATGCTCCTTAAATGGAGTCACGTTTTTTACACTTGACTTGGTCACGTTCAGTGACAGTCTCCTTTTGAAGTGAGGTGGCAGACAAACTTCAAAGAGGTGTTAAAATGGATTTTGAGCTCAAATTCAGTGTCTATTGGGAATAGCACCATTTCATACAAAGATTATGTTTTGAAAAAGCCTGCACACTTCACCTTGATGCTGCTGAAACGCTCCCTAATCATCCACTGGATGTCTGATAGGCCCTCGAGATAAAAAGATTAGATTAGAGATGAAACAGAATGGTGTGTGCCTGAGGAGATACATGTGAAAATGGATAGCACTGACAATAAATGTTAGACCTGTCATCCTTGATGCGGTTTTTCCCAAAACCTTTGCCTTCACCCCTCCTGTTTTCAGAATTTGTTTTGTTGGCTTTTGGGCTCTGCACGCTATACCACTGTAACCAGTGCTAACGTGCTTGTGCTCTCTCCCTAAAATAATTGGCTTACACCTGATTGGTATATTTGATTTAATTATAAGTCCCTAGTATATGGGTCTGCATGTACCCAGGGTCTGCAAATTAAATGCTGCTAGTGGGCATGCAGCACTCATTGTGCCACCCACTTAAGTGGCACTCCAGAACATGTCTCAGGCCATTGCAGCCTGTGTGCAGTTTTAAACTGCAATTCAACCTGGCAAAATATACCTTTTGCCAGGCCTAAACCTTTCTTTTTAATACATATAAATAACCCCTAAAGTAGGCCCTAAAACCCATAGGGCAGAGTGTTTGCATTTAAAAAGTAGGACATGTGTTATTAAGTTTTATATGTCCTGGTAGTAAAACATTCCAAAATGTGTTTTTCAGTACTACAACGCCTATCTCTCCCATTGGATAATATCGGGTTATCGTATTACATTTAATAAGTGGCAACTTTTGATGGGGAACAGAGAGGAATGCCAAGTATGGACTCAAATGAAATGTAATATAAAATCCTTTAAAATGGTAAAATGGGATTTTAAGTCACAATTATGAAAACACCAATTTTAAATAGTTGGCATTTTCTTGTCCTGACCATTTGGTGCCCGTTGCCTGGGTCACATGACTTGGAATAGCTTGGCAGTTGGCCTTTGTGTATTCCTTCCAGAGAGTGAGACAATGGGGGACTAGGTGTTGGCTGGATGGGCCATTCTGCCAGGATGGTTGCGAGAGAGTTGTTCCCTGCCTCACTTACATTTCATAGGGCTGCCTCCATCACACAGGTAGAGGGTCTTCACACCAGTCTTTTGTCACCTTAAACTACTTGGAGCTTTGACACGAGATGGGTAGAACTTTTCCAGAATCAGATGTGTCAGGAAGCTAGGATGTCACGCCAACTTCAAAGGCTGGCATCAGGCTTAAATATTTGACCTCCTAAACCAACTTTTAAGTACACTCATTGACCTGTGGACTACAGAGGAGAAACTGCATTGTTCCCCAGAGGACTGCCCTGCTGCTTGAGGCCTACCTTGTTCTCCTGAGGACTGTCCTGCTGCTTGAGGCCTACTGTGCTCTGTGAGAAGGAAGACTGGACTGTACCCTTCAACCCAGGCTAACCTGAGTGACTCCAAGGGTCTGTTGGCTGACCTCCTGTTCTGAGCTAAAGGGATATAGCAAGCTCCAGAGGCACCTCTGCAACTGCCCAGCTGACCTGCTGCAACTGGACTTGCCTGTACCTGTAACTGGACCTGCCTGAGTCTTGTGGCCTCTGCTACAGTGAGTCAGTGATCCCCAAGAGGTGCCTCCCAGGTCCTGGGCCCTTGGCTGGTATCGAAGTGCACTCCTCTAGAAGAAAAGGAGAAATCTTGAGGTTTTAGAAGCTTCTTAACTGTGAACGGTCCTGTTTGCACCAAGGCTCTGCCACCTGCGATGACCAGCAACACAAAACTCCCAACTCTTTTTGGGCTACAATGACCGCCAGCGGTGACTGACAACATGAGATCTGCACTTCGCGCTACAGCAACAACAGCCCATGGTACCTCCCATCGTGATGCTCCAGCATTGACCTTGTGTGATGCCTGACCGGATCATCACACAATAGCAACAACTGTCTGCAAGGCAAGGCCTACTCTTTGTACACCAACGACAATCATGCACAACATACTCCCTGATCCTCTTCTCCCGAGACTTTGAGAGGTAACTCTTTCAGCTGGACTAACCTGGTCATTGTATTCAGCCATTGTTCCGTCACTGTCAGCCTGAACTTGTGACTTCCTTCCGGTCTAGCACAACCAGATGGTCACAAGTAGCTCTTTGTGCATTTAGGCACTATACTTAATTAAAGCTTTTAAATTGCATTGCTCTGGTACTACTGATTGGATTTTTGTCATTCTGGTACTTTATTTATTAAAATGTACTCTATTTTTCTAAATTGATGTGAGATTTGCCTTGTGTTGTATCTTCACTTTATTCCTGTTTGTGTGCTGCATAAATACTTAACACATGTCCTCTAAGTTAAGCTTCACTGATTTTGTGCTAAACTACCAGAGGGCAAAGTACAGATTAATTTAGTAACTTTTATGGATCACATTGTCAACAATTGTGGCTGTTGCTCGATAAGGGTTCTCACCCCCTTCAACCAACAGTGCAATTTCTTACCTTGGTGCTCAGTGGTGAGATCTAATACTTGTGTTTGTGAAGTGCCACTCAGTGATTCTGTGTAACACTAAAATCCCTTATAAATAATATGTCATCAAATACAACTGCTTTATAAATTGCCCTTGATTGGCCTCTTTAGGTTTTCCAAATGCACTACCATTCTGCATGACTTTATGCACTTATAACTCTACCTACCACTAGCATGGAGTTTGAGCTCAACAACCTGGGCAGGTACTCTGTGGCTGAGCTCAATAGATTTTTCAGGGAGAGGGGGATTCAAGCAAATAAGAGCTCTAAGTAGCAGGAGCCCCAGAAGGCCCTCTGGGCCCGGGAGGAGGCCCGCCAGTAACAGTCCACAGCACAGAAGGAGGACAGAGAGGTGGACTTGGAGGTGGAGCCGGAGAAGGAGATGGAAGGGGAGGTTGCCAATATGCTGATGGCAGCACCAGAAAAGAGAGGAGGGCCCACAGGTGTGAGATCGCTTGTTAGATTCAGAGCAAGCAGTAGTATTTCCTACCACAACCCGCCCACTGAGGAACTGGCAGACAGGAATGCAGAAAGGGAGTTTAGGCTGCAGATGACCTAACTGAAAATGGAGGGGGCAGCTGAACTGAGGGCTGCAGAGCAGAGAAAGGCCATGGCAGATAGAACCTTGGCAAAAGAGAGGGCTGAAGCTGACAGCCCCCTCAAAAAAAAAAAATCTGGCCCTGGAGAGGGAGAAAGCTAAGGCTGAAAGTGCCTTGGCTGAAAGCAATCTGGTGTTGGCACACAAAGTGAGCCTTTAAGAGCTGGACATTAAAGCCAAACAAGCCTAAGAGTCCAGAAATAAGGATGGCAGTGATACCCTAGTGTCCAGTGGAGACTGGATGGTCCACATCCCCAAGGACCTGGTGCCTAATTTTGCTGTGGAAGAGAGATATTAATAAGTGGTTTGAGGCATATAGTATTGTCTTAGAGATGCTCAGGTTCGCTGAGGAGCATTGGTGATCCAGTCTCGGGAGGATCATTCCCAGTGAGAGGAGCCCTAAGGAAAGGACACAGGATGAGGTATCTACTAATGAAGGACACCTTTGTCAGAAAGTATGGTCTAACCCCAGACACAAATAGGCAAATGTTTAAGGACAGCCAGACGTTGCCCCATTAGTCTTGGGTGGATTTTGTGGATCACTTTTGCAAGGCAATGGATTTTTGGGTGAAGGGCAATGATGTGAGCGATTACAAGGGGCTGTACAATTTGATTTCCAGGGAGCACATGTTCAGCAATTGCTTTACAGAGCTACGCCAACAAGCAGGACCTGATTCATAAAGATAAACTTACACTTTCGTGTAAGTTTATGATTGTTTGCTATTCACAAAGGTATTTGCAAGTAATATCTTTTTGAGTGCGGAGTCTCCGCACATAGGGTCTTTTTATGTGTAGAGAATCCACACTCATAAAGATACTACTCGCAAATCCTTTTGTGAATAGCAAACAATTGTAAACTTACACAAACATGTAAGTTTACTTTTGTGAATCAGGCCCCAAGTAGATAGTAAGCTTACTGACTCCAGGGAGCTTGCTGAGGAGGCACAGCAGTGGCTCAGCATCAGGGTCCACAAATAGGCACCTGGGGGTTCCCCAAAAGGGTGGACAGGGTCGCCAACAGAAGAAAGAGGGAGCAGACAACAATAAATAGGAGTTCCCAAACAGTTCCCAGCCTGACTACAAAAGACTGGATTTCCTAAAATGAAGTGAGGGAAGTTAAACCCCATATGCCATGAGTGCTATTGATATGGGCACATGAAGAGAGACGCCAGAGGCCCCAAGCGTGGGCAGCGCCCCACTGTTGGGCAAACATCTGGGTTAGCCAGAGTAGGGCTTGGGGAGGAGGTTGTCCCAGTTAGCATGGGGGTAGAGCAGAGGTTACCCTAGTGTCCCTGAGTGGAAAGAAGATGGTGCCAAAAGTCCACATATTTCCAATGCTTCCAAGTACAGGCAGTAGGTCATCATCAATGGGCAGCAGATGGAGGCTCTGATGGACACAGAAGCCAGCATGACTACTGTCAGGTATCATATGTTGTCCTTAGAGCAGATAATGCCTTATACATTCCACCAGGTTATGGCAGTAGACAACTGTGAGAGTTGCTAACTAGTGGCTCTGGTTCCCTTTGTGTGGGCGGTAGGAGCATCAGGTTCCTGAAAGTGGCTAAGAGTCTTGTCGTGCCTGTAGATTGTCTGCTTGGGAATGACTTAGAACACATTCTCTGGAAGGAAGTAGAGCGCAGGTTCTACATGAAGATGTCAGGGTTGCCTGAGTGGGTGGGTGGCTGGCCACAACGTCCATGGTAGCATGAGAGGATGTTAAAGGAGACCTAGAGCCAGGTAGCTACCACATGGAGAAAGGACAAGGGGCATGGGAAATTAGCCTCTGAAACACCCACGGTCCACACGGAGGCTGAGCCTGAGGGCAACACCCCAGAACCTACAGGGCAGGACATTGCTACCCTAGGGGACTTACTTGAGCTGGCTGCTTGGCAGCCCATTAGGGAAGAATTCAGCTAGGCTCAGAAGGAGTGCCCTACCCTAGTAGAACATTTTAGGAAACAGAAGTGAGGAAGAAAGCTAAAGGCTCCGCTCGTTCCCTTACCTATTATTGACACTACCTTTGAAAGGGTGGATATTGAAATTGTCTGCCCCTTGGCCCCCAGTACTCTCCTAGAAAACAGTTTAATCCTGGTCTTGGTGGTCCATGCCACTAAATACCCCAAGGCCATGCCTCTGAGGACGGTGACTGCACCTGCAGTGGCCAGGGCCTTGATGGGGATTTTTAAGCAGGAGGGGTTCCCCAAACAATTGGTGTCTTACAAGTGCACAAACTTAATGTCAGCCCACATGAAGTCAATGTGGGATAAGTATGCCCGTGGCGGGCAGGCAGTGTTTGGGTGAGAGAACAGCTTTGACGAATGTTTGACTACAAGCGCTCCTCCCCTTCCGTGTAGGTGCTCATGGGGTCCTAATTAGGCAACCTAAGTATCGTTTTTTAAGGAGAATACCAAGTAGGTATTGGATGAATGTATGTTGACCTAGATGCATATTAGCCTTTGAGAGTAATCAGGCTGACCACACTAGGGAACAGTTAGAGTGGTATGGCTTAGGGGTAGGCTTCGAAACATGTAGACCTGTGAGGAAACTGCTCATTACAGCACTTCTTCCTCCATTTCCCAGTTTTTATTAATACCAGCTATAGGGAGTATTAAAGTTTAGTTTTCCACGCAGCCAGGTATTTCTTAACTCACCTTTTTCCTGACCCTTCCACCTTCAGATCAAACACATAAAATCACTTTACTAATAAGTGCTCCCAAGTCTCCGTAGGTCGTAACACACCCGGTCCTGCAGCGGGGCGGGAAGAACCCGATTATGAAGCATGCCACCAAGGGACCTTTTGGTGAGTGAGGGTTATTTCAGAACACATGTTGTCTCTCCCCTGTTAGAGACCGAGTATTTCTCCTAGGTTTAGTCACTTTTTGTAAGGATAGCACGGTTTTTAGGAATGAAGAGTGGACTCTCGTTGTTTATTCATACTTCAACTACAGGCAGATGATATGTGAGAAATTGCACTTATATATTATTAGATTTTTAAAGAAGATTATATACAAAAAAGATAATTTTTTTCCCAAATGTCTCGTCGTCCGCAAATGTAGTGTTATGCAAGAGATATTAACACATCCTAACATATTAATTGGACAATATTATTTAATTCACTTCTGCATATTTTCTGAAGCACAGTCAGTGGCTCAGTCAAAGTAAAAAACAATGGTGGATATTATTCACAACTTCAAAAGAATCCAGAATGTTTGAATGTGGCAGAAAAGTCATTTTACATGAGTATAATCTTGGACTGAAAAAAGCAATTTTTCAATAAAAAAAATGCTGGCGTGACACGTCTTAATAAAAATGTCACAAAAGAGAAAGACAGATGCTCCCTTTAGGGCATCTGGAATCCGATCTTTGAATACGAACGATTGAAAAATTAGCCTTCTAACAGTAGTGATAAAAATAAAAAAAACTATGCTGGAAACTCACAGTGTAGTGGAGAAATGGGAAATAAAAAGCATATGTACGAATTACACCTTTTCATCAAGAAACAACCCCCCAATTACGACGTGTTTGATGTCTGATCTTTAAACCATGCACACTCCAAAAGTGAATGTTCATTGAGAAGTTCTTTTCTGATTTGCATTTCCAGCCACTTGCAAAAATACTGACGTGCACTGTGCTTTCAGGTGTAATTTAACAGACATCGGTAGCTGGTGTTAAATGAGGTAAGGAGAACAATTAATATAGGTTACAATCGGATTGGATGAAGAAAGTATAACCATTGAATGCGCTAATGGACTTGTTTACTTGACTTTAGTTTATGTGCTTAGACGCTTGCCTTTCCAATAGGAAATGCGGACGCTTACACAAGGGAACATTGAATGCAATACCAGCAATATTAGGTCCGTACACCATGCGCCATACAATCAATATAACAACCTTTGGGACAAGTAATCATAGCCCCTAACGCCGGCTTAAGATAGAGAGGCCCCCATTTCAAATCTGTGTCTGCCACCCCCACACTTTTAGCCGAGGCCACATTTCTATGGCAATTTTAAACTCTTAGCAATAAGCACACAGTAATCAACTTGGGTAGGTGATGAAGCATGTCTGAATGCTGACTACATATTGCTGGAGCTGAAGTCTTCAAAATAGTCACCAGCATGCCACATTACTCATAAAGTTGGTGCCACTTTCAGCAGAAAGTGATAAATTGCCATGGCGCTGGCTGAGTTAGCTCCCTTCTAGATAGCTGAGTGATTGAGAGGGAACACCTGGAATGCAGATTGGCATTTGGACGCAGCAATTGTATCAGCATAGCTTGTGTTGGCTCACTCCTTCTGGATCACTCCTTCCGAAATGCTGTTTTTTGATTTTGACTCTCCCTCTGGCAGTACATGCCATGCTTTGGTTTGAAGCAGAAGGACAAACACACACACATGCATGTGCACACACAGACTAGCAAACAGTAAGGCATCATCATTCAACATACAATTGTCACAATGTCATCCTCTCACCTGCTTTCATTTGGAAGTTGACTTTGGTGGTTCCAAAAGCAACATGCAGGTCTGTTAAGGGCTATAAGCAATCTACCAATTTATAGGGCCTGATTTAGATCTTGGTGGACGGGTTACTCCATCACATCGGTGATGGATATCCTGTCCACCGAAACATAAATCACATTCCATCCTATGGGTTTATATTTCTGCAGATGAGATATCCATCCGAAACCGGTCCCAGGGTGCTTGTTTCCGGTCCAGGGAAGACATGGCTTGGCAGTTCGGGCTGGACTGTTCCCATGAGGCACATGGTCAAGACTGATTTGCATATAGCTGTGTCTGAACTGGGGTGGCGAAGTGAGCTAAAGAACGATGATGGATTCAACCCAGATCTGTGAGTGGCGGTGAGTGTCTGAAAAGTTTCAGCGCTCCGTCCATCATCTCCTTGTGTTCGATGAGATATCCATCACCAGTGTGCCGGAGTAACCCGTCCGCCAATATCTGAATCAGGCCCATAGTTTTATGTGCAGCACCATTCCTTATCCACCTTCCCTTTACCACACTTTCCACCCTTTCACCAACAATCACATCTAATTATCCCATATCTAATATGTTACCCAAGCCTCGAGTACAACATATCCAAGTTTGGCTTCCATAAAAAGTCCCATTATGTCTCAACCTGTGAGATGCCTCTGCATATAGCGTTCTGTATTATTCTCAACAGTCTCAGGTAATGGGATCCAGTAGATTCAATAAATTCTTTTGAAAAAGCAGATAATATAGTTTCTCATTCTTACTAAAATGTATTTATCTTCTTTCCATGTGCACTTGTGAGGTTTTTCCATTTTCAGGAATTCTCAAATGTTGTATAGCCTGTCACTATACACAGAGACAGTAGTCAAACGCATCATGTAGTGATCAAGTAGTGACTCATCTAGAGTGCAATAGGTATATCGGCTTGTTAGGAAGTCAGATAGTATATATGATGGGAACCTAGGTATGATGTTGCTGAATTTGTTATCGATTATTTCTAGGAGTTCTGTTCAGTATTGCTGGAGTTTGGGCAACCCCATAATATGTGCAAAAGTGTGCCTACTTCATTTCATCCCTGCCAGTGCTTGTTAGTTGTTACACAGCAGAACATTCCATTGTGATAAATGACATCACGGTTTTTACGATAATAGTTGTTCAATCGCGATGTAATGATACAGAATGTAACTAACTTCTACTACGCAAACATTTACATTTCATTATGGATTTTACATCACACATGAGATTAATATTTTTTTTAAATAAAAACACAACCTTAAAGAAATCCTGATAATATCTTTAAATTAAATAGACCAAGATGTTGGAACCTATTTACAAAAAAGCTAATCATTGAAAATGCTATTAAAAAATAGTAAAAGAAAAGTCACATTTCAAACTGCCATACAGCAGATAACCAATAAATATTCAATTTCCCAAAAATAAATTTTTCAAAACTCACACTATATAAGACCAGTGACAACTGTTTTCAGTTGATTAATTACAAGATTTATAATCTAACAGTGCTGTCTACACACCAATAAGAGCAAGAGCAACTTCTAAACGTAAATAAAAAGCGAAACATAATTAAATCAATCATAAACCAAAAAAGTAAATATTTCTGTTATTTACCTAATTTTTCATAACAGAATTACCAAGCAATTCACCAAAATGAAAGAATTCACAGACAAAACAAAAAAACGTACTGACAAGGATTGATATCCCACAGCTGTGAAAAAGGACATTAACTACATAAAGGTCTGTGTACAATAGCAAAATTAATAAATATATTTTTTAAAATAACATTTTAACCAATAGTCCTAACCAAAATTATCTATCCAACCTCCTTCATTTCACTAAAACATTAAAAAACACAAAACAAGAAGGCACAAAAAAGAAGGCACAATACAACTACTGAAAAGTCTGTAGAACAAACAGGAATACCTCTGGCTAAATTAAATAATTCACATTAGGTACATTTTTAAGTTGTTTAATATATTATTGTCATAAAAAATAAAGCTATAATAAAAACATTAAACATTTTTTCACCATAATGTTTACCATTTTCTGCAGCATAAGACACATAAAATAAAATGGAAAATATGGAACCAGCAGTGTATGTTACTTCGAAATGAGGTAACAAACTATTATCCCACACAAAATATTTTTAACATTCCTAAACAACTTCAACAAATCTTTACTAATCACCCCTTTCTCCTTTATGATAACCAGAGTTACAAAAATGTATACTAATCTTTCCTACTGCACAGGACTTACTGATATTGGAATTTTGTGCTATTAGGATGACAGATGAGGCATTTAAAACATGTCTACATCCATTCAGTCAAATATATACCCTACATGGACAAATAAACAATAGTAGCCTGGCCCCTATTGTGCTATATACTGCCTAACAAGCAATCTACAACTTAAACTACATACATGGCAGTAAGTTTTGAAAGTATCTGGAAAAATAATAACTATGTGATGTAACAATATACAAGGTGTCATTGTAAGTAAGACAGACCAACTGACTTTGCCAAAGGGCCAGAACACCCAAATGTAAAAAGTGGACCTACTGGCCATATCAGGGAGTCAGCACATCAGCATGTATAAAGCAGGCCTATTGTCTTTGTCAAAAAGAGAA
Organism: Calotriton arnoldi; assembly: GCA_963921515.1. Lineage (NCBI taxonomy): Eukaryota > Metazoa > Chordata > Amphibia > Caudata > Salamandridae > Calotriton > Calotriton arnoldi. The sequence goes on from CAWUFW010003039.1 coordinate 435,272, forward strand.
CATAATCAAATGTATATTTTATAAATTCAATGTTTAATAAAAGTGATTGCCATATCACATTTTTAATCAATCCTGTCTTTGACTTTTCTTTAAACATTTTTCAGGCCACAAAGTGCAACCGAAAAACCCCTCACCAGGGCTCCCTGCACTCCAGCTGAAGAACATACAGCTCTAACATGGGGTGCTTTAAAAAATATGGTAAGCTCTCCTAAGGTCGTGGATACAATGAGATGTATTGTGTTTCTTTAATGCTGCTGGAGGGCTGTTGCAATGTTGAGGGTTGTAGGGACTGACTCAAGGCCCCCACGACTCATGCAAGCTCAAGCCAGAACCCATATTGGGTGGGAGCTGGCAGTTTTTTTAAGTGGGTGCTGTGGTACCTACCCAGAGCACCATCACTGGCCAAATTGTTTGTGGATGGAGGGGAAGCCCCAACGCACCCAGAGCACCTGCTGGCTACCCAACCTGCATCTATTTTGGTGCAAGCGGGCGCCGTCTGTCTTATTTTGCTCCCACCCAAGCAAAAGAAGCTTCTTTCTCTGCTCCTGCCCGGGCGAGAGCAAAGTTGTGTTCCCTACACAGGAGAGTGTGTGCAGGGTATGCCATGCACTCTCCCAGGCAGGGAACAGCAATGTCTCGGGATGGTGTCCCTGGGACACTGAAACAGTCTTCGGGCCATGAGTAATGGGATCCCAGAGGCTGATGTATTGCTTGCCTCACCAAAATGTAAAACTCGACCCGGGATTGGGTCCCAGGGATCTCTAAGAGGCTTGAGCAGTGGGCCGCATGCTACAATCCCCCCAAAAAAGTCAGCCCCAGATATGAGGTCCCCAGGGCCTTTAAGAGGTTTGGGGAGGGGGTCACACACCACCCTCCCCATATTAAGTGTGTGTGTGTGTATATATATATATATATATTCACTAAAAAACAGAGGTTACACGGACATTATAGTTAGGAAATGGAATACAAAAAACCTGAGAAATGTACTGAAAAAAACAAAGGTTACAGATACATTATAGTTAGGCTCAGGTTTCACTCATACAAAACCAGAGAAATTCAGCAGTTATAGTTAGCTGAGCTCACTATAACTCGCGCCCCCGCAATGCACTGCTTATGACCTCACATATTACATCACTCATAACATGGTCAGTGACATCACTCATGACATCTTTGATGACATCATCCAGTGACTGTGAGTGTTTCTAAAAAGTTTATGAGTGTTAAATATATATACACCAAGGTGTATTGATGATTCAGTGGGTGTATGAGTGCCTGTATGGACGATTTAGTGCGTGCGTGACTGACTGTATAAGTGAGTGATTATATGTGTCTCAGTGAATGTATGGGTGAGTGACTAGGTTGTGTGAATGTCTGTATCAGTCTGTCAGTTGGTGTGTAAGTGACTGTATGGGTTGGTGAATAGGTACATGAGTGGCTATATGGGTAATTGATTGAGTACCTGTATGGGTATATGAGTGTTTGTGTGGGTGGGTGAGGGGGCTTGTGACTGCCTGCATGGATGAGTGAGTAGATGAGTCAGTGGCTCTATGGGTTCATGAGTGTGTATTTGAGGGGCTGTATGGGTGAGTGAGTGTGCATATGGCTGTGTCGGTGAGTGAATGGATGTCTCAGTGGTATATGGGTGAGTAACTGCATATGTGAAAGGCAGTTCAGGTGAGTGTTGGAGTATATAAGTGACTGTATGTGTGAGTGAGTGATTGTGAGAGTGGCTGTATCGGTGAGTGTGTGTTTGTGTCAGTGACTGTGTAGGTGAGTGAGTATGTGTTAGTATCTGTATGAATAAGTGAGTTGGTGTTTGTATAACTGTATAGGTGAGTAAGTGGCTGTGTGATTGACTCTATGGGTGAGTGAGTAGGTGTGTGTGTGTAGCTCTATGGGTGACTGGGAGTGTGTGAGTGGCTGTATGGGTGTATTAGTGGCTATATCAGGGGCTGTATTAGTGAGTGAGTTGGTGTATGAGTTCCTGTATGGGTGAACGAGTGGATACATGTGTAGACCTATGAATCAGCAAGTGGGTGTGTATGTACTGGTATGGTTGTGTCAATGGTTTTGAGAATGGTAGTGTGGAGGTTGGAGTGGGTGAATGAAAAGTTATATTGGGGTGTGAGTGGGTGTGTGAGAAAGTCTGTGGAAGATGTCATCAGTGATTTCATCAGTGATGTCACTGACCATGTCATGAGTGATGTGATATGTTAGGTCATAAGCATTGCGTTACGGGGCGCGAGTTACAGAATTTCTCTGGTTTTGTAGGCGTGAAACCTGAGCCTAACTATAATGTCTCTGTAACCTTTGTTTTTTCAATGAATTTCTAAAGTTTTTTATATTCTAGTTCCTAACTATAACGACCCTTTAACCTTTGGTTTTTTTCAGTGCATTTCTAAGGTTTTTTAAATGTTAATTCAGAAATATAACGTCCCTGTAACTTTAGTTTTTTTTTTTGTGAATTTCTATGATTTTTAAAGTAGTGGTCATGTATGCAGAGTAGTGGAGAAAGGGGGTGGGGCATCCAACCAGCTCACAGTAATTCCCCTGTGTAGGACTTACAGGAAGTACCAGGAGGGCTTCTTGGCCCCCAAGATCTCTCTGGAGCCAAGGGAACTTCATCCCCCAACTAGTAGTGTGCCAGGAGGCACGTTTACAGAGTGGCAGTAGATGTTGGTTAAGCCTTTTGCTTTTTTGGTGTATATCCGTTCAGTAGTTGTTGAGAAAAAAAAGTGTTCAGAGTTCAAAGTGATATCTCTGGTCGTGAAGTCCTCGCGAACAAAGACTAGCTCATGCAGGGAAATGCACTGCTCTGATTGGCTGCCAACACTTCAACCAGGAAGTGTTGGCAGCCATCTTGAGGCTTGGCTTCACTGAGTCCCCCCAAAAAAGTGAAAATAAAGAAAAGGGGGCAGGGTAGGAATGCCCTGACCCCCTAGTCATAGTCTTGGTGTCCCCCTGGGACTCCGCCACGGCATAAAATCATTAAAAAAAACTGCCACAAATTGGCAATATTCGGAAATTCTCTGCAAAAAAGTTAAATAAAGGAAACTCTGGCCCCAGCGCTTGCTTTAAAGGTCCCGGGGTCATACAAAATATATAAGAGGGGGGCACACAGCCCCCTCCTAGAGCTTATTAAAGCATCAGGGATTGCCACCTCCCCGAGTCTATTATTTATATATGTATATATACATACATACATACATACACCCTGTCCTGAAAATAAGTGTAAAAAAAGATATAGGTGAGGGACAGGGTTGGGATACCAAGTCCCCCAGGCCTGGTGAGGTTGGTGCCAGAGAGAGCACCATGCCAAAAACGTATTTATTTAAAACAAAGGTTACGGCAAATTTGCATAGGATCTGCTGCTCCATGGTAAACAAATGTTAAGAAAGTGTTTTAAATTTGTTAGGGGAAGAGTGTGTGTGGCCCCCTCCCTAAGTCTATGTGTGGCCCCATGGAGCCCATCAAGTGGGCTGCATTTTATAATTGGGTGAGGGGGTGTGTGCTCTCCCTCCCCAAGCCTATATGATGGCAGAAGGACCTTTAGGGTCTCATGGGTCATTTGGAAATACAGTAGAAGAAGACATCGGACCCCCTCCCTGAATCATAGTTCGGTCCCAGGGTCCTCATCCTCCGGGGCTAGTTCCAAGTAGTGTCCCAGGGGCCTCATCTCCAGAAAAATGCTGTTTTCTCCTGGGGAGAGTGCGGACATATTCTGCCCGCACTCTGCTGAAGAATAAAGCATAACTTTGCTGCTTCTCCCTGGACAGGAGCAAAGTGAGTGAGCCTACTCCTGCCAGCACCACTATGGGTGATGGCTACGGAGCAGGCTGGGGCTGCAGGGACCTTGGGTCTCCCAGCGGCTCCTAACCTTTAACCGGGGCACTCTCCAAATAATTGAAAAGTGGCCTGCTTCCACCATAATGATGGCTGGGGAGCAAGCCAGGACCGCAGGGGCCCAAGGCTTGCTCACCACCCAACATGTTGTAAAGATGTGTATGCCCCCGGTGGGCACCAGGGCACCCACTTTTAGAAAAAGAAATCGGCCGGCTGCCGCCACATGACAGAGCTAATTTTTCGATTTTTTGAATCCTGGTTGTGCCCCTTGAAAGTGCCGGAGCACCATCACCCAATTTTTCTAAAGTTGTGTGGGGATAGAGGGAGCGGAGAAGCCCCCAGCAACATTAAAAATAGACAGTAAGTCTCCTTGGTTATTAAATCCATGACCCCAGGAGAGCTTAGCATATGTTTAAAGCACTCCAAGCTGGAACTCCATGCTCTTCAGATGGAGTGGAAGGTCCCCTTGTGATGTGTTCTATGGAAGCACTTTATTGCCTAAAAAATGTTGACTGAAAGACTTAGGGGCCGATTCCGATCTGGGTCGGAAAACTCTCCGACCGAGCCGGATCCGGAGAGATTTCCGACCGAGCCGGACTCCTGCAGTCCGACCGAGTGAGTACGATGCGGCCGCATGCTGCCGGACTCGATTCGGTCGGACTCCCATTGAAGTCAATGGGAGCCGGTCGTATGACGCGTACATGGGCTCCCAGTGACTCAATGGGTACGTTGCGCACAAGGGGGTCCCCTGTAGTGGGTACGCGTTGGTGCCATCCGCACCGTACACGCATGTATAGGGGGGACCCATGGGTCCCCCCTGTGTTTGACTCGTACGGCTACGGGTGCAGGGGGGTCCGGCACGGACCCCCCATGTCCGGCTCCGGGAGCTTTTTCGAGCCGGACGCTCCGACTCGATCCGGCTGTCCGACGCGTCCATCGTACTCGCTCGGTCGGATACCGTCTCCATTGCGTGGTGCAATTCGTTTCCGTACGAGTCGGTCGGAGCGGTTCGGATCCGGAAACCGTTCGGTCGGAACACACGCGTACATTCGCATCGTTCTTGCTCGGTCGGACAGCTGTACGAGTCGGTCGGAAAAAACGCGTACGGCTCGTACTTTTTCCGGCCGGATCCCGTTCGGGGAGCTTCCGACCGAGATCGGAATCGGCCCCTTAGTGTTTTTTTAATAAGACTTTCTAAAAAATGTGTGGCAATCACTTTTATTAAACATTGCAACATGTGAATTTATATATTTTACATTTGATTATAATTATTGATGACTTTTTGACAAAGATAATTGCTTTGCTTTATGTATGTTAAAATGCTGACCTCATCATAAAGCCAATAGGCCCACTTTTCATATTTTAGCGTTCTGACATTTGGCAAAGTTGGTTGGTCTGCCTTACTTAAAATGACACAATTTACATTGTAACACCAAATAGTCTACCATGGGTGCCCAACCCCCGCTGTGCTTGTCCAAAGTCATATAGTTCCATTTTTTTTTTAAAGGTAATGGAGTACAGCGGTACTGTCTTGAAATTACTGTGGTTTCTAATGACATTTAAAAAAAAGATTTATGACAAACAATAAAACAATAAATGTTTATTGTTTATTGTTGTCTTATTGTCTGTTATAAATCCTTTGTTTTTTTTATTTCAAAAGGTACTGCAGGACTTCCTAGATAGTGCTGCAGTATTCTGCTACCTTTTAAAAAATACATGGAACAAAAAATACTTTTTCCTAACAATTCACACTATTGTAAACTGCCTCATGTCTTCCTATAGGTGATAATTCATGATAGTAATATCTGACGTACAAACCCAGAAGACAAAGCCAAAGTGCTGCAGACAGACATAGCGGCAAAATGGCTGAGATATACTATATATATAGATCTCTATGTGAGATATACCTTATTAATATGTTCTAAACCTATAGGTTGAAAGGAGGAACTTTACCAAAGTCAGAATAATTAAGCAAAAGCATTTTCATTGTTGTATATTTTTTTTTTAAATGTAACGGAGTACTGCGGTACTATCCTGGTAGCACTGCTGTACCTTTGAAATAAAAAAAAACATACATTCTTTTTGTTTATCATTGTTTTATTGTTTGTCATAAGTTTTTTAATTTATTTCAAAAGGTACCCCAGTACTTCCTAGGTAGTACTGCTGTACTCTGCTACCTTTTTAAAAAAATATATAAAATGGTATAAATACTTTCCCCTCACTATTACCAGTTTTGTAAAGTACCTTAGGTCTTTGTTTGGGTGTAAAACATAGTGCTAACGTATATCTCAGGTCCAAACCCAGAATACGGTGTGGTCTAAACAATATGGCTGCCTTTTACTTTTGTAAGGGCAGTCTTTGGTCAATAACATTGCATTTTGTCATTGTTATCTACCACGATATACCATCGACCAATATATCACTTTTTTTTTTCATATGTTTCACAGTCTTGTTACGCGCTATGATGTTTTTGCTATTCACTGATGCTGTAATTTGTAACTCACTCTATCATGTAAAGCGCTCTGATACCTCTGGGTCCAGCCAGCGCTATATAAAACCTCTAAAATAAAATAAATAAATAAATCACTAAGTTTCTGTCTTTAATTACTACACAACTACTAAGCAAATTTTCATGAAATTGCAATACCCTCCACACCATATTCTATATTCCTGCCATATTTCATGAAATCTGTTCAGCTGTTTTGTCACTATGTCTGTATAAAATGTTTATGGAACATGTCCTTGTGGAAAAATTGTTTGGGGGACATCACTTGTTTCTTTGCACTCCCTTAACTGTTCACCACAAACCTTTACACCATCAGTCAATGTAGAAAAAAGAATTGGTCTGCTAAGGTTCGTGGAGATTCATCAAACAGTGGCAAAGTTCTTACCAATCAAAAATCTGAGAAATTGCTCTCTCTTGGAACCCTCAGTATAACGACAGAGTGGATACCCATTTATGTATGTATGTGTGTAACTTGTGAACCTAACTATAACATCCCTGTAATTAGTTTTTTTTAGTGAATTGATAAGGTTTCCTAAATTCTATTTTCCTTTAACCTTTAGTTTTTTCAGTGCATTTCCAAGGTTTTTTTAATGCAGCAGGGGGTTGGCAACAGGGCCTGGCTGCGGCCTTGCCCTGTGGCCAACCTCTTGCATGCAGCCAACCCCCCGCCATGCACAGCCTTAGGCCGTGCGCAGACGGGATTGGTAACAGGGCTTGGCCTGCAGCCAGGCCCTACGGCCCACCTTCTGCATGCAGCCAACCTCAAGTCTCGCACGCACTATGACCTGCGTTGTGGGTAGTTGACTGCACGGCCTGACCTACAGCCAGGCCCTGCAGGCAACCCCCCCTTGCAGCAAACCCCTCGCCTTGTACAGGCAGCAAACCCCTCGCCTTGTACAGGCTTCGGCTGTGCACAGCAGGGAGTTGGCTGCAGGGCCTACAGCCACCATCCTGTGAAGGAAGTGGCCCTTAGGGGCCACCCGGGTTATTTACCTGCTATGCCTTCCCAAGTAATGAAGAGTCGGTCAGACAGTAGAGAATACAAACAGTCTTTTATTAGCAATACTCTGCAGAGGAGTCCAATCTGACCTGCACCCTAAAATGTCTGCCGAGGGACTGGCTCCCCAACAGTCTGCAACACCTAATCATTCCTCCAAGAACCTCCAACCACGCCCACAGTGGAAAGTTACCAGCTTAGGCCAGACATGAACAAAGGAGGCACAGAAGGATGGCTACCACCTGCAGGATGGGTACAGGCTTATCATAAATTCAAGGCTAACGTGGGAGCAGAATTACACACTCGGATAGGTATGTGAGGGCAGAATGGTCTATTCATTACTAAGCCGGAAAACAGCCTTGAACAGAGAAGAAAATAATAACTAAATACAGTGTTCTGCTGAGGCAAGCAATACAAATAATGAGGCCTAGTTCAGGCACAGCCTAATAGGGATTACGAAATACAAAATGGAGTCACACTCACTAACTAAAGCTTGCACATTGCAGGGATAACTCAGTGGGTTGCATAACGTGAATACAAATGGTGTCTATTTAGCCACACACTGCTAACCTAACATAACATGAAACCATTGTATAGCAAGAATGGGGTTTTAAAACCTAACACCTGCATGCAGCAAACCCCATGTAAATGGGGAGTGGGGCATGCAGCCTTCCTTCCCAGGCGGATGTCTGGCCCCGAGGACCCTATGTCTTGGTGCCCAGCCATATTAAGAAGGGGGAGGGGGCATGCAACACCCCTCCCCCGGCCAATATTGGCCCCGGGGACTAACCAGTAACTGGTGGGTGCCATGGAGCTCACCAAGGGCACCCACTACATAGTTAAAGGGGGGGTACCCAGCCCCCTACCTCGTAAAATATTGGCCCCAGGGATCCCATCCCCCAGGGATTGTTTAATAAACAATGGTGAAGATGGGCCGCATGTCCCTACTTCCCTGGCTGATATTTTCTCAAGGACTCCATCTCCTGGGGCCCGGCCTTATTCTGAAGGGGAAGGGGGATATGAAGCCCCGCCCCCTGGGACCAGCTAAGTATTGAAGAACAAGGGGGACAGCGCATCCCGGACTGAGTTTGGCACCGGGGACCCTATCCCTCGGGGCACCCATTTCATCATTGTTGGAGGACATAGGGGTATCCCCAATGCCTCCTTGGCTCCAGCCCGCTCCTCGCCTCCAGCGGGAGTCGGCATTGCTTCTGCCCACAGGGAGCAGCTAAAAATGCTGGTCCCTGTGGACAGTAGAACATTTTTCATCTGTTTCCTTGCCCCCTTCACAGGGTCTGGGAAATAAATGAGCAGTCTACTCCCAGTGGGCAGGAGCATTTTCCAAGGGAGAACAACCAAAGGTCTATACCCTGGAGGTGGGCACCCTAGGGCATAGTTGGACCCAGCCCTGGAGGAGGGGGTCCCAGGGACATTAATGTCTCCATGAGGGGTTCACACAGCCCCACTCATCATTTAATGCTTGGCCTGGCCCCGGGGGATGGGATTCCCGGGGCTGGAAATGGTCCCGGTAGGAGAGCTGCATATATATATATGAGTATATATATATATATATATATATATATATATATTTTTTTTTTGTTTTTTTGTTTTTTTGTATATATATATATATATATATATATATATATTCACTGAAAAAACCATAGGTTTCAGGGACATTATAGTTAGTTGGACATTTCACTCGTACAAAACCAGAGAAATTCAGCCGTTATAGTTAGTTGAGGTAACTATAACTCGCACCCCCGCAATGCACTGCTGATGACGTCACATATTACATCACTCATGACATGGTCAGTGGGATTGCTGAGAGGTGGACATATGCCACGCCCCCTTTCTCCACCACTCTGCAAACATGCCTCCTGGCGCGCTCTTGGTTGGGGGATGAAGTCCCCTTTCCTCATGAGGGTCCCTGGGGGCCAACTAGTCCACCAGGTACCTCCAGTAAGCCCCACTCAGCTGGATTGCTGAGAGTGGTCCGAGGCCATGCCCCCTTTTTACACCACTCTGCAAACGCGCCTCCTAGCACACAGCTGCTCGCAGGATTAAGTCCACTTGTGTCCTGAGGTCCTCAGGACACAAGAGGACCTCATCGCCCCACCAGCAGTTTGTTGTAAAAAGGGGCATGGCCCCGACCACCTGTCAGCAATCCCACTGTGTGGGGCTTACTGGAGGTACCTGGTGGGCTAGTTGGCCCCCAGGGACCCTCAGGAATGAAGGGGGCTTAATCCCCCAACTTAGAATGTGCCAGGGGGCGCGTTTGCAGAGTGGTGCAGGGAGGGGGCGGGGCCTCAGCGATTTAAAATGTAGGTTTTTGGAAGGGGGCTGTGTGGCCCCCCTTCCCTTTATTATTTTTGGGCCCCGGGGCCCCCCTCCCACGGCCGATTTCAGCCCCGGGGGCCCCGTCCCTCGGGACATGGCCAAATATTTATTCTTTTTAAAAAAAAAAATTAAGGATGGGGCTGCGTGGCCCCCCTCCTGAGGCCATTATTGGCCCCGGAGACCACATCCCCCAGGGCTGTGCCTCGATCTTTTTTTAATTTTTTTAATTTTTAATTAGGGAGGGGGCGGCGTGCCCCCCCTCCCCTGGGCCACTTCTGGCCCCAGGGACCCCATCCCCCCTCCTGCTGGATCCAGCATTGCTTTTGGGCAAGGGGAGCTGCTAACATGCAGCTCCCCTTGCCCAAAAGCAATTCTGCTTTGCTTCTTGGAAGCGAGAGCAGGTTTCCTGCTCTCGCTTCCAAGAAGCAAAGCAGTGTTTGCTTTGGCAGGGCGGGAGCCGTGCTCCTGCCATAGCAAACAGCAATGTCCGGGGGCTTGGGGGGGCCCACGAGGCCCCCCACATATAATGAACAATGCCCTGGGGAGGTGGCGGTCCCCGGGGCAGCATGGGGGGTGGGCAGGAGCCCCCCCACACATTTTTTTACAAGCCCTGGGGAGGTGACGGTCCCCGGGGCTGCTGGGGGGCCGCATGCCTCCCGCATATAATTAGCATAGCCCCATGGAGGTGGCAGTTCCCGGGGCTGCAGGGGCCCCCATGGGCCCCCGCTATATATTTACTCACTGCCCCCGGGACCTGGCCCACCCGGAGGCTTATAGAAAATGAAGCGCGGGAGCCCGTGCTTCATTTTTTTTTTTTCGGACGGATTTGCGCACCCAGCACGAATTCAGCAGATTTTTTTTTTTAAATGCTTTTTTTTGGGCCCTGGCGGTCTTTGTGGGACCCCCTGAGCAGGCCTAGGGGGTCAGAGTGTTTCTACCCTGCCCCCTTTTCTTGTTTTTCACCTTTTTTGTACTGTTTTCTTGTGACTCGGTAAGATGGATGCCAACACTTCCTGGTTTGGAGTGTTGGCAGCCAATCAGAATGAAGCTCATGCATGGGAGGGTTCGCGAATCCTCCTCGGTGCTCAGATATATAAATTGTTATTTTTTTAATTTCTCAGCATCTACTGAACTGATTTACACCATTTAAAAAAGGGCACTTTCTGAACCAAGAGCTACCTTTTTGCCAAATTTGGTGTAATTCCGTTCAGCAGTTCAAGCTGTAGCCTGTTCCAAAATTCCTATGGAAATTAACATGGGGAAAATGCGTTTTGGGACCCCCCTTTTTTCTTGGCCCCTGCTTGACGAATCACCCCGAAACTTTCTGGCCAGGAGCTGACCTGAGTGATCCATTAGTTTTGAAAATTTTGTGAAGATTCGTCAAACGGTGCCAAAGATATTGGCTAAAGAAAAAACGCTTTTTGAATAGAAACAAGGTCCTAACTATACCTACCTACTGGCGACCGCCAGTAGGTAATATATATGTCTATATATATATATATATATATATATATGTCTATATATATAGAAATATATATGTGAGTGTGTGTGTATATATATGGCTTTACTCCATAGCAAAGTGTGTTTCGGCAATTACTGGCCTTAATCACATGGATGAACATCATATATCCCTGTGTCTTAAATTTAACATGTGGCATAGACATTGAAAAACTACATACACAACGTGAAAAATGCATAAATCACTTTTTGTTTCCATAAATAAACTTGAATCTATAAATTACAATGATGTAATAGAGCTAGCATCCCTTTAGTGCAGAAATTATGTACCCTAAAAATGAAGGGGCTTATTTACAAGCATGGGAAAAAGTGACGCCATGGTGGCGCAAGGGGCTTGTAAATAAGCCCTGAAATTTGGTACATGTTGACTCATGCAAGTTCAGTCGACTGGGCTGCAATCCCACATAAAAACAGATCATTGTGGGCGGCTCGTCTCAACGTCCACTGGAACTCTCTCTGCCAGAGCAGGTGGTACAGCTCTGGAGGTTGATGGTCTCTCTCCTTCTCTCTCTCTCTGTGTGATTTTCAATTGCCTCTTGGTATGTTTTCAAGTGGTACAACATGCTTGTTTTACCACATGAATATTTCTGCGCCGTCCCTCTTGATAGGGTATTATTGTACAAGGTGCACTTCACCAGGGCCTGACTGGCAATGCCGGGCACCGGGCAATCCCCCGGTAGGCTGGATGGGGTGGGGGCTGTTTTTTTGGCAGGGGGCCGGTTTTGTTTCTGGGGCCGGTTTTTGGTCCGGCGGCGTTAGTCAGAAAAAAAATCAGAGAAGTTCACGAGTGCAGTAGTCACTCACTCTCTGCATGCGTCTCTCCTCGCTCCGCGCTTCCTGCGGGGGAAAAAAGAAAAGCACAACTCTATCAATCTCGGAGTCTGGAATGGATTCTCTGCAATCTGCATAAATAATGGCATGCGAGCACTGTGCACCATTCAATAGGGTGGGTCGCGCGCAGCGCGCAGATGTCTCCGCCGCCGCATCTGCGCGGTCTCTTCAGTTGACCCACCTTAGGGTGGGGCGGCTGGTGGTGATCATGCGCATTGGGGCTCACGCAATAAAAAGTGCGCGTGACCGGTGACTGAGGCCAGGTCGAGGAGCATTCCAGAAGTACGCCAGAGTAGAGACTAAGACGACGACACCTGGTGAGAGAGGCACCCCATAATTTAATTATTTCTAGCCCCCTCTGGCACCCCATAATTTAATTATTTCTAGCCCCCTGATGCCTGCCTGTCCCACACCCTGGCCCCTGCCTGCTGCCGACTGCCGCACGCCCGTCACTCACTGAGTCAGAGAGTCACAGTCACTCTAGTGCCTGTCTGTCCGTGTCCGTACTCCGGCGTCCAGTCGTTTGCATTTTTGCAAATTGCAATCAGATTCTGGGCCGGGCCGGGATTAAACAAAAGGTATAGCGAGGTGGTGGTGGCTGCCTGCCTGGCTTGAGTTGAGTTGCGCTCCCGGTCTCGGCTCGGGCCGCGGTGCCTGCGGGCCTGGCCGGCCCTGACTCCCCGAGCCGAGACACACACTGGTGAGACGACGTCATAGGGTGACCAGAATTTTAAAGCAAAAAACCGGGACATTTCCCCAAAATAGAAGAAGGACTACAATTTTTCTTCAACACAGTGCACAGAATGACAGTGCTCCTTAGCAGAAAATTACAGAAAAGGCAGTAAGAAAATACATAAAATGTCATTATTAAAGCCAGTTGCTTGCCTGTTAATTAAATTGCTTTCCTATAACAGCTGCTAACTATCAATGCTTTGCGAAACATAAAAAAATACCTCCCACCCTTTTCAGCCGACCCTCTCAAAAAACCGGGACATGAGCTTAATTTCCTGAAATCTGCCGTGACAGGTGTCGAAAAACCGGGACTGTCCGGGCAAATCCGGGACGCCTGGTCACCCTAGACGACGAGCACAGAATGATTAAGAAGCCACTCCGAGTCCTAGACCTCCTCCTACCCCCCCCCCCCTTTGCAGGCATTCCTCCTGCCACGGGCCCCAGCAGTGCAGCACTGACCTCAAACATGAGCTCAGGTCAGATTCTCTAAAACGGTTTTCTTTTCGTCAGGGTCAGGTGTTGTCTGTTGTTAGCGTATGTGTCCGACTCCGTCCGAGCAGGGCCAGCTGTTGTAATGTTCCGAGCCAGCAGGCAGGATACGTGTGCTCCCTTTGGTGGCGCTGTGCTGCTTGACTCTTGGGGGCTGACCACCCTGTATAATGAATCTGTGCATCTTTCAGAGGCATATTCATGGAATCTTCGTTAATTTAGGACAGCCTTCCGCTCACTGAGCTACGCACGCTGAGTCAAAGGTGAGGATGTGCCGTGAAGGGAAGAGAGGTTATTAAACATTAGCGACCTGTGTCTAGTGTTATCTGCGCAATTAGCGTCTGACACAAAACCTGCATGAATGAGTTTTTTGCGCGAGGCTGCGAGTTCAGGTCTCTTAGCATTGAGAAGGGAAAGACATTATTAAAAGTTCATTTCCTTGGATGGAACTGTCCTCTCTCTCTCTTTCCTGACTGCAGAGAGAAGTCATCTATAGGCTATAGCTGAGTACATCATTTAGTTGTAGCCTAACAAATTATATTTGCAGCATCCATGGTACCTCTTTTGAAGATAGAAGACAAATGACTTGTTTTGCATTGTAGAATTTAGAGTTTAGATGTGCTGTGCTGTTGTGGCATTTGCTGTTTTCCTAGGCAAGGTAATTAAAGGGTTCCTGTCCTTCCAGGACCTATTTGAAGCCAGCTGACCGCAGTGCATGACACTGTATTACTAGATTGGAGTAAATCCATTTTAAATTGGCACACCTTGTCTATTCTGCCTCACTGCAAAGATTTATTCCATCACACCCATCTCGTCTGTAAGGAAATGTGAATGCGGGGTGAAACAGTTCGTGGAGCAAATTAACTTTTTTCATCTGCCATCGGAAAATAAACTTTAAGGTCAGAAAACGAAAACATGTGAAATGGTCAATATCTTACACACCAAACATATCTTCTAAGTAGAAAATTAAGCCTGTTAAAGTTGATGCATGCAGAACGCATTGTAACTATGACCGTCTGATCGCCAGATCGCCCCTCATAGAAGCACAATGCTTCAAGTATGTGCTTTCATTTAAAAATTCATTGTACTCTGGGGGTTGTAGTCTTTGCTTGAATCGACTCAACTCATCTAATAAAAATTGTCTGTGAAAGCTCCTCTCTGGGTACATGGAGTGATCTGGAATCCCTGTGGGTTACTATTAAAGAGATACAGACACTGAATAGCAGTGCTACTTGAACACGCTTACACCAGGGATCGAATGGGCACAGCGAGGTTTGTTGCTTACAGGTGATAATTTCAGGGTGTGTGAGGCATGGAAGGGCATGGAGACTGAAGCATTCCATTTCCCTGTAGAAGTACGTTCACCAGTGACTATACAAAGAGTGAATGAGTGTTGAAAATTCACTCTTTTCTCCACCTTGAATTCCATTTTCCATCAGCCCTGCACCAATGTTGCATACATCCATTGAGCTGTCCATTCATGTTTCCATCCGTGGTATCGCTCTTTGTGTTCCATCACACCATCCATGGGTGCCTGTATGTGAGCCCTTATTAGTGCTTTATGTGAGCGAAAGTGTACCTTCATGTGTTCTATCTAAGGATGTTGTGTTGCCACTATATTTTGTTCTCTCTGTGTGCATAGGTACATTTATGCCTGTTAGCATGTGTGCAAAAATTCCTCTATACTTGTTGGCTTGGCCTCCGTGCATGGGTGCATGATGTGTGTCTGATTATGCGTGTAGGTACATGTACTGTTTGTGGGAATAAGTACCCATACGTCATGAATGGAGGTCTTCTTGATTATCTGTTGGCTTCTGTGTGTGGTTGAGCTCCTGTATGTTTGCCTCTGCACATAGGTACTTTTCTGTTGATTGGTCTTTTTTCACTGGTATACGTATGTACATGTATGCTTGTGTGTCCAGGTGCCTGTCTGACTGTGTTTGTTCTGTGTGCAGAGGTATCTCTAGGCATGTTCATCTGCATGTGTGCATAAGGTGCCTGTAGATGTGTTATCAACCATCAACCCCCTCTCCGTTTGTTCAACTGTCAATCCATGTATGTTTTAATATCGTGTTTGTGATTAGATGCACATTGTATGTTGCAATGTGTCTCTGTATGTGTGTTTTTCTGTCTGTAACAGAGTACGTCTTTGTCTGTAAGTGTGTGCACGGGTTCTGTCTGCTTGCTGATCTGCATGCACAAATGCCTGTGTGCCCATTTATCAAGGTATGCTTGCTAAGCTATGTGTGCTGGTGCGGCTATGTCTTTTAGCACTCAATAGAAGCTATTTTTTCAAGACATGGAAAAGACAGTGGGACTAGACACACCATTCCTTTATCTACCTAAAATACTACTTCCTCTGCAGGGGGTCTAAAAATTAAGCCAACTTCTCTGCGCCTATTGTGTATCCCGCCACACCCCAATCCATCTATCTATTTGCCCATCCAACCATCCATGCATCTATACGTGCATTGTATATGAATGTATATTTTTAAGTTTAAGCTGACTGTTCACTGAAATCCTAAATCGATGTGCTCGGTGCTCGAGCACCTCATGTGATGTCTTTGATCGTTGCCCCTCAAACCCAGAATGTGTGACATTTTAGGTATGAAGACTTGTAGCTCTCCACTCAGTACTGCCTAAAAAGTTAGTAATTGAAGTATTGACAAAAATGATTTTGCAACTCATCCTTAGAGGAAAACAGCAGGCAACACGTGTTTCACGCTGGCATTTATCACAGAGCTTTCGCCAGTCTGTGAAGGAGCAATCACAAGACATCTGTAGGCATAAACCATTCTTTCTGCATAACAACCTTCACCATCACCCATTAGCGACAACCTTGTGATTGAAAATAAGGAAACCCCTCAGTTATATCACCAAATAGAAATGTGCAAATGATAAATTAACAGTGGAGTTATACAAGAGTGCAAAATGCACATTTTATCAGTAGTGATAGAAACAAAATAAGACCGCACTTCCGTGTTCATGAACCAAATGTCCAGGGGTGAGGTTGTGAGTGTGATGCTGTTGTAAGTAACTGGGGCGAAGGTTGGGGTCAGCAAGTCTGCTTAAAATATATTTTTCAGCACAAGCCCCAAATTTTAAGCAGACAAGTTGATGCTGGCTCAGTTCGTGTCGTGACCTATATTTTTTTAAATTGTCCGGATTTCAGTCCGGATTTATTTCACAAGAAAGCTCCGTTCTAAGAAAAGAGTTTGCGCTGTTAAAATGCTCACTTGTGTGTTCAGTGCGGGGTGGTGGCGCTGCCTCCTGCTAGGGCCTGCTCTTTTGCTGTGAGGAAACAGAAACGGCCCCAATCAGTTCCGCTTGGCTAGCGAGTTGGCACTTGGCAGCCATGTGCCAAACAACACTCTCCCTGGCGCGTAAACAGACACACACAAACAGGGAGGCAGCGTGGCTTCATGGCTTGTTGACAACAAGAGGTAGGGACATGGCTGGTTTTGCGGCTAGTTGATGTTTCCTGTATTTGGCTAACGTGGGCGCCAGAGAGCAGCCCATCCAACCCCCCTCACTTCCCCCAAAATACAACTTAACAACAAGCATTGGCATAGCCAATAGGTCTCGCTTTTGGGACCTTATAAGTATTTAGTTATGCAGCACAATATCCTTGGTGGAACAACATTAACTGTTGCGTGGCTAAACACTTATAAGGTCCCAAAGGCGAGACCTATTGGCTATGCCAATGCTTGTTTTATATAGTGCTTCCTACCACACTTTTCTCTTTCTTAGTGTTTTCAGTAGCAGTTATTGCTTTTACCCCGTTCGCTGTTATTAAGTTTACAAATCTTGGAATCATGGGACGCTTAGTTAGTCTTCGTTGACTTACATGCTGGCATTGCCTGAATCAAAGTACAAGTGCGGGGAGGACCTGGGTGGACGGAGTGAGTCCCCTCACTAATTTTAGAGAGCGGACACTGCCCCCCTCAGCTTGAGTCGGAAATGTCATTCTTTTTATAAGAAACTGGAACTCGTGGTGTCCCCTTACTTGTACCCAATCTCTACAACTGTTATATTATAGCCAGGGCCAATGGAATTATACGTAGGGGAGGACCAACTTATGCAGTAGGTTGACTAAATTATGTGGCTGCATTTTTAGTAACTTTAGTTCCGTGGGAACTTAATTTTTTTGTTGTTGTTAAAATCTGCAGTCGATGGGTCATTTGTGAAATGCAGCAAATCCATAATTAACGCGCAAAACGCAGCAGCCTCAAAATCGCATCATTCCCCAGTGTCTTTAAGGTCATCATCTACTATTTACTGTGCTTTGAAAGTTGATACAATTGAATATGTAATGAAAAATGTGCTGTAAAATTCACCATTTTGGTCTGTCATTTTCCAAAATTTTCTGGGGGGGAGAACCCCCCCAAACACCCCTAGTAGCGGTGGGGCTCGCTCGCTACGCGCCGGACGGGGGCTGGTCTGGCAAAATTTGCCAGGGCTGCTTTCAGTTCCCAGTCCGGCCCTGCACTTCACCAACTTAGCAACAGTTTTTGATTCACCAGATGGAATGGTGAAAAAATCCCATTATATACTCTGTTTCATCATTTATGGTTCTTCATCAGAAGAGTCTTCTCGTGCTGCTGGTACCTCCTGCTCCTCAGCATGGTGATGCACTTCTTCTCCTCCTCACCTCTTCCTGTTGCCATTTTAGTTTTAGCAAAATACCCCAAAAATACAGATAGGACACCTCGGACAGTTCTGCATTCTAACTGTATAACAGTTCTAAGAATGATCCACCTAGCAACTGGAACCTTCAAGAAGGGAGAAATGGGTGTGAACTTTGTTTGTAGATTAATGAAAACTGTCTTTTCCAATCAAATCTCTTTCTTACATAGTCATATGATCTTCGGGCCTACCGACGTCATCGCAAATACCGGCTTGGTTGCGAAGACCGGAAATACAATTAGAAAATGCTTTGAATTAAAAATGATTACAAAATAGGAGTTTAAACACTATACCAGTAAACAGATATTGTCAAATATTACTTACAATATCTGTATATATGTGTATTACACTTTTTGAAAAACATGAGGACATCACGATTTTTCAGCGAAACCGGAAAATATGTAAGACGCCAATTTGAAAAACAAAACATACTCCTGAACCCACTGAAACAAATGGAAGGAGAGACACATACAGATATATGTAAATAGGTGATGCATTATGGAGCTGAATTGTACAATACACAAGCATTTACACAATGGAAATCATTTACTAACTTGCCAGTAGAAAGTACTGCAATTGACTACACATGTTTTAGGCAAAACTGTAGGCTCTTCTTGAAAAAAATGACATACCATTATGACCCTGATACTCTTTTCAAAAACATTAAACTTCACCACGAAGCACTTATGAATTCAAAGGAAAAAGGTGCCCGGGTGAATCTCCAATACAGTAAAATAGAAACAATGCTAACTTCTTCAACTATACAAATGCAAAGCAAATATATTTCCTGTAATATTCTATGCCCCCACTCACAAACCCACTCAGACAGTCATGCAATCAATCACAGGCCTACTCATACACAGATAGACGTAGTAGCAAACACACTCAGATACTCTCACACCCATGCAGAGACACTCAGTCAGACACTCATGCACCCACTTAGATACTCACTCACCCTCTCACAGATTCACTCAGTCATGCACCCACTGTCACAGCCAGTGAGACACTTATGCAGCCACTCCCATACCCACACAAACACACCCATTCACACACCCATTAAGACACTCACACAGTCAGCAACACACCCACTGAGACATTAATGCACTCACTCACATACTCAGTCTCAATGGTTACAGATTACACTTAAGAAATAAAGTTAAAAAACCTTAGCAATTCACTTAAAAAACCAAAGGTTACAGGGATGGTATAGCTGGGAAATAGAATTTAATAAAGCTTAGAAATTCAGTGAAAAAACAAATGGTACAGGGACGTTAAAGTTAGAAAATAGCATAAAAAGAACCTTTGAAATTCACTGAAAAAACAAAAGTTTACAGGGACATTATTGTTAGGCTCTGATTTCACTCCTACAAAACCATAAAACTTCAGCAGTTATAGTCACCTGAGCTGACTATAACTTACGCCCCGGCAATCCACTGCTTATGACCTCACATAGTACATCACTCATGACGTGGTCAGTACCATCACTGATGACATCACTGATGACATCTCAAATGACATCACTGATGACATAATTGACAGAAGCACTCATACACCCACTCACACTCTCACACAATCACTCATATACCCACTCACATATCCATACAAGCACTCACACACCCACTCACTGATCCATAGAGCCACTCACACCCCTACATACTCACCCTTACAGCTAGTCACATAGCCTCTCATGTCTGATACACCTGCTCACACACCCGCTGACTCACCCATACAGTCACTCACACAGCCACTCACCCACCCATTCAGCTACTAACACACCCACTTATTCACCCATACAACTTCTCACACACCCATTCACAGACCCAAGCAGCCACTCACATACCCACTTACAGACCTATACAGCCACTAATAGACCCACTCACACATCCATATAGCCACCCAGACACCCACTCACACACTGATACAGTTACACAGACACTTAGTTGACATATGTTAGAAATAGTATCACTCATTAGTAGCACAGAAAGAATAGTAATTTAACTTATGCAGTAGCTTAGTATATATCTTTAAGACTCAGAAACATTAATGAAACACAGTTACTGCATGATGTCATCAGTGATGTCAATTACCATGTCATGAGTGAAGTAATATGTGAGGTCCTAAGTAGTGCATTGCGGGGGGCGCAAGTTAAAGTTAGCTCAGCTAAATGTAACTGCTGAATTTCTCTGGTTTTGGACGAGTGAAACGTAAGCCTAACTATAATGTATTTGTAACCTTTGTTTTTTTCAGTGGATTTCTAAGATTTTTTAAATTCTATTTCATAACTTTAATATCCTTGTATTTTTTTCTATAATTAGATATTGATTCCATGATTAGATAATTGATTTAACTTTCCCCTTTGTATACATTTGTCAAAAAAAGTGCATCTGAAATGCATTTTCCTTGTTCGCAGCGACACCAGAGGTCGGGATGACTTTGGTAGCGTGAATACCGCATGTTTTTGGCAAAGTGTTAAACAGATATATAAAGACATTTTTTATTTAAAGTTTGACTCAAGCTGTTTAGTAAGATATTGATTTAACTTTCCCCTTTGTATACATTTGTTGAAAAAGTACATCTGAAATGGATTTTCTTTCGACGCAGCGCCACTGGTAGTCACAATGACGATGGCTGCGATTAGCACATATTTTTGGCAAAGTGTTAAACAGATATATAAAGACATGTTTTATTTAAAGTTTGACACTAGCTGTTCAGTAAGATATTAATTTAACTTTTCCCCGTGTATACATTTGTCGAAAAAAGTACATCTGAAATGGATTTTCTTTCGTCGCAGACCACCGGTAGTTGCAATTACTTTTATTGTCCTAATTAGCACGTGTTTTTGGCAAAGTGTTAAACAGATATACAGACATCTTTTATTTAAAGTTTGACTCTAGCTGTTTAGTAAGATATTGGTTTAATTTTCCCCTTTGTATTCATTTATAGAAAAAAGTACATCTAAAATGTATTTTAATCCTTCGCGGCAACACTGGAAGTTGCAAGGACATCGGTGGCCGTGAAAAAGTGTTTTTGGTGAAGTGTAAAACACATATGTAGATATATTTACATAAGTTTGAGTGCACCTGTTTAGTAACATATTGGTTTAACTTTATTTTCTCTACGCATTGGTCAAAAAGAGCAGATGCCAAAAATAACTTTTCGTTTTCGCGGCAACGCCGGAAGTCGTGACGACGCTGGCACTTGCGAATTGCACGTGTCTCTCAAATAAAGAAATTTCATTGGTTTGCACAGTTTCCTTTATGAAAGGAAGTACACACCCATTTCTCCCTTCTTGAACTTTCCAGGTACTGGTTAGTTTATTAGAGGAGCTGTACTAAACAGATTTTCTACATTGTTTTTGGCTTTTTTGGCTTTTTAAAAAAAACTAAAATAGCATCACAACAAACACAGGAAGACTTACAACTGGTTGAAGTTTTTCAGGAGCAGGAGGTCCCAGCTGCACAAGAAGAGTCTTAAGATGAAGAACCACCAATGAAGAAACAAAGCATAGCTTGGGATTTTTTCACTATTCCATCTGG
Organism: Calotriton arnoldi; assembly: GCA_963921515.1. Classification (NCBI taxonomy): domain Eukaryota; kingdom Metazoa; phylum Chordata; class Amphibia; order Caudata; family Salamandridae; genus Calotriton; species Calotriton arnoldi. Next base: position 456,747 of record CAWUFW010003039.1, read on the forward strand.
TGAATGAAAGACCACAGCTAAATTGGTGAGGTGCAGCTTATGTGGTCACAGCAAAAAAATATTCATGTGGTACAACAAGTATGCTGTATCACTTAAAAACATACCACAAGAAGCAAATTAAAATTGCACAGAATGAGAGAGAGAAGAAGAGGGAACATCAGACTCCAGATCTCCAGCACCTGCTGCTGGTGACAAATGTTTCACCTGATGTGGAGAGAAGATGCAGTGAAATGTCACCAGACCTAAAACGTTTAGCAACCTTCTGCATGGACTGCAACGCCATTGTAGCAGCTGGGGAGAAGTCTCTAGATGTAATTTTACAGAATGTAAAAAGCTATAATTGTTACATTTTTTGCCTTTTTATTACAGGGCTATTTAATGCTTACAATTATGTATTTTTTGTTGCCATTTTATTTTTGAAAACAATATAAAAAAAGGAAGAAAAACTAAAATAATACAAAATCTATTCAGAAAAAAATTGTTCTTTTCAGAACTGCCTTTTCTGGTTAAAAAAAATATGTTGAATGAATGAATGAGTGCATGAGAGGTGTATGGATGTTAGAATGAGTACATGAGTGATGCATGAATAATTAAATGAGCGCGTAAGTGGTGGGTGGATGTTAGATTGAGTACAAGAGCGGTGCCTGGGTGAGTCTAGAAGTGCATGGGTAGTGCCAGGGTAATTGTATGACTGCATGGGTTGTACCTGGATGATTGGATGAGTGCATAGGAACTGCCTGGGTAATTAGACAAGTGGATGGGTTGTGTCCGGGTGATTGGATGAGTGCATGGGTAGTGCCTGGATGATTGTAAGAGTGCTTTGGTAATGTCTGGGTGATTGGATGAGTGTGTGGGTAGTGCCAGGGTGATTGGATGAGTGTCTGAGTAGTGCCTGGGTGATTGGATTTGTGCATGGGTACTGCTAGGTAATTGTATGACTGCATGGGTAGTGCCTGGTTGATAGTATGAGTGCCTGGGTAGTGTCTGGGTGATTGAATGAGTGTTTGCGTAGTACCAGGATGATTGGATGAGTGCATGGGTAGTGCCTGGATTATTGGATGAGAGCAAGGGTGCTGCCTAGGTGATTGCACAAATTCATGGATAGTGCATGGGTGATTGCAAGACTGTATAGGTAGTGCCTGGGTGATTGTATGAGTGCATGGGTAGTGCCTGAGGGCTTGGATGAGTATATGGGTAGTACCAGGATGATTGGATGAGTGCCTGAGACATGCCTGGGTGATTAGATGTGTGCATGGGTAGTACCTGGATAATTGCATGACTGCATGGGTAGTGTCTGGGTGTTTGGATGAGTGCAAGGGTAATGCCTGACTTAGTGTGTGAGTGCATGAGTAGTGCCTGGGTGATTGCATGAGTGAATGGCTACTGCCTGGTTGATTGCATGAGTGCATGGGTAGTGTGATGGTGCTTGAATGAGTAGTACCTGCATTATTGGATGTCTGCATAGGTAATGTCTGGGTAATTACATAAGTACATGAGTAGTGCCTGGGTGATTGTATGAGTGCATAGGTAGTTCTTGGGTGATTCTATGAGTGCACCAGTACTGCCTGGGTAATTGTATGACTGCATGAGTTGTACTTGGATGACTGGATTAGTGCATAGAAACTGCTTAGGTAATTAGATGGGAGCATGGCTAGTGTCTAGGTGAAAGCAGGACTGCATGTGTAGTGCCGGGGGATTGGATGAGTGCATGAGTAGTGCCAGGGTGATTGGATAAGTGTGTGGGTAGTGCCAGGGTGATTCGATGAGTACCAGAGTAGTACATGAGTGATAGGATGTGTGCATGAGTACTGTCTAGGTATTGTATAACTGTATGGGTAATGCATGATTTTTGAAACACAGGATACTGGCCTAAATGAGGAGCATATTGACCTCTTAACCGATTATACTCCCTTACACAGCTCACGTCCGCACTTACTTTCTTCTCATCAAAATCAATCAAAAATAAACCAGACAATGTTCTAATCCTCAACAAAGCTACAAATGACATTCTTTCTTTGAATACACTACTACCAATATTATTGAGATGTATATACACTTAAACCTTGTGATTTGTGGATAGTTACTGCATGCGCTAAAGAGATTGGGAACTGCTTTCCCTGGACACACAAATCTTTCACGAGTAGAACATCTACCAATCTGCTTAACTTCACCAATGTCATCAAATTTTATGGCTAAGTATTCCACGTCATTTCTGTTTGGATAATCAATAAATGTCATAACTGTACCCATTGCCCCATTCACTAACCCTTGCTTAACATTCATATTGCAACGTAAGATTACATTAACAATTTTTACTGATACGTAACTGTTTTTCTAATCCTGCAGATTTTGACACAGACTTTTCTAAACTATCCAATTTTGATTGCAATTTTCTGTTAGTAGCACTGTAAGTCCTTGATGTTCTATTTTATCATTTGCTCTAATTTCAATTATTTCTTTTGTTTCCATTTGCAGTAATTGTTCATTGAATTTACTACAAACCTCAAGGGTTGGCATCAAACATACAGTAGACTTCTCTTCCTTAACAAAATAATACATCACTTCTGCAGCTGAAATATTACTTGGAAACATATTTTTGATCAGATTGGTTTGTAATGCTCTCTTTTCTTCTTTAGTGAGGACTCCCACTCTTATGTCCTTTAATATATCTCCTTATTGCATATCTGATGCTTGGCACATATTTCTGATTAACTCTTTGTAGCCAAAGTTTTCCCAAATATTTACATTTCCAATACTTCCCAATGAATTCCTAGTTTCACTATGTAGTAGTCTTGAATACAGGTTGTCCATTGGCTGGAGTTAGTTGCAGCAGGTCTCCAAAGACTATTAAGTGTTTTCCTCCAAAAAGTAAGTCATAGTCAGTTTTTAATACTTGCTGCATTCTGAAACGTTTAAAAGCTAGTATTAGGTTAGACACTATGCTGACTTCATCAATAATTAGTAGCTTTAAATTCTTTAATACTCTTGCCACGTCATGACAAGCATCACCAGATAATTTGTTGTATTCTAATTTATTGTCGTGTTCAACAGGCAGCATTAATAACCGATGTAAGGTAACTCCTTTAATATTATGTGCAGCTAAGCCTGTTGGTGCAGTAACTACAGACGACAAATTGGAATCTGTTGTCTTCTGTAGATAACTTGTCAGTACTTTAATCAAGAAGCTTTTTCCAGTTTCAGCTTGACCACTTATGTACAATAGAACTTGTTTATATATAGAACATGTACACTCTTTTTTCTCATTCAAAAATCCATCTTTTAACTTTCACTTTATCAAAAATGTCTTTCTGATCTGTATTCAATTGCTGTATTAGTTGTTGTAGATCCAGCGTTTCCTGTCTTGCTTGCTGCATTGCATTTTCCACCTCACTCATAGCAATTGCAGCTTCATTTTAATGATTGGCTGTCCAAGAGGATCTTGACTTCCAGGTACTGAACTTTGACTACACTGAGAACTCTCTCTTGCTATCTCAGCAGCAATTGTTTCTTCTTGTTCAATCTTATCTCTCAACATTTGACAAAACACAGGAAACACAGAGCACACAATGGTGTCTTTCACCACATTTAAAGAGTCTTCATAAGAGTCAGATTCTCCAAGTAGCTCACTTTCAGTTCACCATGGCTTGAACAACTGGAACAGGGATGAATAGAAAAACTCTATTTTGTCTGGAGTTTGGCAGCTTAGCTTTTGATGGTTGATTACATTTCCTTTGTTATGCCTGACCAAGCATCTTTGACATCCATCAACAGCTAATTTTCCTTCTTCTATGTTTTCACTGAATACTTTGTATGTATAATGTTGAAGTATTTCATACAGGCGCATCCTTTCTAGATGAGGACTACTTCTTGATAGTACGTTTGAGAGGCTGTCTCAGTATATGATGTACACTTTTGTAAGTGGACACCTTGCACTGATCCAGACAACCCTTATGGTGATTTTAGTGTCTTAGAAAACCTTAGAAAGCTCTCTAAGTGGTACCTGTGGAGAGCAGCCTTCGGACTTAGTCCAGAAGGAGCGTAAAGCAGCTTGTTTTACCAGAATATAATCTTATAGGTATAGATTAAGTCAAAAAGAACCACACAGTGTATTTATAAAAATATGTATTTATTAAAAAACACTCACTAATACATACAGATATCTCCTAGCCGGAGATATACACAATGCATCCAATACTTTGAAATAGAAACAGGTAAGTAGCACAGAATACACAGTGGTCATAGGGGGGTGACCAAACCATATACTAAAATAGTGGTATGCGAACCACGACTCGATCAAGACAATAGTCAGAGGACGTAGAAGTGCCAGGGACCCAAAGAAACACCCAAGGTGAGTATCTAGGAGCCCCACGGAGGTTGTGTGCAGTGTGAGAACACGACCGCGCTCTCAGTACAAATCAACATGCAAGTCGCGGTTGCAATTTTAAAGAAGAAGGACCCTTCCCAGTGGACCCTGAAGAAACCCCGTGGAAGACAGAAGGTTGGAGAGCCACCCCACCCATGGATACCTTAGGAACCAGGATACCTGCCCCAGGGGAGCTGGGTGCATAGGTGTGAAGTGGCGTCGGAAACCACAGTTGAACCCAAAGGAGGACTTCAGGAAGATGCCTCTGTTGGAGAAGGTGAAAGTGTCCAGTGGAACCCAAAAGTGGATTCAAGTCAAGAAGTACCTGAAAGCAGAGGAGACAGAGTCTATGCCACTTGGAAGTAAACAGGAGGCACGGAAGACGAATGCCCACTGATGGTGGGTGTTGTGAAAGAGTTGACGGTGCCCTTGGAGCTGCAGCTGTGAGGACCAGGCGATGCTGTGGAAGACCAAGAGCCATTCACGAGCTGTCCCAAGTCAGATGTCAAGAGTTGAGGGGTCGGTGTCCGGCGTGAGCACCAACAAGCCTTGGCAACTGCAAACAACTTGGAAATAGAAGAAGGTGCAATGTCAGGACCAACAAGATCCAGGAGACTCACCACAAGCAGGGGAGTCAGGGCTCACCTCGAGCAATCAGGGGAGCCCAAAAGAATTTAAAAGTGACCCTCAAAAGGACCCACAGGCTGGAGGCTCTGGAGTCGCAGAGGACCTTGAGCAACTCACCAAAGATGCAGGCCCACGGTGCAAGTGATGTGGTGAGGGTGAAGATCTTGGTTGCTGGAGATGATTGAGATTGGGGCTACTTGGAATCCGCAGAGCTTGGTGGAAGAAAGCCAACAAGCCTTGGCAACTGCAAGTCAATGCTGTGCACAGGGGTTCGGTTCCTGCAGCTCCGATGAGGGATACTGGGCTCAAGCTTGGTGGGAGGATAGGGCAGGCCTCGCGGGATATGAAGAACTACCACCTGTGTTGCTGAGCCTTTCAGAGTCCATAGGAGCCCAGACCAGTCAGCTTGAATGCGGTGCCTGCAGATGCAGGGAAGTGGCTCTTTCACTTCAAGGGAGATTCCTTCTGGTGTCTTGGATGTCCACAGGCCCTGGACAGGTTCCTGTATGGAACACAGGCATGGATGTTGCAGCAGACAAGCAGGGCGAAGAGATCAGGTTCAGCAGGAGTCTTCCCGGTTGCATGAACAACAAAAAGGATTCCTTTCCACCTTAAGCTTTAACCAATCAAGGGAATTTGTTTTACAAAGCGGCAATAAAAATGGTCCACATGTAGGTATTGAGAAATGGGATTCCACAGCTAAACAATTGTTATAACTATATATAAAGGAAGATAAAAACAAGTGAACATCGAGTTGTGATATTTCGTGATACTCTCAATGATAAGCCAATAAACACATAGAATTATAATGTGCATCTAAATATTTTATTCTTCAACAGCAGTTAAAAAACATTCATTATTTGCAAACACAGTGTATATATAAAAATAAATCATTCTAAAGTGCTTTTAAACATATTCCTAAGCATTGGTACAATAAATACTACAATCATCAGTATCACACTACTGTTAAAAATGTAATTTAAAAACCAACTTCGGTGCTAAACAAAACTGTAGAAAACTGTTGATGTGGCGTTTCGGTAAAATATCAACTATTCGTCACCTTTTTCAGGACGATCACAAAACAATTAAAAATCATCACTACAAAACAAAGGAATGATCATTTTAGTATATGGAAGGCTTATCTTATTAAAACATTACATATCACAACAACCAAATGTTACCCTCACACTTAGAATCGAGCACCCTGCCCTCAGGATTGAAAAGGCCTGCTGTAGGGGTGACTTATAGGTTTTAAGTGCAGTGAACCTAGATGTAGGGAAACCTATATCTTTCGTATGTGGTGCTAGCACCAGCTTACACAGGCTGCAAGGCAGGCCTGTAGTGATAGTTTGAATGGTCTCCCATTGGTGGCACAATACATGCTTCAGCCTATGGGGGACCTCTGGGGTACCCATGCCCTGGGTACCTTAGTACCATATACTGGGGACTGATAAGGGTACCCCAGTATCTAACCTGGGATGTACCTAAGTACTTACCATAACAATTTATGGGAGAAAGCAGAGAGACTGGGGTCCTGATTAGCAGGATCCCAGTCAGACTAGTCAAAAACAACATTATATCAAGCAAAAAGTGGCGGTAACCATAGAAGCAGATCCTACTTTCCTACAACTTTCCTTTTATCCCGCACTTCCTCTCTCCCGAGTCATCCCCGTTCCGCTGTGGCTTGTGCCGTTTGAGCGGAGGGACCTGCTCAATGGAACGTGCCTCCCTATACAGGAAGTGAGTCTCCTGCCGGTAGGCGTGGTCAGCGCTCCAGCTGTCACCTTCACTTTCCTTCCTTCCTGCCATGCCTATTTAGGGCAGGAAAAGGCACGCTTGAGCACAGCGGCGCGCCGGCGGTGCGCCAAAGACGAGCCAAAGGCAAGCCCGTCTGCGCCCGTCCGCGCCTGACTGCCGCCAGCCGCCAGAACCCCTGCCCTTTTTTTTACCCTCTGTCCTTTCAAGAGAGGATTATACTGTCTTCCGCTAAATGGCAGTCAACCGATACTCGAGCGAAGAACTCACACGACTAAATAAACAATATAGGGACAAATCGACACACTGTCCTGAGGCATTTTCTACCTCAGCATCCTTTCCTAAAATCATTTTGAAAAGCCCTCAACCTGAATCCATCCCTTATGTTAAACCAATGTCCATAAAAACTATAGGAGGGAACTCTGTCGATCAACCAAAAACAACTAGCGGGGCTATACTTTAATGCACGTTCAATCCCTAAACATGCACTCGAGGTATGACGTTTGCTGGACTCGGAAAAACCAGTTATTTGCCTTATTACCGAGACCTGGCTTCATGGGCCGCTCTACCCGATGTGGCAATTGCCTTCCCCCCTGAATATCAACTGTATAGATTTGACAGAAGCTATAAGAGAGGGGGCGGCCTAGCAATAGCCTTTAGGGACAGATCAAAGGTCAGCATATTGGAAACCATCAGCTTACTTTGGATCGAAATCTGTATATTCAGATTAGGAAAACAAACTAAGGGAACCTTGAGAGGCGCCGTAGTCTACAGACATCGGGCCCAAAAACCTGCTTTTCTAATCGTGTGATGGAGATTATTGCCCCACACGTCCTAGCAGCCGATTATTTCTTTGTTATTGGAAATTCTAACTACCATGCAGAACTCTCTTCTGATACTGACACTAACCTGCTGATTTCTAATCTCAGCCCACTTGGACTAGAACAAAGGGTTACTGGTCCCACCCATCAGGAAGGCCACACTCTCCACCGCCTGTTCACCAATTAGCCCAACACCAAGGTTGAGCCTCCCACCCCTCTAATCTGGTCTGACCAGAGTCTATTAAAGTTCTCTTTACGAATAGTTACTGTATTTGAAAATTCTAGCAACAAACAGAAACTTACCAGACCCTGGAAGAAAGTTAGTTTAGAATCCTTCCTATCCAATTTCAGTCCTACCTGTATAATAGGCTCTGAAAACATAGACCATGTAGTAGATACCTTTGAGAATGCAATTACACAGGCCCTTGATAATACTGTCCCTCTCTCAAAGGTCAAATACAAACATAAAGCATCACCCTGGCTCACGGAATCTCTAAAATCCGATAAACTGGCTAGCAGGAAAGCCGAACGCAACTGGAGAACATCTAAGAGTGCGGAGGATAGACAGGCTTATAAACATATTCACAAAGGTTACCTAGAAAATATTAAATTAGCCAAAAAAAACTACATTATCAATAGAATCGACAAGGCTGCTAACTCACACAAGGAACATTACAAGATTCTAAAAGAATTCACTAATCCCTCGCCATGCCAATCTGACAGCCCATCCACACAAGACTGGGTAGACACACTATCTACCTTTTTTGAGGTAAAGGTCGACAGTATACATAACACCCTCCTCAATCAGAACGTTGAACAGCAATATCCTAAGTCGGACGGCACCCAGACACCCCCCACAGCACTGCTAAAAGAGTTTGCCGAACTTACTGAAGAAGAAATTAACACTGCACTTCTCAAAATTAAATCTGGTTCCCCTGTCGACCCTGCCTCGCCCCATACTCTGACAAAGTTGGCCCCAGTGCTTCTCAAAAGTCTCACTGACATTTTTAATACGTCCTTAACTCAAGCAACGGTCCCTATTAAATGGAAACAAGTCAGTCAAGCCAATTCTTAAAAAAACCTAAGCTGATCCCAAGGAGTCCAGCAACTATCGGCCCATCTCCTTACTCCCCTATTTTGGAAAGGTACTTGACTCTCTTATCAACAAACAGCTAACAACATATCTGGAAAGCCTCGAGCTGTTGGACCCCTCTCAGTCAGGCTTTAGGGCTGGTTACAGCTCTGAAACCTCTCTGGTTGAGGTAGTCGACAATATAAGACTCGCCCAGGACACTGGACAGTCGGCCATACTTGTCCTGTTAGACTTGTCGGCCGCCTTCGACACCATCTCCCACAGTATATTAGAACAACGACTGTGGGAGATGGGTATCAGAGGAACAGCCCTAAGCTGGCTCAGAAGCTATTTAAATGACCGAACTACCATAGTGCAACTGGGCACCCTAGCTTCTTGTAGCTGGATGGTAGACAAGGGAGTACCCCAGGGATCTATACTTAGTCCCATGCTTTTTAATCTGTATGTGGCACCCCTGTCCAAGTTGATTAGATCATATGGGTTTGACGTATTGTCTTACGCTGATGACACCCAGCTACTAATCACCCTCAGTCCTAACCCAACTGATACCAGAATCAGATTCAAAAACTGTATGACTCATATCAACCTTTGGATGCAAGCTAACAATCTGCAGCTCGATGCCAATAAGACCGAGATCATCTTATTTGGCAAGGCGCATGGACACTGGTCCAATGACTGGTGGCCCCTTAGTCTTGGCTCCTGTCCTTCTCCTAAACCCACGGTACGCAACCTTGGAGTAAAAATTGATGATAAACTATCCATGAAAGACCAGGTAAACCAAATAGTGAGCACCTGTTATGGCCTAATGAGGATCCTACGTAAGATCTTCCGATGGATCCCATTAGAGTCAAGAAAACCGCTTGTCCAAGGTTTGATCATCAATCGTCTTGATTATGGAAACTCTTTGTTGGCCTCAAATAATGAAGAACTGGTCACCAGGCTCCAGGTTTTACAGAACACAGCTGCCAGGCTAGTATTAAACCTTCCTCCTCGGTCTCCGTCAGCGCTCAGTCTGAAAACCCTTCACTGGCTCCCTATAAGGAAATAAGGAAGCGGATCCGTTTTAAGATCAGCTGTCTGGTACACAAGACCCTATTTAAGAATGGGCCAAGCTACCTGGCCAAAAAACTAAACTGGTACCTGGTACAGAAATCTTAGGTCTGGAACTAAACATCTTCTCACCCCGCTCAGGGTGCGAACCGCCAGGTACGGTGGCCGCTCATTTTCCCATCTAGCCCCCCCGCCTGTGGAACAAACTCCCATTGCAGCTTCACACTATTTCAGATCATAAACACTTCCAAAAGAAGCTTAAAACCTGGCTGTTCTTACCACCCACTTTTCCTCCGATTTCAGCTGTTTTATCTTTGCCTTCACCAGCTATCGCTGCAGCGCTTTGAGACCCTTCTGGGTGATATGTGCGCTTAATAAAACTCTATGACTATGTCTGACAGTACGCATCCAGCATATTAGTCTTCAGAATATCTTCACTGTGTGGCTCAAACTCTGCAATATTTTGGATTTCAGGAAAAGACTTCAGTACTCTGTTGCGAGTATTGGCAAGCCCTAAACTCACCCATACAACTCCTCTAGATTTAGAAAACAAACTAGCTGAGCTTAACCGGTCTGCGCATTCATAAGAGTCAATCTCTCTGTGAGAAAGTCTTTCTGCTGAAATCTCCTCTCACATCTGCTCATCTCAGTTTTCTCTGACTTTGTTATATTAGAGGTGACGAACCAAGCAACAGCAATTGAGTTTTCTGCAACAACCTGTAGATCCATGTTCGCATTCCACATCTTCAAAATGACAGGATTATTGTCATTGTTGTATTTTGAGGGTTTTGTTCTTCTGAGATTGTATGGGTTCTTTGGTGATTTCCGCGTGAGTGTTTGACTGCAGAAAAAAAGCGGTTAACTCTTCCTTCTGAGATCACATGTCATGGAAATCCAAACAACATCTTGTATAAAATTTTCCTTTTGATCTATATTTACTATGACAGTATTTTCCACACCTATGATTTTGGAATCGTAGAACTTGTTGTCTTAATATTTTATCAACATTCTCATTTGGGATGATGCAAGTCACATACTGCTCTATGAAAGACAACAGAGACTCATCAGTGTCGGTTCCAAACTTTGAGGCATCTTTTACCCACAGTAGCATGTGAAAAAGTGGAGCACCTCTGGCTTGGTATTCTTTGTGCCAAAAGAAATCAGTTACTTTACCGACAGGTGGATTACTCTTGTTGCAGATAAAAGTAAGGGTGGGCAGAGCTGGCGTAGTGCCTCTACACGGAGCTCCACAGAATTCGAAAAAAACTCAGTGGAGCTTCGCTTCGCTCTGCTCTGCTCCCTCTGCACGCGCAAGACATACAACATAGGGTTTCGCAACAGAGCGCGGAGTAGGCAAATCTCCGCAAACTCCGCTGGCGGAGCGGAGTTACCTGCCCAGGGTTAGATAAAAGCCATCATGGTTTGAAATCTGTGGTTACAATATCTGCAAACATTTTCAGGCTCCAATGAACAGAGTTCTCCTGGTGTTTTTCTGATCAATTTCTTTTATATTCGAATTTGCCTCTCACAAGAATTGAAGCAAGTCATCCCATGCATACTCAGCACAAGTCAGTGTTAGAAACCATGTAGGTGCTCCTACATTTCTCCACATGCATTTTAGTTCACTGTGACGATGATCCCAATATTCATTGGTAACACGTTGACATGCCATGAGATTAATCATGTTGTATTCCAGTTGTTCATCTTGTCCATGAATTTTCTCCACAAATTCTCTTGCAGATAGATTTTACAGATTTACACCTGTTTTCAAAATGTGGTTTACAGCATAAGACAATGAAGATAAATCACTTTCAAATAATAGATGAAACATATAAGCGATACATTGACAAATTCTAGGATCCTCTGAAATAATTTGAGTACATCTGTACTCGGCCACAGGTATTTGTACAGACCGATCATTATACCTACAACCGCCTACAGTAGGAAAGAGATGAGGAAAGCAGCGAGCTTCTAAACTTTTTCCCCATACACTTAAAGGACTTCCTTTTGCTTCTTTGAGTTGATATTGATCAATAGCATCGCCAGCAATGTCTTTTGGATGTAGAGGATGGATGCTGTAATGTTCGTAAATTTCTTGTTCTCTGCATCAATCCACTTTTTCTATCTGACCTGTTGATGATGCTGTATTGTTCTCCCAATGTGTGATATCTTGAAGAATTTCTGCATTTTTATAATATATGTTATTTTGTACCAGATATGAAGTTGCATTTTTAACTTTACTAACATCTACTAACTCTTGCCATATCTTTATACTCTTGGTCGGGACACCATTCACTAGTATTACAAGTCTCTCTTCCAAATTTCTCTGTACCCCTATAGTTAAAATCTAATGGCAAGTATACAACCCTACCTTTGAGACCTTCCTGGAGCTCATTTGGAGGCAATTTCCCTGTCTTTGGCTCCATGCGAACTATAGCTTGAAATAGATATATAGGCTATATTGATATGAATTCATAATCATTCAAATCTTTAAGTATTTCTGGAACAGTTAGTATTTCTAAGTTGTTGTGTACTGCTCTAGTAGGCATTTTGTTTTCCTCTAGCTTATTATTGCAGTACTTACATATAATTTTTCGGGTAGACAAGTCCATTCGTCTCTCTACAAATAAATAAAGAGCAAATTCTCGCCACTTATCATTATTCGCTTTTTCAGTTTTAATGTACAAATTAACAGTATGAGTTTGATTTTTGTAGTGAGTACATCGACAACATATACAAACACAGTTTGGTTGCTCTGAAGAAACTGTGTTAAAGATTCGAATCTCTTTTTCACAATTACCAACACTAATACATCTGTTCTGCTCCACAACTCCTGTTGTTACCAACTCTTCATTTTCCTTACACTCCTGTTTTGGTCTAAAGAAACAAAATTGAACATCATCACAAACCTTTTCTACTTCTACTACACTACCATGCAAAAGAGCTCTATTCATTTCTCCTAAACATAGAGCAGGAGTTTTTAAATAGTAAAGCCATCTTACAAAAGTTCTCATTTTTGAGTGGTTTACACCTTACATCCTAAAATGATGAAAGCTTCTTTCACACACTTTTTTTGATATACAAGCTAGTGATTGTCCTTATAAGTTAGTATGCTTTCTTAGTTTGCATGGATCTAATCCTTGAAAAGTACGCATTTTTTGTTTTAAACGTCTGGAAGCAAACATACGGAGGAAATTCTCAATATATCAATTGATAGTTGTTGAATACTACAAACACTACTACAATTCAATTTGTACACAGGGGCCAACCTATCCCTTCCATACCTCTTCAGCAATCACGTCCTCAACATTTCTAGGTACCATTTCTTCTTTTGGATTAGGAAGTCCATTTTTCATCTCATAACATTGTCCAGATTCATCAACTGTTGCACTAATGTGTTATCTTGCAAATAGCCTTCTTCGGTAAAGAAAGGCTCAGTACTTGAAATATGTATCCATTCACCACTAAAAACTTTGCAAAAGTTACTTCTATTAACAATTCTTTTCTTTTGGCTCTGCCTTCTGATAGACAACACTATTTTGTCCAGTGTTTTAATTCTGTTTAAAACCAAGATAAATAGCTTCCTCTTCAGAGAAAATGCCTTATTAACTAAACCTTCAACATATTCCTTTTGTCTGATTGCTTATGTTCTTCTTTTATACTACTTCATAGATGCTAACAAGTTGCGAATAACTCTAGTATGGAACATTCTACCTCTGATTTCCTAGAACTGCCTCTGCCTTACCCTATCAACTGACTACAGCCTACCTCAGGGGACAGTCATATGTGGTAGAAGAGTAGCTTACAACTTGAAAAGGGCTTTACATGTTACACTTGAATGTGTCAGTTTTTTGCAGATAAATGAATGACTGTGTGAGTCCCTATAAGGAGGTGACATTCTATGAGTGTGTAACTTTATTGGTAAATGACTACCTCTCTTTGTGATCTCTATAGTTCACTAATGTGTCTGTAAGGGGCTAGATACATTGTTTTCCAGGTGTGTTAGTGAGCATTGAATTATATATGTGTGTGTGCAATACCTATTTTAGCATGAGATACATAACAGTTATGCCTGTCTATGTGAGCAAATATGTAGGTGCTTCTATCTTTATTCAGTGGATGTTTTAGTGCCTGTCTGCTTCTCTACTTAGGTGTGTGAGATTGAAATCTGGGTGGCACAGTGGATATATAATTGAGTACATGGGTTTCTATGAGCACATATAGCTCACTGAACCTTCACAGTACTTATGATACCTTTTAAGCAAATACCAGCCTGCCCTATGGCTTACCTACAACCTCCCTCAGTGGTGAGGTATACATATTACAACAATAGTTTAAGAGTTCTGTGTGTGTTTTAAATGAGAAGGTTGACCTAGCAGTAAAACTGCATACACAACTTCAAGAGTAGCAGCCCTCAGACATGATACAAAGGTGACTTCTCTGCATGTTAGACTTGAAAGTTTCAGTTCTTTAGCAGATATCTGAATGGGTGTCTTAGTCCCTATCTGGAGCTGTCATTGCACGTCTATGTAAGGTTGTACATAAATACATGCCTCTCTTTGTGACATCTATGGTTCTCTAAATGTGTCTGTAAATGGCTGCATAGATTAGTGAGTTTAGGGTTTTTTCAGTGTGTGTGGAACTGCTCCCATTAGTGCTAAATACATATCAGTTGCCCCTGTTTATGTGAATGAATGTTTAGGTGCTTCTGTCACTATCTCGCTGGGTCTTTTAGTGTCGGTCAGCTTTTCAACTTAGGTGTGCTAGATTGAAGTCTCAGAGAGAGAGACTGGGAATAATTATGTACATGGGTCTGAAAGACTGCATATAGCTCTCTGACTTTCAAAGTACATGTATTAACTTTTAAGCACATAGCACCCTGCTGAATGGCCTAGCTGCAACCTACCTCAGTGCTGAGTTATACTTAGCAGAATAGCAGTTTATATGTTGCCTATACTTATTAAAAGTGAAGGTTAAGCCTACCAGTAAAACTGAATGCACACGTTCAAGTGTACCAGGCCAGAGACATGATGAAAGAGCTACTTGTCTCATGTTAGATTAGAAAGTGTATCTTCTTTACAAGATATATGAATGAACATCTCAGTTCCTATCTGGGACTGATATTGACTGTACAATTAAGTTTGTTGGTAAATGGCTGCCTCACTTTCTGACATCAATAGCTGTCTAACTGTCTCTATAAGAGGCTAAATGGATTGCCTCCTGGATGTATTAGTGAGTATTGGGTTATTTAGCTGTGTGTGCAACTGCCTCCATTAGTGAATCATACATGAGTTCTGCCTCTCTCTGTGAGTGAATGTTTAGGTGCTTCTATTACTATCTCACTGGTTGTTTTAGTGTCTGTCTGCTCAGGAAACAACGCAGTACCATTACAACGCGGTCGTAACAACAACCGCTTTGTTACCACGCATACCATTACATCGTAAGTCATTACTACGACTTGCTGTAGGGGGCGCACTGGTGTTGGATTTAGAATCCAACACCTTCCCTGCTGTTGCACAAACTGGAGTAGGAATAGTAAATAATACTACTCCTAAGTCCAGCGTGCCCCCTACAGCAAGTCGTAGTAATGACTTGCGATGTATGCGTTCTAACAACGCGGTCGTTGTAATGACCACATTGTAATGGCATGCAATGTATTTGCATGCGTTGTAAAGACATATATTCGTCTTCTCTAGTACTTAGTTATCTCAAATGGAAGTCTGAATGACAAAGTGGATGTATAATTTGTCACATTGATCTCCAGGAGTCCATATAGCTGACAGACATTTCACAGAACATGTCTTGCCTTTTAAGCACATAGCTCACTGCACTATGCTCTAGCTACAGCCTTCCTTACTGCTCAGTTATATGTGCTACAAGAGCAGTTTATTCCTTGTGTAGGAGTCTTAATTGACAAGACAGCCCAGGCAATTAAACTACATGCTCAGGATCAAGTCTACAAGGCCCAAGACTTGATTCAAGGGCTACTTATCTGCATGGTAGACTTCAAACTGTCAGTTCTTAAGCAGATATCAGAATGAGTGTCTCAATTCCTATCTAGAACTGTGATTACATGTATACGTAAGTTTATAAGTAAATAACTGTCCCTCTATGTGACGTGTATGCTTCTGTAAATGCGTCTCTAAGGGGCTGCATGGAATGTCTCCTGGGTGTGTTAGTGACTATTGGGTTATTTAACTATGTGTGTAGAACTGCCTCGATTACCACTAGATACATATCACTTCTGCCTGCCTGTGTGAGTGAATGTTCATGTGCTTCTTTTACTATCTCACTGGGTGTTTTAGTGTCTGTCTGCTTTTCTACTTACGTATGTCAGATTAAAGTTTGGGGTTCAAGGTGGATGTATATTTGGGCACATGGGTCTCTAGGAGTGGATATAGCTTACTTAAACTTTGCTGTAGATTTCATACATTCTAAGAACATACCAACCTGCCTAATGGCATACCTGCAGCCTACATCACTGGAAAATCATACGTGGTAAAATAGTAGTTTATACCTTTTGTAGGACTTTTCAGTGTGAAAACTGACCTAGCAAGAAAAGTGCATGTACATGGTCAAATGCAGCAGGCCCAAGACATGATGCAAGACCTACGTCTCTGCATGGTAGAGTTGGAAGTGTCAGTTCTTTACTAGACATTTAAATGAGTGTGGCAGTTCCTGTTTGGGGCTCCCACTGAATGTGTATATAAGTCTGTTGCTAAATTACTGCCTCTCTTTGTGACATGAATGATTCAGTAAATGTGTCTGTAAGGGGCTGCATGGATTGCCTCCTGGGTATGTTAATGAGTATTGGGTTTTTTAATATGTGTACAGCTGCTTCCATTACCACCAAATACATATCAGTACAGCCTGTCTGTGTGACTGAGTATTTAGGTGGTTTTCTAACTACCTCACTGGATGTTTTAGTGTCTGTATGCTTTTCTACTTAGGTATCTCAGATTGAAGTATGGGTAGCAAGGTGCATATATAATTGGACACAGAAGTCTGTAGAAGTGCACATACCTTAGTAAACTTTACAGTACATGTGCTACATTTTACGCATATACCACTCTACCCTATGATCTGGCTGCAGCCTACATAAGTGGTGACTTATATATGGTAAAAGACCACTCTATGCCTTCCCTAGGACTTTTAAATGTAATGGTTGACATAGCCATAAAACTGCATGCACAGGCTCAAGTGTACCAAGCTAGAGACATGATGCAAGGGCTACTTTTGGGTTCTTTAAGTGTGTATGCAACATCCTCCATCAGGGCTGCCAGTTGTGCCTGTCTGTGTAAGTGAATATTTACATGCTTCTGCCACAGTCTCTATGGCTGTTTTAGTCTCTGTCTACTTTCTACTTATGTACATCAGATTGAAATGTTGGTGGCAGGGGGATATATAATTGGGCACATGGGTCTCTTGGACTGCATACAGCTTAGTAAAACTCAGAGTATATGTGTAACGTTTTAAGCATATAACACCCTGCAATATTAAGTAGCTGCAGCCTATTTCAGTGGTGAGTTATACTTGGTAAAAGAGTAGTTTATGCCTTCAGTAGGACTTTTAACTATGAAGGTTGGCCTAGCTGTAAAACTGAATATACAGTCTCAAGCATAGCAGGCCTGGGACATTATCCAAGGGCTGCTTCTCTACATGGTAAACTTGAAAGAGCCAGCTGTTTAGTAGATATCTGAATGAGTGCTTCAGTTTCTGTCTAGAGCTATGATTCCATGTGTATGTAAATGTGTTACTAAATCACTGCCTCTCTATGTCTGATATATGGTTCTCCAAATATGTCTGTAAGGGCCTGCATACATTGCCTCCTGGGTGTATTAGTGAGTATTGGGATTTTTAAGAGTGTGCAAAACTGCCTACATTAGCACAAGATACATATCAGTAGTGCCTGTCTGTGTGGGTGAATGTTTAGGTGCTTCTCTAACTACCTAACTGGGTGTTTCAGTGTCAGTCTGCTTTTCTACTTAGATATGTCAGATTTAAGTATGGGTGTAGGCTGGATGTGTAATTGTCCACATAGGGCTCTAGGAGTGCATATACCTCAGTTAATCTTCAGAGTAAAATGTAGCAGTATCTGACTATCTGTTTTGAAAGCTCTAGAAATACATTGCTGAATAAATACCTCAGTGTCTGTATTATGAATTTTAAACATATCTTTAACTGCCTCTGTTACTGCTACACATATATCTACTTTGTGAGTATCCTAGTGAATATATAAGCACTTCTCTTGATCCATGATTGGGTGAGAGAGAGCCTCTATAATTTACAAATAAGTATGTCACATGCATCATAGGTGCTATACTTTATATAGTACTTGGCATAACAGTGCCTACCAGTGTTATATTTCATATCTGAATCTAATTAAAGAACATATGTCCCCATGTATGCACATACAAATCTACCCTGTAATTATCCAACACCTACACTAAAGAGTATGTAACACATAGCTATCAACTTTGAGAGATTCTTAATTCAAATACAGCTACGGTGCTTAGTGTTCTAGTCTTCTTTTATAATGGAACAAATAAGAATTCAAGAATTCAAATGAAAACATTCGTTATAAGCAACACATCATATATACACATATAAAACTTTGACATCTTACACTACATTATTACATTTAGGTTTAACCATTACTGTGCACTCATTTCTTTTACAACTTACAGAATAGAGTAAAGGAATACAAGTGCAATATACACATTCTAAACTATTGTATAGTTATATAGAAGATAAAGATATATAAAAACACCTACAATTTCAATTACATATCATCCTTTCTTTTTAAATACTTATATATATTTTAAAATCTTTTATTACAATATGACACAATTATATCCCTTATTAATCATTTTTTTTTGCTTACAAAGAAATTTAATTAACCTACCAGAATATTGAGTTTGTTGGCAAAATCGCTTTTTTTCTCCTATTAGGTAGATACAATATTTTCAGGCTTTGTAAAAACTTAGCACAAGAATGGCATACCACTCTCATACAACGTAACCATAAATGGCAACCTTCTGAACTTTGCATTGCCTGATACTACGAAAGTCAGCAAATGTTATGTTATGTTATTTTATTTTATAACGCGCACAGATACTCCGAGGAGTGTCCCAGCGCGAGCCGTGAGGGGTAGGAAGAGTTGAGCTAAACAAAGAGGAATGTTTTCAGGTTTTTCTTGAAAGCAGTGGGGTCTTGAGTGTTGCCTAAAGCAAATGGCAATGCATTCCAGGCCAGGGCAGCTTTCCGGGCAAGGGAGCAGCCACCCAACCTTTGTCGTTTGAAGCGAGGAACCTGGGCTAGGAGTTGAGACATAGAGCGTAGTTGTCTCGTAGGAGCATAAAAGGAGAACCGCTTTTGTAGGTAGATAGGGCCTAAGCCATGAAAGGCGCGATGAGCAATGACTAGGGATTTAAATTTGACCTGTTCAGCCACGGGAAGCCAATGCAGTGAGCGCAGATGTTGTCTCACGCTGCTTCTAGTAGGGATGTCGAGAAGAAGCCTGGCTGCAGCATTTTGGACCACCTGTAACTTATTCAGCAGATAGCCCGGGATGCCAACATACAGAGCGTTAGCATAGTCCAACCGGGATAAGATAAGGGCACGGGTGACCGTTTCTTTAGCAGCCCTTGGAAGAAGAGGAAGAAATTTCCTGAGGGTTTTAAGTAGCCCAAAGCAATTTCCGGCAAGCTTCTTGACCTGAGTGGAAAACAAAAGGTTCTCCTCAAACCAAACCCCCAGGTTCTTAGCGGGTTTCCCTGTTGAGGAGGGCATGGCGAACTCAGATGGCCAGAGCGTTTCTCTGAAAGTAGGGGGGAATTTTCCGTAGAGGAGAATTTCAGACTTCTCTTCGTTACACTTAAGTTGAGCAGCGGCTAGCCAATTAAATACCGAGGTCAAACAATTTTTTGCGGAGGAGATGGAATCCTCGTTTTTTCCCAATGTAAATAGGAGCTGGGTGTCGTCAGCGTAAGCAATGATTTTTGCCTCCAAAACCTCAGCTAATTGGACCAATGGGGTAACGTAGATGTTAAAAAGAAGGGGGCTAAGGGAAGACCCCTGTGGGACACCTGTGGCCACTATCTGAGGGGATGAAAAGGACGGCGGGAGCCAGACCTGTTGCATCCGCCCTTCCAGAAAGGACTTGAGCCATCCCCAAGCAGAACCAGAAACACCAATCTCGGCAAGTCAGGTGAGCAACAGTGAGTGTGGTACCGTGTCGAACGCCACCGACAGGTCAAGCAGAATCACTGCTGCCCTCCTGCCGGCATCCAGACACTCCCGGATGGCTTCCGAGATTTCCACCAGGGCTGACTCGGTGCTATAAGAAGCCCTAAATCCTGACTGGGCCGGATGCAAGAGGCCCGAGCTTTCGATGAACTCTGTGAGTTGCTTAGTCACCACTTTTCGCACACCTTTGCCACGCTAGGCAAAAGGGAGATGGGACGGTAATTCCCTGGGATAAGAGGATCAAGAGATGGCTTTTTTAGTAAGGGAAGAACCTTGGTCTGCTTCCAGACTTCTGGGACACGCGCCTCCTGAAGGGACATATTAATGATGCTATTGATTTCAAAGTTAATAGTCTCTGCAGTAGCTGCCAGCAGTCTGGCTGCGCAGGGGTCCGATGGAGAGCCTGATTTCAAGCCCTTAAGAATCTTAAGAGAGCAAGCCAGGTTGATGGGAGTAAAGGCAGTCAGGGAGTGAGTAGGTTTGACAGGTGGAGTCACCGGAGGCAGGGACCCAGATGTAGCCCTGCTGCAAGAGGTAAAAGACGCCTGGATTGTGCGAATTTTGTCCATGGAAAAACTAGGGAGACTATCGCACCAAGCGTCTGAGGATGGGGGAGTACTCGATTGGGCTGTGGGGATCATGAAGCTCTGGACGATGGAGAAAATTTCCTTGGTATTGTTCCTAGCAAGGTCAATGCGGAACGAGTAGAGGAGGCTTTTAGCCTGGGCTATAGCAGAGTAATACGTTTTTTGTTTTAACCTGAACATATGCTTAGCCAAAGGACAGAATTCTCTGCGCCTCCAATCCCGCTCTAGTTTCTTGCACTCCTGTTTTATCACTTTCAGGTCGGGCGTGAACCATGGTTTCGATGGCGACTCCCTAGAAAGCCTATGGGGGGAGGCTGAGGATAACGAATCCATTGTATTTGAAACCCAGCTCGTGAAGCCGGCAAGTCCACCCTTAAGATCTTTAGCAAGAACAGGCATGGAGACCGCCAAAGCCTGGCTAAACACAATCGGATCAATTTTGCCAAACGCCTGTTTGCAGTTGCATAGAAGTGGGGGTCGATGCTAGCTGCCACCCAAGAAAAATAGGTCAAGAAGTGGTCAGACCAGGGTACCGGGATGGGATCATCCACCAAGATGGGAAAATTAGAGCAAATTGGATCGAGGATATGATCCCCTTGGTGAGTTGGGAGACTAATCCGCTGAGAAAGCTGGGCAAGGTGTGGCATATCAAGAAGATCATGTGTGTCCCTAGTATCTGTCTGATCAAGGTGGATGTTTAAATTGCCGAGGACAATATAGTGGGAGAAGCGAAGAGCCCGGGGAACAATAACATCACCCAACGCTTTGAAAAAGGCCCCAGCTGGTCCAGGAGGCCTATAGATCAGGGAGCCTCCTAGAGGAAAATGTGCCGAGAAGCGAATGCTGAAATCTAAGGCTCCGCATTCCCCCCATGAACTAACCTCACCCCGGTGAAGGATCCACTTATCCTTATATATAATGGCCACCCCCCCCTTTCCCTCTGGGCGGTCCGCCCTTGAAATCCTATAGCCATCAGGAATGGCCATTGTGACAATTGGATTAGAAGAATCATCTAGCCATGTCTCCGTAATAAACAGGAGATCAACTGGTTTATCCACAAGGAGGTCAAAAACATCTTGATGGTGTTTCTTGAGTGAGCGCGCGTTGATCATGACAGCATTAATTGGAGGCCCCCGTGTGAACATACTGGATGAAACACTGGATTGGGCTGATTTTGCCAGGCCCGAACCCAACCTAAAATCACAAGTTGCGCAAATGGAATTGTGGCACATAAGCACATCCCAGATACTACAATGGGGGCATGGATGGGGCCGAAGTGCCTGCAAATGTTCACTGGAATAGTTCAACCTAACCTCTGGATGGGGAGCCCGGCGGGCAGCGTGACTGGCCGCTTCCGGGTCGCTGATGGGAGCAGATGGGCTTGCCTTAGGCGTGCCTGCTGCGTGCCCGCTGCGCTTCTGCGCAGCGCGCATATTTATGGTCCCGATCAGCCAAATAGACTAGAGAATGCACTGGCCCAAAATAGCGTCTCTCAATGGCAATCAGGCGAACCAGGAAGTTGTCAACCCTCGGAGAACAGCAATCAAATTCAATATTACAACAATGCAGTCCAGTAAAACACAATTTAAAAGCCTAAATCATAGGTTAAAGTTATTAAAAGGATATTGGAAGTAGCAGCAAGCGAAGTGTGCAAAATAGCGTTAGGTGTGGAAGAGAACGGGGAGCGGAGTAACCCCTCAAGGCGCCTGCGTCCACGCAGCGCGCATATTTATGGTCCTGATCAGCCAAATAGACTAGAGAGCACACTGCCCCAAAATGGCGTCTCTCAATGGCAATCAGGCGAACCAGGAAGTTGTCAACCCTCAGAGAACAGCAATCAAATTCAATAATACAACAATGCAGTCCAGTAAAACACAATTTAAAAGCCTAAATCATAGGTTATAGTTATTAAAAGGATATTGGAAGTAGCAGCAAGCGAAGTGTGCAAAATAGCGTTAGGTGGGTAAAAGAACGGGGAGCGGTGGGCGGAGTAACCCCTCAAGGTGCCTGCGTCTGCGCAGCACGCATATTTATGGTCCCGATCAGTCAAATAGAATAGAGAGCGCACTGCCCCAAAATGGCGTCTCTCAATGGCAATCAGGCGAACCAGGAAGTTGTCAACCCTCGGAGAACAGCAATCAAATTCAATAATACAACAATGCAGTCCAGTAAAACACAATTTAAAAGCCTAAATCATAGGTTAAAGTTATTAAAAGGATATTGGAAGTAGTAGCAAGCGAAGTGTGCAAAATAGCATTAGGTGGGGAAGACAACGGGGAGCGGTGGGCGGAGTAACCCCTCAAGGTGCCTGCGTCCGCGCAGCACGCATATTTATGGTCCTGATCAGCCAAATAGACTAGAGAGCGCACTGCCCCAAAATGGCGTCTCTCAATGGCAATCAGGCGAACCAGCAAGTTGTCAACCCTCAGAGAACAGCAATCAAATTCAATAATACAACAATGCAGTCCAGTAAAACACAATTTAAAAGCCTAAATCATAGGTTAAAGTTATTAAAAGGATAATGGAAGTAGCAGCAAGCGAAGTGTGCAAAATAGCGTTAGGTGGGGAAGAGAACGGGGAGCGGTGGGCGGAGTAACCCCTTAAATAAAAACACTCCTTTCATATTTTATTGTTGTAACTGCATTTCTGAATGGTTACTGCCTGTTAACCCTTTCACTCCTTTTCAGAGGTAGCCCAAAATGCATGTCTTTGTGTCAATACTCGCAATGTATTCACGATCATCGTGATGTAATCACGAAAAAAAACAGGAGTCAAAAAACTTACTTTCCTTTATAGTTTTATATTTTTAACACTATACTACACTTATTTGCAAAATCCTCACTAGATAGTCTTACTTACCTTATAAAACAATGAACCGAAACCTCTCCAATTTGAAAAAATGAATACCTGTCTCTTTAACACCCTTCCCCAAATGCACCCTCTGCAGATTCTCCATAGAAACCCACTAGAACTAGTAGGTCACAAATTTGCATCATATTCCAGAAGGGTCACACTTGTTACAAAATTAACTACAGCAGGTGTGGTTTACTGCACATACCGTAAAAAAACAACAACTCTCTATTACATTTTTTTCTAATTACCAGACCCAATGAAGAATCTATTTATTAATCTTTTCCAAATGCTACCTACTTTTTTCAGCTGCATATTCCCTCCAACCAATCACATTTTTAGTTTTTTTCAAAACACCAGCACACATGCATTTTCACTGTCTTTCATATTACCAACTGTGATATTGAGCTGCAGACCTGTCCTGTACGCTACTCCTCCTTCCTACAAAATTACAATATACACGTTACTAACTACATCACTGCTTAAAAAACATGTTTGTACACATATTTTTCCAGTAAGTTTTTGAACACGACTTCCGGTTTTTGAGATGACGCCAAGAGTCGCGATGCCTTTGGTAACCGCAACGATCATGCCTATTTTAAGAGGTGTAAAATACATAAATGCACACATTTTACAGTATTTTAAACACTAGTAGTTTATTAGTGCACTGTCTAAAATCATATTTTTCTAGGGAGTTTGTATAAAAATCATCGTTAAAACCGATTTTCAGTTTTTTTCAATGATGCTGGGTGCCGCAATGATATCGGTAGCCTTGATCACCGAGAATACGTTGTCAAATGACAAAACAGAAGCACACATTCTATAGCCACCACCACATACAAAATGTATAACTAACCCTGGGCGTAAAACTCGCACCGGTCGCGGAGTTTGCCAATTTTTGGCAACTCCGCGTTCTGCGTAGAACGCGGATTTGCCAAAAACTTAGTGGTCCGCAACAGAGCGGATTTTATTTTGTGTTCTTGCACCCAAAATACGCTTTCACGCGCGTGGGAGCAACTTACTGGGTGCCTGCAAACGCCGATGAGATTTCCCATCTGTTCGCGAGCGCCACGAGATTTAGTAGCCGGCCATATGGTCCCGGGAGAGAGTGAAATTGCAAACACGTCATTCGTGTGCGCCATCGGACTTCCGGCAGAAGTTTTATGAAGATCGCGATCCAAACATGCAGAATTTGCAATCTGGAGAAGAATCCCTCTCAAGCAGCATCAAAACCTTCTCGAAATGATGATTTGGATCAAAAAAACTCCTCAGATTGACATTTGGCTGTACTTTTTTGTGCAAGGAGTCCATTTTCTTTTGTAACTTTTTTTTTAAGAGGAAGGAAGTGCCCCAGAGTCTCAACTTCCTGTTCCTGTCCAGCAGGCTCCTCCCAGTGTTTTGTCCATCTCCTGCTCACTTTTCATTTGGATTTGGAGCTGGAAGGATCCCTCTTTGGGTCTGCTGCATCATATATTATTGGATTAGAGGACTTTTGAATTTGAGATTTCACAAGTAAGTTTGAAAATTGGTGTTGTTTGCTTGATTTGGGCATTGCACCTACATTTTTTTGTACTTTTCATCATATTTTTACATTTATTGTGGTGGGTGGCCTGTAGTTTCAGTAGGGGCCTAGTTGTTTACTTGTAAGTAATTTTTCTTCTTTTATAAAGGAAACATGTTGCACAGTTCACTACATTTTCTCCAACTTTTGAAATCAATTTGCAGTATTTATTTAATTCACTAGCCCAGTAGTCTGCCAATAGGCCTTTCAGCCAGTAGGCCCAGAGCTAATCATGGGTGCATGAAACAACTGTTTCTGTGGTATCTGTTGAATTTAAACATAATTTAGGGCATGGATGGCATTGGATTGAAAAGCAAAATGTGTTTTTTTGGGGTATTTCACTTTTTTTCATGTGTGTTAAATAAATGCCTTTGTTGGATGTGTGTGGTTGTTGTGTAACTTGCAAACCTTTTTTAGCCCTGTGGATTTTCGTTTTTGGCATTGTTGTATTAAAGCTGTGTTGTTTAGCATGCCTCTTTTGTCTGGCCAGTGTGTGAGTGGAGGGTTAGTCCATCAACTTCTTCTCCAAGCCCCCCTTCTAATGATCTAGACACCACATGGATCCCGCCTCCGTCTGAGTTGGAGACACGCCACGCCACGCCCATGAGACAAGGCTAGGGAAAAGGAAGGTTCCAGAAAGCCTTAGAGTTATGGAGGTAGATGTAGAAGAGGAGGATGATTATGATGAGCCAGTCATAATGCATATTAGGCCCGCCCCAGTGGAGACCGACATTACCCCATCCCAAATTGCTGTGAGGGATGTGGGACGGATACCACCAACACAGATGATACCACCAACACCACCTCCAGCTTCCACATTTCGCCGGCAGTGACCTACATCCACCACATCCTCCTCAGTAGAAGTAGGTACTGCAGAGAGTCAAACTTCATGCCCACCTACCAGTTCATCCGGCATTGCAAGTGGCACCAGCAGTGCCAGAAAGTTGATCTCCCCAGTTTGGGACTGCAGTTTGGTTAGAAGGAAGGAGGTGAACATTGCTATATGCTCCATTTGTGGACAAGGTGTTAGTCGAGGTAAGCTTGGTACAAACTATGGTACCGGAGGCCAAACAACCCATCTGAAAAAACATCACTTGATCCAGTGGAAGGCGCACCTTAGAGGCTAAAAAACTACACCCTTTGTTGTTGGTGGGGATGAAGAAGTAGAAGATCCGATCAAGGGGGAAGGTGAACAAGAGGGAGACATTTTCTCTGGTACACAAAGTAGCCCTGTCCCTAGCAGTGCAGTGGTACCACCCACATTCTCATCAGCAACATCGCAGTGTCACAAGAGTCAGGCTGAGACACCAAGGGGTCCCAGGCAAGAGAGCCTAACAAAATCTAGCATCAAGAAGTCACCTGCATCAGTGGCACCAGAAAAGAAAAGAATCCAGGCTACCATTCTCCGGATGTTTAGGTAGGAGGGGCAGTACGAACGCAACCACCCAACTGCCCGTTTGTACAATGCAAAGCTGGCGAAAATGTTAGCGCTGGACATCCTCCCTTTTTATTTTGTGGAAAGGGTGGGTTTTCTTGAATTTGTGACAGCCATCTGCCCAAAATGGAAGGTTTCCAGCCGGTCCTATTTCCCCAGAGTTGCTGTTCCAGCACTACATCACGACTTGCTGGAATTGCTTGGACAAGCTTTGCAGCAGAGTGCTGTTCACACTATCCACCTGACAACAGACATGTGGACCAGTTGCCAAGCCACTGATTACATGTGCATCACTGCACACTGGATCTATTTTGTGGGTGTTAGAGAAACGAAATCTGCAGAAGGTGTTGTTGAAACTGCTGACATTTTTAATGCCACTCGGAAACATGCAACAGTAGCCATGTTCGCCATGGAGAAATCGCATACTGCTGCAAAATTTTGGAAGACTTTGACAGCAAGATCTTTGAATGGCTGCGACCAAGAGGGCTTAACATTGGTTTTGTTGCCACAGACAATGGCAGTAATATAGTTAAGGCCATGGCCGATGGTGGCTATTTCAGGGTCCTGTCTTTGGCGCACTGCATAAACATCGCTGATCAAGACTTTCTGAAAAAAGAAGGCTGAGTCAGCAACTTTCTGACCACCTGCAGAAGAATCTGCACACATTTCAGCCATTCTTTTAAAGCCTGGAAGCAGCTGAGGATCATTCAACGTGATAATAGAATGCCAGTTAAAGCAATCACCCAGGAGGTGCCAGTACGTTGGAACTCAACTTATTACATGCTTGAACGTCTGTTTGAGCAGTACAGACCAATCAATGAATATGTCATGCAAAGAGGGGATGCTACTGTGAAAGGCATGATCATTGAGATGGACCAATGTGGCCTAGTTAAATGCCTGACAGAGATGCTACTTCCTTTCGAGCTCATTACACGTGAAGTCAGCAAGGAGGACTGTACTATGGGCCAAGATATCCCATTGTTCCACATGCTACAGGAACAGCTGAAGGGGGTGTTTGCAATTTACGCAGGTGTGGAGGAAAAAAAAGAAGCATATGAGTTGGTGGAGAGCTTAACCCTTCACTCATCTGAAAATACAAGGGAGAAAAGAGGTATTGTGTCATCCAACCATTACATTTGTGCCACAATTCTGGATCCACTGTACAAACCATTACTGCACACTTTCATTCCTTTTTCGGAAGGGGATGTTGCCAACTACAAAACTTGGATAGCTGTGGAAGCCAGTCACTTAGAAAAAGAACGCCTGGGAATTAGAGGCCCGCTACTCCAGGGCACAACAAGTACTGCAGCGCAGCCGGCTTCAAGTTCAACTTAGGAGCCTGAGGGCAGTGCGGTTGGCCCACAGCAGCCAAAACCACCAACGACACCAAGAACAAAATCAACAACAACAAGAACAGTAGCATCAGCCCCACAATCGGCACAGGAATGGTTTCTACAGCATGGGCTTGTTAAGTCCAGTGCTGATGCAAAGGCAAAAGGGCCGAGCAAAGCGAAACACCCATGAGCATTGAACGGATGGTCCAGGCCTATCTGGATGACCCAACAGAGGTCTACATTGATCAAAACCCATTGCTGTATTGGCATGGGAAAAGGCACCAATGGCCAGTGCTCAGCAGGCTGGCGATAAATTATCTGGCTTGCCCTATCGCAAGTGTGTCTTCTGAGCATGTTTTCAGTGCTGCTGGTGCCATTCTGACAGTGAGAAGGACCAGTCTCTTGCCCCAAAATGAGCAGAGGTTAATCATGATCAAAATTAATCAGCACTTTATACCACCGGATTACACCATACCTGAAGTAGCACAGCGGGAAGATGATGACCGCGACAAAGATCATGGAAGTAGTGTGTTAGATGACCTACTTCTGGGTGAAACACCAGAGTTTGAGGACGAGCTCTACTTCCCTGACAACAACTAGGCTTTTGACTTTTTACTTTCTTTCTTGCTTTGACGCCCCAAAAAAAGCCCCCCAAAAGGATACAGCTAAGGAATATTATTTGTGTGTGTCACTGTCTTTCTGGTTCGAATCACAACAAATCCATCACCACCGTAAGTAAGTTATATTCCTTACTTATTGACAATACACACTCACTGCAAGGGTGTACACTGTACTGTTGAGAGAGACTAAGTTGTTGTGAACAATAGTTAAAGAAGACACCCTTTACTTAGCATTAGCAATAGCATTAGCGGCGGGAGTTGAGTGACTAATGGTGGCATGACCTCAAGACCAGCGTGAAAGAGTGTGCCAACAAGAACCATGAGCTGGCCCTGAGGACTGGCGGTGGCCCTCCCATTTCACCACTAACATTCACCGAATGGGAGGAGAAGGTGCTTGCCATACTGCATCCAGAGAGTCTCACAGGAATACCCGGGGGAGTGGAGGCTGGTAAGTACCAACAAATGTATCCCTTTACACTGCCATGTACTGTCTTGCACAACTAGAAAGCTACACTTCCTAGACCAAAATGCACTTACGTACAACACACTCTTCCCAACACATTTCTCACATATCTACCATTTCCGTCCTCTGAATCACCTCAAAGGCAGCTAGCAATATTTCCATGGGTGTATGTGTACAGGTAGCCAGCACTACAACTCCCACAAGGCACCCTTGTCCCACAGCTGAGCAAGGTTGAGCACACCCCCCACCCAGAACCATGTGGCAGCCATTTCATAGCTCACCTCAACCTTACAGGCAGGTAGCCTTCTCATGCTCTCTTGTCTTACCCCTGAGCAGGATGGAACACTCCCCCCACCCAGAACCATGTGGCAGCCATTTCATTGCTCTCCTCAAACTTACAGGTAGGTAGCCATCTTAACAGGGAGGGGTGTGTGTGTGTCCAATCAGCCAGCACTACAACTCCCACCCAGAACCATGTGGCAGCCATTTCAATGCTCTCCTCAAACTTACAGGTAGGTAGCCTTTTCATGTTCTCTTGTCTCACCCGTGAGCAGGATGGAACACTCCCCCCACCCAGAACATGTGGCAGCCATTTCATTGCTCTCCTCAAACTTACAGGTAGGTAGCCATCCTAATAGGGAGGGGGGGTGTGTCCAGGCAGCGAACACTAAAACTCCCACAAGGCACCCTTGTCCCACAGCTGAGCAAGATGGAGCACTCTCCCCACCCAGAACCATGTGGCAGCCATATCATTGCTCTCCTCAACCTTACAGGCAGGTAGCCTTCTCATGCTGTCTTGTCTCACCCCTGAGCAGGATGGAACACTCCCCCCACCCAGAACCATGTGGTAGCCATTTCATTGCTCTCCTCAAACTTACAGGTAGGTAGCCATCTTAACAGGGAGGGGTGTGTGTGTCCAATCAGCCAGCACTACAACTCCCACAAGGCACCCTTGTCCCACAGCTGAGCAAGATGGACACTCCCCCCACCCAGAACCAAGTGGCAGCCATTTCATTGCTCTCCTCAACCTTACAGGCAGGTAGCCTTCTCATGCTCTCTTGTCTCACCCCTGGGCAGGATGGAACACTCCCCCACCCAGAACCATGTGGCAGCCATTTCATTGCTCTCCTCAACCTTACAGGCAGGTAGCCTTCTCATGCTCTTTTGTCTCACCCCTGAGCAGGATGGAACACTCTCCCCACCCAGAACCATGTGGCAGCCATTTCCCTCCACTATGTTACCTAACAGGTAGGTAGTCAGTGCATGCACCCTGTCATTCTTCTCAAAATGAATGGAGCTATATGATCAATCAATCAATCTGGGAATTGTAAGCACGCTACTCACCCGTGAGGGTCTCAAGGCGCTGAGGGGGGGTCCGCAGAACCATGTGGCAGCCATTACAGGCAGGTAGCCTTCTCATGCTCTCTTATCTCACCCCTGAGCAGGATGGAACACTCCCCCACCCAGAACCATGTGGCAGCCATTTCATTGCTCTCTTCAACCTTACAGGCAGGTAGCCTTCTCATGCTCTCTTGTCTCACCCCTGAGCAGGATGGAACACTCCCCCCACCCAGAACCATGTGGCAGCCATTTCCCTCCACTATGTTACCTAACAGGTAGGTAGTCAGTGCATGCGCCCTGTCATCCTTCTCAAAATGAATGGAGCTATATGATCAATCAATCAATCTGGGAATTGTAAGCACGCTACTCACCCGTGAGGGTCTCAAGGCGCTGAGGGGGGGTCCGCAGATCTGTTTAGCCGAAGAGCCAGGTCTTGAGGGTCTTCCTGAAGGTGTTCAGGGAGGGGGCGCGTCTGATGTCTGCCGGTAGCTCGTTCCAGGTCTTGGCTGCAGTGTGAGAGAAGGATCTTCCGCCTGCTCTTGCTCTGTGGATGCGCGGGATTTTGGCCAGTGCGAGGTTGGAAGATCGGAGGTTTCTTTTGGGTACGTGGAATTTGATTCTGTCGTTGAGGTATTTGGGTCCGTTGTTGTGTAGGCATTTGTAGGCGTGAGTGAGGATTTTGAAAGTGACTCTTTTCTCCATGGGGAGCCAGTGGAGACTTCGTAGGTGTTGGCTGATGTGTTCGTGTCGTGGGTTGCCGAGGACGAGTCTGGTGGCGGTGTTCTGTATTGTTTGGAGTTTGCGGAGTAGGGACTTGTTGATGCCGGCGTAGAGTGCGTTTCTATAGTCCAGTCTGCTGGTGATGAGTGCGTGGGTGACTGTCTTCCTTGACTCAGGGGGATCCACTTGAAGGTCTTGCGGAGGATGCGGAGGGTGTTGAAGCAGCTGGAGGTGACGGCGTTGACCTGTCGGTTCATGGTGAGTGATGAGTCGAGTACGATGCCGAGGTTCTTGGCGTGGTCTGAGGGGGTAGGTGGGCTTCCAAGGGCGGTCGGCCACCAGGTGCTGTCCCATGCAGAAGGGGTGGTACCAAGGACGAGGACTTCTGTCTTCTCAGCATTGAGCTTCAGGCAGCTGTTGGTCATCCAGACTGCGACGTCTTGCATTCCTTTCTGGAAGTTGAGTTTGGCAGTGGTGGGGTCTTTGGTGAGGGAGAGGATGAGCTGGGTGTCGTCGGCGTAGGATATGATGTTGAGGCCGTGTTGTTGGATGATGGCTGTGAGGGGGGCCATGTAGATGTTGAAGAGGGTGGGGCTCAGTGATGAACCCTGTGGGGCTCCGCAGGTGATTTTCGTGGGGTCGGAGAGGAAGGGTGGGAGTCTGATCCTTTGGCTTCTTCCGGTGAGGAATGATCGGATCTAGTCCAGGGCTGTTCCTTGTATGCCTGCGTCGTGTAGTCTGGCGACTAGTGTGCGGTGGGAGACGGTGTCGAAGGCCGCTGATAGGTCGAGTAGAATGAGGGCTGCGGAGTGGCCTTGGTCCAGGAGGGTGTGGATGTCGTCTGTGGCGGTGAGTAGGGCGGTCTCTGTGCTGTGGTTGCTTCGGAATCCAGATTGGGACTGGTCGAGGACGGCGTTCTCTTCAATGAACCGTGTCAGTTTCCTGTTGACTGTTTTCTCTGCAACTTTGGCTGCGAAGGGGAGGAGCGAGATGGGCCGATAGTTCTTGAGGTCGGTGGGGTCAGCTGTGGGCTTCTTGAGCAGGGGTCTGACTTCTGCGCGCTTCCAGTCATCTGGGAAGGTGCCTGTTTTGAAGGTGGTGTTGATGGTGCGTTGTAGTTCGGGTGCAATGGCAGCTGCAGCTCTGTGGTAGATATGAGGGGGGCAGGGGTCGGTGGGTCCCCCGAGTGAATGCTTTTCATGGTCGAGGCGGTGTCTTTGGCCGTGATCGGTGTCCAGTTGGAGATGGTGGGCTGGCTGTTGTTTCTGGGGGGCAGGGGGCTGTCTGTGGCACCTGGTGGAAGGTCGATGAAGTTGTCATAGAGGTTTTTGATCTTGATCATAGAGGTTTTTGATCTGACCACAACATCCCTCACATGTCAGCCAACTCTATATAGATCCAAATGTTACATCCAGTGTGCAGACAGCTAAGCGCATGTAACTTTCACAGAAATTACACTTTGACTCACCAAGTCACATGTGAAGCAAATTCAGGGCCCAATCATGCACAGCACAGAATGCAATGTGTAAGTGCCATGGTGTCAGAGCATGAATGCCCATATGCACACAAAACATGCACGGTCAATCTGTCAAAAAAACAACAGTACATGATATGAAAGAAAATTTAAAATAATCAAATGTCTAGTTTTTGCAAAGCTGAAAAGATTCTATGAAGAGTAAACAAAAACCATGCAGCAACAAAAGTTGATGTGCAACAAGTTGGTAGATGATGACATGTCCTTCTAAACACACTATCTGTACGTGTCCCATGGTTGCAATTTACATGTCACACTAATGACAAGTAATGTATGTACCGCATCATCATGTCATGATGCTGATAATCTTTTACCAATAACAAGTGATTGCAATGTAAACTGTTTGGCATATCAAATGTAACATCCAAAAGTCTGACACCAAGCTTGTGGAGTGCACTTAACTGACAATATAACCTATGTTCAACAGGAGATCCACAAGCAACTTCTGCTGAAAACACCAACAACCAGCAGAGCCAGTCTCCCCCCCGGAATGTGAACTCTCTGATGCTGATTCTCTATGTTTCTTGGATGAGGAGCAACAACCTGGACCCTCAGGACTGCCAGGGCGCACTCCGTCTCAGGGCCTCATTGTCACCACCACCACCACAGCGACAACCACAGCGCTGACCCCTGCTACAATGACCTGTGCGGCAGCCACCTCCACCATCACCACTGCTGCATTCAACACTGTCCCTGCCTCAGTGGTTAGCAACACCACCACACAATCCGAGGATGCCAGAGAGAGTGTGCGGGTGCGTCGACTCCCAACGCCACAGGTCCGTGTTAGCAGGGCAGGTAGGAGGGCAACTGGGGGACAATCACAGGAGGACACTGAGACAGAAGCCCTGGCCACCGTTGCATGAGTCCTTGGTGCATACCAACAGAACCAGGGACAGATGGGCCAGGTTGTTGAAGAAGTGCGTGAGCTCCGCCTGCTGCTGAGGTCCATCGACACACGTATAGGCCAACTTGTGGATTTCATGGGCCAGCTTGTGGGTGTTCTGAGGGACAGACATGCTGCTCAAATGACGGCTCAACCCCCCTCCAGTGGCCAGCCTGCTGATACTCCCACCACCTCAGCTGCGGCCACAGAGAGGGGTGAGCTGCAAGACAATGACTCCTCAGACACCGCTGAGCCTGCAGCATAGGCCCCCCCTGCCAAACGCAAGAGGGGACATCCGAGAAACACCACGGGAGGATCACGTGGCAAAGCACCAACCAAAGCCAAGTCGCTGAGCCAGCCATGATGGCACTTGTGTTGCCCTGGACATTGACTTTGTTGATTATCTTATCCCACATTGCCATGTTGATGGCAGGAGTTTGTTGGACTGTGTGATTACATCAATGTGGTGACTACACTATTTGTCTCATTTACCATCACTGACAACTCATACACTCACTTTGCACAAATCTCATAACAACCAGTTTACATTTTAACAAAACCGATTTGAAAATAAACACTCTCTACACACCTATGCATTTGTGTCAGTTCCATGTTTATCACAGTATGTACAATGTCAACTCAGATACCAAAGTACCACAAGCTCTGATTGTGACGAGGCATTGATTGGGTGAAGGAACCTAGAAAGACAAAAGAGAATGACATTTAGTTGTCAGGTGATTGCATTACAGCAACAACACACCACTAGTCAACACTGTACAAAAGCCATCACACATAACAATGACCAACACCATCAACATAGACATGAGGTATGTGGAAAACAATACACTGTGCCACACACATCAGCCATTAGCAGTGAGCCAACAGCAGCCAGCAGCCAAAAACCTCATTTATGCCTTGCCACTACCATCAAAGCCAACAGACAATGTCACTGTTGTACAATGTTACTTACACTCAAGGGAAGTAGTTGTCGATGAGCTGTTGACATAGGTCAACCCCTTCCTCCTCTCCACTATCATCCTCACTGGGCATGTGTGGATTTGCAGCGGGGGGCATCTGCTGCTCATCATCGTCCAGAAGCAGGGGA
The DNA here is from genome assembly GCA_963921515.1 of Calotriton arnoldi. Classification (NCBI taxonomy): domain Eukaryota; kingdom Metazoa; phylum Chordata; class Amphibia; order Caudata; family Salamandridae; genus Calotriton; species Calotriton arnoldi. The sequence continues at coordinate 491,137 of CAWUFW010003039.1, forward strand.
ATCTCTTTGCGCAAAGCCAGGTTGTGGAGCATGCAGCATTCAATTATGATCTGACACACCTTTTGGGGAGAGTAGAGTAGTGCCCCAACGCTCTTGTCCAGACACCGAAATCTAGACTTCAGAAGCCCAAAAGCACGCTCCACTACACGACGTATCCTCTCATGTGCATCATTGTAGCGGACTTCCCCCGGGGTCCTTGGAATCCTCAGTGGGCTCAGCAACCAAGGCTGGTTGGGATACGCAGAGTCACCTAGGTGTGAGATACACAGACCAATTTAGTAATATAAACAGTTGACCAGAACAGCATGTCACACATACAGCACACTACTTGACTCAGCATACTCACCGACAAGCCACGCACGCTCCGGATGCAGATTTTCCATCAATTGTGGGATGATGCTGTTACGCAGTATGTAGGAGTCATGTGCAGATCCCGAATATTTGGCACATACATGGGAGATAATCATATCCGCTTGGCATACCACTTGCACATTAATGGAATGGAAATGCTTCCTGTTACGGTATATGTGCTCACGTGCTTGTGGTGGAACTAGGCCAACGTGTGTGCAGTCAATGGCTCCAACAACATTAGGTATGTGTCCAAGATCATAAAAATCATCCTTCACATCTGCCAATTCATGTCTCCTTGGAAAGTGGATTTAGCGGTCCTTGTAGGTCAACATTGCGGACAGGACATCACGCAGCACCATGCTGAACATAGCTTGAGACATTCCATCGGCGATGGCTACCATGTACTGAAACGAACCAGTGGCAAAGAAATGCAGGGCAGCCATCACCTTAACGGTTGGCGTCAAAGCTGTTGGATAGGTTCTGTGAGGCCTCAGATGGGGCTCCAACTGAGCACATAGCTCTTGAAGGGTAAGGCGATTCAGACGGAATTTCCTTATGATGTCCTCATCCTCCATGTTCGCCAGCACTGGGAAAGACTGATGCACATTTGGTCGTCTCCTACATATAATGAAAGAGGACACATGTAAATTCAATTCACAGATGAGATGTGGCAAACATCTTACATAATTACTAACACAGCACCAACATTGACAGGACTGTAACAACAGCTTAATGCACAAGTCACATGCACAGACACCTTGATCTCATGTAGTCATTCATGTGGTCAGGATGTACATACTAACTACTTCCAAATCAGTATCAGACTATGTGAATGGTAAATGGTGCACTCCTACATCTTGTGTCACCAGCCCTGGGTGTACCTGACACAGCACATGTGGCAGACAGCAACACTGCTGACTTCTACGTAGCTGCTATACCTGCAACACCTTCTTGCTTTAGTCTCACTAAGCACAACATTTTTACACAATGAGCACAGTGTGTGTAAGCTGGTCAACTATCAAGATAAATACACCTCTGTACACAGTGATATAGGCACATTATGTGGTCAGTCCATCATTACTGTGGGTTGAGTATCCATTTAACACATTGACATGTTCACAAGTATGAGACTCCATTTCACATCAAATCTGTGTACATGCACACAAATATCATAATTCACATGTGAGGAAGTACATGCCAATGCATGTACTCATGTGTACTGACATGATATGTGTGGACATCATTGAGTTAAATGTCACACTCTCCTTTCACTTTCCAACCAGGTGCCAACAATATAGTGTGAATGTATAGTGATCAGTGATGAAAATTGCCAAGTGGCAATTCAATAGCACAATGTGTCCATAGGTGCGGTAGGCATGCTCCACCACTGTGGTCACAGCCATTGGACACAATTGAAAGATGCAGGATTACCGTAGAGACCTCCATGCCCCCGTGGTGTGACACCGCCAATGACAATGCCATGGCAGCCAATGGGAACCACCATCGCGGTAGCGCAATACAGTTTTGAAACTCGCGGTAGGCGTGCACCGCCACTGCGGTCACAGCCATTGGATACAATTGAAAGATGCAGGATTGCGGTAGAGACCACCTGGCCGCCGCGGTGTGACACAATGCCATGGCAGCCAATGGGAACCGCCATCACGGTAGCGCAATACAGTTATGAAACTCGCATTAGGCGTGCACCGCCACTGTGGTCACAGCCATTGGACACAATTGAAAGATGCTGGATTGCGGTAGAGACCACCTGGCCCCCGCGGTGTGACACCACCAATGACAATGCCATGGCAGCCAATGGGAACCGCCATCGCGGTAGCGCAATACAGTTTTGAAACTCGCGGTAGGTATGCACCGCCACTGCGGTCACGGCCATTGGACACAATTGATAGATGCTGGATTGCGGTAGAGACCACCTGGCCCCCGCGGTGTGACACCGCCAATGACAATACCATGGCAGCCAATGGGAACCGCCATCGCGGTAGTACAATACAGTTTTGAAACTCGCAGTAGGCATGCACTGCCACTGCGGTCACGGTCATTGGATACAATTGTAAGATGCAAACCAGGCAGACCAATTGCACCAGCAGAGTACCACTGACACAACCCTAGGGGCCTATAAATGTCTATGAGAGAGCCACACATGTCACTTGCATTCAGACACTGCTGCCTGCCATTCATCACCACCAACTGCTGCTGTACCTGTACTCTGGACCCAGTGATGGCTCAAACAGAGAACATCAGGGCCCGTCCCTTCACCACAGAGGAGCTGGAGTTCCTGGTAGACGAGGTCCTTGCCCAGTATGGGAGGCTATATGATGCTCCAGAGGTACTGGTAAGTGTCTGAGTAAAAGTTTGAGAGTGCTCAGAATGCTCACATGATGTTACTGTACAGTAGTATGTGCCTGTGAGTGCAAGCCAATGTTCATGCATCAATATTTTGCCAACAGCATGGCCTATACATGACCTAGTACTTAATGCACTTGAGTATGTGGGGAGGATGGCAACATAGACACTTGTGCAGCTTTTTTTAAGCCAAAAAAAACCCACATGTTCTGAGACTGGGTAATTTAAAAGTGTGAGACACTGCCTTGCATGCTGACTTCAGGTCAATGGGGTGTGTAGCCTTATTTCCACAGATCCCTGACTGCATTTAAGGATGGGAATGACATAATGTGTTTACCAGTTAAACAGTTACACTGCTGGTTTGAGACACTCGAACTCTGAACCCACATTCCCTGTGCTATGTGATAGCATAGTCCATTAAGTGTTCATATGCTCATTTGTGACATTTCAAATGTAGATTGGCCCGAGGGTACTGGATAATGTGTGCACAGCTTTCAAATTGACACTCTGGAGATGCGTTCATTCTGAACAGGAGCACAATGCCTGAGTCTATCACTCTTGGTGGTAAGTTACCTATGACACATCAGCTAAATGTGAGGTTGACATGTCATCCTACTATTGATTCCATGATGTGTTGAGTCTCGCATGTGTATGCATTGTTTCTCCATTCACATTGTACATGCATATGATTCATGTGATGGACCACGTTTATCCTAAGTGTAAGGCCCTCTGTCCTGCACAGTAACTGCCCAATGTTACAAGGAACCATCACTAAAATGACTGAGTAAAACATATGTGTTGTCCACCACCCTATTTTTCCATGGGCTATCATAGGCCTGAGGAGTTCAAAAGACAGGACTCCACCTTGTGAGAAGAGTGTGAGAATGTAAGATCAGGGACCTAAATGTGACCACCATGACACATGTAGCTATGCAATGTTCAAGGACATTAAGGGGTGTGTAGTGTAAGACACAGTGAGTCTGACCACTACATATCATTTCCAGTGTATTGTATGTCATGCTTACTCACATAGTGCATCACAGCTGAGGCCCATTATTACTTTTGTTTCTGTGCTGGCACTCTGCATGTGTATGAGATGGGCATGTAGTGTGTCCATCATCATAGATGTATACATAGCTATGATATGGATTGATCCAAGTGTACTATGTGACATGATGTATGGGCTCTGCTCTCCATTGATGTATTAGTGTGCTATGTATTTTCATGCTCCTTTACTGACACACAGTGGTACACAACACAGTGTCACAGAAACTTCCTCTTCTTGTCTCCCATTCCTGCAGCTTAAGGTCCATCAGCGTAAGGCCATATGGAGGGCCATTGCCCACAAGGTGCGGTTCCTGGGTGTCTCAAACCGACATCATATACACTGCCACAAGAGGTGGGATGACATCTGCTGCCTGAGCAAAAACGTCGCAGAGATGACACTGGGGTGCTCCCTCGAAGTAGCAGGTTGGCGCGCAGGACCATGACACCACTAATGGCCCGCATTTTGGCGGTGACACAGCCAGAGCTGGATGGACGCTTGAGGGCCCATCAGCAGCAAGTTGGGGGTGAGTATTGTGCAAAGTGTGACTTTGCGTATGAGTGACTGCATGAATATCAGCCCTGAGCAAGTGCGGAACTCTGTGATGTCTCTAGTGTGATGCAATGGCTTCTAAGTGGCCTCAGTGTTGAGTGCAGCGGTTCTGCATTCATACCACATATTGTTTCTCATGTGTTAAAACCCATGAACCTTGTCATATTAAATCATCTTGCCATGTTTTCATGTCACATTGTATGAATGTTGTCTGAACTGAGACCTTCATACACAGGATAATTCATTGTGTGAAGTGTGTAGCCCAGTACACTTGTCAGGCTTGTGTGTGCTGTGTGGCTAGCACAATAGTGTGCTCATGTGATGATGTGTTAGTGGCTAGAGACAGGCACAGATGTGGACTCAGTGAGCAGTGAGTTGAGAAAGGTCACACCTGTCCCATGGGTCCTTTTTTCACAATGATAGAGAAGACAGCACCATTGCAAAATATATCAGCATGATAACAGCAGCATGGCATAACATGCTGTATTTCCTACCATGGTGACAGCAAGTGCACACAGGTGCTGATGGGGTATATGGTGATGATTGCAGTGATGCATTTGCTGATTTGCATTTGCCATTTGTGCACATGACAACTTTACTGGGATGGTTAGACTCTGTGATTTAAATGCAATGTAGCTGTAGCTGGCAATTGCGAAATTGTTTTGGCACTATGGCTTAACATGGTTGGATGTGATCTGTGTGTATGGCAAATTGTGATGTGACTGAGGTGTTGTACAGTAATTTGTAAAATGATAATGAACAAAGGTTACTCAGAGTGTCAGTCCTCAGTATGTGTGCATTGTAGAGTGGTGTCCATGCGCATCAGTGCATGGTGAAGTTGTGGCTAAAGCTTTTAATCAGTGAGTGACTTTTTGGCACATTGATGTGTCCTCAATGTCATCAGTCAGCACAACGTAGGGATGTCATATGCCAGACCCTAGGTATTCTCGCACATTAGCTGTCCTAATGGAGTGCACCAACTTCCTCATCACAGAAGACACTATCCTGCCTTGGATCTATGAGGGCCTGTCAGGCACTTGTGGAGATGTTGGTCTGTGACCTGTCACAACCTATGAAGGCCTTGCATTTTGTTTCCCATTCTCATGCTATTGTGCATTGTGTTTGTGACTACATTGTTACATGGGGCTCATTATCACTTCATTAACAAACAAGATGTGGCCTTGTGACATATGCTGCAGTGTGAGTGTCAGAAACATCAACTGGCAGTGCAAAGCAGTGAGCATCATGTTAGTGTGCATTTAGAAATGTGTGCTGTGCACATCAAATGAATTATAACATCTACACAGCTGACACCAATGGACAACTGTAGTTGTGCTTCAAAGCCCAACATGGTAGATTTCAGGCGGTGATTGCCCTTGTAAAAAGACATATTTGACTTGGTATCTGTGGTGTTCCATGAAATATACTCCATATGTGACAGAGACAACATGTTTTGATGTATAGCTATCTTACCTACAGGCATGTAGGTGTGCCTACAGACAATTGTATGTGTGGTTACAGGGAGGCACAGGTCAGCTATTTGGCTGTGTCTACGCAACATGGAGCATGACTATCAACTATGCATGTTTCCATGCATCAGCTGATGATTTCATAAATGTGGCATATGCTGAAAGTACATGGAGTAGTTCAACATGGGAGTATCATTTGCAGGATTTGAGTTTTGATTGCATATGATATGATGTTTGTGAGTATGGCACTATACTGAACCTATGTCTCTATCTCTTGCAGCATCTACCAAGGGCAAGGAAGGACGGGGGCCCGACACCGTTGGGGAAGCTACTGGCACAACTGGGACACAGGAGTTCAGTGACACTGAGGGGACCAGAGCCTTGGAGAGGGACAGGAGTGCCCTGGATGATTCCCGCACGGAAACACCAACCTCCACATCTTCCCAGTCCAGTGGTGACTCCTCGATGTTGGGGGGCACCGGAAGTTCCAGATCTGCATCATCTTCCACCACACCTCGTCCAGTGCCAACCCTCCCGGATGCTCCCCCAAGTGCTGTTCGTGCCCGCAGCCCTAAGAAGGGTAGAGTCTCCTTACCCCCAGGCACCGCTGCCCCTGCCCCTGTCTCCCCTGCAGCAGCTGTGTGTGGGTCAGACTGCTCTCCTGAATGCCCTCCAGGATCATGGCAACAAGTTGTCCCAGGTTGTTGCGTTCATAGAGGGCATTCATTTGGACGTGGGTGGCCTACACCGAACTGTCCAGTCTTTGTCCTCCACAGGGACGGCAGCCATTCAGCAGTCCCAAACTCCCAGTCCAGCTCCTGTCCCTTTGGCAACCACCCTGCCAGTGGCCCCACCTGACCAGAGTACACACACGCCAGAGCCCTCAGGCACCCAGTCATCCACACGCAGCAACAACCTCAGCACTCTAAGCGTACCAGACACCATACACCATCACCACAACCCAAAACAAGCACACATGACCGCAAGACAAAAAGCCCATCACAGGACACTCAGGGACAAAAAAGCATGCATCCACATTAGATTCCTCCAAAACATTACCATCCAAGGACACTCTCATCCCCAACATCTGATCCCAAGGACACACAGACACTTGCCCTGTCTGCAGTGAACCTGTTGCCTGCCACGACTAAGCCCAAACACATTCCAAAGGCAGTTTCACCCAAAATGTCGACTCCCATCCACACCCCTGTGAAGCATGGACAAGACATAAAAGGGGGGAGTGTACATCAACAACAGGGGATGCAGGGAAAAAGGCAAGGCCACCCCCAGCATACCACCAGGTCCAGCAAATCCACACGTGGAGAGCCACCTGCACCTGCTACACCTTTGGGGAAGAGTGAGGCTGTTGTGCCCACCTCACTTCTCACTCCGGCCAAGACACTTGTGGGATATCGTATCCCCAAACAGTTGAGACCCAGCCCTCCACATTCACCCTCAGCCACTGAGCCTCCAGACAGCATGTCTCCATCTCCCTGTGCCACCACTCCACCCGGTCCAAGCAGCCCTCAGGCTCCCACATCCATGGATCCCTCTACCTCAGCCAGTTCTCTCCCTCCCAGGTCCAGTCCTCCAACTGGCCCCGACAATCAGCCCCCTCCCAGTTCAACTTCAAGTCAAAGTTGAAGCCAAGTCCCCCTCCCCACACCATTTCTCCAACAGCTGTGCCTGGACTGCCCATTCGAAGCCCCTGACCTGTGGTGATTCCCATGGCAGTGGACTGTGTTACCTATTTGATGTGCAGGTTTACATGCACACATGTGCGGACTTGAAATTTGGACTGGCCAACGGCCTTGATGTTTTGCACTTTTGATGTCTATGCAGAGTTTATGTAATAAAGACTATTACTCATGTTGTGAGCTTTGTCGCTGCTCTTGCTAATGATGCAGTGCAATGTATGCGTATATGTTCATGTGACACATGCGCTGTATGCCACATTCACATTGGCATATACTTGATTTTCTTTTTCAGAGGTTGCCAGAGGTTACAGGCACTTTTGTGCTTCTTGACTCAGAGGCTTGAGGGGTCACTGATGGTTGTCTGTGGTGATCTAATCTTATCCTAATCATTCTATTGTCAGGTCTTCAATTTTGTACACGTCATATTTGGATGCTGTACCACAACAGAAGAGAATTCTATCCACAGGATAACTTGCGTGGTGGACAGGGTCCGTCATATCTGTGGGATATATCTTGATGTGTGAACAGCAGTGTAGATGTGTAGTCATCTTGTGTAGGCCTGGCTTCATAGTCACATGGGTACATTTGAATGTGTGCAGTTGAATAGTCATACAGTGTGATTGGCCTATCATTGGCAGAAGTGTTGATGAGTATGTGCCCCTGAACACGACACCTACACACATGTATGATCCAGGTAATGAGTGCCTGTTTGTTTACATTGACAGACAAGTGCTTTAGATAGTGGGCACATGTAGGGGTTGTTGGTTGAGCACTGTGCAGTGTGTCGGTAAGACCTTGCAGTCCTGGGGTACACCTACTTGTTGTCGCTGTCAGTTGTGAGTATGCAGAGTGGTTCACTGCAATGTCTGTGTTTTGGTTTGTCGATCAGCCATGGCTCTTGCTTACGTTTGTGCTCACTGTGCTGACCTGCTCAGGCAAACTGACATTATAAGTGACATTTCTCTTACATTGGTGTCACTTTACATCATTTGTTGGACAAGTATGTGGTACAATTGGGGCTTTTGATGGCTACGCATTGTGAGTTACTCCTCTATGTGTATTTGCTCTGTACACTCCTCACCTGTCCAATACTGATGTACACACCACTTCAGTCTAATGTCTTCCACCCCATGCCTTGCCAGTGTGTGACCCCCACCACCACTTCATAGTGTGACACTATACTTTGGGAGGATGATCTGTGTCCAGGACCAATGTTCCACTCAGGACTGTTTCACAATTTGTTATGTGCTATTTTCTTCTACTTGATTGCAGTCATGGTTGCTCAAGTACAGTGCAGATGTTTGTCCAGCACAGTCCTCTAGTCATGTTCCATGCATCTGTGTTTTCCAGAGTTGTGCAGCAGTGGGTGATAGCTAAAGTGTATGTGTGTTTGCTGAGGTACTGCTACCCATCCTGAGTGTGATGTGATCTTTGCCCTTTGATGATTTGTGGTGTTGAAGTTCATGGTGGAGCACTCAGATATGTGTGATACTGGTTTTGTTGGTGTCAAACACTGCTTACTGTACATGCACTGCTGTGAGTGTATGTTGCCTTGTCCTCGCCTGGTGTGAGTCCCCCTGATGTCCATCTGAGTTCCGCCAAATGAATTTGTATGTTATAATTTATTTAAATTTTTAAAATCCTTTTTAACTTTGTATTAGAATGAAATCTTTTATCATCTTATTGCTTAAACATTTATATCATGTATCAAATATTTGTGGATCTCAGCTGAGAACTAAATCAAATAAACTTAAACTTGAAACTTGAGTTTGCTATGTGATGATTTTGTATGTGCATATGCTGTGTATTTGTTGTTGATGGATGCAGTCTTTGGCTGAACTAACTATAACGGTGGAATTTCTATGGTTTTGTATGAGTGAAATGTCCAACTAACTATAACGTCCCTGAAACCTATGGTTTTTTCAGTGAATTTCTAATGTTTTTGAAATGCTAATTTCTAACTATAACGTGCCTGAAACCTATGGTTTTTTCAGTGAATTTCAAAGGTTTTTTTAAATGCCAATTTCTAACTATAACGTCCCTGAAACGTATGGTTTTTTCAGTGAATTTCAATGTTTTTTTTAATGCTAACTTCTAATTATAATGTTTATTTAACCTATATTTTTTCCGACACCCAAGAAGGACACAACACCCACTGCCACAACCCTCAGGACCTCCCCCCCGTACCACCCCCTCTCCCTACTGTAATTTTTTTTATTTGTTATTTAAACTATATAATGTTTTCTTGTTTTTTAAATATTAAACAACTACATACAGTATGAAAGGGAGCCCAGCCCAGAGCCACATCTGAAGACCAACACATGTCATAGACCTACTGATCAAGCAGCTCCGACACCCAAAAACGCCACAACACCCACCACCACCCCCAGGCCCCCCCTACCACCGAGGCAGCGCAGAACAAGACAGCAAACTTTCCGAAAACGGCATGGTCCCTCAGCCACACAATAGCTGAATATTGGGACAGGTGTGAACAAACTATATGTGAAGGAAGCAATTCACCCATGTTTAACAATGCACACAATGCAAAGTGTAGCGGTGATGTGCTGGACACATCTCAGTATGCAGAACACACACCTCTCCATGAGCACAAATACTACTGGTGCTTGTAGTGGTGTGGACAGTGGACCTAACCATGTTACGTCAAACACTAGGGAAGATCTCAGTCATGTAGCTGTGTCGCCCCCCCTGTAAGCATAAGCGTAACCGGATTGGGCTGGTCCGACGTACACCACTTCAGCGTAGGAGTGTGAATAAATAGGCCGGAGCTCTGGGCGTGGTTCACTTGTGGGAAGGCCAAAGCGTCTGCCAGGGTGGCGCCCCTCACCCTGCCACGAGGCCGCCAACATGACCCCCAGCCTCCTCAGCCGATCGCTGGCTTCCGCCACACAGGCCCCCAGCGGCACAGCACCGCAGACTTATGTCTGTACAAACTACTGCCTTCAATATACACTGCGGACAGCAAGGCTCACAATTCAGATCGAGTCGCGATTGCAGATGACGCAGTCCCGTAGGCAAGAGACATTGCTGAAGTCAACAACACATGGCTGTGGGCCCTTCCTGACCACTGCCTCCGGCCTACACTGCGGTCAGTAGGGCTCACAATTCAGATGGAGTCGAGATTGCAGATGACGCAGTCCAGTAGGCAAGAGACATTGCTCAAGTCAACAACACGTGCCTGTGGGCCCTTCCTCACCGCTGCCTCCTGCCTCCACTATGGTGAGTAGGGCTCACAATTCAGAGCGGCTCGCGATTGCAGATGACGCAGTCCAGTAGGCAACAGACATTGCTACCATTGCGGCCAGCCCGGACCACGCATCATCGCTGACTGCGCACACGCTAAGTGCTTCAAGTACCACTAACTCTGTGCAGCTCAAGTCAACGCCACGTGGCTGTGGGCCCTTGATGACTGCTGCCTCCGGCCTACAATGCGGTTAGCAGGGCTAACAATTCAAGATTAGTGCCGATTCTAATTGTGTAAGAGAGTATAATCGGTTAAGAAGACTGTATGCTCCCAATCTGTGCAGCTCAAGTCAACATCACTTGGCTGTGGGCCCTTGCTGACCGCTACCTCTGGCCTACACTGCGGTCATCAGGGCTCACAATTAAAATTAAGTCTTGATTCATTAATTACAGAGTCCAGTAGGCAAGTAACTATCACAGGCCTAAAATCTACATAATATCCTTTTAGTATCCTTGCTTCAAGAACTTTTTTTTATATCAGTTATAGCTTTAGTACAATCACCAAATTCATCTTCAAGTGCAAACGAACACTCATTAGCAGTCTACACTGCGGGCAGCAGAGCTCGCAATTCGAATTTTGGACACGTGGTGCCACTAACCCTGTTCAACACAAGCCGTGACACGTGGTGCCACTAACCCTGTTCAACACAAGTCGGCGGCATGTGGTGCCACTAACCCTGTTCAACACAAGCCGATCCCACATGTGGAACTGTGTCCTGAGTCCTGAATGGCAGTGACCCCAAGTCCGTTGCAGCGACCACAGCACCAGACTCCCTTCGATCAGTGAGGCATATTTCCATATGCAAGGCTGGCTACAGGTGGTGGCACTAACCCTGTACAACACAAGGCGTGACACGTGGTGCCACTAACCCTGTTCAACACAAGCCGATCCCACATGTGGAACTGTGTCCTGACTCCTGAATGGCAGTGACCCCAACTTCGTGGCAGCGACCACAGCACCAGACTCCCTTCGATTAGTGAGGCGTATTTGCATATGGAAGGCCGGCGACATGTGGTGCCACTGAACCTGAACTACGCAGGCCGGTGGGGCCACCAACCTATGCACGTGGCTGTGGGCCCTTGCTCACCGCTACCTCTGGCCTACACTGTGGTCAGCAGGGCTCACAATTCAGATACAGTTGCGATTGCAGATGACGCAGTCCAGTAGGCAAGAGACGTTGGTCCCAGTGCTGCCCGTCCGCACCAAGCAGCATCACAGGCTCATACATTCTCAATGCTTCTGGTGCCACTAACTGTGCACCTCAACTCAACACCATGTGGCTATGGGCCCTTGCTGACCGCTACCTCTGGCCTACACTGCGGTCATCAGGGCTCACAATTGAAATTAAGTATTGATTCATTAATTACAGAGTCCACTAGGCAAGTAACTATCACAGGCCTAAAATCTACATAATATCCTTTTAGTATCCTTGCTTCAAGAACATTTTTTATATCAGTTATAGCTTTAGTACAATCACCAAATTCATTTTCAAGTGCAAACGAACACTCATTAGCAGTCTACACTGCGGGCAGCAGAGCTCGCAATTCCAACTTTGGACACGTGGTGCTACTAACCCTGTTCAACACAAGCCGCGACACGTGGTGCCACTAACCCTGTTCAACACAAGCCTGCGTCATATGGTACCACTAACCATGCTCAACGCACGCCGCGACACGTGGTGCCACTAACTCTGTTCAACACAAGCCGGCGACACATGGTGCCACTAACCCTGTTCAACACAAGCCAATCCCACATGTGGAACTGTGTCCTGAGTGCTGAATGGCAGTGACCCCAAGTCCGTGGCAGCGACCACAGCACCAGACTCCCTTTGGTTAGTGAGGCATATTTCCATATGCAAGGCCGGCGACACGTGGTGCCACTAACCCTGTACAGCACAAGGTGCGACACGTGGTGCCACTAACCCTGTTCAATACAAGCCGATCCCACATGTGGAGCTGTGTCCTGAGTCCTGAATGGCAGTGACCCCAACTTCGTGGCAGCGACCACAGCACCAGACTCCCTTCAGTTTTATTTGTTGTTGTTTTCTTTAAATAAAATGTTTTATATGTAAACCTATACATGACTAAGATTCTTGTTTGTCCAACCGCACAGGGACACTTCCGGGCCCAAGAAGGCTGTTGGGGGTATGTTGGTAATGTGGCAAGAGGGTGCGTTACCTGTGGGGAGAGGCAGCGTGAAAGGGGTATCTCTCACAGAAAGAACTCCGATATGTTTTCAGAAATGCCTCGGACAGATGCCAGCTGACGGACTGAATCACAAAATGGTTTTTCAATGCTTATGTAGTGTGTTATGAACAGTTCGCACCCAGGCTCGCAGAGGGACAACTGCGGCCCGTCCGCTCGACTCACACACGCAGTACTACGACCCGTCCGCTCCCAAAGGAACAGCAGCGTAGTACCTCGCAGAGGTACAGGCACAGTAGCGTACTAGCTCGCAAACATAGAGAACTGCGAGCTGACGGACTGGCTTCTAATGGCATAGCTGCGAAGTGGTGATGTTGGGCAGACAGAGCGTGAAAGAGTTATCTCGCAGAAACAGAGCTCCGGTATATTAAATTGCCCCCGAGACCTTTCTTTTATGTTTTCACTCCATGCGAGAAAGCGCGCTTTCTGGACCAAGACCCTTCTCCCTGCCAAATTTGGCGTAATTCCGTTCAGCAGTTTGACCTGTAGCCTTGTCTAAAGTTTCCTATGGAAAATCCATTGAGAAAACGCATTTTGACACCCCCCACATAGCTACCTGTCGCAGGCGTACTCGCTGTTGGAGTGCAGGTCAGTGGTCTAGTTGTCAACATGTCACGGCCACTCCCTGAGGGCAGGTTTGCACACACACCACACCCATCCGGCACATGCGTCACAGGCCATGTGACCACGCAAATATAATGGATCCACAATGTCACATCCTTTATTGCTGGTGGTGACTGGATGGCGGACGCTCCACGGGTCGCAATCATAAAGACTCATGAAAAGTTGCGCAGACGGTTAGTCGCACCCTGAGCTCTATGGCCGTCAGGGGCCTACTACCACGTGGCGCGTACTTGAGTTCCACAGGGTTATTGCCACCCGAAGCTGATGTGGCCGGCACGGGCCTACCACCACGTGGCGCGGACTTGAGTTGCACAGGGTTACTGCCACCCGAAGCTAATGTGGCCATCAGGGGCCTACCACCACGTGGCGCGAACTTGAGTTGCACAGGGTTAGTGCCACCCGAAGCTGATGTGGCCGTCAGGGGCCTTCGACCTCGTGGCGCGGACTTGAGTTGCATAGGGTTAGTCGCACCCTAAATTGTATGGCCGTCAGCGGCCTACCACCATGTGGCGCTGACTTGTTTTGCACAGGGTTAGCGGCACCAAAAGCTGATGAGGTCTCCGCCATTGATGACTCCGGACTCAGCGACATGTGTGAGATCTGCCGGGCCGCGGAGAAGCTGATGTGGTCACTGCCATTCATGACTCAGGACTCAGCGACATCTGTGAGATCTGCCGGGCCGCGGAGCTTTGATGGGCATGTGGAGTGCCCACTGGTAGACACTTCGGTGGCAGCAGGTAATTATTTGGTCATGGATGCGCAGGGGCGGCAGTATCTCTCTCTCTCTCTCACTTCCCTCTCTTCACTCTCTTCCTTCCTTTTCTTCTCTTACTCTATCTCCCTTCTCCCTTTCTCACTCCCTTTCTTTCCTTCCCTCTCTGGCTTTTTTTTCCTTCTCTGTGTCTCACTCCTTTGATATGCGCATTACACACGTCCTTATTTTGTGCTTTATTTTCCAGGCAGTGTCGTCGACATTCATGGTCCCGACAGGAGTCTTCTGCCTTGTTGTTTTGTGTTCAGTTTGTTAAATTTAGTTTATCCTTTATATATACGTTTACGAAAAAATAAAGTTTGATAAAAAAAAAAAAATAATTCAATAAAGTTTTTGGTTATTACTTAAGTGCTGTGTGACTCTTTCTCGTTCTTATTACTGTTATTTTGTGGTGTTAAATTTTGGGGCAGTTATCACGGGAATACTGGTGATGTCTGCAGTTTGCACCAGATTCTGAATAGTGTGTTATATTTATCTCAACTTTAGTTGCATTAAAGTGCTGATAATGAAATGCAGAGTAGGCGTTCCCGTGCAAAAAGACACGAGGTGCACCTTTGCGATTTATTCTAAATACTAAAATCCTGTATTGAATTGCACTGTGGTAGCGGGTACACTTACAGTGTACACACAAAATCAATGAAGAAATGTAATTGTATTTATATTGATTGGGAATAGTGGGTCAGGTGCTGGATCTTAACGGGATACACTGCCCAGTTCGTTTATTTTTTTGTACACGAAAAAACCACATCACAACTTTGACAACAACTGCGATGCGAAACAAATTCCGGCAATAAGCCGAGTTAGCACCAGGGATTTTACACCTGCTTTCTGCTGGTGTTAAGCAGGATGACTACCTGCAGCATGAAAGGGAACACAGCCAAGAGCCACACCGAAACACCCACAGGTGCCATACAGTCAATGACCATGATACACGGATACCCATGAGGTCCACAACACTCATCGCAAGAACCCCAGGACCGCCAACGCCCCCCGAACCCGCATCTGAGCAAGTGTGTCCATGTGGTCATTGTGTTAGCATGATAGGCACCGGCCCTGCAACATCACAGTGTCAGCGGACGTTACCATGTCACCTCAGCATTGGCAGTGAGCCTGGACATGTAGCTATGCACGCATCCTCCTGCATGCACAAGTGACGTGCGCTGGTCCGGCGTACACAGGTCAGCGCAGGGGTCTGCCTATCCGGCAAGGGGAACGGGGTGTCTCGGACATGTCCATGTTCAGGAAGTGCGGTAAGTGTGTCTCTGTGTTCTGGTGTGGCCGCCACAAGGGCCGCAGCAGTCGATGTTGTACAGTGGCATGCACCACCTCCAAACTGCAGTCTCACCGTGTGGTTGGAATGCCGCAGGACATGCGCAAATATGCATTACAATGGTGTGCCGTAGGAGTGCACGGGATACAACAGTGCACCGTACAAAAGTGTGGGGACTCGTGGGAGGGAGGAGCAGCTGTTTGGCAACGTAACACACAGTGAACCCGCCCATGTGCCATGTGCTGGGCATCTCATCCATGATGACCAGGGTCGCAGACATCCCACAACACCCACGACCGGCCTTTGTACACATCCTGTATGAATGCAGCTGGAGAACTTACTGTAGGGATGAAAGGTTCTTTGTCTGAGCTATCTTGCAGTAGCACATCTGCTGCTCCGAGAAGGAACTTGCAAGTGGCCAGCCCCTGACAGATACGATAATATTTGCATCCGTCTCCCACACTACGCACTGCCCGATTTGAGAACAACTAGTACACATCCCACACTCAAAAGTCCTTCGTCGTAGTTAGCATGCGTGAAATGGCCTTCACACGTACTCCCACCACACCCCTGCCCTGCATCCATTGCACACAGACCCGGCTCATTGCACCAAGCTGTGCCATTTCATCCACAAGACTGGCACACAGCAAGCCAGTGCAGCTACAAGCAGAGCCACTGACTCAATGGCAGAGCATCCCGAACACATGGTCGACTCCATGCACGTCCACCTATACCTTGCACGTCTGCTGCATGTCCTGGGTGCACTGGCTTTGGCAGTACTGCGGATCACTTACCGGCTGTGCTTCTGCATTGCGTACGTCACCTGCATTCAACCTGTATTGCAATGTCGCACGTGCCTATCCGAGTGGTGCATGGACATGTGCCTCTCCAACGAGTGGGTAGCTGACATGGATTACGACAGGTGTGTGCGCCCCCGTTGGCCCACGACCAGTACTGTCATGGTGATGCCCGTTTATAGCATGCATGGATGTTTGGCATGCATGTTGGGAACTGGGCCTAGGAGATTGCACGTGTCGTAGTATGCAGTGAGCAAATTGACCCACTTCCCGATTCTGCTTTGGTGCACATTGGGTACAGTGGTTGGAGTCAGCACATCTGTCCCGGTCAGCTGATGGATTACGTCGACGACATGTCAAATATTGTGGCCAACCATCACTCATTAGAGATAGTGGCTTACGCAGCTGCACTCGCGTTCATGGACGAGTGACAAGGTACCTCCAACCACGACTCGATGTGCCACATTGCACGTATCCCTCCGCATCATTGCAAGTTGTACATCTGGTCACATGTCCCAAAACAACAGTGGACATGGCTGCATTAGCGTCGAATCATGTCCGAAGCGCGGACAACCAACGCTGCTTGACACTGACGTGTGTTGGTGATGGACTACCCTGAGGTGAACATGGATGTTTTCCTACGTTCCTTATTCAGCCATGCTGCTGCATTTCTCTGCATATCGTGGCACTACTCTTAGCCGTACTGACACGCACTTTTTTTTATAAAGTTTCCACATTTTCACTTGTCTTCAAATGTGTAGTGTCTTCATTTGTTTTCCAATGTGTGTGTCACGGACTCTCTGGCTGCCTGCCATACGTGAATTGCTACCCCATCCGGACTGTGGGTTTGTACTTATGCGTTCTCATGTGCCTGTTTCGTACTGACGTTTTTGGACGCTTATCCGCCTCAGGCGAGTGCATTTGTGTCCTGTGTTCGATTGTGCGAATCTTTGTGTTTGGACAACATTGTGTTGGATGTTGGTGTACTCTACTTCCTATGTGTTGAGGCTGCATTGTGTGTGAGATGTCCCTTCATGTGAGCTTTTGTTCACCCTTCTCCCTTTCCGGCAGTGTGGTTTTCACTTCTATGCTTGTTCAGTGGAGTGATGTTGGCGGGTTGTGTGACTTGTGCTCCTTGTTGGTGTGTTTCATTTTGGCCATGGTTTGTCTATAGTTGTGCTGTACTTAATTGTGCATGTGTACCATTGTGGCCATCTTCTCCCATCCCCCCACTCCCTGCTTCTTCCTCTTGCTGGTGCTGTTGTGTCTGTAATTTTGTTGCTCCACACATAAATATATGTAATGAACAAATTAGAATAGCTCCTTGATTCTTTTAGGTTTCAAAACTTCTCTCTATTGATTTTTTTAACATTTTCCATATAAACAGTTTTTTTAATATTCAAGGACACATAGAAGTCAGAAGTGCAACGTATTCTATCAACACACTTTCTAGAACATTCTACAACACGTGCAGGTTAAAAGTTCATCAATTTTTTTAAACCTAACGATATTTGTTTGCAACATTTTCTCGAACATTTAACGGCACGTGCAGGTTAAAAGTTCACGATTGTTTTAAGTTCGAACAGTGCCTTCCAAATGCAAGTAGCAGGTGTGGTTGAGTTGAGCAAATTTTAACCTATGATATGTACTCCACGTTTAAACTGCTTTTTCTTAACCAATCACAAAGATGCTTTTTCACCAAACGAATGTGCACCAAACTTTTAAAAACAATGCTTTTCATCTCCCAATCAGGTATCGTTTTCTATGGCAAAAAAAGTAGTTCCCCATCTTTAAACATATCTCTTATTCTACGAACGGACTGCATGAGCTACAGACATCTATCCATTCCTCCCAGCCATACCTTCAAAATGCTAGTGTGGATCGTAGGACATAGCTATGTTTTCTGGTGCAAGAGGTATGCAGAACAGAGACGTATTGACTTAGACCTAGGTTTACAAAATGTGGACATTAAATGGTTTGGACAAAGAGGATTGAAATGGCACCAATTGTTGCCTTTTTTTAAAACCTGTTTGCATCTCCAACACCCTGACCTCATGATTGTGCACTGTGGTGGAAACGACCTAGGCACATTGACTGGGGTAGGTTTGGAAATGCTAATGAAGGACACCTTTCGACAATTGATATTGCTTTTGCCTCAAACTGTCTTTGTATATTCCAATATATGCCAAAGACAGAAGTGGAAATGGTCAAACCAATTTTGTCCTCAGATTGAAAAATCTAGGAAGAATGTCAACAAAGCTGTGTCTGCATACCTCAGAGACCATAGAATGGGGTCGAACTACAACAATAACATACGTTTTCATATGGCTGATATCTACAGAAGTGATGGAGTACACTTCACAGATCAGGGAAATCGAGTTTTTCTGAATAACCTGAAGCTGTGCATCCGCACTTATATGTAGCTCCAACTAATAAACACAAGAGCTCTTTTTAGAGCCGCCTTATATTCCCAATATCGGTTCGCAGAGTGACAGCTGCGATCCGGCTAGCACAGGGAGATCTGCGGGCCGTCGAGCAGCCTCGCAGAGGGACACCTGCGACCCGTGGGCTCAGCTCACACAGGGAGAGCTACGGGCCGTTGGCTCAGCTCGCACAGTGTGAGCTACGGGCCGTCAGCTCGCAAACGCACACCAGCGTGCTGGCTCGCACAGAGAGAGCTCCGGTCTAACTCGCAAAGGGACGCCAACGGGCCAACCGCCCTGCTAGCAGACACACACCTATCACCTAACGGACTCACTCGGACATGTACAGCTAGGGACACGACGGCTCGCAGACTGCACAGCTGCAAGCCGACGGACTGCTACTGTTTTATGCTTTAGGGTAGTACAGTGGTGTTTGGGTAGTGTAGGGGGTTGTGCTGGGGGTAGTATTTTAGGTTTAGGGTAGTGCAGTGGTGTTTGGGTAGGGGTCTTGCTAGGGGTAGATTTAGGGTTTAGGGTAGTGCACTGGTGTTTGGGTAGTGTAGGGGATCGTGCTGGGGTAGTGTTTTCGAGTTTACGACAGTGCAGTGGTATTTGGGTAGTCTTTGGGTAGTGTAGGGGGTCGTGCCAACAGACTGACTCACAGAGCTCCGAGCCAACGGACGGGCTTCTAAAGACATAGCCGCGACCTGGTGATATAAGGAGAGGCAGGCTGAAAGGCATATCTCACAGAGACACAGATGCCAGTGTTGCCTCGCAGAGGTAAAACTACGAACCCGATGGCTTCTACACGGAGAGATGCGAGCTGACGGAGTAAATCACAATATGGCTGCCAACACTTCCTGGTTTCAACCATTCACAGCCAATAAGCCGCAAGCTGCTGCTTGTAACCCCTCAGCCAATCACATGTCAGAATTCTCAAATATCGATATCTGCAAAATTTGATATTTCTCAAAAACTACTGAACGGATTTACACCATTTAAACAAAAGTGTGCTTTCTGGACCATCACCTTTCTCCATGCCAAATTTGGCGTAATTCCGTTCAGCAGTTTCACCTGTAGTCTTCTGTAAAGTATCGTATGGAAATTGCATGGAGAAAACACGCTTTAGACCCTCTTTTTCTCAGCCCCTCCTACACCATTCACCCCCAAACTTTCAATATAAGAGCTAATCCAAAAAGAGAAACTTTTGGATAATTTCATAAAGATTCATCAAACGACGCCAAAGTTACAAGCACATACAAGGCTCCAGAAGGGGGGCCGCGCAACCCCCTCCCAACATAAGTGAAGCCCCGGGGCTGCGCGGACCCCAGCGGCCCCCAGCGGCCCCCCACCATCCCTGCGAGCCCCTGCTATTATTTTTTAAGAAATACCCCCGCAACCTAGCCCACCCAAGGGCCTCATTAAAATAAAACGCGAGAACCCGCGACCCCAGCGCAAATTTTTGCCGATTTTTTTATTTATTTTTAAAATAATTTTTGGGGCCCTGGGGGTCCTCCTGGGACCCCCTGAGCAGACCTAGTGGGTCAGGGTTTTTCTACCCTGCCCCCTTCTCTTGTTTTATACCTTTGTTTCTCCGTTTTCGGGTGACTCGCTTCTACCGAGCCACAAGATGGCTGCCAACACTTCCTGGTTTGGAGTGCTAGCAGCCAATCACAGTGAAGCTCGCGCACGCGACTTAGGCTCCACCCAGATATCAAATCTTTTATTTTTCTAATTTCCCAGCAACTACTGAACGGATTTACACCATTTTTAATAAGGTCGCTTTCTGACCCAAGCACTACCTTTCTACCAAATTTGGAGTAATTCCGTTCAGTAGTTTTGGCTTTAGCCCTGCACAAAGTTTCCTATGGGAAATTGATTTTTTGACTCTTATATTTTGAATTTCTCAAAAACTACTGAACGGATTTACACCATTTAAAAAAAAGGTCGCTTTGCGAACCAAGCTCTGCCATTCTGCCAAATTAGGGGTAATTCCGTTCAGCAGTTCGAGCTGTAGCTCGTCACAAAATTTCCTATGGAAATTAACATGGAGAAAATGAGTTTTGGGACCCCCCTTTTTTCTCAGCCCCTGCTTGACGAATCACCCCCAAACTTTCAGGATAGGAGCTGACCTGGATATACTTTGTTTTTGGAGAATTTCAGGAAGATTCGTCAAACGACGCCAAAGTTATTAGCAAATCAACAAATGCTTTTCCTATGGAAACTAGGTTCTAACTATAACTACCTACTGGCGACCGCCAGTAGGTAATATATATATATACATATATATATATATATATATATATATATATATATGTATATATATATATATATATATATAATTCTTTTCACCACAGCTGCTTCCGGCCGCCGTGCTCCTTAACGAAGGGCATGTCGGCTTTCCCCGGAGTCAGCAACCTCTGTGACACACTATCCAGGTTACAGAGTATTCGCGCTACAAAACCGTACACATCGAGTGGGTGCTTCTCATCTCTCTTTATTTTTGTAAAGTGCTAATGTGCTCCCATAAGCCGCGTTTCGGCTGCCATGCAGGTTTGTTCCCATATATATATATATTTATTTGCTTCAGGGCAACTTTTTGGATGGACTTTAGCGCAGCAGCCTGGCCGTGAAAGATGCCCCACCACTGAGAGGTAATGTGGGGCTGCAGGGGTTTGTTTGTTTGTTTGTTTGTTTATTGAGTTTCATATAGCGCTGGCTAGACCCGGAGGTATCAGAGCGCTTTACATAAGGAACAACAGAATAATTTAAACATTTTTCACAGAAATTTCATGGTAAATGAACAAATCATAAGAGGCAGAGAAGGAAAGGGGGGACAAGAATATGAGTAAAAGAATATGTGGGGGAAGGAAACCTGAGGGGGGAGGGAGAAAAGGCAGTCGGGCAAAAAGAGAAAACGTTCGACTCAAAAGTCAAGGTATCATAGCGATTAACATAAGGTCAAGGTACAGTAATTTAAAGACATAAGTTGCATGGATTTAACAAGGAGAGTGGAAAAATCATAGGGGGAGAGAAGGTAGAGGGGGACAAAAGTAGTGTTCTGCGAGAGGGTGAGGGGAGAGGAGGGAACCAGGGGGGGATGGAGTTAAGGCATACCAGAAAGAGGGAGAAAAACGCTTGAGGATCATCAGGGGGAGAATGGAGGAAAGGGGGAAAGGACAGAGGTCGAACAAGATGGTGGGTCCGGTTCCTGGGAATCGACGGAGGCCAGCAACTAAATGGCGGGCTGAGCAAAAGTCAAAAAGTCCATAGATACAAACCAGGGAGCAGGATTTAAGTGCAAAAAATTCAAAGGTTTGGAAGTGTGTTAACCTCTGAAAAGCACAGTGAATTTTGAATTTTAAAAAACGAATTTGCAATCTGAGGCCCACTGGGGTAATACATTTTCAAAGATATCACTGAAAGGACACAGTACCCACGTTGGGAATAATCTGCGCAAACTCGCACTACAACTCCCAGCATGCCAAAACCAATTAAACTCACCTGTGAGGCCCACCAAGGGGTAGCCTTTCACAAACATGCAGAGAGGAGAAAATGCGGGAGAGTACTGCTGTGAACTGACACTCAATGCCTATGAATAAGGGGCAGGAGCCTCGAAAAGCGTCAGGCAAGATAAAGAATAATCTCTGGAATGCACATGCTGTTTTTTCAATATATATATATATATATATATTTTATTTTTTATTTTTTTTTCACTGAAAAAACCATAGGTTTCAGGGATGTTATAGTTAGTTGGACATTTCACTCGTACAAAACCAGTGAAATTCTGCCATTATAGTTAGTTCAGCTAACTATAACTCGTGCCCCCGCAATGCACTGCTGATGACATCACATATTACATCATTCATGACATGGTCAGTGACATCACTGATGACATCACTGATGACACCTCGAATGACATCACTGATGACATCATCCAGTGACTGTGTGTTTCTATAAAGTTTAAATATGTTTTATATATATGCCAAGGTGTATTGAAGAATGAGTGGTTGTATAAGTGTCTGGATGGAAGATTTAGTAGATGCGTGACTGACTGTATGAGTGAGTGATTAAATGTGTCTTACTGAATGCATGGGTTAGTGACTAAACTGTGTGAATGTCTGTATTAGTCTGTCTGTTGTTGTGTAAGCTGCTGCATGGGTTGGTGAGTAGCATTCCGGACCGCATTTCCCACAATGCACGGTCTCAAATGAGCTTCCCATTGGTGGGTGTGTAATATAAAAGTGGCGAAGTGGGTCTAACATTTACACGCACCGTCTCCGTTAAAGCCTCTGAAGAGAAGCATCAGGAGCTTCGAAACGTGTCAGGCAATTCCAATACGGAGCGGCTCCTACAAGCGGATCCTCGTCCTTGCCTATCATGAAAAAACTGCTGGCTGAGTGCTGCTTACCTGAGGGACAATCTTTGGAGCAGAATATATATATATATATATATTCACTGAAAAAACCATAAGGTTTAGGGACAGTTATAGTTAGTTGGACATTGCACTCGTACAAAACCCGTGAAATTCCCCCGTTATAGTTAGTTCAGGTAACTATAACTCGCGCCCCCGCAATGCACTGCTGATGACGTCACATATTACATCACTCATGAGATGGTGAGTGACATCACTGATGACATCTCAAATGACATCACTGATGACATCATCCAGTGACTGTGTGTTTCTGTAAAGTTTAAATATGTTTAATATATATAGGGAAATGTAAGTCCGTTTTTATATAGCGCAGCCACTCACCCTTACGGGTCTCAAGGCGCTGGGGGCCGGAGTGGAAATTAAGTGAGCTATTGCCCAGAGTCACATGGTGCTGAGCTGAGCTGCCACCGGAGCCGGGGATCGAACCGTGAACCCTGTGCTCAAGTCAGCTGCCCTGGCCGCTGCACCACACCAGGCGTATTGAAGAATGAGTGGGTGTAGAAGCGCCTGAATGGATGATTTAGTAGGTGCGTGACTGAGTCTATAAGTGAGTGATTAAACGTATCTTACTGGATGCATGGGTGAGTGACTAAACTGTGTGAATGTCTGTATCCGTCTGTCTGTTGTTGTGCAAGCAGCTGCATGGGTTTCTGACTAGCTAAATGAGTGTCTATATGGGTTATGGATTGGTTCTCTGAGTATCTGTATGGGTGCCTCAGTGTTTGTGTGGGTGGGGTGTGTGTGACTCTGTGCATAGATGTGTGAGTGGGTGATTCACTGGGTGCATGGTTTCAAGAGTGCGTCTGTGATGGACTGTATGGGTGGGTGAGTGTGTGTATGGGTGTGTTAGTGATTGAATGTATATCTCAGTGGTACATGTGTGAGTAACTACATATGTGAAAGGCAGTATATATGTGTGTTGGAGTATATAAATGGCTATAAGTGAGAGTGTGTGATTGTGAGAGTGGCTATATGGATGAGTGTGTGCTTGCATCAGTGATTGCATAGGAGCGTAAGAATGTGCTAGTATTTTTACGAGTAAGTGAGCTGGTGTGTATAACTGTATAGGTGAGTAAATTGAGTGTGATTAATTATTTGCATGACTGACTAGGTGTGTGAGTACCTCTATGGATGAGTTGCGTTGTGTGAGTGTTTATATAGGTGTATGAGTGCATATGATAGTCCTGTACTGAGTGACTGTAAGTATGAGTGAGTGTACGGGTGAGTGAGTAGATGTGTGTGTGTAGACCTAAGAATCAGTGAGTGGGTATGAACTTATTGGTATTGGAGTGTGTATGGTTTTGAGAATGGCAGTCTGTAATTTAGAGTGGGTGTATCAAAACTTATATGAGGGTGTGAGAAGATGCATTAAATTCTCACATGGATGATGTCATCAATGATGTCATCAGTGATGTCATTTGAGATGTCATCAGTGATGTCATCAGAGATGTCACTGACCATGTCATGAGTGATGTAATATGTGACGTCTTCAGCAGTGCATTGTGGGGCGCGAGTTATAGTTACCTGAACTAACTATAACTGGGGAATTTCACGGGTTTTGTACTGAGCGCAATGTCCAACTAACTATAACTGTCCCTAAACCTTATGGTTTTTTCAGTAAATTTCTAAGGTTTTTTAAATGCTAATTTCTAACTATAACGTGCCTGAAACCTATGGTTTTTTCAGTGAATTTCAAAGGTTTTTTAAATGCTAATTCCTAACTATAACGTGTCTGAAACCTATGGTTTTTTCAGTGAATTTCAAAGGTTTTTTAAATGCTAATTCCTAACTATAACGTGTCTGAAACCTATGGTTTTTTCAGTGAATTTCAAAGGTTTTGTAAATGACAATTTTTAAATGTATTAATTGTTATATTTATTTTTTTGATACTGATTTACAACATTTTTTTAAACTATTTATTTTTAGATATTTTATTTTTTAAATTACATTGTAATTACATTATACCTTACATTACAAAATATACTTTCTCAGAATGAATTACTTTAGTTTAAATACTTTGCAAATAGGCAATAGACTTTTAAGTACAGTAGTTACAGTTGTTGCAATGGGCAACACAATTTCAAAAACAATGCAACATTGAGCTCAATGTGAATTTCTAGTTAAATGCAATTAGTTACTTTATGGATTACTTTTTCTAACCACAGGACTGGATCCTAGATTCAGTCCTGGGACATCTCCTGTAAACAGTTGAGTAAAAGTGTTTTGGTTACAGTAGTGATTTTTAAGGAATATTATTGTATTTTAAAAGTTGACACTTAGAAACTTTTTCATATAGAATCACCAATGTTATCCTATGGGAGGAAATTCACTTAGCAGGTAAGTAGTGTTATCGTTACTTTTTCTTACTCAGAAGTGGATCCTGGAACCAGCACTGGTGCATCTCCTGTAAACAGTTGAAAGAATGCGTTTAAGTCACACAGGCGATTTTTAAGGAATATTTGTAGTTTGTGAAAATCGACACTTTGAAACTTTTTCAGCAAAAAGCAAGCAATGATATCCTATGGAAGGAAATTCAAGTTACTGGTAAGTACGGTTAAAATTACTTTTCAGGATCAGTACTGGGCTGAAAGATGCAGCACTGAGGTCTCTCCTGATAACAGGTGAGTAAATCGGAATTCGTATTTCGGCTGATTTTAGAGGAATATTATAAAGTTCCAAAACTCCACACTTAGAAGAATTTCCAAGTGAAACCAGTCAATGTTAGCCTATGGAAGGAAATTCAAGTTACTGGTAAGTACGGTTAAAATTACTTTTCAGGACCAGTACTGGGCTGAAAGATGCAGCACTGAGGTCTCTCCTGATAACAGGTGAGTAAATCGAAATTCGTATTTCGGCTGATTTTAGAGGAATATTTGTATGTTTCAAAAATCGACACAAACTTTTTCAGCAAAAAGCAGGCAATGATATCCTATGGAAGGAAATTCAAGTTACTGGTAAGTACGGTTAAAATTACTTTTCAGGATCAGTACTGGGCTGAAAGATGCAGCACTGAGGTCTCTCCTGATAACAGGTGAGTAAATCGGAATTCGTATTTCGGCTGATTTTAGAGGAATATTATAAAGTTCCAAAACTCCACACTTATAAGAATTTCCAAGTGAAACCAGTCAATGTTAGCCTACGGAAGGAAATTCAAGTTACTGGTAAGTACGGTTAAAATTACTTTTCAGGACCAGTACTGGGCTGAAAGATGCAGCACTGAGGTCTCTCCTGATAACAGGTGAGTAAATCGAAATTCGTATTTCGGCTGATTTTAGAGGAATATTTGTATGTTTCAAAAATCGACACAGAAACTTTTTCAGCAAAAAGCAGGCAATGATATCCTATGGAAGGAAATTCAAGTTACTGGTAAGTACGGTTAGAATTACTTTTCAGGATCAGTACTGGGCTCAAAGATGCAGCACTGAGGTCTCTCCTGATAACAGGTGAGTAAATCGGAATTCGTAGGTTCGGCTGATTTTAGAGGAATATTTGCACAATGGTGAAGGAAGGGGGTGGGGCCTGAGGTGACATGTCTGCAAACACGCCCTGTGGCGCGTTTTAAGTTGGACAATTAATCCTCCTCAATCCCGAGGGTCCCTAGGGGCCAACTAGCCCACCAGGTACCTCCAGTATGCGCCAGGGCTGCGTTGCAGAGAGGTGTTCAGAGGCCACGCCCCTTTTACAACACTCTGCAACGCAGCTCCGTGGCGCTTACTGGAGGTACCTGGTGGGCTAGTTGGCCCCTAGGGACCCTCAGGATTGAAAAGGAATTTATTCCCCATCTTAAAACGCGCCACGCGGCCTGTTTGCACACATGTCACCTGAAGCCCCGCCCCCTCCCTTCTCCACTGTGCAAACGCGCCCCGTGGCGCGTTTTAAGTTGGGGGATTAAGTCCCCTTGAATCCTGAGGGTCCCTGGAGTCCAACTAGCCCACCATATACCTCCAAAAAGCGCCACAGAGCTGCGTTGCAGAGAGGTGTAAAAAGGGGCGTGGCCTCTGTACATGTCTCTGCAACGCAGCCCCCTGGTGCATACTGGAGGTCCCTGGTGGGCTAGTTGGCCCCCAGGGACCCCCAGTATTCAAGGGGAATTCGTTCCCCCTCTGCAAACGCGCCAGGGGGCGCGTTTGCAGAGTGCTGACAAAGAGGGGGCGTGGCCTCCCGCGCGATGCCGGATTTTAATTTTTTTATTTTTTTTAAAGGGGGCTGTGTGGCCCCCCTTTTTTGTAATTTTTTTGAGCCCTGAGGACCCCATCCCCCAGGGCCTGACCCCCTTTAAAAAATTTTTTAAAAAAGGACCGGGAAGGGGACCGCGTGGGCCCCCCTCCCGTGGCCAATTTCGACCCGGGGACCCCATCCCCCGGGCCATTGCCACCTTTTAAAAAAAAAAAAATTTGATGGCGGGGGCTGCGTGGCCCCCTCCTAAGGCCTCCTTAGGCCCTGGGGACCCCATCCCCCGGGGCCGGCCTTTTTTAAAAAAATGATTTTTGGGGAGGGGGACCGCGTGGCCCCCTCCCGGGCCACTACTTGCCCCGGGGACCCCATCCCCCGGGGCTGGCCCTATCCTTTTGGGGTCCGTGGGGACCCCAACTCCCCCACGGACCCTGCCGGCTCCCCGCCTCCTGCGGGAGCCGGCATTGCTTTCCACATGGGGAGCTGCTACTATGCAGCTCCCCATGTGGAAAGCACTCTGCTTTGAATTTTGGAGGCGAGAGCAGCTTTCCTGCTCTCGCTTCCAAAATTCAAAGCAGTTTGCAATGACAGGACGGGAGCCTCCTGCAGTGTCCCGGGGGTAGGCACCCCGGGACACTGCAGGAGCCGGCCCTGTGGGATGGCGGTCCCCAGGGCCATCACTGGCTCCAGGAGGGGGGCCGCGCGGCCCCCCTCCCCACATTTTCAAAACCCCGGGGAGGTGGTGGTCCCCGGGGCTTCGGGGGTCCAAAACGGACCCCCATTTTTAATTTTTTAGTGCCCCGGGGAGGTGGCAGTCCCCGGGCGTGTGGAGGGCTGGAGCCCCCACACAGGTTAAAAAAATTTAAAACAGAAGCCCCGGGGAGGTGGCGGTCCCCGGGCAGCCGGAGGGCAAAGAGCCCTCCCGCACCATTTTTTGTTAAAGCCCCGGGGGTGGCGGTCCCCGGGCTTGGGGGCCCTTAGAGGCCCCCCATACATAAATTTACCCCCCCACCATGCCCCCGGGACTTGGCCCACCCGGGGAACTAACATCGAAGCGGGAGACCGCGCTTCGATTTTTTCTTTCGGCAGGATCCGCGCACCCTGAGTGCATCCTGCCGATTTTGTTTTTAAAAAAAATGCTTTTTTTGCCCAGGGGGTCCTTGTGGGACCCCCTGAGCAGGCCTAGGGGGTTAGGGTGTTTCTACCCTGCCCCCTTTGTGCGCTTTGCGCACTTGTTCTGTCCCTCGGTTCTACTGAGGGACAAAATGGCTGCCAACACTTCCTGATTTGAAGTGTTGACAGCCAATTAGCATGCAGCTCGTGATCGGGAGGGTACGCAGATCCGACGCGGCCATAGATATATATGTGATTTTAATTGTGAATTTCTCAGGAACTACTGAACGGATTTACACCATTTTAGCAAAAGGCACCAGTCTGAACCAAGGGCTACCTCTTTGCCAAATTTGGGGTAATTCCGTTCAGCAGTTCGGGCTGTAGCTGCGACTAAAGGTTCCTATGGAAAAATGAATGGGGAAAACGCGTTTTGGGACCCCCTTTTTCTCAGCCCCGCTTGACGTATCACCCCGAGACTTTCAGGGTAGGAGCGGACCGGAGCGCCCCAACAAGTTGGAAGCTTTCGCGAAGATTCGTCAACCGGCGCCAACGTTATTGCAAATAGAATGTCGCGGATTTCCTATGGATAATAGGTCCTAACTATAACTATCTACTGGCGACCGCCAGTAGATAATATACATATATATATATATATATTCACTGAAAAAACCACAGGTTTCAGGGACGTTATAGTTAGTTGGACATTTCACTCGTACAAAACCAGTGAAATTCCGCCGTTATAGTTAGTTCAGCTAACTATAACTCACGCCCCCGCAATGCACTGCTGATGACGTCACATATTACATCATTCATGACATGGTCAGTGACATCACTGGTGACATCACTGATGACATCTCAAATGACATCACTGATGACATCATCCAGTGAATGTGTGTTTCTATAAAGTTTAAATATGTTTTATATATATGCCAAGGTGTATTGAAGAATGAGTGGGTGTATAAGTGTCTGGATGGAAGATTTAGTAGATGCGTGACAGACTGTATAAGTGAGTGATTAAATGTGTCTTACTGAATGCATGGGTTAGTGACTAAACTGTGTGAATGTCTGTATTAGTCTGTCTGTTGTTGTGTAAGCTGCTGCATGGGTTGGTGAGTAGCTACATGAGTGTCTATATGGGTTATTGATTGGTTACCTGAGTATTTGTATGGGTGCCTGAGTGTATGTGTGCGTGAGTGGGAGGTGTGTGACTCTGTGCATAGATGTGTGAGTGGTTGATTCACTGGGTATATGGGTTCAAGAGTGCATGTAGAAGCAGCTGTATGGGTAGGTGAGTGTGTGTATGGGTGTGTTGGTGAGTGAATGGATGTCTCAGTGGTACATGTCCAAGTAACTACATATCTAAAAGGCAGTGTATGTGAGAGTTGGAGTATATAAATGACTATACATGAGAGTCAGTGATTGTGAGAGTAGCTGTATGGATGAGTGTGTACTTGTATCAGTGATTGTATAAGAGAGTAAGTATGCATTAGTATCTGTATGAATAAGTGAGGTGGTGTGTGTATAACTGTATAGGTGAGTAAATGGAAGTGTGATTGATTCTTTGCATGACTGACTAGGTATGTGAGTAACTCTGGATGAGTGGCCGTGTGTGAGTGTCTGTATAGGTGTATGAGTGCATATGATAGTGTTGTATTGATGAGTGACTGTATGTATGAGTGACTGTATGGGTGAATGAGTGGATGTGTGTGTAGACCTAGGAATCAGTGAGTGCGTATGTAGTAACTGGTATTGGTGTGTCTATGGTTTCGAAAATGGTAGTCTGTATTTTAGAGTGGGTGAATCAAAGGTTATATTAGGGTGTGAGGAGGTGCATCAGATTTTCACGTGGATGAAGTCATCAGTGCTGTCATTTGAGATGTCATCAGTGATGTCATCAGTGATGTCACTGACCATGTCATGAATGATGTAATATGTGACGTCATCAGCAGTGCATTGCAGGGGCGCGAGTTATAGTTAGCTGAACTAACTATAACGGCGGAATTTCACTGGTTTTGTACGAGTGAAATGTCCAACTAACTATAACGTCCCTGAAACCTATGGTTTTTTCAGTGAATTTCTAAGGTTTTTTAAATGCTAATTTCTAACTATAACGTGCCTGAAACCTATGGTTTTTTCAGTAAATTTCAAAGGTTTTTTAAATGCTAATTTCTAACTATAACGTCCCTGAAACCTATGGTTTTTTCAGTGAATTTCAAAGGTTTTTTAAATGCTAATTTCTAACTATAACATAGCAGTCACGTTTGCAGAGTGGTGGAGAAAGGTGAGCGTGGCCTCCAAACACCTTTTAGCAATCCCACTGCGTGGGATTTAGCGATGGTAACGTTAACCTTGGGGGCCAACTACCCCTTTTATAACCTCCAGTAAGTCCCACACAGCAGGATTGCTAACTTGTTATATCAGGCCCGCCTCTTCCCTGCACCACTGCTTAAAGGTGCCCCCTGGCACGTTGTAAGTTGGGGGATTAAGTCCCCTTGAATCTTGAGGGTCCCTGGGGGCCAAGTAGCCCACCAGGTACCTCCAGTAAGCGCCACAGAGCTGTGTTGCAGAGAGGTGTTCCGAGGCTACGTCCCTTTTTACACCACGCTGCAAACACGGCTTCTGGCCCTTTAGTCAAACTCTGATGTAGGTCCGGCGGAGGGAACGAGGAGGTTAGAGAATAAGGAGAAACAAAAAACACAGTACCGCTCGTACTCTTAGAAAATCGGACTGTTTTTTTAGCAAAGTCATACCTGCGTGGTGAGTGCTCTGCGGTCCATTTGGCCGCCTACTTACTATGCCAAGAGTCCTGCCCCGTGTGTCCACCTAATCTGTCTGCGTCCCTGGGCTTTTGCATTGCCCTCAGACCACCCTCGATATTTGTAACGGGTGTCTGGAAGCTGTTCCGGGTAGGACGGGAGCATGGCACTGCCCGCGGGGACGCGTCATGGTGACACGCTACGTGCTACCACATCACGTGATCTCACTGAACTACTCGGCTCAGGCGTGATACTGGGTGTTGTAGTTTGCGCTGTATGCATACAGTGAGTTTGTACAATTTTGTTACTGAATATGTATTTCGTTACAACAAATCAGGGGCTGCACTATTAAACATAAAAGGGAGGAAAAGAAAGTCCTTTTCCCTCGCCCACCAGATCTCCACCAATGTGCCTGCTGTCAGGATTGCAAATTCAATAAATAATTCATCATGCAGTAATATGCGATGCCGTAGGAAACTGTCATACTTGGTCGCATAGGAAGTGCATATAAGCCCTATTCGGGGTGCCCAGTGTGTATATACCAAAAGAAAGGGCAATAACCTTTACATCAGAAGTGGTTGCCTGCACTTACATAGGAAAGCACCTTAAATAGTATGAGGTACGCTAACAAAAGAGTGGACTCGAGCACTACTAGACATGCCCATGCTGTCTTGATTAAAGGAGGGGAGTTCTAATCACAAGGTGGGTTGAATGCTTCATAAGTCGTTATCCAAGTTTATACAACGTGTTGTTGGGATAATTCATATAAACGATACCATATTCTGTTGGTTACCATATGATCTTATACTTTTACTTTTTCTTCTCCATCAGGGTATGTAATCTAGTATAGTATCCACCTTTATATTTAACACTCAGGTTCACGTACACAGAACTCAAGGAATGGAATCATTCAATCCCTTCTCATGTGTCCTGAGTCTATATACCCAACGTTGTTCTCTTTCTAATAGCCTTCTAGCCATATTCCCACTTCCTTTGACCTTTTCTATAACGGTCCGCTTCAAATCTTGGTCTGTGTGCCCCTTCTCTAAATAGTGGGCTGTCAGTTTGGTAGCTGTAATGGAACGTCTGATCGTGCTATGGTGCTCACTCACACGTACCTTAACCTTTCTAGTAGTCATACCCACGTACATGAGTTGGCAGGGGCACGTGATAAGGTACACCACATTGTCAGAATTGCAATTTGTATGTGGGCGTTGTTCCCATGGGTATTCAAGACCCAAGTCTATATGTTTTGTGTGTACAGTAAATGGGCATACCACGCACGACCCACATGGGTAATGGCCCATGACTGGAGGTTGGTTCCACAGGGTCAGTTGGTTGTACGAGTGGTACTGTGTTTTTTTGTTTTCCCTTATTCTCTAACCTCCTCGTTCCCTCCGCAGGACCTACATCAGAGTTTGACTAAAGGGCTACCCCCCGTAGTGCTGCAATCCCTTGTGAAGCTTGCACTCTTCCAAATTGGGGTAAGGGGGATGTTACAAAGATCAAGTTTGACTTTGGTGAATGGCGGTATATGTGTAGTGTGTGATGTGAGTGATACGGATGTGGTGCTGAGGCACAGTTCAAACAACTTCACTTTCACCGTCCTTGGGTTAGTGGCAGAATGCGATTCAAATCGCCACTTCACCTGATATTATAGAGAGCAATGGACTCAGATAGAATTATGAGTCATGATCACGTATCAAATAGGTATGATCTGCGATGGCTCCCACACACCCTCCCCGTTTGACAAGCATGGGTGTACAGAGCACATCACAGATGGGAAATTTGAAATGCAAGAATCCTTTTGCTCTTTTTTTCCTTTCTTCTTTTCCTTTCACAGATGGAGTAATGCAAATCCACAGGAGAACAAGATAAGTTATCTGTTTTCGTTACTTTTTACAAAGGAGCAGCTATCTGCCCTTGTATATATATATATATAGATAGGCAATATCCTGATGCTATATTAACCAGGGAGGACATTTTTTGCCCTGAAGAAAGTCCGGGACCTGATTGGACCATGTTTGCGGACTGAAAATGTTGGCTCTAGGGTCATAGGACCATAAAACTCCATACGACCCACATATATCATTTTTATATTTTAATATCCCCTGCAGTTCCACTAATAAAGGGATACCTGGATCTGCAGGAGGATTTTTAATCTTTGTACCTCCTGGCCATTTCTTTCTAAGTGCTCCCTGAAACATGGTCGATCCCACCCTGACCTTTAGGAGTCAGGGTGAACCCGATGATGAAGCATGACACTACTAGAGTGTGTGAGGGGTATATTAACAAAAGGAATTGCTTCCTTTCCTAGGATCTAGTGGGTAGCGACTGAAAGGCTTCCTTCACTATTTCCCATTCCTTCTTTTTTGAGCTTATAAACTGCGTTTATAAGCCTGTGGGGTACTCTAATATATGCCAAAGACAGAAATGGAAGTGGTCAAATCAATTCCGTCTAAAGCCAGGAAACATGTTCATGAAACTGTTTCTGCATTCCCCAGAGACCATCGCATGGGCTGTATCTATAACAACAATCTGCGTTTTGACATGCATGGAATTTATAGAAATGATGGAGTGCACTTAACAGATGAAGGCAACAGAGTGTTTCTCAGTAACCTGAAACTCTGCATCCGGTCTTATGTGTAGCAGCCATATACACACAACCAACACAACAGCTCTTGCCAGAGCCACCCTAGTACCCGAAATACTGTGAAGTTTTTTGCTAAAGGATTTTTCTTTAGTTTTTGACACTCTTCACAACGACGTTGTGATCGTCGCAAATATGTGGCAAACATGGAAAACAAAAGCAGACATTCAATAACCAGTAACACACCCAAAAACAATGTGTCCATTCTGAACATTGCACTACATATATTACTATATACATACTTCTTTCAAAGCATGTTTAAACTCATATTTTTGTACTAAGTTTCTTTAAAAACCATCTTGCAGACCTATTTTTATTTTTCACGGTTATTCGGGACATTACAATGATGTCATTAACCGCGACAATCGTGCCTTTTCCATAAAGTCTAAAACACATACATCCACACATAGTACAGCATTTTACACACTGGGGTTTCTTACAGCATTGTCTAAAATCATGTTTTCTAGTGTATTTCTAGAACAACCATCTCTGAAACTTATTTTCCTTTTTCACTGTGAGTCTGGAGATCTCGATGACGTTGGTTGTCGTGATCCCTGCGGTTAGGTCGCAAATGCGGAATGCAAAAGCAGGAATTCAATAGCCACCACCACATTAAAAAATTATAACTATATAATTCATTCTAACCATCACAATAGATAACTCACTATATAAATAACTTTATACAAACATTTATCAGAATCTCAATATCTCTATAACTATGCATACTAATGATTCTCTGATACATTTTTTTATATTCCCACCAATATTTGCAGTGTCGCCATGAAATTCGCGATGTCCCCGCGATGGTACATGGGTGCCGCGCTGGCGGTCGCTGTGTCATCGCAAATATTGCGTGTGATTACAGAAATCCATTTTGGACACATAACTTGGGTCACTAACACCCCCATTTCTCAAACATGGGGTCAGAGTACCTCTACTCTGTCCCCTTATGTTAGCTTTTTCAGAAATTTTCAGCCTCGGGTACCGTTTCTGATCAATAAAATGGCGGCCGCAACTTTCTGTTTAGGTTCTGTCCAGCCAATCAGAGCATTCCCGTTGGCGCATGCATTTGCGATTACTCGTGAAAATGTCACAAAATATCCGCGACCAGAGATATCACTATAATTTTCAGCTTAAATTTTACAAAAACTACTGAACGGATTTACACCAAATAGGCAAAAGGCACTTCCTTGAACCAACATCTACTTCCGTGCTAAATTTGGTGTAAGTCCATTCAGCGGTTCTGGCTGTGGCTAAAGGTTCCAATGGGAATTAACATTACAAACACACCCTTATTTCATGCCCCAAATTCCCGGTTCCCACTGCACGGATCACCTCCAAACTTTCCATGACAACCAGAACCTACCTTGACACTTTTTGGGGAACATTTCATGAAGATCGGTCAAACGATGCTAAAGTTATAGGCAAGTCAAAAAATGCTTTTCCTATGGAAACTAGGTCCTAACTATAACTGCCTACTGGCGACCGCTATTAGGTAATATATATATATATAGCTAGATATTGTTAGGTCTGCTTTTCTATAGATGGAGATTTTTTTGGTTTTCTCATAAGTTTGGCCCCGTTTGATGAATCTTTACGTAACCTTCCCCAAAAATCCATCCATCTCAGCTCCTTCCCAGAAGGTTTTGGGGTGATACATCAAGCGGAGGCCAAGAAAAAAGGGGGGTCCCAATATATGAAATCCCCATGCATTTCCTATTGACTTATTTAGACACAACTACAGCAAAAACTGCTGAATGGAGTTACACCAAGTTTGCCGGAAGCTAGAACTTGGACCGCAGATTTTTTTTTTGTGATGTGGGGTAAATCTGTTCAGTAGTTTTTGAGGAATTAAGGATGACAAAAAATGTATATTTTGGCATTCCGGCTCTCAAGAGTCCACGAGCCAACCGCCAGAGTGCAAAATCAAAAATGGAGCACTGGGATTATTTGAGAGGCCATTTTTCCCTTAAGCCTTCACGCCTTCATGGGAGCGAGAGGCACTCGCAAACCACACGAGAGCGAGGGCTCTGATTAGGTGGCTGTTGGAAAGTTAGAAATGAAATTGCAGCCATTACTGTTTACTGTGAATAATTCGAGGTGTTGTGGAAATGAAGTAGAAAACAGAAGGGCCTGCTGTTCCCCTAGATTTAGAGAGGAGGTGTCTAAGTGATAACTAATGTGAAAATTAAAAATTTACATTGTTTTTAACTAATTTTTTATGATCTTGCAGGACTCTCATGGGATTGTGAATAGAAAATTGAGTAGATGAGTGCACAATACATTTTATTAGTAGGAATGGATATTGTGGTGCTTGTTTTAGAGAGAAACTGTAAGAGAAAAGTACTGTGATGAGTAGATGGCTAATTCTTACGTAAAAAAAATGTACAATCTTGTGAGCATCTCACGAGACTCGCATGGAAAATTACTGGGTCTGCCCCACAAGGTGTGTTATGATCCTGTGAGAGTCCTGTGACATTATATGAGGAGAAGTAAATGAAAAATGGCAGAGGCTCACCAAATAGATACCATTGTTATTACATGGTTGAAGAAATGCTGGGATGTGATTGGGTGCAACACCAGAGATAGGTCAGTTTGTCCTTGGTGTTTTGAAGGAGATGGAAGTCTGTTTGAGTTGTACTCAGAAGAAGTTAATTTATGTGGCGCTGAAAGAGACTGGTGTGTTCATCTGTATTTAAGAACGAACTTCAACTTCAACATTTTCTAAACTTTATCTTGAAGTGTCAGTAAGTGTACTAATGTTGGTAAACGTATTCTACACCATGTTTACAGAGTGAAAAGCTGTTTAGGGAGGTGTAGGTGTGTTAATATAGCTTTTGCGAGGTACACGTAGTAATGTAAAGAGATATGATCAAGGTTTGCAGATTGTGTTACAAAATGAAATGCCCGATTCTCAAAGATAAACTTAGATGTTTGGTCTAAACTTAGACTGAACGTCTGAGTTTTTGACTTTGGGAATTCTGAAAGGGCATTTACTAGTACTATCTTTATGCCCGCACTTGGGGCAGAGATCCATCCGGAGTGTGGCCATAAAGATAGTACTTGTAAATGCCCTTTGTGAATTTCCAAAGTCGTAAACGTAGAGGTTTGGTCTAAGTTTAGACCAAATGTCTAGGTTTACCCTTGTGAATCGGGCCCAAAGTGTTTAAACTGTATATACTTGTAAGGAATGGAAGTACTATCTGTTAAATTATAAAAAAACTCTACTGTTCTTATGAACCTTGTTTTAGATATATTTTAGCCCTATGAGATGTTTAAGTGGTGATACTGCTATTTCTACAGTGAAACCCTGAGGTGAATGTTAGCAGAGGAGTGTTAAGATGAATGTGTTGCTTTATAAACTGTTATGGAAGGAGAGTTCATGAGATGTTATAATTTAATTGTAAAAATATGAAAATAGACTGGTTGAGAGTGTGGAATCTTTAGGAGCGAGGAATAACAAGTTACCGTCGCACTAGATATAAATATGTGATTGTGGGTGAAAAGTGTAGTAAAGCTTAGACAATAGAGTGTTATATCACTGTTTTATCAATTATTGATAAGTATGTAATGTTTATCTTTTTTGTTATTTTGACTTTTTTTAGGTAGATAATGAAAACTTGTCTCTGAGGAAATAATTATCTTCTTACTTAAGCAGCAAAAAAGAGCCTTTTTAACACAAGCAGGATTACTGTGCTGTTCAGCAGTAACTACCTCTTAACCCCTTCGGTGCTCATGGCTGAATGGTTCCGTCATGAGCACAGAAACACAAACTCCCTCAGAGATATTTTCTTTTTTTTTTGGGGACTCGGGAGGTGGGGAAGACCTCCCGAGGCTGTTTTTTTATTTTCAATTCAATGACGATCGCACGCATGGTGCGCTGACATCATTGCATTGAAAATGAAACTGAAACATAGTTTCAGTTTCATTGTTTTGGTGCTCATAGGGCTATCTCAGCCCTCCGAGCATTGAAACACTTGGGAGAGGTATCGTTGGAAAGGGGAGAATCTCCACTTTTCAATGGTACCCTTCACTAGTGGATCCCTGCTTGGGGATTGCCCCAGGAGGGGGATCCCCAAGCAGGGACCCATCAACTAGCCACCAGGGAGGGGGAGCAGCCCCTTGGGCAAGGGCCTATGCTCCCCCATTTAATTTTGCCACAGCCAGTCTTTCTGTCCCCCTGGGGGGCAGATGGGGGCCGTAGTCCCCAATCTGCCCCTCGGGGGGGCAGAAAGCACCCTAGATGCCAGGATTTTGTTTTATATGCCAGGGGTGGGGGCTGCCCAAAATGGGCTTGCCAATGCCCCCACCCTGCCCCCCCCAAAAAGGCAAAAGACTTTCTGCCCCTCCCAGGAGGCAGATGGGGGCAATAGCCCACTAAGCACCAGGGATTTTTTTTATACATAGGGGTTAGGGGGTTTCCCAGAATGGGCATGCCAATGCCCCCACCCCATAGAAAAAATGCTACAGTCTTTCTGCCTCCCCGCAGGCAGATGGGGCAATGGCCCCTTATCTGCCTCCCTCGGGGGGGAGAAAGCACCCTAAATGCCAGGGATTTGTTTTTCAAAGATCGGGGTGGGGTCTGCCCAGAAGCAAGGGCTTTTGCTCCCCCATTTAATTTTGCTCCAGTAAGTCATTCTGCCCCCCTGGTGGGCAGAAAGCACCCTAGACACCAAGGAATTT
This sequence comes from Calotriton arnoldi, assembly GCA_963921515.1. Taxonomy (NCBI): domain Eukaryota; kingdom Metazoa; phylum Chordata; class Amphibia; order Caudata; family Salamandridae; genus Calotriton; species Calotriton arnoldi. Next base: position 529,774 of record CAWUFW010003039.1, read on the forward strand.
TTTTATATGCCAGGGGTGGGGGCTGCCCAGAATGGGCATACAAATGCCCCCACCCCTGGCCCCAAAAATAATTGCCACAGTCTTTCTGCCCCCCCCCAAGAAGGCAGATGGGGCAATAGCCCCTGATCTGCCCCCCGGGGAGCAGAAATCCCACTAGGCACCAGGAATTATTCTTATTTTTTTAGATGTAGGGGTGGGGGCTGCCCAGAATGGGCATGCCAATGCCCCCATCCCCCCCAAAAATGCCACAGTCTTTCTGCCCCCCCAGGAGCAGATGGGGGCAGTAGCCCTTTATCTGCACCCTGGGGGGCAGAAACCCCACTAGGCACCAGGGATTAGTTTTATTCAAAGTTCAGGGATGAGGGCTGCCCAGAATGGGCATGCCAATTCACCCAGCCCCCCAAACAAATTGCAACAGCCTTTCTGCCCCCCCAGGAGGCAGATGGGGGTCAATAGCCCCTGATCTGCCCCCCCCACTAGGCACCGGGGATTACGCTGGCTTTTTTATATGTAGGGGCTGCCCACAATTGGCATGCCAATGGCCCCTACCCCTAAAACATATTAGCCACAGTCTTTCTGCCCCCCTTGGGGGCGTATTGGGGCAATAGCCCCTGATCTGCCCCCCCCCCCAGGGTGGCAAAAAGCCCACAAGGCACTGGCCTTTTTTTCGCAATGTGCCTAGCTGAGGATTTTGGGCCCTAGCGCAGCCGGCACCTAGGGAAACCTAACAAACCTGTACATTTTTTAAAGCTAAACACCAAGGGGAATCCAGGATGGAGTGACTTGTGTGCCTCTCACCAGGTTCTGTATTCAGAATCTCTTGCAAACTTCAAACATGGTAAAAAAAAAAAAAGATTCCACACGTTTCGGTGATAGATAGTTCTGGAATCTAAGGGGAGCAACAAACTTCCACAAACCCAGCATTCCCCCAAGTCTCTTGATAAAAATGGTACCTCACTTGTGTGGGTAGGCCTAGTGCCAGTGACAGGAAGTGGCCCAAAACGCAATGTGGACACATCACATTTTTCCAGTGAAAACTGACGCTTTCTTGCAATGTGCCTAGCTGTGGATTTTGGACCCTAGCTCAGCCGGCACCTAAGGAAATCAAGCAAACCTATACATTTTTGAAAACTAGAAACCCAGGGGAATGCAGGATGTGGTGACTTGTGTGGCTCTCACCAGGTTTTGTTACTCAGAATTCCTTGCAAACCTCAAACTTTGTAAAGAAAACCACATTTCCTCACATTTCTGTGATTTAAAGTTCTGGAACCTGCGTGGATCCACAAACTTCCACCCACCCACAATTCCCCAAAGTCTCCTGAATAAAGTGGTACCTCACTAGTGTGGGTAGGCCTAGTACCCAAAACAGGAAACGGCCCAAAATGCAACGTGGACACATCACATTTTTCCAGTGAAAACCAACCCTTTTTTGCATTGTGCCCCCCTTGGGGGCATATCGGGGTAATAGCCCCTGATCTGGCCATCCCAGGGTGGCAAAAAGCCCACTAGGCACTGGCCTTTTTTTCGCAATGTGCCTAGCTGTGGATTTTGGGCCCTAGCGCAGCCGGCATCGAGGGAAACCTAACAAATCTGTACATTTTTTAAAACTAGACACCAAAGGGAATCCAGGATGGGGTGACTTGTGTGCCTCTCACCAGGTTCTGTTATTCAGAATCCCTTGCAAACTGCAAACAGAGTAAAACAAAAACAAAAACATTTTCCTCACGTTTCTGTGATAGATAGTTCTGGAATCTAAGGGGAGCAACAAACTTCCACAAACCCAGCATTCCCCCAAGTCTCCTGATAAAAATGGTACCTCACTTGTGTGGGTAGGCCTAGTGCCAGCGACAGGAAGTGGCCCAAAACGCAATGTGGACACATCACATTTTTCCAGTGAAAACTGACGCTTTCTTGGCAATGTGCCTAGCTGTGGATTTTGGACCCTAGCTCAGCCGGCACCTAAGGAAATCAAGCAAACCTATACATTTTTGAAAACTATAAACCCAGGGTAATGTAGGATGTGGTGACTTGTGTGGCTCTCACCAGGTTCCGTTACCCAGAATTCCTTGCAAACCTCAAACTTTGTAAAAAAACCCACATTGTCCTCACATTACTGTGGTGAAAAGTTCTGGAATCTACGTGGATCCACAAACTTTCACCCTCCCACAATTCCCCAAAGTCTCCAGATTAAAATGGTACCTCACTAGTGTGGGTAGGCCTAGTACCCGCAACAGGAAACGTCCCAAATCGCAATGTGTACTCATCACATTTTTCCAGTGAAATCTGACAATTTTTTGCATTGTGCCTAGATGTGGATTTTGGACCCTACCTCTGCCGGCACCTAAGGAAACCTAGAAAACCTACACATTTTTAAAAGCTAGACACCCAGGGGAATTCAGGATGTGGTGACTTGTATGGCTCTTACCAGGTTCTGTTACCCAGAATCCCTTGCAAACCTCAAACTTTGGGAATAAAAACACATTTTCCTCACATTTCTCTGATGGAAAGTTCTGGAATCTAAGGGGAGCAACAAACTTCCTTCAACCCAGCATTCCCCAAAGTCTCCCGATAAAAATGGCATCTGACATGTGTGGGTAGGCCTAGTGCCCGTGACAGGAAACAGCCCAAAATGTACTGTGGAGACTTCAAAATTGTCGATTACAAAAAGACCATGTTTTGCGAGGGAGTCACCTGCGTTTTTGATTTCGGGCTCGGCGGCCATCTAGGGACACCTACCAATCCCACACGTTTCTGAAAACTAGACACCCTCGGGAGTCCAGGGAGGTATGGCTTTTATTGATCCCCCAACGTTTTCCTGCCCAGAATCCCCTGCAAACCTCAAATTTAGCTGAACAAATCAAATTTTTCTCAAATTTCTGTGTGGGAAAGTTGTGGGATCACCGGGCTGGCACAAATTTCCTACCACCCAGTGTTCCCCCAGGTCTCCCGATAAAAATGGTATTTCACCCGTGTGGGTGGGTCAAGTACCCGTGACAGGCAAGGGCCCAAAATGTATTGTGGAGACTTCAAAATGACCTATCACAAAACAACCTGGTTTTGCAAGGGGGGCACCTGGGTTTTTGGACCCGGGCTCAGCAGTCATCTAGGGAAACCTACCAAACACACACATTTCTGAAAACTAGACACCCTGGGGAGTCCAGGAAAGTGTGTCTTGCGTGGTTCTCCCAATGTTTCCCTAACCAGAATCCCCTGCAAACATCAAATTTAGCTGAAAAAATCTAATTTTTCTCAAATTTCTGTGTGGGAAAGTTGTGGGATCACCGAGCTGACACAAATTTCCTACCATCCAGTGCTCCCCCAGGTCTCCCGATAAAAATGGTACCTCACTTGTGTGGGTGGGTCAAGGGCCTGTGACTGGGAAGAGCCAAAAATATAGGGATTAAGGGTATAGCACAGAAAATTCTAAGCGCTACATTTAAAAAAAATTTTTTTTTTTTTGCCGATTTTGCATTGGACAGCCACACAAGTGAGGTATCATTTTACTCAGGAGACCAAGTGGAACTCTAGGTGGTAGGACATTTGTGCCGGAACGGTGATCCTACACAAAATGTGTGGAAAAATAGATTTTTCCAGCTGAATTTGAGGTTTGCAGGGGATTCTGGGTAAGAAAACATTGGGGGATCCACGCAAGCCATACCTCACTGAACTCCCCCGGGTGTCTAGTTTTCAGAAATGCATGTGTTTTGTAGGTTTCCTTAGATGGGTGCGAGCCCGTGGCCAAAAACACAGGTGCCCCCCCTGCAAAACCAGGTCATTTTATGATAGGTAATTTTGAAGTCCCCACAGTACAATTTGGGCCATTTCCTTTTGCAGCCACTATGCCTACCCACACAAGTGAGGTACCATTTTTGTTGAGATACCTGGGGGAAAACTGGGCGGTAGGACATTTGTGAGGGCCTGGTGATCCCACAACTTTCCCACACAGAAAAGTGAGGAAAATGTGATTTTTTTAGCTAAATTTAAGGTTTGCAGGGGATTCTGGGTAGGAAAATGTTGGAAGATCCACGCAAGCCACATCTTCCTGGACTCCCCTTGGAGTCTAGTTTTCAGAAAGGTCTGGGTTTGGTAGGTTTCCCTAGATGGCCACTGAGCCTGGGACCAAAAACGCAGGTGACCCCCTTGAAAAACCAGGTTGTTTTGTCGTAGCTACGTCAGCACCTGTATTTTTGGTCCCGGGTCTGCAGACATCTAGGGAAACCTACCAAACCCAGACATCTTTGAAAAGTAGACACCCCTGTGAGTCCAGGGAGGCATGGCTTGCGTTGATCCCCCAATGTTTTCCTACCCAGCATACCATGCAAACCTCAAATTTTGCTGAAAATATCAAATTGAACTCACATTTCTGTGTGGGAAAGTTGTGGGATCACTGGGCTGACACAAATTTCCTACCACCCAGTGTTCCCCCAGGTCTCCCGATAAAAATGGTACTTCACTCGTGTGGGGGGGTCAAGTACCCATGACAGGCAAGGGCCCAAAACTTATTGTGGAGACATCAAAATTGCCTATCACAAAACGACCTGGTTATGCAAAGGAGCTCACCTGGGTTTTTGGCTCTGCGTTCGGCGGCCATCTAGGGAAACCTATTAAACTTAGACATCTTTGAAAACTAGACACCTGGGGGAGTCCAGGGAGGACTTCCATGCTGACTCACTGGCGTAAGACGCTGAGGTTCCTGCATGCAGACACTCATACTCGCAGTGGTCTGACATCCCTCGCGGGGTGTCCATCTCGAGACCAAGACGGGGTCCCACACTCTCTCACTTCAGGTAATGGGTTGGCTTTATCCTAGAGGGTTTCTTGGCTCTACACCTACATACATGCTAGGTACACGTAGGTACATCTAGTTAGGGTTGCATCATAGGAGTACGCATTATTACTGTCATGTATTTAGATACCTGCCTGTATTCATTGTTTTAGCACTATGTTAGGAATCTACCATCCTTTTACTCTGTTGGTGCTTATAATCATTTATATCTGTTTCTGTCTTATGGTTGTTTCAGCGCACCTATTTTACACTAGAATGACGCTGGTTCAATAAATGCTTATTGAAAACATCCCCACCGTTTCATTCTGTGTATATCTCTGAGTCAAAGTGAGCACAAGTGACTGAGCGAAAAGTACTGTACTGTTTTCATGATCTCTGATGGGTCAGAGTTGTCATGTTTGATAGTTGCCAAGATCTATTCTCTCCTTGGTAAGAGGAGTTTACAGTGGCACTGTGAGCTAGCTGGTACCCGAACATACCCTGTGGGGGTGTCTGGAATCAGTTTGGACACCAATCCTACAGTCTATGTTGTCTAAACACGCAGATCCTATATATAGGAACTACACAATATGGCGCCACCAATGTTGGTTTAGTACTTATTTAACCCCTTCCATGCTGCGGACGGCCCCCGGCCGTCCGACGTCACGGTGGGCGTGTGCGGAGGACGGCCGGGGGCCACCAAATCCCGCCCACTGATTAATTCTCCCGCACAGCGGGAAAATTCCGGCCGCGTTGAAGCAGTTAATGGTCAAATCTGAGTAGTTCGGTCGTGCTGTTCTCACAGACCCCTACTCACATTTTCCCAGAGACGTCTGGAGTGGGAAGGGAACAATCCGCCACAGCTGAGGAGGCATATCCTATGTATTGGCTGTAGGTTTATCAAGCTTGAAGGACAAACAGTTCCCTGTTGTGCATAAAACCTTATCTCAGTTTCCTTGAAACTTGCTCTTTTTTCAATAATGACTGAAGAAGACGCCAATGTGCCAGCACAACGTGTTGCAGAAAGGGAGGAAGAACAAGAAGGTGAAATAAACATTTCAGAAAATGTCAAAACTGCCTTACTTTAAAACTAGCAGACTATGGAGTCACAGCTAGGGGTGGGACAGTAACATTCGTGATTGAGGCACACGAATCATACAGAATAGAGGAAAACTATTCACAGGTTAAATGCCCACAAGCAGATGCACAAACACATACATTTATTCTTATACTAAAGATGAAACACCAGCTGAATACTGTCTGTATTTGGATATTGAAATTCCGCTCACCTACCAGGAGCACATAAACTGGTTTAAAGGCGCCCTCCCACACACAAATGAAAAAGTGAGACTCGTTCTGCTCGGAAAAGATGGAGCAACTTGGCCAGTCCTAGCGGCTTACACACCACATCCAGACATTGACACAATGCCAGTAGAAGAATTACGTCCACTTCATAAAGAAATAATAAAACTTTACAGAAACCTGACACAGTTCGTGATGAGAACACTCACACTTCAGCCAGCAAGGGCTACACCAGCAGGACAAATTCAGGGATCTATAACTAAAATAACTCCACAAATGCTACATGCAGTTATGGGTAAAATGCCCACTAGGCGTGAACAAATGCCATTCTGGATAGCTCAAAAAATATCACAGCTGGAGGCAGTGTTTGCACAAACAAGCCCTCAAGAAAAACACAGAATACAAACAATTTGCTTGCCAATGGGGATAGCTCAGAGAGGGAAGGACGGTCAGAACACAGAGAAGAAGAGCATACAAAGTCCAGAGACACGCAATGCGCTTCAGACTATACTTCAAAAAAGAAGAAAAACCAAAATCAAAATCTCAATTTGAAAAGAAGAAGGTATCAGGTCTTAAAGTTAGACATGCCCAGAATTCTGAGGACTCAACTTCTGAACCGGGAATGCTATACAGTGCAGCAGAAGTAACAATAGCTTGCCAGAACCTGATGGAATTTCTTGTGACAGCGGAGTTGAATGAACATATCACTGTGGAGACACCTGATACGAGGGTAAGTGTCCCGCATAAGTTACATGAAATAACACACCAAATGGAGGGGGACAAACCCAGAAAAATTAAAGATATCTTTTGGGGGAACCTGACTCAAGGATATGACATTTGTTTGGCTGAGAAAGATTGGCCGCCTGAAATTGTTATGGAGTGCCCAAAGGGAGAAAAGGTAATTTTACAGGCTTTTCCTGACCTCAATCCAATATACTTAAAACATACATATGCGCAGGAGTGGGCGATAGCACTTGCTCCAGCATTATATCGCAAGCATGTTGGGTGGGATGCTGTCACCTCACCATGAAATCCCAGTAAAAACTACTCCAAATCCATAGAGACAGTACCCAATAAAACAAGAAGAGAAAAAACAAGTCAGGGAGATCTTAGATCAACTTGAATACCAGGGTGTAATTGAAACTTGCACCTCTTCAATGAATAATCCTTTGTTTCCTGTAATGAAAACCGATCATTCATACCATCTGGTTTTAGACTACAGACATCTTAACACTTGCACAAAGACATTTGCAGTACAGAATGCACACAGTGCCGCATCAATGAATAGCATTGTGCGGAAAAAATACAAAACAGCACTAGATATCTCAAATTGATTTTTCTGCCAAAATATAGCACCTGAAAGCAGATATTTGACAGCATTCTCAGCGTCCATTTTGTCGACTCCCCCAGGATATAAGGATAGCCCTGGGCTGTTCTCCTCTAGGGTAACAGAGTTACTTCAGAATTTGGATGACAAGGCATTGTCCTATGTAGATGATATTTATCTGCCGGACGATTTTATTTATTTATTTATAAAGTTTTGTAAAGCGCGAACGTGACCCTTACTGGTATCAGAGCACTTCACAATTTTGGGTAAGAGGGATACAGTATTGGGAGGCAAAATAATCGTTACATAATTATGCAAGATGAGTGCAAGACTCCTGTAGGTATCGGAACTCTTCACATAAGGGTGCAGTAATGGGTGAGGAACATTCGAACATATGTATGTACAATGCATGCTAACGATGTTATTCCCAGGTATGTAACCATGTCACAAGTCAATCAAGATGACCGAATAGAGGGCAGTAATAGAGTCTAGTAGCCAAGGCCTATTCAGGCAGGAACTTGAGCATTAGGATTTTTTTCACTTCCTTTTTGAAGGAAGCAGTGGACATTGTACGGATTTCCGGAGGAAGAGAGTTCCAAATCTTTGGGGCCATGCCAGAGAAGGCTCTGTTACTCGATCTCTTTTTGAGGAAATTCTGTTGTTTCAAGAGCATTGTACTTGCACTTCGTGACGCTCTGCAGCCCCCTGAAAGTTCAAGTTTTTGAGCCAGATGGATGGGGGTCTTGAAATGAAGGGCTTTGTGTGTCATGCAGGCAATTTGTAACTGAATTCTGGCCTCGTAGCGAAACCAGTTTAGGGATTTTAGGGGTGGGGATATGTGTTCTTTTCTTTTTGTCCCAGTAATCAGTCTAGCTGGGGCATTAAGGGAAGCCCTTAGTGGGGCCATGCTCTGTTTGGGGAGACCTCAATGAAAGAGATGGGCCCTTTAAAACCAAAGAGGTAGGGCACCAAATAGACCACAGTCAAGAGAAAGGTCCCCTTTGGTAGGCTCAATCACACAAATCTCACACTAATATCAATAAGCAATATCACCAAAACATAAATACAGCTTGGAAAAAGTGAATTCTTAGTAAATTCAATGTGGGCCAAGTAATCCTTCAACAATTTATTATATGTTGATACATTAAAAACACATTACAGTTATTAATAATTCATAAAACACAGATTCATGTAATTAATTATTTTTTTTAAACAATTTTTTTTATACCAATTGACTTAAAACCACCCCAATTGAACAAAAGACTTTTTTATTATGCCAACACAGCGGGAGAACATATTAGACAAAAATTTGATGTCATTGAAACCTCACTAGTCTAACTTAGATCATTTGTTTCCAGGTAAGAATCGTATATCTGCTCAAATTAATTAGGCTAACAAATGTCCCAGAGATCTAGTGTAAAATTTCTCAACCAAGCATCGACGCGTTTCGGTGGGTACTAGTATTCGACAGCCACCTTCTTCAGGAAAGAAACGATATCTCCCAGCCTCAAATCGTTATCTTTGCTTCAAAGTTTACCCCTAATACCTGGAAGAGTGATAGATTCAGCACCTTGAACACTCAAAATTGAAAGTAGCACCCCACCAGAAGGTTGCCAATGAAGATGGCTCATATTTGCCTATATTTCCACTTTTCTTAATTGGTCCCTTCGACAGTCTGCTTGACCACTTTTGTCTTCTTTATTTCACCTTCCGACGGGGTATTCGCCTCCATAGGTAACAAACCTACGGAGGCGAATATCCCATCCTGTGTTCTAGAGTAGATAGTAGTTTGATATGGTTCACAGTGTCGAAGGCAGAAGATAAGTCAAGGAGGATCAATAAGCAAGATTCATTATGGTCTAGGAAGTTTAAGATGTCGTCCATGATGTGCGTGAGTGTAGATTCGGTGCTGTGCCCTCTCCTGAAACCAGATTGATGATGATCCAACAATTGGAATTTCTCGATGTGTGAACAGAGTTGAATTAGCACGCATTTTCCAAGATGTTTTGCCAGAGTGGGGATGTTAGAAATGGGACGGAAGTTGTTCAGATCGGAAGTGTCTGCGTTAGGTTATTTTACAATGGGGGAAACTTGTGCTGCTTTTAGACAGTGGGGGATCGTACCTTGCACTAGTGAAGCGTTGACAATCTTGGACCATAAGGGGAGGATGGAGGTTTTTATTTCCTTGAAGATAGGAGGTGGAAGAGGGTCGCTGAAGTGGTTAGACGGATTGATTGCAAGAAGAGTGTTGTAAATGTCACTTTCATTGAGGTGAGTAAAAGTGTGCCAGGATGCATTGTTTTTGAGGCTTAAGCTAGGGGGGCTAAGTGACTCTTGGTGGGTAGGTGGGGCTGTGGTTTCATATATTGGGAGAAAAGCCCTCTTTGATTTAATGTCCATATTGATGCTGTTAGTTTTCTGGGAGAAGAAGGCGGCTAAATCGTCACACGTAGGAGAGCCGTCACCAAAGTCATAGCGGTTGGGTGCCTTGACCGATTGTTGTTTAATGAGTTCAAAAAGTTTCTTAGGGTGTTTGTTAGCTTGATTAAGTTGGGATCTGAAGAAGTCGGCTTTAGCAGTCTTGATTTTTTTGTTGTAAGAATTCCTGATAGCTCTAAGAAGGATTAAATGTTTGGTGGATGGTATGGATCTCCATGATCTTTCGGCCGCCCTCAATTTACGGCGTTCCGGGTTTAGGTTGGAGTTGAACCAAGGTTTGGAAATTTTGTGGGAGGCATTTTTGTGCTGTAAAGGGGCTATAGCATCCATGACACTAGAAATAGAGGAATTATAAAAATCAGTGAGGATATGAACAACCTTCAAGTCTGCTTGGGGAGACGAGGCATTTTTACAATGGGTGGCTAGTTCTTCAGTGTTTATATTTCGGAGGTTCGTTTTCCATTGCTTTGTTTTCATAGGTTGGACCCCCTTTACCGACTCCTTCCTGTTGATGAAGAAGAGGATGCAGTAGTGGTCGGACCAATCGCATGGGGTAATGGAGTCCAGGGTGATGGTGTTACCTTTAGCTATTATGAGGTCCAGAGTTTCACCCTTGTTGTGAGTTGAGCTATCACAGAATTGTGTCAGTTCTTGATCCAAAATGAAGGATTTGAGACAATTCACTATGTGATCATTAGGGTTAGACCACTGTAGGTTAAAGTCTCCCAGGAAGATTTGGGACACTAGAGGGTCATCATTGGAAGAGATGATTTCCATTAAGTGCTCAATGAAGGGAAGATTGTCTCCCGGGGGGTGGTAGAATGTATGTAATTTACAGACCGGGCGGGTTTTGCACGAAATGGTGATGCATAGATATTCACAGGCGATCTGTGTGGGGGTTTCTGATTGTGAGACCGAGAGTGTGTTTCTGTGTATACAGGCTATTCCTCCACCCTGCTTCAAGGATCTGTCCATACGAATTATGTCATAACTAGGTGGGTCTAGAAGGTCAAAGGTAGGAGAGGAGGAGCAATTTAGCCAAGTTGGTGTGAGGATAATGATATCCAATTCGTTAGTCAGGATGATATCATAGATATCGGTGGTGTGTTTACTAGCTGATCTGCAATTGAGGAGTACGCATTTCAGTTGGTCAGTCAATTGGGGAGTAGGGGTCTGGATGATGTTAACCCGCTTGAGGCTTTCGCTATTTATAGTTCTGGGATTGTAGACAGGTACTCTGTCAGAGTTAGCGTGGATAGTTTGGATTTGACCCGGTAGGGATTTGTCACAGCCAAGAGGGAGGGACTAAGATACGAGTAGATCAAGGATCTCACTTGACGACAGATAATCATTAAATCTTCTGGGGCGAGAGGAGGCATTTGGGAGGGGTGAAGTTTTTAAGGTGTTGGGAAAAGTGTGTGTGACAGGGGCAGGAATTGTGTCAATACGGACACTAGTTTGGGTCCCTAGTGTGCTAAGTGTTCTGAGTAAGGGGAGATGTTCAATAGTAATGGCCTTCAGTTCTCGGAGTTCTTTTGTGAGAAGACGCAGGTGACACGAGATCTCATCAAGACGAGCGGCCCAATCTGGTTTTTGGTAGTTGGATAAGGGTTGTGTGGGGGAGGTGGGTCCTTGAGTGATCGCTTCGGGGACCAAGGTGGCATTGAGGAGGTTAAAGGGAGTGCATGAAGCAGTGTGGTCTTGTTGAGTCTCTGTGAAGGAGGGGAGAGGAGCCGGTGGTGAATGGCGGGTGATAGGGGTTGTGTGTGGCAGATGGGATGAGAGTGAAGAAAGGGGCGTGTTAGGGTAGATCAAGCAGGGAGGTTCCCCAGAGGAAGAAGGGGGTGAGGAGTATGGAGAGGAATCCTCACCAAGGGATCCAGTTTGGAACCGTGTGGAGCCCGGGGAGGTGTGAGAAACTGTAGGTCCAGTAGCTGCTTGGTTCGTAGGTGATGTAAGCTGTGTAGGTGCTAATGATACTAAGTCAGGGGACTGGATGGAACAGAGGTTGCTTCGGGAGTGAGGGGGGTTATCATCAGATTTGGTCACCCCAGGCCTGAGGAGGGATGAGAGATTGATACCGTTTGTAAGATCATGTTTTAAGGGGGAAGGAGAAGACTTGGAATTAACAGCTGTCTTGAGGGTCGGGAAGATATTATCCATCTTGGCTAAGTTGTCATCCGAAGCTTGAATTAGGATAATACCGTTATTGTAAAGGGAAATGGTGGCGTTCGCATTGTAGAGGGCGTGGCTGTAAGTTTGAGGCCGTACTGTGTTTTCCTGGTACCTGTTATACGAAGCATGGAGTAGAAGACATTCTTCCATCGTGCCCGTTTTCTGGTGTAGAAGATCAAATCATTGGCTAATTTCCCCTTATTTGCACAGAACTAAAAGTCAGAGATAAGAGTTTCGGGTCGGGTTTTTAGTAGCCTATGTTTGTGCTTCTTGGCTGCATTTTTTGAGAGGTTGGGAGGGTAGTTGATCGTGAAGGCATGGCGACCGGCAAGGACAAGCTCTGTATCCATTCTGTGATGGGCCAAAGTGAAGCCTTATGAGGGGTGGAGCAGACTTAGGAGTATTCTGGTGTATTGACAGTTGGAGGTTGAGAGGAGGAGATCCTTAAGTGTGACATATGGAAAATATTTGAAGATCAAGTTCAGGGCTGAGAGATGGTCAGGGAATTCCTTTAGAATATCTGCATAGAAACTGGACTGGTCAGTGTACAAAGTTGCGTGGAGATAATAGGTAGGTTTGTGACAATTGAAATTGCACCTGGATGAGAATCATTAACGGGAGGTAGGTGGAGGCCGGGCTCCCCTCGAATATGGCCCCAAGTTAGTGTCAATAGGATAGGCGACGTGCTGAGGGTGCAGAAGTGCGCTCTTTTTCATTGACATAAGATGAGCTAATACCAGGTAGGATTAACGTGATGAGTATTAAATTGTAAGACCCTAACTACGCAGGAGGAAAAAAACAAAAAACAAACTTGAGGTAGGTATACTAAGTAAGGACGACTGTGGAGGTTCGCTGAGAGAGTATGGTAAGAGATTGTCAGTGCAGAGCATAGAGACCATTCCCCGATGGCCGCTCCTAGGAACAAACAGGAATGAAGTCCTACCTTTCTTTCGTTGAAAGGTCAATGAGAGAGCCTGGTAAATGATTGGCAGAGTAGTGGAGAGAGACCATTCCAAGATGGCTGCTCCTGTGACAAGGAGGTATTAAGTCATACCTTTCTTTCAGTCAAAGGTTTAAAGGATCACTTCACCAGGGTGAGCAACATAATTTTGGGGTTCGTCTCTGAGGGATACAAATTCAAACTTAAAAAATCAAAAATTGCCAACGTCAATGTCCTATTTTTGGGATATGAGCTTTCAAGTGAAGGAAAAAGCCTGGCAGCTAACTTTTTAGAAAAGTGTGCGCTGCTCCAACCTCCTAAATCTTTGAAAAACTTACAATCCATATTGGGATTCTTAAATCTTGACAGAACTTACATTTTAGATTACGCAGAAAATGTAAAACCTTTCTACGACCTAATAAGACCTGATTTTTCAGTTAGGCATTGGACACAGGAACACACGGATATCCTTAGTTCCCTACAAGCTGACAAGATAGCTTCCAAACACCTACACACACGTGTAAACACCACAAATTTGGTGATCAGTGTTATAGGGGTCAATCAGGGTATACTTACCTAACCTTCAATGAAGGCGAAACAGTACCCATAGCATACAAACCACACTTGTACACAAACGCTGAAATGCATGTTGCTTCTACAGAAAAAATTCTGACAGCAGTACAGAATGCTGTAGTGAGAGAAAGAGCACTGGGTCAGGGGAAAAGAATAATTGTCGTAACTCCAGTACCGCCTTAGAGGCTGTTACAAAAGCAAGCGTTCTAAATGCTAAAGCTTTACATCCAAGATGGATACAATGAGCTAATTCTCGCACTGCAACAGATTATAAATTTGACTCCACACTTAAAACGCAAGCATTCCTGCAATATGAACAAGAATATCCTCTCCTGAATGAAATATTGCCTCTAGATCAGTATGAATACATCATTTACACGGATCTGCTCAGCCGGCCATAGAAAGTAAACAACAGTACAGGGCCGCGTGTGCGATTGCGAAGGGTTGTATGCAGGACGGCAAGTTTCATCCTAACAGTACGATGACACAGTCTCTAGGAGACTGCACGGCACAGCTGGCAGAATTAAAACCCCTGCTACTGCCACTAATAAATACGGATCGAGAATTCCCCACACTGATCGTGTGCGATTCATTTTACTGTGTCCAGTCATACAATGAATATCTTCACTACTGGGGTCCGAATGGGTTTAAAGACTCAAAAGGTTGCACAATCAAGCATAAATCGCTATGGGAACAGGTAGCTGAGTTGAAAAACGAACTACCAAGAGCTCACGTGATACACATGCTGAGTCATCAACTTGATGGCGTTCACGTTGAAGGGAATTCATTTGCTGATGAAGCCGCAAAAGTAGCAGTACGAACTGCTGCCGTAGCTGCAATCACTCATTCTAGCATGAGAATAGATGGACAGATAATGGTAGCTGTCATTGCTTCATGCAAAAACAGCACAGCCTTACCCAAAGTTTTTCCACTCAAGTATTCCTACAAGTTAGAGGCAAAAAATATTCTGTATGCTCAGATTCCAGGAGTGGGGGATAGAGTAATACCAAACATGGATCGCAGATTAGGTTTAATTCTAGTTGCACATGAGGGTCTAGGTTCTGCACACATAGGAGTTACCTCAACGGTTTGTTCACTGAAACAATGCTATTGGTGGCCAGGATTAACTAAACAGATGAAGAATTTTGTCTCAAAGTGCGAAATCTGTCAGCAGATGAAGGGTTCCACCGTGGTGCGTCGAGCGCAGACACCTTTACTTATATCAGACAGACCACTCGCTTGCGTCTATTTGGACCACTGCGGCCCCCTACAGTCAGATGGGGCTTACAAGTATATCTTGGTGGCAGTGGATTCATGCTCTAGATTCCTGTGGGTTTGGCCTCAGCACTCGGCTGACGCTCGAACTCTTATAAAAGATTTACGAGTCTTCATAGGGACATACGCAGTTGGCACATTACATTCTGACCGTGGCCCCGCGTTTGGCTCTAGGGCTTACAAGAAAGCCATGAGAAGTTTGGGTGTTGCACTGCGGTATTCCTCTCCGTACCATCCCGAGGGAAATTCGGTTGTGGAGAGGAAGAACTGAGACTTAAATCAATCTTTAACAGCAAGGGTATTAGGTTCAGTTGGTAGTTGGGTCAATCACTTATATGGGGCCCACAGGGCTTTTGAGAATATGCCAAGAATTTTCCTAGGAGGTGTCACTCCTTATGAAGTCCTATTTGGGACGAGAATGTGGGTACCTGATCTCGACTATGAAAGCACAGTGGCGGATGAGAAAACATTTGACATCAATAAACGTTTGGCTGTTTTACAGCATCTCAATGAATTCCAGGCACTACAAAGCAATGTGCAAGTAAAATGCATCGCCACTGGGGAAGTCATATCAGTCACGGCAAGACCTGCCTGGATCCCAAAAGTCAGGGATCTGGTCAGAGAAAAGATTGTGGAAAAGAAAGAATTTGGACCATCATACAGAAAGCCTGTACCTGTCCTGGCTGTCGAAGGAACAAGAACAGTACTTCTTCCGCCTCTTGCCGGCAAAAAAGAAAAGAGATTTGTCTCCATCGATCTGATCAAACCACACTATGTGGCTGATACTGAATAGTAGGCCTCGTGAGCTCCTGGGTAGCCAACGCTCTCCTCTCTCTACCATTTAGGAACTTCAGACAGAAAGACTCATAACATTTGAAGAGTCATCAATACAAAATAATGGACTTTCCGACAATGAAATGGAACTCGTTCCTATTGAAACAGTACATCAAATCACACATGAGAGACAAATATCAATTCAGCCTACCACCAATATCTACATCAATATGCCTCTGCAAGAGACGTCTGCCGGTTCAATAAAACCTGCTGAGCTACCAAAATAGATTGAACTGCATCTAACTACTTCATTGATTTTGATACCTTCTCTCTGGATCCCAGTGAACCTGAAACAATGCCAGCTCAAGTTTCCCGTAAACAACAACTTCATGACTTCTATATTCTTCTGAAAAAGACTTACCTAGTTTTACCATGGCTACAGCTCTGGATAATAACTGGAATACTGCTTTTACTATTTTGGATTGGCCTAGTGACTGTCTTTTGCTTACTCATGAATGGAAACTATCTCCCAGAATGCTCTGCAGTATCAAATGTGAACTTGGTCCTGAAACCTCATATGTCATCTCATCGTGAACAAAGAGACCTGTTCTTCGTGAACATTACAGCTGTTCCAATTCCTGATGGTATAGTTTGGGATAGAGTTTCAATGATGTATTTGGCCCTACAGAACTTTTGAATATACCTCATGTATTCAAAATTTCTTTGAATGATATTACCTCTAGTACATTTTCTGATGATTGGTACTTTGAAACTGTAAATAATATGTTGTCTGATTTAGAACAATCCGCTGCATTTTCAGGCATTGAAATATTAGAGGACACAACTGATTACAACACAATGTATTGTTACCAACGTTATGGTCGTCATTTTTTACATAAATCCAGTATCCCACAAAATGTTTTTACATAACACCAATGGGAACATTGCCCAACACCACCGAAACGTAGATTGAGAACGTTTGCACAGAAATGTTCTTATTTTTCAGGGTTTAACACTTCTGACCTGACCTCATATTACTATAAGGTTGCACCAACAACTGCATAGAAAAATATGCTAACTAACACCAAACAGATTTACTTTGCATTCTTTATTTCCCAACTGTCTGAAAAGGGCTTCGACTTATGGAAGGCACTGTAGATGCCTAATCAGTCTGTGGTTCAAAGGAATGGCAAGTTCAGGGAAGAGAAGCACTTTTTCGAGTGTGCATCATTCCACAGCAGATCATATTTCTAAACAACACCATGCAACAGCCTTCCTGTCTTGGACTAGCCAAGAACAAAGACTTGAACACACCTCGGATCCCTTCACCATCACACATTGAGGGGTGGCAGAACTTTACGACACATGTTGGGGACACAGTAGGTGACGTCGTACATACAGTGTCATAAAATTCATCAGACCCCAATTGGAAGGGAGGGTTAGTTTGGCCTACAGACATGAATAAATGTCAAACAAGATTCAGGGCTACCACCGAAGGGTTTAGTATACATAAGCCGGACCAACGCTATGTACAACAAGAACATCTGGGGGTGGTGCCATCATACAGTGTTGGGAAGTTATGCATCGATTGGCTAAAAACCTCGACACTGTCCCAGGTGAAACAACACTTATCCTTACTATCAGATGAGGTGGATTTAAGGGATTTTTTATTGGGTCCCCGAAAGCCACGTCAGAAATGTTTCCTATACGCTGTTTATAATGAAATCTGAAAAATCTCTCAACAAGAAGCCGCAGAGAGACTTCGTGAAATTGATAGAATTAACCTAGAAAAAGCCTTAGCGGTAGTTGATAATGGTATGACTACATTAACATCCAGGATTTTATATAGCACGAACAAGATCCCAAGGGATATCAGAGCGCTTTACATTAGGATGGGAGGAGGACATACATGCAAAATCGCTAACAGGTAGTCATGAAAAACAAACAGGAATGATCACTGATTCAGGGACAGTTGCACCATGGAAGGTAGTACATTAGGCAAATAAAAGCGAGCCCAGATGGGGTCATTGTAAAAGGAAAAGAGGAGTAGTAACAAAAGAAGGTACAGTGGAAGTAAGAGCAATGTCCAAGGAGGGTAATACAGTAAACAAGTAAAAGCGGGCCCTTAAGGGGTCATTGTATAGGAAAAGAGGAGAATTAGCACAAGATGATACAAAGGAGGTAAGAGCAATGACTTCGAGCAGGTGGGCCAAGCCCAATTAGGGTAAGAATTTGTTCATAAAGAATCTTTTGGCTTCCACTTTGAACGCCGTTGTTGAAGAGATTCTGCGTACTTCTGGAGGAAGAGAGTTCCATATCTTTGGGGCGGCGCCTGAGAAGGCTCTGTGACAGGTTCTCTTTTTCCTAAGGATGGGTGGTTTCAAGAGGAAAGTATTGGCACTCCTTGAGTCTCTTGCCCCACAAGATAGCTCAAGTGTTTGCGCAAGGTACCTGGGAGTATTTAAGTGAAGAGCTTTGTGCGTCAGAACAGCAATCTTTAACTGAATACGTGCATCATACTGCAACCATTTGAGAGATTTTAGGACTGGGGATATGTGCTCATTTCGCTTGGAGCCTGTAACCAGCCTGGCCGCGGAGTTCAGTGATACTCTTAGGGGAGCCAGGGTGTATTTAGGAAGGCCACAGAGGGTCGCACTGCCGTAGTCAAGCCTCGGCAGGACAAGCGCTTGGACCACCTGTTTGAAATCGTTTTGTGGAAGAAAAGGTTTGATATTCCTGAGTGTCCTCAGCAGGTGATTTGCTCCCTTGCACACCTTACTGATGTGATTTTTCATATTCAGGTGCTTGTCCAAGGTGACTCCGAGCGATTTGGCTGAGTCTATGATGAGAGGAGTGCAGTTGAATGTCATGAGGAGATTCAACCAAAGGTCAAGGTTTGGGGGTGTGGTTCGGAGGGGAGATGACTATGAATTCCGTTTTGGCGGTGTTGAGAAGGAGATGGTTCCCAGTTAACCAGCTTTGAGTAGACGATATGGTCGTGTTGAGAGAGATGAGATTTTCTGGGGAAGAGATTTTCACATAGATCTGCGTATCGTCCGCATACATATGGAAGAGAGTGTCCGTGGAATTTAAAAAGTTAGCTAATGGTTCCAAGAACAGGTTGAAGAGGATAGGTGATAGGGCAGACCCTTGTGGAACCCCCATGAGGAATGGAGAGGGCTGGGAGAGAGAGAGAGGTTTGCCTTGACCCTTTAAGATCTGTGGTAGAGGAAGGATGAAAACCATTGAAGCACCTGACCAGAAAAACCCATCCTGTTTTTCAGAATGTCAAGGAGGTTGTCATGATTAACCGTGTCGAATGCAGAGGAAAGGTCCAGGAGGATCAGGAGGCAGGATTCATTTTGGTCCAGCATTTTTAAAATGTCATCCATAACGTGGGTGAGTGCCGATTCAGTGCTATGCCCCTTTCGAAAGCCAGATTGATGCTGGTCAAGGAGTTGGTAATTCTCTATGTGAGCACAGAGTTGGGATTGTACGTATTTTTCAATGAGTTTCGCTAGGGTGGGAATGTTGGAGATAGGACGGAAGTTATTGAGATCAGCCTTGTCTTCGTTAGGTTTTTTCAGTATAGGTGATACCTGAGCCGCTTTTAGGCAGTCGGGGATCATGCCTTGTGAAAGGGAAGCATTTGCAATCTTTGTCCAAGTGGGGATGAGTACATTCTTGATTTCTTTGAAGATGGCCGGGGGCAACAGATCATTGAAGTGGTTGGATGGGTTTATATTCTGGAGGATCTTGGTGATGTATTTTTCACTAAAAGGAGTGAAGGTGCTCCAAGCCGCATTGTTCTTGAGGTTCAGATTAGAAGATCCGCGCTTTTCTAGGAGGTCATGAAGTGAAATGTCACTGGAGGAGGGCAATAGATCCTTCTTAGAGGCGAGGTCAATGGTGATGAGTCTTGCTTTCTCAGTGAAGAAAGCAGCAAGTTCATCGCCGGAGGGTGAGCTGCCCCCAGGGTCAGAGTGATTTGGACCAACCGCTGATTGCTGTTTGACCAGCTCGAAGAGTTTCTTAGGGTGGTTTGCCGCTTGATCAAGTTGGTGTCTGAAATAGTCAGCCTTCGTGCTCTTAATTTGTTTGTTGTAAAGGCTCCTGGCCGCTCTAAGGAGTTTTAGGTGGTCCAAAGAGGGATTGGATCGCCAGGAACGTTCGAGTGCTCTCAGGTTGCGTCGGTCCGTGTTTAAATTGCCATTAAACCAGGGTTTGGATAATTTTGTTGAGGCATTTTTTTGTTGGATTGGAGCAAAGTCATCCATGATGTTGGAGATGGTCGAGTTGTAGGAGTCGGTGAGAGACTGCACTTCAACCATGTCGGTTAGGGAGGAGAGGGCCGATTTACAGTGGGTAGCTATTTAATCAGAGTTTAATGATCTGAGGTCCCTTTTCCATATCTTTAATTTAGTAGGTTGAGCCTTCCTCATCGACAACTCCCTGTTGATAAAAAAGAGGATGCAGTGGTGATCGGACCAGTCACATGGGGTAATGGCGTCCAAGGTAATGGAATGTTCATTAGCTAGGGTTGCATTGTAGGAGTATGCATTATTACTGTCATGTATTTAGATACATGCCTGTATTCATTGTTTTAGCACTATGGTAGGAATCTACCATCCTTTTACTCTGTTGGTGCTTATAATAATTTATATCTGTTTCTGTCTTATGGTTGTTTCAGCGCACCTATTTTACACTAGAATGACGCTGGTTCAATAAATGCTTATTGAAAACGTCCCCACCATTTCATTCTGTGTATATCTCTGATACAAAGTGAGCACGAGTGACTGAGCGAAAAGTACTATACTGTTTCCATGATCCCTGATGGGACAGAGTTGTCATGTTCGATAGTTGCCAAGAACTATTTTCTCCTTGGTAAGAGGAGTTTACAGTGGCACTGTGAGCTAGCTGGTATACAGGCGAACATACCCGGTGGGGGTGTCTGGAATAAGTCTGGACACCAATCCCACAGTCTATGTTGTCTAAACGGGCAGATCCTATACAGGTTTATAGGAACTATATGACACAGGGACCATGGGGGCCTTGATGGTCCCCAACACAACAAAGTGGGTGCCCTGGGTGGGAGCAGGGTACCCACACTAGAGGTCGGGCCCTGGGGGAACGGTTCCCCAGGACTGAAATCAGCCTGGAAGGGGGGCCGTGTGGCCCGCCACCCATTATTTATTTATTAAAAAAATGAAAAGGCCGGGGCCCGGGTGATGAGGACCCCAGGTCTGAAATCAGCCCAGGAGGGGGGCTGCGCAGGCACCCCCTCTTTAAGTTATTAAATTAAATGTAAAGAATAAAGGCTGTGCCTTGGGGAAGGGATCCCTGGGACTGAAATTGGCCCAGGGAGGGGGGCTGCATGGTCCCCCTCCCTTATTCAAAATAGGCCTGGCCCCAGAGGATGGGGTCCCTAGAGCAAAAAGTGGCCCAGGGAAGGGGGACCACACAGCCCCCCTCTGTGAATAAATTAAAAATTAAATTTAAAAAAGAGAGGCAAGTTGCAGGAGGCCCTGCCCCCTTTCTTCACCACTCTGCAAGCGTGCCTCCTGGTGCACTGTTGGTTAGGGGATAAAGTCCTTTGGATGCTGGGGGTAGTTGGGGGGCCAACAAGCCCTCCTGTTACCTACAGTAAGTCTCAAACAGCCTGATTGCTGAGAGGACTTTGGATGCCACGCCCCTTTTCTCCACCACTCTGCAAACACGCCTCCTGGTGCACTGCTGGTTGGAGAATGAAGCTCGCTATGCCACCGGTTTCAAGCTAGCCTGGCTGATGAGGGGTGATTCCCCGAAACTGGTCCCCGGATGCTTGTTTTCTGGTCCAGGGAGGACCTTGCCTGGCAGTGCGAGCTGGACTGTTCACATGGGGAACAGGGTCAAGGCTGATTTGCATATGGCTGGGTACAAACTGGAATCGCATGGTGAGGGGAGCAAAATATTGATGGATTAAACACAGATCTGTGACTGGGGGTGAATGTTTGACAATGTTCAACATTCTGTCCATCATCTTTATGTGTTGCATTGGGGAAATAAGTCTCCTTGGCTCTGGAAGGTCCTTGGGGGCCAACAAGACCTCCTGTTACCTCTAGTAAGGCCCACACAGTGGGAGTGCTTAGAGGTCATTGAGGCCACGCCCCCTTTCTCCAACACTCTACAAGCAGGTCTCTTGGTGCACTACTTGTTGAGGGATGAAGCCCCTTGCCTCCTGAGGGTTCTTGGGGGCCAAAAACCTCTCCTGTTACCTCCAGTAAGTCCCACACTGCGGGATTGCTAAGAGGTGGTTGGAGGCCACGCCCCCTTTTTCAATCACTCTGCAAACATGCCTTCTGGCACATTACTAGTTGGTGAATGATGTTTCCTTTAATGCTGAGGGTACTTGGGGGGCAAAAAGCCCTTCTGTTACCTTCAGTAAGTCCCAAACAGCAGGATTGCGGAGAGGTTGTCGGAGGCCACACACCCTTTCTCCATCAGTCTGCAAACGTGCCTCCTGGTGATCTACTGGATGGGGATAAAGTCTCCTTGGCTGCTGAGGGTCCGTGGGGCCCAACAAGCCCTCCTGTTACCTCTAGTAAGAGTGACACAGCAGGAGATGTGAAATCTGGTTGGGTGCCCGCCCCCTTTCTCCACCACTCTACAAATGCAACTACTAGTTAAAAAACCATAGAAATTCACTGAAAGAAACAAAGGTTACAGGTAAGTTATAGTTAGGAATTAACATTTAAAAAACTGTAGAAATTCACTGAAAAAACCAAAGGTTACAGGGACTTTATAGTTAGGAAACAGGATTAAAAATAACCTTAGAAATTCACTGAAAAAACCAAAGGTCACAGGGACGTTATAGTTAGGGTCAGATTTCACTCATACAAAACCAGTGAAATTCACAGTTATAGTTACCTGAGCTAAGTACAACTTACACCCCGCAATGCACTGC
Organism: Calotriton arnoldi; assembly: GCA_963921515.1. NCBI lineage: Eukaryota > Metazoa > Chordata > Amphibia > Caudata > Salamandridae > Calotriton > Calotriton arnoldi. The sequence continues at coordinate 552,287 of CAWUFW010003039.1, forward strand.
TTATGACCTCACATATTACATCCTTCATGACATGGTCAGTGACATCACTTATGACATCACTGATAACATCTTAAATGCATCACTGCGGACATCACTGAAGACATCTCAAATGACATCACTGATTACATCATCCACACTCACACACCTACTCACTGATTCATAAAGCCACTCACACATCAATTTACCCATACAGCCACTAACACAACCACTAACTCATATAAACAGCCACTCTTGCACCTACTCACTGACCAATATAGCCACTGACACATCTAGTTATACAGAATGATATACAAACACTTACACACCCACTCATACACCCATACAGCCATTCTCATAATCAATCACCCATATAAATACTCACATACCTACTCACTCACCCATACATTCACTCACATGTCCACTCACTCACCCATACAGTTACTCACACATCTACTCACTCATCTATCCAGTCACTGAGATAAGTACATACTCTCCCATACAACCTCTCTCACACTCACTTACCCACTGGTACACCCACTAACACAACCATTCACTCACCCATACAACTACTCACACACACACACCCACACACTCACCCATACACCTACTTACGCACCCATTCATACATCCCTACAGTCACTTATGTACCCTGTTACTCACTCACACAGACATTTATGTACCTGCTCAGTCACCGAGTCAGTCACTCATGCACTATCTCATTCACCTTTTACAATGACTGAGACACCCGTACCCTCAATCATACTGCCACCCATTCATCCTCTAATTCACCCTTACAGCCACATATACACCAGCTCACTCACCCATATAGATGCTCACACTGCCACTCACTTACTCATACACCCACTGACACACCCATTAGGTCACCCACACAAAAACTCACACACACACTCACTCATGTATACAGTCTCTCACATACCCACTCACTCTTGTATACACCATCTACACATCCACTCACTCAACCATATAGGAACTCATACAGCCACTTACCTTACTATGTACGGTTAACACTCAGTAACTTCTAGAAAACATTCACAATCACTGGATGATGTAATCAGTGATATAATTAGTGATGTCACCAGTGATGGTATTTGAGATGTCATCAGTTATGTCATGAGTGATGTCAGTGACCATGTCATGAGTGATGTAATGTAATATGTGAGGTCATAAGCAGTGCATTGCGGGGGCGTAAGTTATAGTTAGCTCAGCTAACTATAATTGCTGAATTTCTCTGGTTTTGTATGAGTCAAATGTCAGCCTAACTATAACGTCCCTTTAACCTTTGGCTTTTTTCTAATGAATGTATATAAATATATAACGCTCCTGTTCCAAAGAACAAATCTGCACTCACGGGGCCCCTTTGATTAAATATGTTTTATTACAAGGACGCGTTTCGGCGTTCAGCCTTCTTCTTGCTTGCTTGTAAAACACAAAACAGCGCAAGCTGTCGAAATGATGTATTTAAACAGGTTGCCTACATCTTATTGGCGCCTGAAGGTGGACTTGGAGCAGAATATATATATATATATATATATATACATATATATATATATATATATATATATACTCACTGAAAAAAACATTGGTTTCAGGGACGTTATAGTTAGAAATTAGCATTTAAAAAACCTTAGAAATTCACTGAAAAAAACACAGGTTTCAGGGACGTTATAGTTAGTTGGACATTTCACTCATACAAAACCAGAGAAATTCCGCCGTTATAGTTATTTGAGCTAACTATAACTCGCGCCCCCACAATGCACTGCTGATGATGTCACATATTACATCATTCATGGCATGGTCAGTGACATCACTGATGACATCTCAAATGACATCACTGATGACATCACTGAGGACATCATCCAGTGACTATGTGTTTCTGTAAAGTTTAAATATGTTTTATATATATAAATGCCAAGGTGTATTAAAGAATGAGTGGGTGTATGAGTGTATGAATGGATGATTTAGTAGGGGCGTGACTGACTGTATAAGTGAGTGATTAAACGTGACTTCAGTGAATTCACAGATGTGAATGTCTGTATCAGTCTGTTAGTTGGTGTGTAAGCGGCTGCATGGGTTGGTTAGTAGCTACATGAGTGTCTATAGGGGTTATTGATTGGTTGCCTGAGTATCTGTATGGGTGCCTGAGTGTCTGTGTGGGTGGGTGGGGGGTGTGTGACTCTGTGCATAGATGTGTGAGTGGGTGATTCAGTGGGTGTATGGGTTCAAGACTGCATGTGTGAAGGGCTGTATGGGTGGGTGAGTATGTGTCTGTGTGTGTTGGTGAGTGAATGGATATCTCAGTGGTACATGTGTGAGTAACTACATATGTGAAAGGCAGTATATGTGAGTGTTGGAGTATATCAATGACTATATGTGAGAGTGAGTGATTGTGAGAGTGGCTGTATGGATGAGTGTGTGCTTGTATCAGTGATTGTATTAGAGAGTAAGTATGTGTTAGTATCTGTATGAATAAGTGAGGTGGTGTGTGTATACCTGTATAGGTGAGTAAATGGGAGTGTGATTGATTCTTTGCATGACTGACTAGATGTGTGAGTAACTCTATGGATGAGTGGCAGTGTGTGAGTGTCTGTATAGGTGTATGAGTATGAGTGCATATGATGGTGCTGTATTGATGAGTGACTGCATGTATGAGTGACTGTATGGGTGAATGAGTGGATGTGTGTGTGTAGACCTAGGAATCAGTGAGTGGGTATCTAGTAACTGGTATTGGTGTGTCTATGGTTTCGAAAATGGTAGTCTCTATTTTAGAGTGGGTGTATCAAAGGTTATATTAGGGTATGAGGAGGTGCATCAGATTATCATGTGGATGATGTCATCAGTGATGTCATTTGAGATGTCATCAGTGATGTTATCAGTGATGTCACTGACCATGTCATGAATGATGTTATATGTGACGTCATCAGCAGTGCATTGCGGGGGAGCGAGTTATAGTTAGCTCAACTAACTATAACGGCTGAATTTCTCTGGTTTTGTACGAGTGAAATGTCCAACTAACTATAACGTCCCTGAAACCTTTGGTTTTTTCAGTGGATTTCTAAGGTTTTTTAAATGCTAATTTCTAACTATAACGTCCCTGAAACCTATGGTTTTTTCAGTGAATTTCAAAGGTTTTTAAATGCTAATTTCTAACTATAACATCCCTGAAACCTATGGTTTTTTCAGTGTATTTCAAAGGTTTTTTAAATGCTAATTTAGAGCTATAACGTCCCTGAAACCTATGGCGTTTTCAGTGAATTTCAAAGGTTTTTTAAATGCTAATATCTAACTATGCCTACAGAAGTAGGACATGTGCAGAAAGAGGAAGAAAGGCGAGAAAGAAGCAAGAGAAATACAGAAAGAGGCAACAGAAGTCCAGAAAGACGAAGTAAAGTGCAGAAAGAAGCAAGAGATATGCAGAAAGAACCAACAGAGGTGCACAAAGAGGCCTTGTTGCATAGTCATCCTGTGCCCCCAACATTTTGCTGACTGGTACTGGTGGTAACTGACTCTGACTAACCAGGCCCAGAGCCAGTGCTATGCTGAAAGACACTTAGAATACAGTGAAAACACCTACATACACTAGGGTATACTATGGGTTGGGGTACCCCTGTGATTGGCATGACCTCCCCTGTAAGGCTCTAGTACATAATAGGGCAGGGGGATTACAACTACCTCTAAGTCCCTAGCATATAATAGGGCATGGCAGTTTAGAGGCCAACAGTGCACTGCTGAGCCTGAGGTCAGTTTAAAATTAGCCCTGTGTGTGCAGAAAGAGGCAAGAGAAGTGCAGAAAGAGGCAAGAGAGGTGCAGAAAGAGGGAAGAAAGGTGCAGAAAGAGGAAAGAGAGGTGCAGAAAGAAGAAACAGAGGTACAGAAAGAGACAAGAGTGGTGCAGAAAGAGGGAAGAGAGGTATAGAAAGAGGCAAGAGAGTTGCACAAAGAGGGAAGAGGGGTGCAGAAAGAGGCAAGTGAGGTGCAGAAAGAGGCAAGAGAGGTGCAGAAAGAGGCAAGAGAGGTGCAGAAACAGGCAAGAGAAGTGCAGAAAGAGTCAAGAGAATTGCTGAAAGAAGCAACAGAGGTATAGAAAGAAGCAAGAGAAGTGCAGAAAGAGGCAAGTGAGATGCAGAAACAGGCAAGAAAGGTACAGAAAGAGGGAAGACAAGTGCAGAAAGAGGCAACAGGGGTGCAGAAAGGAGCAGGACAGGTCCAGAAAGAAGCAAAAGAGGTGCAGAAGGAGGCAAGAGAACTGCATAAAGAGGCAAGAGAGTTACAGAAACAGGCAAAAGAGGTACAGAAAGAGGGAACAGAGGTGCAGACAGAGGCAAGAGAGGTGCAGAAACAGGTAAAAGGGGTGCAGAAAGAGGCAAGAGGGGTGCAGAAATTTGCCAGAGAGGTGCAGAAAGAAGCAGGAGCAGTGAAAAAGAACCAACAGAGGTGCAAAAAGAGGCAAGTGGGGTGCAGAAGGAGGCAAGAGAACTGCAGAAAGAGGCAAGAGAGTTGCAGAAACAGGCAAAAGGGGTGCAGAAAGAGGGAACAGGTGGGCAGACTGAGGCAAGAGAGGTGAAGAAAGAGGGAAGAGGGGTGCAGAAAAAGGCAAGGGGGATGCAGAAATTTGGAACAGAGGTGCAGGAAGAAGCCAGAGCAGTGCAGAAGAACCAACAGAGGTGCAGAAAGAGGCAAGAGGGGTACAGAAAGAGGCAAGTGAAGTACAGAACGAAGCAAAAGAGGTGCAGAAAGAACCAACAGAGGTAGAAAAAGAGGCAAGAGGGGTGCAGAAAGGGGTAGGAGAGGTGCACAAAGAGGCAAGAGGGGTGCAGAAAGGGGTAGGAGAGGTGCAGAAAGAGGCAAGAGGGGTACAGAAAGAGGCAGGAGGGGTGCAGAAAGAGGAAGAGAACTGCAGAAAGAAGCAACAGAGGTGCTGAAAGAGGCACGAAGGGTGCAGAAAGAGACAAGACAGGTAAAGAAAGAAGTAACAGAGGTATAGAAAGAGGCAAAAGTGGTACAGAAAGAGGGCAGAGAGGTGTGGAAAGAGACAAAAGAGTTGCACAAAGAGGGAAGAAGGGTGCAGAAAGTAGAAGAGATTTGTAGAAAGAGGTAAGAGAAGTGCAGAAAAAGAAAGAAATGTGGAGAAAGAAGCAACAGAAATTCAAAGAAAGGCAAGAGAGGCGCAGAAGGAAGCAAGAGTGGCTTGCACACCATTAGTACCAATTTAACACCCACATTTAGCAATAAGTAGCAGGTGACCATTCTAGGTTTGCATAGTGCCTTCTACCACACTGTAACACTTGTCGCTGCATTTTTGGTATCGTTTGAGCCATTTGAGCTAGAAACAAGGCTTTTTTTGTTCAAATCTGCAAATTAGGGAGCAGATGATGGATTATGTGGCTAATGAGGAAAATGTATAATCATGCAAAAGTCGGTGCAGCCAAACAGTCGCATAATTCCAGTGGCCCTGCTCATACCTCTGACTAGGTCCACAAGTGCTCCTTAGTGATTCCTTCTTTTTTTGTTCACTGAGTTCATAGTTGAGCTTCTATGGAAACGAGGAAGACTAAACCTGCGGTTACCACTCCACAACACAGACTACCATACCACATAATTACTCTCCATAACACATAATCTCACTCTACATAATTCCTATAAAATAAATACCACATACTTTTTATCCACATAATTTCACTGCACAACTTACCACATAATTCCACTACACACAACGTACATCCACTCCACTCAAAAAAACATTAGTAAAAAACTTGTACCTTAACAACGCCAATAGCTCTAACTCTCGCAAATGCAAAATTTATTACATTGCAAACACTTCTTTAACTAGTAGTCGCGTTTGCAGAGTGGTGGACAAAGGGTGCTGGGCCTCCGACCAGCGCTCAGGAATTCCGCTATGTAAGACTTACAGGAGGTACCAGGAGGGCTTCTTGGCCCCCAAAGTCCCTCAGGAGTAAATTGGACTTCATGCCCCTTCCCGTAGTCTGCCAGGAGGCGAGTTTGCAGAGTGGTGGAGAAAGGGGGGCCTGGCCTCCGAAGACGTCTTAGCAATCCCACTGTGTGGGACTTACTGGAGGTAACAAGATGGGTAGTTGGCCCCCAAGGAGGGGGCCAACTACCCCTCCTATTACCTCCAGTAAGTTCCACACAGCAGGATTGCTAAGTTCTCATAGCAGGCCACGCCCCCTTTGCCCACCACTCTGCAAACGCGCTCCCTGACGCGCTCTTGGATGGGGATTGAAGTCTCCTTCGCTGCTGGGGGTCCTTAGGGGCCAACTAGCCTACCTCTTGTCTCCAGTAAAACCCACACAGTGGGATTGCTGAGAGGTGGACACAGGCCACGCCCCTTTTCTCCACCACTCTGCAAATGCGCCTCCTGGCACGCTTTTGGTTGGGGGATGAAGTCCCCTTTCCTCCTGAGGGTCCCTGGGGCCAACTAGCCCTCCTGATACCTCCAGTAAGCCCCATACAGCTGGATTGCTGAGAGTGCTCAAAGGCCACACACCCTTTTTACACCACTCTGCAAACGCGACTCCTGGCGCACTGCTGCTCGGGGGATCAAGTCCACTTTAGTCCTGAGGTCCTCAGGACACAAGAGGACCTCATTGCCCCACCAGCAATGCGCCAAGAGGCGCGTTTGCAGAGTGGTGTAAAAATAGGCATGGCCTTGGACCACCTCTCAGCAATCCCACTGCGTGGGGCTTACTGGAGGTACCTGGTGGGCTAGTTGGCCCCCAGGGACCCTCATGAATGAAGTGGACTTCTTCCCCCAACTTAGAACGCGCAGGGGGCACGTTTGCAGAGTGGTGCAGGGAGAGGGCGGGGCCTCCGGCGAGATGACGGCTTTTCTTTTTTTAAAATATTTTTAGAAGGGGGCAGTGTGGCCCCCCTTCTTTTAGTATTTTTTGGGCCCTGGGGACCCCATCCCCCAGGGCCTGAGCATTTAAAAAAAACAAACGGGAAGGGGCCGCGTGGCCTCCCTTCCCTGGGCCACCATTAGCCCCGGGGACCCCATCCCCCGGGGCCTGGCCATCATTTTTAAATTTTTTTATTTTAGATGGAGGACGCGTGGCCCCCCTGAGGCCTATAATGGCCCCGGGGACCCCGTCCCTGGGGCATTGCTTCGTTTTTATTTTTATTTTAAATAAAATAGTACGGGAGGGGGGCCGCGTGGCCCCCCTTCCCTTGGCCACTTCTTGCCCCGGGGACCCCTTCCCCCGGGGCCTGGCCAGCCTGGTTTTTTTTGAGGAGGGGGGCCACGCGGCCCCCCTCCTAAGGCCAATTATGGCCCCGGGGAACCCATCCCCCAGGGCCAGCCTTCCGTTTAAAAAAAAATAATAATAATTAATTAATTAAAAGGGAGGGGGCCCCCCTCCCAGACCACTTCTGGCCCCAGGGACCCCATCTCCCAGGGCCGGCCCTCAGCGTTGGGGACCGTGGGGGGAGCCCCAATGCCCCCACAGCCCTGCCAGCTCCCCACCTCCTGTGGGAGCCGGCATTGCTTTTGGACAAGGGGAGCTGCTAACATGCAGCTCCCCTTGCCCAAAAGCAATTCTGCTTTGCTTCAACGAAGCAAAGCAGGAGTTTGCTATGACAGGGCGGGAGCCGTGCTCCCACCCTGCCATAGCAAACGGCAATGTCCCGGGGGTGGGCACCCCAGGACATTGCAGGAGCCGGCCCTGGGGGGTGGCGGTCCCCTGGGCCATCGAGGGCCCCAGGAGGGGGGCCACGCGGCCCCCCTCCCAGCATGCAAATAGCCCCGGGGAGGTGGTGGTCCCCGAGGCCCGGGGGTCCACCACGGACCCCCGCATTCAGATATTCAATGCCCTGGGGAGGTGGTGGTCCCCGGGGCAGTGTGGGGGGGCTTGAGCCCCCCCACACTTTGTTTTTGAATAGAGCCCTGGGGAGGTGGTGGTCCCCGGGGCTGCAGGGGGGCCGCATGGCCCCCCGCATTTATATCATGTAGCCCCGGGGAGGTGGTGGTCCCCGGGGCTTTGGAGGGCCCGCGAGGCCCCGCCAAATACTTAAAAACCCTGGGAGGTGGTGGTCCCCAGGGCTTGGGGGGCCCACGAGGCCCCCTTCCTAAAAAGCAAATGCCCCGGGGAGGTGGTGGTCCCTGGGGCAGCGTGGGGTGGCAGGAGCCCCCCCATGCATTTTTTTTAAAAAGCCCCAGGGAGGTGGCGGTCCCCGGGGCTGCGGGGGGGCCACGTGACCCCCGCATATAATTATATAAGCCCCAGGGAGGTGGCGGTCCCCAGGGCTGCAGGGGCCCTCACTGGCCCCTGCTAATTATTTCAGCATTGCCCCCGGGACCTGGCCACCCGGGGGCTATTAGGAAACGAAGCGCGGGAGCCCGGGCTTCGTTTTCTTTTAATTTTTTCGCCGGATTCGCACACCCAGCGTGAATTCGGCTGATTTTTTTTAAAAATGCTTTTTTGGGCTCTGGCGGTCCTTGTGGGACCCCCTGAGCAGGCCTAAGGGGTCAGGGTGTTTGTACCCTGCCACCTTTCCTTGTTTTTTAATGTTTTTTCACCCTTTTTCTTGTGACTCGGTTACAGAGTCACAAGATGGCAGCCAACACTTCCTGGTCTGGAGTGTTGACAGCCAATCGAAATGAAGCTCATGCTCAGGAGGAGTCGCAAATCCTCCCCGGTGCTCAGATATCGATATTTTTATTTTTTTAATTTCTCAGCAACTACTGAATGGATTTACACCATTTAAAAAAAGGACACTTTCTGAACCAGGAGCTACCTTTTTGCCGAATTTGGTGTAATTCCGTTCAGCAGTTCAGGCTGTAGCCGTGTCTAAAGTTCCTATGGAAATTAACATGGTGGAAACGCGTTTTGGGACCCCCCTTTTTTCTCGGCCCCCTCATGACGAATCATCCAGAAACTTTCAAGACAGGAGCTGACCGGAGCGCCCCATTAGTTTTGAAAATTTCGTGAAGATTAGATCAAACGGCGTCAAAGATATTGGCAAATCAAAAAACGCTTTTCCTATGGAAACTAGGTCCTAACAATAACTACCTACTGGCGACCGCCAGTAGGTAATATATATAAATGTCACCCAGTGGTGGTCGTAGTTATAGTTAGGCTAGCCTTTTCATAGGACATGCCTTTTTTGTTCTGCTTATAACTTTAGTAATATACAACAACGTCTCAACAGGAATCAATGAGGGGATGTGATTCAAGGAGTAAATTAATTACAATACAAACACTACATAATGACAATTAATCCCATGAACTCAATATTAAATTGTGCATACATATATAATATTTCTTCACAATCACTCAGTGTTCACCTTTTCCCTTAGTGTACAACTTTAAAGCATGGTTGATGCTGCATTTTGATTTGTGAAGTCCAATTTGTATGTCTATGCTGACAATATAATTGCATTCAATCGTGTTCCTGGGATTATTTGTCATAATTTAATGTTTGTATTGTAATTAATTTACTCCTTGAATCACATCCCCTCATTGATTCCTGTTGAGACACTGTCGCATGTTACTGAAATTACCGAGATCTCTACTGGGACTATGGGTGTCTCCTGGTGTTGTTAACCTGCTTATAATTTTGGCACCATTAGACAAACCCTCAAGATGCATTCCAAAAAAGTGCTCTTTTTGCCTAGTTTTTGCGTGGAAGGTTTGGGGTGAGCCATCAAGTGATGGCAGAGAATAAAGGGAGGTCTCAAAATGCAAAATCCCCATGCATTTTCCATAATACACTTATTTAGACAGCTCTTCTGCAAAAACTTCTGAACGATATTACACCAAACCTGGCAGGAGGCTAGATCTTGGTACAGAAACAGTGCTTTTTGACATTTGGCGTAAATCCATTCAGGAGTTTTTGAGAAATTGAGGTTCAAAAATATTTGGAGATCTAGACGGTTAGGTTCGAGGGACACCTGCAAGAGTCCAGTGAACCCAATTTGTATATTAGAGCATTTTGATTGGCCCGCTGAACTTTCTTTTCCCTTGGGCTAATTTACTTCCATGGGAGAAAGTGTTCTGACTGGCTGTCAGCAACATGAGAAAAATGTTGCTGGCAGGCATCACAGGACACAGGGACTTAATCCCCTGTCCTGAGGTTTTTTTTTATATAATGGAGTGAGGTAGGGGTACCCTGCCCCCCTAGGTCCTGTGAGTGGGACACAAAGTGGGATCGCAGCAGAAACAAAAAAAAGGCAGCTGCCATTTCTTTTTATATGTATGGGGGAGTGGAGTGAATAGAACCCCCCTTTCCCAGCTCACTTTGGGCCCTGGAGACTCTATCCTCCAAGCCGGGTATATTTAATTAAAGGGAGTGGGGAGCTTCTCCATTCTTGCAACGTAAGGAGTGGATACACAGTTATGGAAGCTCAAAGGCGGGTCGCTGGTTTACTGCATGACACCGCTGGTAGGATTAGCTAGCTCTTTGCCACACCTAATTGGTCCTAATTCAGACCACAACATCAGATGCCAGTAAATGAACAAGTCTTGACTGTTAAGTGGCAGAGGGGTACATATGATTATACTCTACAGTGAGACAATCAGAGGCTCTGGAGACATACAAAATAAGTGTTCATATCAACTTATGCCAGAAACTGGACCACCAGTAAAGACAAATTGAGAGAGCACTTAACTCACTGATAAGTAGAAAAGAAAAGACCAAACGTTCGAGATCATCAGTGATGTTTTGGACTATTTGAGGCGGTGCTATTGGTTAAAATGTTTCGTCTGTGTCTGCTATACTACTCATGGGAGTTGTAATATGTGTTGAAAGAAACATTTTCAATGTTTTCCATTCTATTTGCCTCTGTGCCTTGTCATAGAATTGAGGCATGTCCAATTTAGGCTCCCCTTCCCATAAATACAACAGGCCAGATACACAAAGATATACGCATTGGTAAAGTCAAGTGGTCTCCTATACAAACGTACACTCATATTCCTTCATATACGCAAAACAGTTTCAGCAGACAGCATTAGTGCAAGTTTCTCTCAGTTCGTGTGGTTTTGTGTCTGTGTGTCTCAGAGTGTGTGCATGTGAAAGAGAGATACTGTTTTGTGATGTTCAAGTGATTTGGGGAGTTAGGCTGTGTATTATGTGAGTGAGAATGGTGGTGTGGGTATGAGTGTGTATTGTGAGTGATCATTTGATTGCCTTATGGATGGGCTGTATAAACAACGTAAAATTGTAATGATGTGATGGTGTGTTTGTGGTGGGGTTTGCTTTCATGTTGACGTGGTGTGGTCTGTGTGTTAGTACATGCCTGTGTGTGATCGTCTAAATGTGAAATGGTGTGAGTTAGTGTGATTATATGTATGATAGTGTGGTGGTTTGGTTCTAATGGAATACACATGATAATTACATCACGCAATGACTAAACGTGGCTTTCCTGAAGTCCTTCCTGATCTAGTAAGCATTAGACATACACCATTTTGTGTGAAAACAAGAGTCAGCCAGAAAGCTACAGCTTTCAGGCCAGATCTGAAAACGTCTTAATCTCTGCATGCAACGTGTAGAATTGATTCACAAAACCACAGGATTTTACATGCGTAGATGTTATTTGTGTGTGCGGAGTTTCTGCAAAATAATATTTATCCAGAGTTCAAGCTATTTGAGTGTTTTATGTCAAGATGGGCAGGCATCCCAATTTAAATGGCATCACTACATTTTATGTTGAATTTCTTAGTGGAGCAACATATAAAATTTAAAGGCTAGTTTATGAAGGTTAAAGGGTTAATTTGAAAACATAATTCTTCTCCAGACTCCAGATGAGATAATTGATCTCAAAGGAGAGAAATAGCCACAAAATACAACGTGTAAAAGTAAACCGTAGCTGTCCTCTAAATATGCCTAAGAGCAAATTACCCGAGGGCTTATTATGTCTATAGCAGTCTCTGTCTCTGTCATTTTGCTAACTTGACATGCCCGTTTGCCAGTAAAATTAATGAAATCCTTAAATACTTAAAGGACGTGCTTCGTTCTCTATGGGTTTAACCTCAATGTACCAACTGGCTCTACATCTGTCTTCACTTCTGCCAGGAAAACAAAATCTCAGTCTTGCTCATATCAACAGCAGTGCATGCCTCCTAGTGAAAGCTGCCAAGTAATCAAGCATGCACAGTAGAATATTAGTAGACTGACACAAAAGGACAGCCTTCAGTGTACGACTAAGCCAAATTCAAACTTTTCATAAATAGACTAGAATCATATGTTGACTCCCTCCACTTCTGTGACAGATCAGGTCCTCCTCCCCTTCAACCAGGGCCTTCTCTAACGTGTGACCGGTGCACCAGGTCGTTAAACACCTTGTGAGGTACGTTCTTCATACAGAAAATTATTTCAAAATGAGGAGTATTTCTTGGTAATGCTCTCCTGACAAGACTACTTTTAAGCATGGTGGCACGAGAGTGAATTTACCAAAATGCCAGCTGAAGTGAAAGTGACATCATATAACTTCCCTTTGACCCAATGACATCACAGGAAGTGATATCATTTGATGTGACATTGAATCCTCCCGGGGCATGATGTCAGAGTACCTTAATCTAGAAGACATCACACCAGCTGTCAATGCTGAAATTAAGTGACTCTTAAGTGCACAGTTATATAATAACACAAGTTACTAAAAAAAAAAAATGTGCATTTTATATATGACCTACATGTTAAATGGGATTCTGACATGGTAGAAACATTACACATTTCCATTTTTTCGATGCACAAAATATTATGTGTTTTTGGGAAGAGGAAAATATAGTGCCACTAAAACACAAAGTAACACTAGGAATTCTAATTATTTTTACCTCAATCTCATGTATGAATAGATTCCCTACCCTAGCATATATCTAAACTAGCATAAAATGTATTGGAAAATTGCCAAGAAAACGAAAAAAGAGATTTAAAAACATTATTGGTTTTGTTGCCCTGTATTTTTTTATGTAGACCACGAGAACAACATTATTGAGATAAATTGTTTCTGAGCATTGTTAATGCATTTTTAATAGCACCACTTGTAGGGCATTATCATTCACTGCAGTACATGTGTGGTTTTTATTCAAACACAGTATTTTCTATATGTTCAAAATTATAAACGTTTGCAACATTTTGTTTTGAAATATGAGTTTATTTATTGAATTTTAAAATTTTATTCAGCAGAGTATACAGTGCACTGCTGCTTACTTATTTGTATTTCGCAGCCGGAGTTGCAGAAAGAAAACAGGCACATCACAGCACTTTTTACCATTTATCTTGCTCTTGGCATTGCCTGTGCCTACCTCTGAGGCCAAGGGCCACAAAAGCAGTGGCAGGGGTCATAAGACATCGGTCATAGTTGCGACTCCTGGCAAACCTTAAATGACATCCCTGCATGTTGGTCTAATTTTTAATACAAATTGATAAGTGGAAAATCAATTGTCAATCTAAAATTAGAATTTTTTTTAGGTTAGCATACAGGTGCCCTCAAAGTGGCATTTGCTTAATAATTGATATGGGTAGCTGTAAAGATATTGGGAAGATGATGCCTTCTAATGGACCTTTCTAAAGTTTCATAGTTCATGAGCTGTGCGATATATATTCTTTCTGATTCTATATGGATGGTGTAATCAATGGTATATGTTAGACCTGGCATCCTTGGCGTGGGTCTCCCTTCCATTTTTCTATGATGCCTCCAATGTTATTGATCTGTTTTTGCTGGTTTAGATGCTTTGGGCACTGTGCCACTGCTATTCAGTGCCACAGTGCAAGTGCTCCCTATTGTAAATTGATGTATGTATTAGTGGCTCCATGATTGGATGATTGGTATACTTGTCAGTCCCTAGTACAGAGCACTGAGTGTGCCCAGGGCTTGTAAATCCAATGCTGCTGGTGGGCTTGCAGCACTGGTTGTGCCACCCACAGAAGCAGCTTGTAAAGTGTGTCTCAGGCCTGCCATTGCAGAGCCTGTGTGCAGCCTAGGGCTGCCATGTCGACTTGGTGAGTACACCCACTTACCAGTCCCTAAACCTTCCCTTTACTGCATGTTGGTCACCCCTAAAGTAGGCCCTAGGGCAGGGTGCATTGTAAGTACAAGGTGGGACATGCCCTGGTGTGTGTGGCATGTCCTAATAGTGAATTACAGCCATTTTCGTTTTTCACTATTGCAAGGCTACCTGCTCCCCATAGGCCAGAATGGGCAGACTGACTAATACACCTTATAGTCAGAACTGACCCAGGGAACATGGTAGAAAAATGAATTTAGTATGCCTGAACTCAGAATGATAAAATACATCTTTTAGTGAAGTTGGTTTTAACATTCTGTGTTGGAAAATACCACTTTTAGAAAGTGGGTATTTTCTTGCCTAAACTTCCAAGCCTGCCTCTGCTAGGTTGTGCATTCCTTGTCTGGAGATTGAGTGACAGGGGCTGGGGGTGGCTACAGGAGACAGGGTGAGTCAGCACAGGGCTGAATAGAAAGATCTGCATCCAGAGTGGAGGGAGGAGTTGCACCTGGGTCTGAATAGGGCTGTGCCTGCCTTCCACAATGCTGGCTCCACCTCCTGCCAGGCGGCTGAGCACTCTGCCCCACATTCTGAAAGGAAAGAAGGAGTCAGAAAAACAAAGTGCTCCAGGACTGACCAGAACTGGTTTTGGGCTAGGCAGAGGCCTCTCTGCCTCCAGAGAACAAAGAGAAAAGGTGTATAAAAAGGGGACCCAGACCCCAAGGAAATTAGATCACTTTTGGGAAACAAGAAGAAACCTTTGCTGAGGAGCGGAACCAAGAAGAAACTGAGGAGAGACTATCCCTAAGCCTGAAGTGCTGCTTGGGAGATTGGCCTGCAGTGGTTTGCCTGACTGCCAAAGAAAGGAGAAAGGAACTTTTGCTTTGCTGTGACTTTCATCAACTTGTGAAGGATCTCCAAGGGCTTGATTTTAGAGCTTGCCTCCTGCTGAAGTCTCAGGGACAACAGACTTCACCCACCAGCTCCCCCTGTGTTCCCTTGCTGGGAAATTGGACCTTCTGACACACTTGCGTGTCTCTGGGAGCTGGAAGCGCGACTCAACACGAAGAAGCATGTAGCCGCAGCCGCTGAGTATCGCATCGCCGGAGAAGAGTGTCGACGTCGCAGCATACGCCGGCGCACCCCCGAAGAAGCGCGCTGCATCCTTCGAAGCGCCTCGCAGCACCGGAGATGAGTGTCGCCGTCGCATCAGACGCCATCGCATCCCCGGGGCAGAGCATCGACCTCGCATCAGACGCCGATGCATCGCAACACGAGGTGCGCCCCGCATCCCAGGAGAAGATCGTCGACTTCGCATCAGACGCCGTCGCATCGCCAGGGAAGCGTGTCTCAGGGCCTGTCGCGGCTCCAAAGACTCATCGCAATCGCCGCACGGCCGTCGGGCATGCACGCATCACCTCTTCGTTGTCGCAACCTCAAGAAGATGCCACTTTGTTTCTTTTGCACCAGATCTTCAACGCATCACTGTCCTTGCGTGTAAGGGACTATCGCATCACCTTCCCTGCAACACTTTCCATTGCCCTGCGTTACGCATCTTAAGGTACATTGAACTCAAAGTGTCGCATTTTCATTTTAAGAGACTCAAGCTAATTCTACCATCCTTAAAGTACAGTATTGTGGAATATTTATGTCATTTATGGTCTTGTGGTAAATCTATATAAAAGATACTTATTTTTATAATACAACCTGTGTGGTGTCCATTTGTAGTGTTGTCACTGGATTACTGTATGTGTTCACAAATGCTTTACACACTGCCTCTGAACTAAGCCTGTCTGCTCGTGCCAATCTACCAAGAGGGTGAGCAGGGGTTATTTCAGGAGTGTACCCCCTTACCCTGACTAGAAGCAAGGGTCCCTATTTGGACAAAGGTACCTACCTCTGCCAACTAGAGACCCCCAGTTCTAACATTGGTGGTCAGCGGTGAGGATTCTGGACTTGCATTTGTGACTCATGTACAGTGATTGGTGAACACTACCTAGTGAGTGCAGACCATAACGCAACCACATACTTTTGGTAGATATTCTTTTCTGGGACTTTCTATTTTTGCTAAAAACTGCCAAGTTTAATCACCATGGATACAGCAGCATCCATAGCATCTGTTGATAATGATTGGGAAGAGGAGAAACTAGAATGCTACAACTTGAAACAGCTCAAGCATTTTTGCAGAATATTCAAAGTTTCAATGACCGGTCTCTCCAAGAAGGATGAGATCCAAAAGGCGCTGAGGGCCTGGGTCGAAGCAAGGAATACCCCTGAAAATGAGGAGGGGGCTGAGAATGCAAATGAGCAGCTGGATGGGCCAGTGGGTCCAGGGGAGAGGAGAGAATCTTCCCCCGTGGGCAGCAGTGTTTCCTCCAGAGGTCTGTCCCCAGAAGAGCTGGAGGACAGAGAAAAGAGTAGGATGCATGAAATGGAGCTGACCAAGCTCAAGTTCAAGGGGCAGTTGGAATTTGAATTGCAATCTAGAAAGTTGGCCTTAGAAAAGAAAAGAATGGATCATGAGCATGAAAAAAGTTTGAGGGAGATGGAGTTTAGAGCCAAGAAGTTAGAGATTACTCCCTCTGGTGGCAGCACACCGTCAATGCCTGTTGAGGCTAGGGTGTATATTCCTAGGGATGTGGTTAAGGAGTTTTAAAAAAATGATGATATTGGGCAATGGTTCAAGGCCTATGAGGTAGCCATGACTTCCCACCGGGTCCCTGAGAAGGAATGGGGAGCGGGGTTGTGGGGTCGGTTCCTTAGTGAGGGACGGGATACCTTGTTGGACTTGCCCTCTGAAGTCCATAATTCCTACAGCCACATGAAAAATGCATTGATGACCAGGTATGGGTTGACTCCTGAACTCTATAGGCAGAGGTTCAGGAACTGTAAGAAGATTGAAAACAGTACCTGGGTTGAATATGTGACCTTTTTTTGCAGAGCCTTGGATGGTTGGGTAAAGGGTAGCAAAGCAAATGATTTTCAGGCGCTCTTTGATTTGATTGCATGGGAGCACTTGTCCAGTAATTGTTTTCCTGAGCTACGTCAGCACCTGATTGACAGTAGGCTGACTAACCCTAGGCAGCTTGCTGAGGAGGCGGACCGCTGGGTGAGCACCCGGGTCCACAAGGGTCATGTGGGAGACTCCGCCAAGGGTGGGCAGGGTCCCCAGCAGAAGAGTGGGGGGACAAGGGTAAACAGAGGGAGTTCCAGAGAGGGCCCCAAAGTAAACCCCAAGGGAACCAAGGGAAAGGTTCCCAGCCTCCCCTGATAATAAGCACGGGGCCCCGACAGGTCCACCTGTTCATAGGGGACCCCTGATGTGCTACAAGTGTGGCGCCCTAGGCCACAAGGCCAATGATCCCCATTGCCCTTTGTTTGGAAAGCCAGCACCACCTGGTGCAGTCCCCCGGCAGTTGGCTAGTGTAGCCCTGGGGAAGGAGGTGGGTGCCCAAGATGGGTGGGATCCTGTAGTATTGTCCCTTGTCTCTTTAGGAGACTCTGAGATGGTCCCTAGGACCCAACTGCCTGAGAACACTAAGAAATACAGGCAGTGGGTGACCATCAATGGCCAAAGGGTGGAGGCTCTGAGAGACACAGGAGCCAGTGTGACAGCTGTCAAGTGTCACCTGGTGTCTAAAGAGCAGGTGGTCCCTGATGCATTCTATCCAGTTGTTGCCGCTGACAACACAGAGAGCCACTGCAAGGTGGCTCAGGTTCCCTTTGAGTGGGGGGTCTCTGGTACTCTTCAAGTAGCTGTGAGGCCAGCCATGCCTGTCGACTGTTTGTTAGGGAACGATTTGGAGAGCTCCCCTTGGGCTAAGGTGGAGCGGAGTGCTCATTTGGAGATGTTGGGCTTGCCTGATTGGGCGTGTGTGACCACCCGGTCCATGGCAGCCAGAGGTGTTCAAGAGGACCTGGAGCCTGAGAGGGAGGCCCAGGTGCCTGCCGGAGAGAGAAGAGGCAGGGGGCGCGGGAAACCGGCCCCCGAAGTTCCCACGGTCCAGGAGGAGGCAGACCCTGAGGGGAATGCCCTGGAGCCTACAGGGGAACAGGTAGCTGAACTGGGGGACCTGCCTGAGCTGACCCATTGGCAGCAAGATGGAGGAACCTCCAGGGAGGAGTTCTGCGAGGAGCAGAACAAGTGCCCTTCTCTCGTGGGTCTGAGGCAACAGGCCACAGACCAGGCAGCAGGTGATCAGTCTGGATCACATTGGATCTACTGGGAGAATGGTCTCCTGTATAGCGAGCCTAAGGTTGCTGAGCCTGGGTCTGCCCATGTGCTGGTGGTACCCCAGCGCTTCAGAGCCTTCCTACTGGGTTTGGCTCATGATGTGCCTTTAGCAGGACATCTGGGGCAGTACAAGACCTTTGAAAGGCTTGTCACCCATTTCTTTTGGCCCCAGATGCGCAGGAGTGCCGCCACTCACTGCAGGACTTGTCAGACTTGCCAGGCAAGTGGAAAGAGTGGGAGGAAGCACAAGGCTCCTCTCCAGCCATTCCCTGTGGTCAGCACCCCCTTTGAACGGGTGGGTATTGACATTGTGGGGCCACTTGACCCCAAGACAGCCATGGGCAACAGGTTCATCCTGGTCTTGGTGGACCATGCCACCCGGTACCCTGAAGCCATCCCTCTGAGGACAGTGACGGCCCCCGTGGTGGGACGGGCACTGATGGGAATTTTCTCCCGTGTGGGGTTCCCTCAAGAGGTGATGTCTGACAGAGGTACTAACTTTATATCTAAGTATATGAAGTCCCTGTGGCAGGAGTGCGGTGTAACGTACAAGTTCACCACTCCTTACCACCCCCAAGGAAATGGGTTGGTTGAGAGATTCAACCGGACCCTGAAGGGCATGATTATGGGTCTGGAAGAACCCATGAGGCGTAAGTGGGACGTCCTCTTGCCATGCCTTCTTTTTGCATACCGGGAGGTGCCACAGAAGTCTCTAGGGTTCAGCCCCTTTGAGCTTCTGTATGGTCACCCAGTGAGAGGACCTCTGAGTTTGGTCAAGGAAGGCTGGGAGCAATCTCCCAGGAAACCTCCCCAGGATGTATATAGCTACATGCTGGCCTTCAGGAACCAAACTAGGCATTTCAGGCAACTTGCTGAGGCAAATATGGAAGCCAGCCAGGAGGAAATGAAGCAGTGGTACGACCAGAATGCCACTCTGGTTGAGCTTCAACCTGGTCAGAAAGTTTGGGTCATGGCCCCAGTGGACCCCTGTGCGCTCCAGGATAAGTGGACCGGACCCTTTGAGGTGGTGGAGCGCAAGAGTCCTGTTACCTACTTGGTGGACATGCGGTCTCCCAGGAACCCCTTGCGGGTCCTGCACGTCAACCACCTGAAGCCCCACTAGGAGAGGTCCCAAGTGGGCATGCTCTTAGCTACAGATGCTGGGATGGAGGTGGAGACTGAGCCTCTTCCTGACCTCCTGTCAGCCCAAGAGCAAGATGGATCAGTGGAGGGTGTGAACCTCTCTACCTCCCTGACACCTGGGCAGCAAGGTGACTGTCGCCAACTGTTGGGGCAGTTTCCTGACCTGTTCTCCCTGGTTCCTAGTGTCACTGACTGGTGTGTCCATGATGTGGACACTGGGGACAGTCTTCCTGTCAAGCACAAGGCTTACAGGGTGACTGACAGGGTGAGAGCTTGCATCAAGGAGGAGGTCTCCAAGAGGTTTGCATTGGGGGTAATTGAGTCCTCTCACAGCCCTTGGGCCAGCCCAGTGGTCTTGGTCCCAAAGGCTGCCGCGCCTGGTGCCACACCTGAACTCCGGTTCTGTGTGGACTACCGAGGACTCAATTCCGTCACCAGGACTGACGCACACCCCATCCCCAGAGATGATGAGCTCATAGATCGGTTAGGGGCTGCCCGTTACCTCAGTACGTTTGACCTAACGTCTGGGTACTGGCAGATCACCTTGACTGATGGGGCAAAGGAGAGGTCAGCATTCTCCACACCAGATGGGCACTACCAATTCTGGGTGATGCCCTTTGGGATGAAGAATGCCCCTGCCACCTTTCAGAGGTTGGTCAACCAGGTGTTGGTTGGACTGGAAGAGTTCAGTGCCGCCTACCTGGATGACATCGCAGTGTTCAGCGCCAGTTGGGAAGCACATCTGCGCCACCTCTGGGAAGTGTTGATGGCGCTGCGGAGGGCAGGCCTCACGATCAAGGCGAGTAAGTGCCAGATCGGGCAGGGTTCTGTGGTGTACTTGGGACACCAGGTTGGGAGCGGCCAGGTGGCGCCCCTACAGCCCAAGATAGATACCATGCTGGCTTGGGAGCCCCCCAAGACCCAGACAGCGGTGAGAGCCTTCCTAGGACTCACCGGGTATTACAGGAGATTTGTCAAGGGGTATGGCAGCATGGTTGCACCCTTGACAGAGCTGACTTCCAGGAAGCAGCCCAAGAGAGTGATTTGGACTGACACCTGTCAACAAGCTTTTGACACCTTGAAGACAGCCATGTGCACGTCGCCCGTGCTCCTGGCCCTCAACTTCTCCAAAGAGTTTATCGTTCAGACAGACGCTTCAGAGCATGGTGTGGGGGCTGTTTTGTCACAGATGAATGAGGAGGGCCTAGACCATCCTGTAGCCTTCCTTAGCAGGAGGTTACTTCCACGCGAACAGAGGTGGAGTGCTATTGAGCGTGAGGCATTTGCTGTGGTCTGGGCGCTGAAGAAACTGAGACCATACCTGTTTGGAGCTCACTTCCGGGTTCAGACAGACCACAGGCCCCTCAGATGGTTGATGCAGATGAGGGGTGAGAATCCAAAGCTGTTGAGGTGGTCCATTTCCCTACAGGGGATGGACTTCACGGTGGAACACCGCCCTGGTACAGAACACGCCAATGCTGATGGTCTGTCCAGATTCTTCCGCCTTGGTGAAGAGAACTCCCCAGAGGAAGGATAGTTCTCCCCACATTTCAGCTGGAGGGGACACGTGTTAGACCTGGCATCCTTGGCGTGGGTCTCCCTTCCATTTTTCTATGATGCCTCCAATGTTATTGATCTGTTTTTGCTGGTTTAGATGCTTTGGGCACTGTGCCACTGCTATTCAGTGCCACAGTTCAAGTGCTCAAGTGATGTATGTATTAGTGGCTCCATGATTGGATGATTGGTTTACTTGTCAGTCCCTAGTACAGAGCACTGAGTGTGCCCAGGGCTTGTAAATCCAATGCTGCTGGTGGGCTTGCAGCACTGGTTGTGCCACCCACAGAAGCAGCTTGTAAAGTGTGTCTCAGGCCTGCCATTGCAGAGCCTGTGTGCAGCCTAGGGCTGCCATGTCGACTTGGTGAGTACACCCACTTACCAGTCCCTAAACCTTCCCTTTACTGCATGTTGGTCACCCCTAAAGTAGGCCCTAGGGCAGGGTGCATTGTAAGTACAAGGTGGGACATGCCCTGGTGTGTGTGGCATGTCCTAATAGTGAATTACAGCCATTTTCGTTTTCACTATTGCAAGGCTACCTGCTCCCCATAGGCCAGAATGGGCAGACTGACTATTACACCTTATAGTCAGAACTGACCCAGGGAACATGGTAGAAAAACGAATTTAGTGTGCCTGAACTCAGAATGATAAAATACATCTTTTAGTGAAGTTGGTTTTAACATTCTGTGTTGGAAAATACCACTTTTAGAAAGTGGGTATTTTCTTGCCTAAACTTCCAAGCCTGCCTCTGCTAGGTTGTGTATTCCTTGTCTGGAGATTGAGTGACAGGGGCTGGGGGTGGCTACAGGAGACAGGGTGAGTCAGCACAGGGCTGAAGAGAAAGATCTGCATCCAGAGTGGAGGGAGGAGTTGCACCTGGGTCTGAATAGGGCTGTGCCTGCCTTCCACAATGCTGGCTCCACCTCCTGCCGGGCGGCTGAGCACTCTGTCCCACATTCTGAAAGGAAAGCAGGAGTCAAAAAAACAAAGTGCTCCAGGACTGACCAGAACTGGTTTTGGGCTAGGCAGAGGCCTCTCTGCCTCCAGAGAACAAAGAGAAAAGGTGTATAAAAAGGGGACCCAGACCCCTAGGAAATTAGATCACTTTTGGGAAACAAGAAGAAACCTTTGCTGAGGAGCGGAACCAAGAAGAAACTGAGGAGAGACTATCCCTAAGCCTGAAGTGCTGCTTGGGGGATTGGCCTGCAGTGGTTTGCCTGACTGCCAAAGAAAGGAGAAAGGAACTTTTGCTTTGCTGTGACTTTCATCAACTTGTGAAGGATCTCCAAGGGCTTGATTTTAGAGCTTGCCTCCTGCTGAAGTCTCAGGGACAACATTCACCCACCAGCTCCCCCTGTGTTCCCTTGCTGGGAAATTGGACCTTCTGACACACTTGTGTGTCTCTGGGAGCTGAAAGCGCGACTCAACACGAAGAAGCGTGTCGCCGCAGCTGCTGAGTATCGCATCGCCGGAGAAGAGTGTCGACGTCGCAGCAGATGCCGGCGCACCCCCGAAGAAGCGTGCCGCATCCTTCGAAGCGCCTCGCAGCACCGGAGAAGAGTGTCGCCGTCGCATCAGACGCCGTCGCATCCCCGGGGCAGAGCATCGACCTCGCATCAGACGCCGATGCATCGCAAAACGAGGCGCGCCCCGCATCCCAGGAGAAGATCGTCGACTTCGCATCAGACGCCATCGCATCGCCAGGGAAGCGTGTCGCAGGGCCTGTCGCGGCTCCAAAGACTCATCGCAATCGCCGCACGGCCGTCGGGCGTGCACGCATCACCTCTTCGTTGTCGCAACCTCAAGAAGACGCCACTTTGTTTCTTTTGCACCAGATCTTCAACGCATCACTGTCCTTGCGTGTAAGGGACTATCGCATCACCTTCCCTGCAACACTTTCCGTTGCCCTGCGTTACGCATCTTAAGGTACATTGAACTCAAAGTGTCGCATTTTCATTTTAAGAGACTCAAGCTAATTCTACCATCCTTAAAGTACAGTATTGTGGATTATTTATGTCATTTATGGTCTTGTGGTAAATCTATATAAAAGATACTTATTTTTATAATACAACCTGTGTGGTGTCCATTTGTAGTGTTGTCACTGGATTACTGTATGTGTTCACAAATGCTTTACACACTGCCTCTGAACTAAGCCTGTCTGCTCGTGCCAAGCTACCAAGAGGGTGAGCAAGGGTTATTTCAGGAGTGTACCCCCTTACCCTGACTAGAAGCAAGGGTCCCTATTTGGACAAAGGTACCTACCTCTGCCAACTAGAGACCCCCAGTTCTAACAGTGTAGATATCCTTTATTATCATTTCAGTGTAAAGAATAAAGAGCTCTTTGATAATGACCTTAGTGCGATACGTCAGACTCTGCAGAAGACGAGGTATTTGCGGATTACATCTGCTTTACTTTATGAAT
The DNA here is from genome assembly GCA_963921515.1 of Calotriton arnoldi. NCBI lineage: Eukaryota > Metazoa > Chordata > Amphibia > Caudata > Salamandridae > Calotriton > Calotriton arnoldi. Next base: position 575,595 of record CAWUFW010003039.1, read on the forward strand.
AGTTTTTTTATATTTGTTATGATTTGTGTCTAAACCCCAGGGACAGTAGATCCACTATCACCATCTACTGTGTGACCATGTAGAGTCACCACTAGTATTTGGAAACGTGTACCTAAATCCGAAAGTCATCAAGAAAAAGGAAACGATTGAAGCTCTCCTCCCTAAACTATGCGACTTAAAGTGATCTGTCAAGGAGTGATCTTGTTAATTGGGGATTTCAATGTGAATCTTCTACACAGGAGTAATGGCTCAGTGTGGCAATAAGATGACGATTCCTTCTGGAAAATTCTGCCAATTAAAACACAGCCTCAGAAAAAGGACCAAAAGGCAAGACTTCAGGCTAATGAGCTAAATAATATAGCCTGCACCTCCTTAATGGCTGGATATCAAGTGACCGGTCTGCAGCTTATACTGACACTTCTCATCAAATGCTGGCAACTCTGGATTACTTGTGGGTATCAATTGCCCATCTTCATCTCATTGGAGAATGAATAGTTATCCCAAATTCAGACAGTGACCATGCCATGGGCATCAGCATGGTGCATTTGAAGACTCATCCCCAGGAACAGCACAAATTATTGGGCACACAAGGAGGTCTGGATCAAATTAGGAAGTGAGGTGGCAGTCCTTGTGTCATGACTTTTGTAGCAATTTAATGAAAGAAATAAGACTATGCATGTGAGCAATAAAAACATTTGGTTATTGTTAGAACTAGGGTCTCTGGTTGGCAGAGGTATGCACCCTGTCCAAGCAGGAACTACCATTCTAGTCAGGGTAAGCTAGATACACACTAAAAGATAACCTATTGTTAGATTTGGGGGTTCGACATGGCAGCCCTAGGCTGCACACAGGCTCTGCAATGGCAGGCCTGAGACACACTTTACAAGCTGCTTCTGTGGGTGGCACAACCCGTGCTGCAAGCCCACCAGCAGCATTGGATTTACAAGCCCTGGGCACACTCAGTGCACGGTACTAGGGACTGACAAGTAAACCAATCATCCAATCATGGAGTCACTAAAACATACATCAATTAACGATAGGGAGCACTTGCACTTTGGCACTGATTAGCAGCGGCAAAGTGCCCATGAGCATCTAGTCCAGCAAAAACATATCGGCAACAGTGGAGGCATTACCAAAAAATGGAAGGGAGACCCACGCCAAGGATGCCAGGTCTAACACGTGTCCCCTCCAGCTGAAATGTGGGGAGAACTATCCTACCCCTAGGGAGTTCTCATCGCTAAGGCGGAAAAATCTGGACAGTCCATCAGCATTGGCGTGTTCTGCACCGTAAAGTCCATCCCCTGTAGGGAAATGGACCACCTCAACAGCTTTGGATTCTCACCCCTCATCTGCATCAACCATCTGAGGGGCCTGTGGTCTGTCTGAACCCGGAAGTGAGTCCCAAACAGGTATGGTCTCAGCTTCTTCAGAGCCCAGACCACAGCAAATGCCTCCCGCTCAATAGCACTCCATCTCTGTTCCCGGGGAAGTAACCTCCTACTGATGAAGGCTACAGGTTGGTCTAGGCTCTCCTCATTGATCTGTGATAGAACAGCCCCTACACCATGCTCTGAAGCGTCGGTGTGAACAATGAACTCATTGGAGAAGTTGGGTGCCTGGAGCACAGGCGCCGTGCACATGGCAGTCTTCAAGGTGTCAAAAGCTTTTGACAGGCGTCAGTCCAAATCACTTTCCTGGGCTGCTTCTTGGAAGTCAGCTCTGTCAAGGGGGCAACAATGCTGCCATACCCCTTGACGAATCTCCGGTAATACCCGGTGAGTCCTAGGAAGGCTCTCACCTCTGTCTGGGTCTTGGGGGCTCCCAAGCCAGAATGGTATCAATTTTCGGTTGGAGGGCGCCACCTGGCCGCTCCCAACCTGGTGTCCCAAGTACACCACAGAACCCTGCCCAATCTGGCACTTACTCGCCTTGATTGTGAGGCCTGCCCTCCGCAGAGCCATCAACACTTCCCAGAGGTGACGCAGATGTTCTTCCCAACTGGCACTGAACACTGCGATGTCATCCAGGTAGGCGGCACTGAAATCCTCCAGTCTCTTCGGAGGCGTGGGTTCGAATCCCACCGCTGCCACCAATGTTAGATTTGGGGGTCTCTAGTTGGCAGAGGTAGGTACCTTTGTCCAAATAGGGACCCTTGAGTCTAGTCAGGGAAAGTAGGTACACTCCCGAAATAACCCCTGCTCACCCTCTTGGTAGCTTGGCATGAGCAGACAGGCTTAGTTCAGAGGCAGTGTGTAAAGCATTTGTGAACACATACAGTAATCAAGTGACAACACTACAAATGGACACCACACAGGTTATATATTTATAAAAATAGGTATACTTTATATAGATTTATCACAAGACCATAAACGAAAAAATAATCCACAATACTGTCAAGAGTGCTTAGTTCTGATCAAAAAGGCTTAATTCAAGGTTCTGTGCGAGTCGGTAGCCTCCTCCGGCTATGGCGATGTCGAGAACAAACAGAGTCTAACAAATCCAGCTGACCGCGTCGAGACGGGCCAACACAGCGTAGACAGACTCGGTCACAGTACCTTTTACTTGAAGCGGCAGGCACGGGCGTGCGAGCTGGATGGCTGTTTGTCGCGGTCGCGATGCAAAAATGGAAGCGTTGCAGGACGCGTTGTCCCTCGATGCGGTGCAGGCAGCGGCTCGTTGACGTCGTCGAGACGGAGTCGGTGAGACCAGGGCCGTGCGTTGCAGGGCGAGACGGTGCTTCGATGCGGTGCTGGCAGGTTGCGGTGCGGCGACGGAGCCGGATTCAGGAGCTGGCGTCGATCAGTCCGGACAGCGGTGCGAGTCGGGCGGTGCGTCGCAAAGCGTGCGAGCGGTGCCCAACTCCGGTGCGGTCACAGGACTCGAACTCAGCAGCAGTGACCGTGTCGGTCGGTCCAGTTCGATTCGGCGTAGCGAAGCGTTGCAGGACGCGTTGTCCCTCGATGCGGTGCAGGCAGCGGCTCGTTGACGGAGTCGGTGAGACCAGGGCCGTGCGTTGCAGGGCGAGACGGTGCTCCGATGCGGTGCTTACAGGACACCGAGTCGGTCGTGAGAGTCGGTCACAGCTCCCTACCTCTGTAGCCACTGAAACAGAGTTTCCAGCAGCAATTCACAAAGGGGGTAAAGTCCAATGGTCCTGGGACTTCGGTCAGGGGGCAAGCTCTCTTCCAAGCCCTTGGAGATCCTTCACAAGTTGATGAAAGTCACAACAAAGCAAAAGTTCCTTTCTCCTTTCTTTGGCAGTCAGGCAAACCACTGCAGGCCAATCCCCCAAGCAGCACTTCAGGCTTAGGGATAGTCTCTCCTCAGTTTCTTCTTGGTTCCGCTCCTCAGCAAAGGTTTCTTCTTGTTCCCAAAAGTGATCTAATTTTCCGGGGGTCTGGGTGCCCCTCTTATACCCTGATTCTCTTTGTTCTCTGGAGGCAGAGAGGCCTCTGCCTAGTCCAAAACCAGTTCTGGTCAGTCCTGGAGCACTTTGTTTTTCTGACTCCTTCTTTCCTTTCAGAATGTGGGGCAGAGTGCTCAGCCACCCGGCAGGAGGTGGAGCCAGCATTGTGGAAGGCAGGCACAGCCCTATTCAGACCCAGGTGCAACTCCTCCCTCCACTCTGGATGCAGATCTTTCTATTCAGCGCTGTGCTGACTCACCCTGTCTCCTGTAGCCAGCCCTAGCCCCTGTCACTCAATCTCCAGACAAGGAATACACAACCTAGCAGAGGCAGGCTTGGATAGTTAGGCAAGAAAATACCCACTTTCTAAAAGTGGTATTTTCAAACACAGAATGTTAAAACCAACTTCACTAAAAGATGTATTTTATCATCCTGAGTTCAGGCATACTAAATTCGTTTTTCTACCATGTTCCCTGGGTCAGTTCTGATTATAAGGTGTAATAGTCAGTCTGCCCATTCTGGCCTATGGGGAGCAGGTAGCCTTGCAATAGTGAAAAACGAAAATGGCTGTAATTCACTATTAGGACATGCCACACACACCAGGGCATGTCCTACCTTATACTTACAATACACCCTGCCCTAGGGCCTACTTTAAGGGTGACCAACATGCAGTAAAGGGAAGGTTTAGGGAATGGTAAGTGGGTGCACTCACCAAGTCAACATGGCAGCCCTAGGCTGCACACAGGCTCTGCAATGGCAGGCCTGAGACACACTTTACAAGCTGCTTCTGTGGGTGGCACAACCCGTGCTGCAAGCCCACCAGCAGCATTGGATTTACAAGCCCTGGGCACACTCAGTGCACGGTACTAGGGACTGACAAGTAAACCAATCATCCAATCATGGAGTCACTAATACATACATCAATTAACGATAGGGAGCACTTGCACTTTGGCACTGATTAGCAGCTGCAAAGTGCCCATGAGCATCTAGTCCAGCAAAAACATATCGGCAACAGTGGAGGCATTACGAAAAAATGGAAGGGAGACCCACGCCAAGGATGCCAGGTCTAACACCTATGCTCACCATCTAGTAGATTGACACAAAGCAGTCACTCCACACAAGGTTAGAAAGGTTAGCAATAATTCTATGAGTTAATCAAGACCAAAATGACAAAAACCCATTAAGTAGAACAGGTGTTATGAATTTTTAAAAAAATAAATCAAAAAGTAGGTCTTAGGGGTTACTTGAGGTCGTACTTGACCGGGGTGAATCCAATATTCAGCTTTACCACTATGGAGGGCAGGTTGGCTACACGACTCATGCAGGTCCTGCTGAAAAAACTACTCTGGATGGAGCACGCTTCATTGTCGAAGACTCGATGCATTGGTTCTGATCCGAACAGACAATGAAGATTGATGAACCCCTTTATGATGCAGGTACTGCGTCATCATCAAGCTGCGCTGTCCATCGTCATCGAGCCACATAGTCTGTTGAAACACAGTTGTCAATCAGCTCCTGCATCGGCGTTTAAGAGCAATGCGTTGGTTACTATCAGCGCAAAGTCATCACTGCGTTGATTTTTATGGTTCCGGATAGCAGAAGTCACTTTTCAAGGGCCCAGAACTGGAATGGCACCACTTGGCAGTGCAGGACATACAGATGCCAGAGTCCATTTGCTGTAGCAGGGTTGAAGGAAGTATTTAATTGACCTGAGACTTCAGAACAGGGGGCAAGCCAGCAAGCCCCTGCAGTCACTTTGGGTTCAAGTGAGATAGGTCCAGCAGGCAGCAGGGCAACACAGCAAAGCATAAAAGCAGTTCTTCCAAAGCAGCAGTCAAGCAGAGTGGCAATCCCTGTAGCACATCAGTCTTTACTCCTGACAGAGTTTTTCACAAGTCCAGTAGTGTACTGTCTTGGTAGGGTCAGAGGCCTGGTACTTATACTCAGTTGTGCCTTTAAAGTGGCGGTGACTTCAAAGCAGCCCCTTGAAGAGCACAGGTCCCCCTTTCTTTCCAGCCCTGTCTCCAGACTATCAGAAGGGGGTAATCAGCCCTTTGTGTGGGAAACAGGACACCGCCTATTCAGGTGTAAGTGTCAGCTCCCCTCTCTTCCTGCCCAGGAAGAGCTATCAGAAACCAGATGAATGCAGATGAGTTCTCTGTCACACCCACCCTTCCCGTGGTTGTGGCTGTCTAGAGGGAGTGCACAAAGTGTAGCTGTCACCCAGCCCAGATGTGTATTAGAGACAGGCTGCAAGCACACAGTGCGAAGTTAAGAGCAAAGAAATGCCCACTTTCTAGAACCGGCATTTCTAAAATAGTAATGCTAAATTCAACTTTACCAATAAAAAGTATTTCTCATTACTTTTGCAAATATATGAAACAGGATGTAGCTACTCCTTTCAAATGAGAAATTACAGCATAAAACTGTTTTAAGGAATTCCAGATGCTAGCCTATGATAGGAGTAATGTATCAATGGGGCAACCCGAACAGACCACTGGACTCGGGTAAATAGTGGTACAATAAGATAATGTCACAGTGGAACACATTCAAGACATGTACAACAAGGCAAAGAATGAATCTAAAGTATTTAATCAAAGTCAAGCACCACCATAAAGTCTTTCCACCAATGGATGTGATTTTATTTCATCACCACATTGAAATGAATCAAGATATGTGGTTTTATTTCAACACCACATTGAAATGAATCAAGGTATAAAGAACAAGACAATTCATACTTAGATATTTCGAAAAACAGGTACACACAGGGTAAAGTGATAGGTGCATGGGGGGGATTGTGAGAAAGGACAGTAGTGCGCATATATACATCAACAAGTCAAAAAACAAACTATCCAGACAGATTCCTGCCAGATACATTGAATGTCAAATCATAACATAATTACAGATAAACATTCTCTCAGTGGGCTCTCAGACTTCTTCCATGATGTTCGTGGTGAGCGAAATTAAAGAAAGGCCCAGGTTGATCAGTAACCTGTGGCTGACGGCTGCTGGCAGCTCACCACGAACATCATGGAAGAAGTCTGAGAGCCCACTGAGCCCAGCTTTTTATCTCGCAGCAAGAAGAGATCTCGCTGTTTTTACTGGTGCCCACTTCCCTACTTTTACCTCGGTCTTGATGAAGACCCCGCCCCGAATGCACAAAGCTAGCGGTCCCGTTTAGGGGTCAAAACGTCGACACTTCCTTACTTCATTGTCAAACATATATAACAGAGAATGTTTATCTGTAATTATGTTATGATTTGACATTCAATGTACATGTCTTGAATGTGTTCCACTGTGACATTATCTTATTATGATAGGAGTAGGCCGTACAGTAGTGAAAAACAAATTTAGGTGTCACGTCCAGGACATGTGAAACGTAAAAGTACATGTCCCATGTTTTACATACAAAGCATGCTGTCCTTAGGGCTACCTAGGGCCTACTTTAGGGGTGACATGTGTAATAAAAGGGGAGCTTAAGGCTTGGCATGTGGTTTTAAATGCCAAGTTGAAGTGGCAGTAAACTGCACACACAGGCCTTCCAGTGGGAGGTTGAGACAGGTTTGAAAGGCTACTTGTGTGGGTTGCACAATCAGTGTTGCAGGCCCACTAGTAGCATTTAGGTTACAGGTCCAAGTTATATGTTATATCACTTTACAAGGGACTTACAAGTAAACTAAATATGTCAAGTGGGTATGCGCGTATAGGGGAGAAGCACATACACTTTAGCACTGATCAGCAGTGGTAAAGTGCACAGAGTGCTAAGGCCAGAAAAAAGATACATCAAAAAGAGGAGGAAAGCAGGCAAAATGTTTGGGGGAAGATCACACTAAGGATGAAAGGTCTAACACATGTCCCCCACAGCTGAAAGTGGGGTGATCTACCCAACCTCTGGGGAGTTTTCATCACAGTGGTGGAAGAACCTGGATAGACCATCAGCACTGGTGTGATCTACCCCTGGTCTGTGTTCCACCCTGAAGTCCATACCCTGTAGGGAAATGGACCACCTCAACAATTTTGGATTCTCACCACTCATTTGCATGAGCCACCTGAGAGGCTTGTGGTCAGTATGAATCAGGAAGTGAGTACCAAACATGCATGAACTCAACGTCTTCAGTGCCCAGACCACAGCAAAAGCTTCTCTTTCTATAGCACTCCACCTTTGTTCCATGGGAAGTAACATTCTGGAGATGAAGGCTACAGGTTGGTCTAGGCCCTCTTCCTTTAGCTGTGAAAACACTGACCCTATGCCATGTTCTGAGGCATCTGTCTGAACGATAAGATAAGATAATCTTTTATTGCACAATTAATTAAAACCATTGCAATCAAGCCAAGTTAAAATCAGTGTAAAGTGCATACATTTCCAATGTTATAAAAAAATGTGTGACAGTTTTTCCTCCAGTAGTTCTAGAGATTAAGAAATTTAGACACCACTTAGGCATCTATAAAAACATGGGGATTAAACAATTGGCACGGCAGTATGGATTATAGCTCTGTATGATTATCAGAATCCAAGACAACTTTCACAGCAGACAGGTAATTCATGAAGCGTGATGCCAGCTGCACTGTATCGCCTTTCATGCACTCTACCAGGGCTGCTTGACAAGTCCGTATATTTAAAGTATGCCAGATGGGGCGAAGCCAGTATATTCTCAAGGTGCGCATTTTATCACAAATACACAATATGTGACTTAGAGATTCCCCTTCTCCCCCACATGCATGGCACTGAGTGACTGCAGTCTCTTTATACCCTCTTCCATACTTGTAAGCCAATAGTGGAATCAAGCCAAACCGTACTCTCATTAGTTGGCGCTTCTTTATTGGTTTTAAGGGAAAGGACAGGTAATGTGGCAAGGCCCGACTATTGTAAAGTTTTAATGCCCAACTTCCATGACTTAGGTTTTTCAGAGTTTGTGCGTCACTGTCGGCTGACATTATCTTAGCTTGTTTTGTTAAGAATCTTGCAGCTGCAGATGTGGGTATGGAGGAAGAGCATATTTCCTTAGCTTCCAGTACTTCAACGCAGTGTATTAAATCACTCCAAGTTGACCCTCGGCTGTTTATCATTGACCAGATATATTTCTTTAGCATGTTGTCCCGAGCTTGTTTGGCTTTTAAGCAGTAGGCTATGAACCTGGCTTTTAGGATCCACTTTTATGATGACAAGCTGAATTCCTTACGAATTTGCACGTGGGAGATAGAAGTCGGTAGAAAAAATACTCTACGGAAACAAGCTGACTGAGCTCTGTCCAACCGTGTTGTCATTTTATCTTTGAAGGCTATTGCACCATGGGCTACTGACGGTAGAAATTTTGCCCCCATTACTCGGATTCAAGGAGTGAAATCTTGTGAGCTTATGGCTTTCCTTGATCTACAAAAAGCCCCCTCTAACGATTGTGCCGTTCCTTGCCTTGCAGTAATGTGAGTGGACTGCCGTCCTTTGTGATTGATCCATACTCCTAAATACTTGTATGCAGTGACTATCTCAATAGGTTTACCTTCAACGTGCCATGAGCCTTTTCTCTTTATTTGTCTGGAAATTATCATTGCCTTTGTTTTTACCGTGTTAATTTTTAGATTGTTTACTCTGCAGTATAAGGACAATGCAGTTAATAGCCGCTGTAGTCCGATCTGAGTTTGGTCGAGCAATATTGTATCATCTGCGTATTGGACGATAAACTCCTGGGGGAAGTCAGGGACCCTGAGCACAGGTGCTGTAAGCATGGCCTTCTTCAGGGAGTCAAATGCTTTTTGGAATGCCTCCGTCCACATCACATTTCTGGGCTGCTGCTTAGAAGTCAGCTCTTTCAAGGGGGCAACAATGGTGCCATATCCCTTGACAAACCTCCTGTAGCACCCAGTGAGGCCTATGAATGCTCTGACCTCAGTCTGGATTTTGGTGGGCTCCCAGGCCATGATGGTCTCTATCTTGGTCTGGAGGGGCTGCACCTTACCCCTGCCCACCAGGTGTCCCAAGTACACCACAGAGTCCTGCCCTATCTGGCACTTACTGGCATTTATAGTCAGGGCTGCCTGTTGCGGAGCCTGAAGCACTTTTTGAAGGTGAAAGAGGTGGTCCTTCAAGCTGCTGCTGTAGACAGCTATGTCATCCACATAGGCAGCTGAGAAGGCCTACATACCAGTGAGGACCTGGTTCACCAACCTGAATATGACTCTTTACTACGTGAGTCATTACATTGCGTGCCTTTACACTTGCGGTCGTTACAATGACTGCGTAGTTACAACGCAGTACCATTACAACGACTTGCTCTAGATGGCGCGCTGGACTTAGGAATAGTATGATTTACTATTCCAACTCCAGTGTGTGCAACAGTAAGGAAGGTGTTGGAATAGTAAATCATACTATTCCTTAGTCTAGAGTGCCATCTAGAGCAAGTCGTTGTAACAACTTGCGTCGTAATGGCACTGCGTTGTAACAACGCGGTCGTTGTAACTACCGCGTTGTGAAGGTATCGCGGTGTAATGTCTGCGTTGTAAAGGTTGTTTCCCACCAACCTCTAAAAGGTGGCAGGGGCATTCTTGAGTCCAAAGGGCATCACACTAAACTGATAGTGGCCCTCTGGAGTGGAGACAGCTGACCTCTCCTTTGCTCCTTCTATTATGGTGATCTGTCAGTACTCTGATGTAAGATCAAAAATACTGAAGTATTGGGCAACCACTATCCGGTCAATGAGCACATCAGCCTGGGTCATGAGATGAGCATCTGTTTTTGTAACTGAGTTGAACCCTCTATAGTCCACACAGAACCTCAGTTCATGTGTGGTGCCCGGTGGGCAGCTTTTGGTACCAGAACCACAGGCCTGGACCAGGTACTACTGGAGGGTTCTGTCACCCCAATTCCAGAATTTTAGAGACTTCACTCCTAATACTGGCCCTCACCTTATCCAACAACTTGTAAGATTTATTCTTCACAGGGAGGTTGTTCCCTCTGTTCACATCATGTGTATGCAGGTGGGTAGACCCAGGAATAAGGGAGAAAAGAGATGAGTACTGTCTCAAAACCTGGTGGCAGTCTCTTTGCTGTTCAGGAGTTAGACTGGGAAAAAAAGGATTACTCCCTCCACAGACCCATCTTTCTCCTTGGAGTCTAAGAGGTCGGGAGAGGTTAACTCTCCTCCTCCTCTTCTCCATCTGTCACCACCAGCATAGTGAGCTCAGCAGTAGCAGAGATTTCAATCCAATGGAAGGAGAGGCTTGTAATCAGATCATCACTTTGGAAAGATGTCAGGGCTTTAAAAAAGTTGCTCAGAAGTTGTACAGCACCAAACCGGGCATATAATTAAAAGAAGAAAATAGAGCAACAAGAAAGATAGATAGAAAAGCATTATAGGACCAAAAGAAATCAGAAGATAGCCAATTGACCATACTACTGGAAGTGGTAAAGTTCAAAGAGCTCCGGAAATTCTGGCTCACAGTAAACAAGTTGGCAACAAGGAAATTTCATTTACACTCACAAACATAACTCCAGAAAATTGGAAAAGGCACATCAAACAACTATATGTGAACAATGCAGTGAGGAAACCAGAAGGAATGGCAATAGATGGCTTGTCTGCCTCCAATCACCCCAATAAAGATAAAGGAAATTATCACGCATCAGCGGGTGGAGAGAGTTTTAAAGTCACATGCACTTCTGGAGCCCCAGGGCCCAACGGCATCCCAGTAGCATTGTTTAAGCATGCCAAGGCAAACTGGGCGACACTGCTGCTTCTTCTTTCTAAGAACTGTCTGGCTTCAAACTTCATCTCCAACAGCTGGAGGGGCTCTCTGTAAGTTCCGATACATACAAAGGGCTCCTTTAACTCCCTGGAGAACTTTCAACTAATTGCACTCCTTGTCATTGAAGGAAAGTGTTTTGCTAACATATTAAACCAAGAGTTGGAAAAGTGGTTCCTTGAGAGGTGACAGATCCTGAGATATCAAACAAGGTTCAGGAGAGGAAGCAGCATTGAAGACAAATTGCTTGCTCCACAAGGGCTTAGCTGCCCTTCTGGAGCAAGCAATGTTGAGCAAGTGACAATCCCTATACGCCACTTTCATCTATTTTGCATCTACCTTCAACAGCGTGGACAGAGGTAGACTTTGGGCTAAACTGCCCAATTGTGGTATACCGGCTCCACTGCTATCAGCAATCGTAAGCCTTTACACAGATACCTGGGTCAAAATGAAAGTCTCCCCAAATGAGTCACGTTGTAAAGAATATGTTCTAATAAAGGTCTAAAACAGAGTTGTGTTTTAGCCCTTCTATTTTTCAATTTATATTTATCAGATTTAAATCAAGTCTTGCAAAAGCAAGTGCATTTCCCCCGAAGGCTGAGGGGACGTGATCCACGCATTGCGGTATGCTGATGACACCATATTATCAGACCAAAAGCGAATAGGGTTCCAAAATCATTAGATGTGCTTACCTCCTTCTGTAACACCAACAGCATCAAAATTAACAGCTCTAAATACAAGGTTATAATTTTTGGCCAGAAAGTGAACAAAAGAGGTGATTGGTTTTTGAAAAACCAATTCTGGGAAGGGTAACCTCAAATAAATATCTAGGTCAACAAAAGGGGGTGCAAAGAGATGCATCTGAAAGTCCTGAAGAACTCTGTCACGGCATTAAATACTGTATTCCAAAACCTGCTTAACAACATGATGGGCCCGGATACAACAATACTTTGTAAAATTATAGGGAGCAAACTAATGCCGACTCTGGCCTATAGAATGATTGCATTCAGGAACCAGTTTAGTAGCTGGCTGGAGAGAGAGAGTAGTGCAGTTTCTACCACCCCCTATAACATCTGCCAGTCTCCACGGCATTAACACAAATTCACCTGGAATTTAATTTAATAAGGCAAGAGCCGATACTGTGTTGGGCAAAATTAAAGGAAGTGGGTCCAAACTCCCCGGAATCCCTTTTGTGGCAGATAATTTAAACAAGTCACCTAAGTGGAACAAATATCCTAATTTGTCGCTCCATTCTCTGGAAGCAAAACACCTATGGGAAGCTAAACTTACAAGTAAATGCTTGGCAAAGATGCTAGAGAAGCAAGTCAAACTCGCACCCACAGCAATAGACCAAAAAAGACTAAGCAAGAAAGCAAATGCATATTTTCTGTCTAAACTCTATGATCCACCGAACTGGCCAACATATTTAAATCAACCTCTATCATCGGAATCAAAAAGACAATAAAAAAAAAATCTCAGGGGGCATTGGTATGGGAGATTGTGCAGTGATACCGACCAGCCGTGTAAGCTCTGCCAGGCAGCTCCTAAAACTTTGCATCATTTTACTTGGATTTGTAAAAAAAAAGTGATGCCACTCAGGAAATATTGTCTGCGACAATTTTTTTGTGTTTTGAATAAAAGATCCTGCAATGAGGTAGTTTCAAGTTGTCGAAAGGGGACCTCTTGCTGATTGACTGCACGTTTTCTAAAATTAATTAAATCAAAGAATTGAATCAAGAAGACGAACCCATTTTTAGCTAAACGCAGCCACGAGATCAATGGAATCGAGATTTTGAATTATTTTAATAATGCTTTAAATTATAGGTGCAATTTGAGAGCATATTTTAAAGAGTCGCCAATGTTTAACTACACCCAACCACTTTTTTCTTCCATCCCAATCAAATATGTGCAATATGTGTTTTTTTTAATGTCGTTTGATGAAAGAGAGTTTGTAATGATTTTAATTAGTAATACAATAAATCTATCTATCTATCTATCTATCTGTCTGTCTGTCTGTCTGTCTGTCTGTCTGTCTGTCTATCTAATGAGAAATGAAGTACTGCATATTTATGCGGGTTGAGGATGGGGAATGGCAAGATACAAGATTAACTATACCTAATCTTGCAGACACAAATTACCATGTCATTTTCACCATCAAACACTATTTTAACAATATCGAGTAACTGGATGTTTTCACTCAAATGTAAAGGTCACCAACATAGCATAGTTATTTTCAGAATGAATACTGTGCAAATCAAGGGAAATATTAAGAACTTAAACATTCCAGACTTACAAAAAGTCACTCTGTTCTTGTCTCCTTTCCAGCCAATTGACCTAACTAATAATGATAATTAAGGTACCATCATACAAAATACTCACAACTCCCTTTACATTTCTTCCATTTATTCTAAAAAAACTGAAATTCTCACCTCTACAAGAAGTCTTCATCCTGTCACTGAATTCTGATGAGATTGCTGCTACATTAACTCCTCCAATTTGCAGATCACGAGGCCAGTCTCCAATCTCCTGCTTCTGGACCAACTCTTCAACAAAACTGATGCTTTCAAATTCCATCTCATGTACTAAGCAAATAAGTTCCTGTTTACCTAGAAAGCAGGTTTCATATGGAGGTATAGTCTGAGACTCGCCCCCATTCCTGCTAGATTATGCTTGGTACATACTAGGCAATGTGGGGCGTATGTGTTACTGCTACAGGATCAGTCAGTAATTTTTGAAACTCTGGACTATGAAGTCCTACTCAGAACCCTCTCTATAGATTGGAGCAGTAGGGGGACAGGCCTGTCTTGGTTTTCACCCTTTCTTGGTCACTCAGTACAATTTGAAAGATCAGGACTTTCAGACCTTCTTCTCAGTTCATCACTTGTGTCATCTATCCAGGATCCATCTCATGGTTTTCTCCTCTTATATGGAACTGATGGCTCTACATGATGCACATGCCAGTTATGCTAGTTCTTACCGGCAATGTACTACTATGCATTTGAAAACGTGGTATTCTTGGTGGTCTCGACATGTAACACATATGTGGTCTAGAATTGTTTTTTGAGGATGAAAGGCCCATTTCTTTAGCAAAGTACATCAAATCAAACAGAAATTCCCCACCTCTGTTGTTGCTCCACTGTAATGTGCAATACAGCCTTTTGGCACATGTCTGAAATGTATCACATCAGATAGATTACTAGGATAAACAAAGAAGTGAGTCCGAAATGTGCTTGCTAGATAAATAATAAGTGGTGAATGAGAGATAATGGACACTGCACAAACAAGTAGGAATAAACAAACTAAACAAATTAAAAAATATTGATATCTACACATTTGTACTCTCTACACATTGTTCTGTATAAATTACACCTGGTACAAAACTGTCATTTAATCTCTAATCCTGTTACACATTGATGGTAGAAATATCCTTCTAGTCCTTCAATAATCAATTCTCTCTAAAGAAACATTGTCATAGCCACCACATATGCCAGTGTTGGGGAAGAGCCAAAATAGTTTTATTCATAGAAGCCATTTTTTAAATAATGTCTTTTATTTTGGTTTCCTGCAGATTAATACGTTAATAAAAAAACTATTAACGTTTAACAGGGGTTTCTGCATGAATGTTAGGAATTTACAACCATTGACATAACTGTTTCTGCTTAGCATAGATTTGAATGACTCAAAGAGTATGGTATCTTATCACTTTATGTTTCTTAACTTTGGGAAGGGTAGGATCTCGGGACAGAAAAATTCTGTCACACATAGCCACTAGGAAAACGTTATCAAATGTCTTGCAATTACCTATCATTGAATATTAAATAAGTTGCCAAAAAATAAGCTCTCCAATTTGGGAGGGAGAACCATCCTTCCTGAGTTGGTAAAATCAGTTTCTTAAAATTATTCTAGGATTGCGTTTATTCAAAATAAAGGCACAAATGAGTGCATTGAGTCTTTGAAAAAAATAATTATATAGTACACATGGGATCGATGTAAAAAAATTATCTTCACACAAAGGATCCTGATGGGATCATAGAAACCAGGGCGTACCGATCCCTATTAGTCAGAAAAATCACAAATAGTACTCCCGGTTGTATATTCAGAGCAATCAATTTTTCTGTTTTTGCCCAACTATGGTCCCAATCAGGGATTCCAGGGTATTCGTCAGGACCTCAAAGTTATAAAGTCATTCTGCATCAACTGTGCTAGTGAAAAGAAATGTAAATATAATGACCACCACGAGATCAAGGTGACCAGGGTTGCAATGACACGTATTGTTCTGTGGGCACCGTCTTTCTAATGATTAGGAAGTGGAGTCCACTCTCGAATCACTGGGTACGTCTTGTGGTGCCCAACTTTAACGTCGGTGCCGAAGCCCTACAGACGTCTCGGCAAGAGTCCTTCCTAATCATTAGAAAGATGGTACCCACAGAACAATACCGGTCATAGTTGAGCAGAAACATGTTAGCCCCTGAAAGGGATATGATTTATTAATCCCTAGTCCTCTTTTTAAACTCTATCCCATAGGCCACTTAATAACGTCTACGTGGACCCCTGGAGATAGTTCTATCCATCACCATAACACTTTTTCTGCACTCTGCCCCTTACTACCCTTTTCCATCGCTCATCTTTGCAAAACACCTCAGCTCCTCCCCTTAGGGGAGCTGTAGTCCACACCATGGACTTTGCAGTCCAGGTGTGAGGAGGGAAACCAATGATGAAGCATGTCACCCTCAGGTGAGTGAGGGTTCTTGTCTTAAAAAGATTCCTTTCCCGGCAGCTCTGTCACACACAATTACTAGTGAGCATACAGGACCAAATTTTGATACAGGTGATAAAAATTGGTCGCTCTGAATATACAACCGGGCGTACAATTTGTGACATTTCACTCATACAAAACAAAAGAAATTCAGCCGTTATAGTTAGCTGAGCTAACTATAACTCGCGCCCCCACAATGCACTGCTGATGACATCACATATTGCATCACTAATGACAAGGTAAGTGAAATCACTGATGACATCTCAAATGACATCACTGATGACATCACTAATAACATCATCCAGTGAGTGTGAGTGTTTCTAAAAAGTTTAAGAATATTATATATATATATATATATACGCCAAGGTGTATTGAAGACTCAATGGGTGTATGAGTGCCTGTATGGATGATTTAGTGGGTGCATGACTGACTGTATAAGTGAGTGATTATATGTGTCTCAGTGAATGTATGGGTGAATGACTAATCTGTGTGAATGTCTGTATCAGTCTGTCAGTTGGTGTGTAAGTGGCTGCATGGGTTGGTGGGTAGCTACATGAGTGTCTATGTGGGTTATTGATTGGTTGTCTGAGTACCTGTATGGGTGCCTGAGTGTCTGTGTGGGTGGGTGAGGGTGTGTGTGACTCTGCATGGATGTGTGAGTGGGTGAATCACTGGGTGTATGGGTTCATGAGTTCATGTGCAAGGGGCTGTATGGGTGAGTGAGTGTGCGTATGGCTGTGTCGGTGAGTGAATGGATGTCTCAGTGGTATATGAGTGAGTAACTGCATATGTGAAAGGCAGTATATGTGAGTGTTGGAGTATATAAATGTCTGTATGTGTGAGTGAGTGATTGTGAAAGTGGTTGTATGGGTGAGTGTGTGCTTGTGCCAGTGATTGTATAGGAGAGTAAGTATGTGTTAGTATCTGTATGAAAAATTGAGGTGGTGTGTGTATAACTGTATAGGTGAATAAGTGGCAGTGTGATTGACTTTTTGGGTGAGTGACTAGGTGTGTGAGTAGCTCTATGGGTGACCGACGGTGTATGAGTGGCTATATTGGGTGTATGAGTGGATATATCAATGGCTGTATAGGTGAGTGACTGGGTGTATGAGTGCCTGTATGGGTGAGTGAGTGTATGTGTATGTAGACCTATGAATCAGTGAGTGGGTATGTACACAATGGTATTGGTGTGACAATGGTTTCAAGAATGGTAGTCTGAAATTTGGAGTGGGTGTATGAAAGGTTATATTAGGGTATGAGTAGGTGGGTGCATCAGACATTAAGTGGAAGATGTCATCAGTGATGTCATCAGTGATGTTACTGACCATGTCGTGAGTGATGTAATATGTGACGTCATCAGCAGTGCATTGCGGGAGCGCGAGTTATAGTTAGCTGAATTTCTCTGCTTTTGTATGACTGAAATGTCAGTGTAACTATAACGTTGCTGTAACCTATTGTTTTTTCTATGAATTTCTAAGGTTTTTTAAATGCTAATTCCTAACTATAATGTCCCTGAAACCTGTGGGTTTTTTTCAGTGAATTTCTAAGGTTTTTTAAATGCAAATTTCTAACTATAACATCCAAGAAGCCTGTGGTTTTTTTCAGTGAATTTCTATGTTTTTTTAACTAGCAGTCGCGTTTGCAGAGTAGTGGATAAAGGTGGCTGGGCCTCCAACCAGCGCTCAAGAATTCCACTGCGTAGGACTTACAGAAGGTACCAGGGGAGCTTCTAGGCCTCCAAGGTCCCTCAGGAGTAAAGTGGACTTCATCTCCCAACCAGTAGTGCGCCAGGAGGCGTGTTTGCAGAGTGGTGGAGAAAGAGGCGTGGCCTCCAAAGACCTCCTAGCAATCCCACTGTGTGGGACTTACTGGAGGTAAAAGGAGGGGTAGTTGGCTCCAAGGACGTCCTTGTGGGCCACCTACCCCTCCTGTTACCTCCATTAAGTCCCACTCAGCAGGATTGCTGAGTTCTGATAGCAGGCCACACCACCTTTCTCCACCAGTCTGCAAGTGTGCCTCCTGGCGTGCTCTTGGTTGGGGGATGAAGTCCCCTTCGCTGCTGGGGTTCCTTAGGGGCCAACTGCCTACCTGTTACCTTCAGTAAGCCCCACACAGTGGGATTGCTGAGAGGTGGTCGCAGGCCACGCCACCTTTCTCCACCACTCTCATAATGCACATAATGCTCTCGCTTGCTCAAAGCGGAGCACACTGTTTGCTATGGGATGGCGGGAGCAGTGCTCCCGACATCTCATAGCAAACTGCAATGTCCCGGGGATGGACACCCGGGACATTGCTGGAGCTAGCCCTGGGGGGATCTACTTTGCTGTATAAATGTCCTTAAAGTGCTGTTGAAACACTTCTTTATTTGTGGAGCTTCATGCAGCAGAGTGCCCTTAGATCAGTGGTCTTCAAACGTTTTAATGCTTCACCCGCCCAGTATAAAGAAACAAATAATTGCCCCCCCCAGAATTTTTCACAATTATTTTATTCAATTTACAATGTTTAAGTATGTCTAGACTTATTTCAACATTACAGTTATGTTAAACCTTTTAAAAATACAATCAAATACATGATTGCCTAACATACTATTCTGGCTAGCTAGGCTTTACTAACGCAAAAAGGTATCCACAGTGTGATTATCAGAAATGGATACGGGGAGGTTTGAAGCATATTTCGAGTTGTTTTCCTTTTGACACATACTCCCAGCCAGATATGAATGACAAAAGATGTTAGTAACGGCCCATTACAGAGTAGCTTACTGATGATCATTTGTTTTCAGCTAAAAGCAAAGCACTGCTTTTAGCATGATGCTTCTTTTATCCAGAGTTTGGTGCCCCCCTGGGAACAGTTAAGGCCCCCCTGAAGGGGCATGTCCCCCAGTTTGAGGACCCCTGCCTTAGGTGGAGCCCTGAATTTTAGAACAATATATTCTGGACCTCCAAGCTAGCAGCTGTCTGCTTACCTCCCCCCTTCATATGGCTGATGCCCAAATGTTCTGCTATTGAGAACCTGCTTCTCATTCAGAAATTGCTGTAGCTCTGGTTTAGCTGTCTCTCTTGCCATATAGTAATGCGGGCTATCTACTTGAGAGAGCTTTAAATCTGCCTGGACAAAAGACTCCATTCAATTTGTGAATTTCATGCTCCCTGTTAGACCCGGGATCCTTGGTTGGCTGAGGTAGGTACCTTTGGCCAAATAGGGACCCTGCTCTCACGTCAGGGAAAGGAAGGACACCTTCTCAGATAGCCTCCGCTCACCCCCTTGGTAGCTTGGCACGAGCAGCCAGGCTTATCTTCAAGGCAAATGTGTAAAGTATTTGCAACCACGCTCACAGCAACCCAATGATGACACCACAAATGGACTCCACACGAGTTTCATAAAAACGAGTATACATTTATATAAAAAGATATACGATAAGACCACACGATATAAATCCAACATATGCGTATTTGTAATATTCTTCCTGGCTGGTTGTTAGGCCAGCCAGCCCTTGTAAGTTCTGGCGATATTAATGAGCACTTCGAAACGTTCCACTGCAGTCCTAATGCAATGCTAGGCAGTTCGTAATGCTAGAATCAGGCACTTTGCAATGTAGAAATAATGCAGTTCGTAATGCTCGAATCAGGCACTTTGCAATGTAGAAATAATGCAGTTCGTAATGCTAGCATCAGGCACTTTGCAATGTAAAAATAATGCAATGCGTAACGCAACAATCAGGTATTTCGTTATGCAGAAATAATGCAATGCGTAATACACTAATCATGTAGTTCGTTATGCAGAAACAATGCAATGCATAATACACTAATCAGGTAGTTCGTTATGCAGAAATAATGCAATGCGTAATACGACAATCAGGTAGTTCGTTTTGCAGAAACAATGCAATGCGTAATACACTCCAGCACCGATCACGGTGCCTCAGGCGGTCTCTCCGCCACTCGTACTGACTCGCAGTCAGCCTCTGTCAACAGTTGCCCCCACACGGGTATGGTGTGAACAAAAAGTGCAGCTCCGCACTCCGGCCCCGGTACTGCCACTCCGTTGGCAAGTACAGGCCGCGATACGAGCCGAAGCAGAGGCTCGCATTGCAGGAATGGGAGAGGCTGCTCCGAGCCTGCACCCCGCCCCAGGCGTCGACACACGTTACCTGGGGGGTGCGACCTCGCTCTCCTCTCCTCTTCCCGCGACTTGGGCCTCCGATGCAATCTTTGTGAATTCCGGGCAGTGGGACTCAGGCCCTCCCTCGACGAGGTTGGTTTGAGGTCCCGCTCTGGCAACGGTGGGCTCGGGCCGGCGGCTCGGCTCCTCCGGGGCTGCCAGTCCGGGCCGCTGATGCTACGAAGATCTCAGGCTGCAACAGGGCACACGCACACAGCGTCGCTAAGACTCACTTGAGCTTCGGGTGCACGATCACAGGGCACTCCTCATGAAGGTCTCAGGCTGCATGAAGCACACGCACACAGCGTCGCTGAGACTCACTTGAACTCCGGGTGCACGATAACGAGGCAATCCTCACGAAGGTCTCAGGCTGCACAAAGCACACGCACACAGCGTCGCTGAGACTCACTTGGACTCCGGGTGCACGATAACAAGGCAATCCTCACGAAGGTCTCAGGCTTCACAAAGCACACGCACACAGCGTCGCTGAGACTCACTTGGACTCCGGTTGTGCACGATAACAGGGCAATCCTCACGAAGGTCTCAGGCTGCACAAAGCACACGCACACAGTATCGCTGAGACTCACTTGGACTCCGGTGCACACGATCACAGGACAATCCTCACGAAGGGCTCAGGCTGCAAAAAGCACACACACACAGCGTCGCTGAGACTCGCTTGGACTCCAGATGCCCATGATCACAGGGCAATTCTTACGAGGGTCTCAGGCTGCAAAAAGCACACGCACACAGTGTCGCTGAGACTCTCCTGGAAACTTTTGTGTTCCTGAGTTTCCGTAACAGGGAGCCAGCTCACCTCAGGCCCTTGGGGATAATTTACTTCCGGACACAGCACACAGCAAGGTCCTTTCAAGCAGGGGGACACAGCACACAGCAAAGTCCCTTTAGCCTCTCCTTGGTTAAAGCAGCAAACTGCAGGCCAACCCCAGAACACACAGCAAGGGTCAGTCCTTTCCTTCAGTCTCTTCAGCTGTTTCTTCCTTGGCAAAGGTTCCTCTTGACCACGAGGTAGCTTCAGTCTTGTTCAATCTTGATCAATCCATTTCTCCAAAGTTCAGGGGCTTCAGCTCTCATAGTTATACCCCTAAATGTCTTTGAAGTCTTTGTGTTCAGGGGGGCACTGACCCCTGTTCAAACCAGTTCTGGGGGCCTCCCTGCCAGTGACACCTTATTCCTTTGATAGTGGGGGTCTGGATCCTCAATCACTCAGCAGGGGACGGAGCCGTTGGTTTATGGCTGCAGCCCAGGCCTCTTCACCTCTAGGGGCTACTCCTCCCACCTACACTCCAGATGCAGGTCAGCCTGTTGCTGTCTCACCTCCCCCCCTGCGTCAAGACATTCCCCAGATCCTATCACTTTCAAATCCAGACAGTCAATCCACAACCAGGCCGAGACACACAGAAATGTTAGAGCACAAAAACCCAGCCACTTCTAAAGAGTGGCTTCTAAACACAATGCAAAAACCACCTTCATAAAAAGATGTGTTATTACATTGTGAGTTCAGGCACACTAAACTTCACCTCTCCATCTTAAGCCTTTGGGAAGATAGGCTGGAAAACATATTACACAGCCTCCCCATGTTATCCTATGGGCAAGATGACCTTTCCACAGTGAAAAACGAAATGGAGATTATTTCACTGTCAGGACATGGTACACACCTTAGTACATGTCCTACCTTTCACATGCACTGCACCCTGCCCAGGGGGTACCTTGGACCTACCATAGGGGCGTCTGATGTGCATAGAAAGGAAAGGGTAAGGTCTGGCAAGTGGGTGCACTTGTCAGAACAACATGGCAGTTTAACAAACTGCGCGCAGGCACTGCAGTGGCAGGACTGAGGGCCTGAGTTCCCTCCTTAAGGCTACTTGTGTGGGTGGCACAATTCGTGCTGCAGGCCCACTAGTAGCATTTGCATTACCAGCCCTGGCACACATAGTGCACTTTACTAGGGACTTTACTAGTAAGGCAAACATACCAATCATGGACAACCAATTACCATTACACTTTATACAGGGAGCACTTGCACTTTGACACTGATTAGTAGTGGCAAAGTGTCCAAAGCATCTAAGTTGGCAACACCATGTCAGAAAAAAGTCTAGGGGGAAAGCAAAAAAGTTTAGGGAAATTTAGCCAAAAAGGGCCAAGTCCAACACTCTCCAATCTATCAAAATTGGAAAGAGAATATTTGTACCCCGAACAGTTAATTTAAATGGTTCCCAAATATTTACTATAGGAGTATTTTTTTTTTCAAAAAACAGCTGTTCAGCCATGTACGAGTCTTAATCTGTTTGACGAAGGATCTTTCACTAGCAAAGCTCTATTTAAGGAAGAGCTATAAGGCCGAGCCTGCTTATCAGAGAGCGCCACATCTAAACTAATGGCTGCATGATCAAATAGCGAATTTGGCATAATTGAAGAGGTAATGTGTATAATGTCGTGTGTAATGAGAAAAATAACTATTCTAAAGACAGGACAATGGCGGGGAGAAAAGGAAGTGTATCGCCTACACAATGGGATAGCGGCATGCCAGGTATCTATTAAATTATGCTCCTCCTTAAAGTTCAGCATTGATCTGGAAACCTTATGCTTTCGTTGTGGGACTTGCTGCTTGCTTATATCTATATCTGTTACTTGAACAAATTATTATTTTCCGAGGGTGTTTCACCAACTTTAGTGACAAATCATATAGGGGCTGAGGATAATCCAGGGTTTGCCCACAGAATGAATCTAATGAGTACCTAACCTGATTCATTTGGACCCCAGCCAAGACCCACTCCCTGACTGGTCAGATACCACCTTCTCTAGTCTGCCCACAAGCTTTCTGCCAGCCAAAATTGCCACTCCCCTAGGAACTGCATATGAAGAGAAGTGTCCTACTAATTGAAAAGGGCCCCAGTTTATTGATTTTATCTGTGACTTTTTATGTGGGCCATCTGTAATAGAACAAATGTTACTTTCTGCTCAACAAGGTTGCAATAACTACTCTGTTCTTCTGCAGATTGTTTACCCCATTTATATTCACGGAGACAACCCTACAATTTAGATTAAGCAAAGGTTTAAATTAACTCTCTTATGAAAGCTAGATGTTTTGAACACCTCAGACAATCTACATAATCCACACGTTTTACTTGGTTGGGCTAATTTAACAGATTCCTGTAGGACACTGTAGTGACGGAGCCACCCGGCCTGTTCACGCACTACACACATGCATTCATGCACCCTGAGGGCGGGCTCGCCCGAGGGGTTAAAATAAAGGGGTGTGAGACCGCTCGGGGTCTTGGCCCAGTAACAGTAACTGAGGGCCTGATTCACAGAACTAACACGTCAAAAACGTAAAGTTAGTACCTTTTGGTATTCACAGAATACACTTACTCATTTTGGTATTCACAGAATACACTTACTCATTTTGGTATTCACAGAATACACTTACTCATACTAACTTTATGTCCGCACTCGGGCCGGAGATTCCGGCCCGGTGGTGGAGATTCCGGCTGTTTGTGGAGATTCCGGCCCGGAGGTGGAGATTCCGGCCCGGAGGTGGAGATTCCGGCCGTTTGTGGAGATTCCGGCCGGAGATTCCGGCCGTTTGTGGAGATTCCGGCCATTTGTGGAGATTCCGGCCGGTTGTGGAGATTCCGGCCGGTGGCGGAATCTCCACAAACGGCCGGAATCTCCACAAACGGCCGAATCTCCACCTCGGGCCGGAATCTCCACAAACGGCCGGAATCTCCACAAGCGGCCGGAATCTCCGGCCCAGTGCGGACATAAAGTTAGTATGAGTAAGTGTATTCTGTGAATACCAAAATGAGTAAGTGTATTCTGTGAATACCAAAATGAGTAAGTGTATTCTGTGAATACCAAAAGGTACTAACTTTACGTTTTTGACGTAAGTTAGTTCTGTGAATCGGGCCCTGAGTGTGGCTGTCCCTCATTGCTGCGTCCCCATGTTTGAGGCCTACCCTCGCGCAGCGCGTGTCCAGCCAGACCTGGACACCACACTGGCGACGAGGCGGGTCCCACCCACGCCTCGTGTGTGCCTCACCTGCCGGTGCAGAAGATCCCTGTGCGGTGGTGCACGGTCCGCTCCGCCGACTCTGCCCATGCCACCACTGCGGGAGACCACCCAGCGTAGTGCTGCGGTCCTTCAAGACAAGGTGCACCGGCGCATGCTTCCTCGGCGGGTGCCCACCCCGCTCTGCACCGCCACGGGCCTGCGGTCATCGCGCCTGGAGCAGCGCCCCCACAGTGAGGCCGTCTCTGTTCTGCGTGCGTCCGCGCTGGTTGTGCCTGTCGCCCTGAAGTAAGGAAGACTCACGCCGGCGATCCGGCAGCGTCTGTGCCCGGCCAGGCACCCACAGTCACGTGGTCGAGCCGGCGGGAGGTGCGAGCGCCTATCTCAGCGTGCGGCTGTGTTGGGCCCTGCAGCGCGTCCTCTGCACACGCGCCTGCTCATTGTGCCTGGCCCCCATGCCAGTAGAAGTGTCTGGGCCACGAGAAGGGTGGCACCTGAAGCACAGCATTACCAGCACATGTCCCTGACACCCAAGGCATGCGCTCCTGCACTCCCTCGGAACCCTGAGAGGCCACGCCCTCCTGCACCACAAAGCTGCCAGGACCTAGACCTGTCGCACCCCACAGTCTGCCCCAGCAGGCCCCAGTGAAGCTCCAGCCCGGTGCGACGTCAGGGAACCGGCCCGCTCCAGTGGGTGCCATCCCGGCGGGAAACAAACACAGTCTACCCAGCTGTCACCACTAAGGGCCATTGGTGAGTGCGCTGTCGGCTGGAGATGAGTCAACAGGACGCTAATGGAGGAGGCGGTGCCCCTGCGGCGCAACCGCCGCTTCCTCAGCAGGCGGACCCACCTGCCCAAGGTCGGCCTGGTCAGGCGATGCCTGCCCCCCTGCCTCTGTTCAGCGAGCTCTCCGACCCCTCCACAGCCGCGGCGCGCTGGAAGTCCTGGATCGGCCACCTAGACCACTACTTCGGTGGGAGTGCGAGAGACTGATGGAAGGGTGAATAGGTCGCTCCTCATGTGCTACGGAGGAGGCGAGTTGTATGATCTATTCGAGATGTTGCCCAACACTGGAACGGATGACGACTACAACGGGGCGGTCGCAGCCCTTAACAGGCATTTCGACTCCCAGATATACCCCGACTTCGAGCGCTTCAAGCTCCGACAGGCCAGGCAAGGGGAGTCCAAGACCATTGATGTTTTCTACGCCCGCTTGAGAAAGTTGGCGAGTTCCTGCACGCTGCCGGATCAGAGGGAGGAGATCCGGGCGCAAATCATTCAGGGGTGTCGTTCCGTGACGCTGCGCCGCCTGATACTCTGCCAGCCGGGCATCAGTCTGGACGAAATCCTCGTCCTTGCCAGGTCCCATGAGCTGTCCAACGCTCACGCGGACGAGATGTAGGCAGCACTCAACTGGCCTACGCCACAGCCAGCGCCGACGCGATCACCCGTGGTCAAAGAGGAGAGGGTGGACGCCATCCAGGGACGACAGTGACCGTCGAGAGGGGCTGCGAGGCCGCCCCAGAGAAGCGCATGTGGGAAATGCGGTTTGGACCACCCTCCAGCGGGGAGGTGCTTCGCAAGAGGGAAGACGTGTTCCCAGTGTGGTAAACTCAACCACTTCACGAAGGTTTGCAAGAGTGGCAGGCCAAGGACGAATGCCCCGAACCTGTGTGGAACGACGACAGCGGTGAGACAGATGACGCTTGAAGACCCTGTGGATCAGGTGGGCACCACCCCGCCAGGGTTTGGACTGGGGGCAGATGATGATGATGTGTTCTTCATGTCGTTTGTCGGTCGAGAAGGCACAAGGCGCCGGCCGCCACCCATGTGCACTATCACCGTGGCTGGATCTCCCGTGAGTGCCCTCATAGACACGGGGGTGTCGGTGAATTTAATGGACAGTCACCAGTATGAGCAGTTATCACCACGCCCGCCGCTCCTCCCGTCCAAGGCAAGAATATACACCTACGATGGAAATGAACCACTCCCCTTACGAGGAGTCATGGAGGTTGAGGTTGCCAACGAGGGCCATCGTATCAGCACGAGATTTCACGTCACGGAGGGGAAACGAGGAACCCTCCTCAGTTGCCACACGGCGGAGGACCTGGAGTTGGTTTTTTTCGCGAACCAGGTGCATGATCTGCATGCCCGTGCAATGCTCAAAGACGTCCCCATATTGTTCGAGGGCCTGGGCTGCCTAAAAGGTCAAATGTTCAAGCTACACGCCGATCCAACAGTCAAGCCCATGGCTTTGAGACACCGACGGGTGCCATTCCACCTACGCCCGCAAGTGGAGAAGGAGCTGAAGAAGCTGGAGGAGTTTGACGTGATAGAAAGGGTGTCGGGTGACGGTCCCACCCCGTGGGTGTCGCCATTGGTCGTGGCCCTCAAACCAAAGCAGCCAGGAGCCATTCGGCTCTGCGTGGACATGCGCCTCCCGAACAAGGCCGTGAAGAGGGAGCGTCATCTCACGCCCACGATGGATGACTTCGTGGCCGACCTCAACAGCGCCAAGTGGTTCACCAAGCTCGACCTGAACGCATGATACCACCAATTAGAGCTCCACCCCGATAGCGGGAACATTACAACCTTCTCCACCCACGTGGGGTTGCGTCGGAACAAGCGGCTGAGCTTCGGGGTGTCCTCTGCCGCAGAGGTGTTTCAGAACGCGATAAGGGAGATGCTCACTGGACTGCAAGGGTTTATAAATTTGAGCGATGACATCCTTGTGTTCTCCAAGACACTGGAGGAGCACCACGTGCATCTCAGGGCCACCCTCCAATGACTAGCAGAGAACGGACTCACCCTGCACAAAGCCAAGTGCTCCTTCTACCAGGAGTCGGTGGATTTCTTTGGATATGTTTTCTCCAGAGAGGGCCTACGTGTGGATCCGAAGAAGGCAGTGGTCATACGATCAGCCCCGAGGCCCACGTCGCCCACAGAGGTCCGCAGTTTCCTCAGGATGGCCACGTATTGCGGTTTATTCCCAATGTGCCGTCCCTCTCCGAACCGCTACGAAATCTGACGAAGTCCGGCCTGCCATGGGTCTGGTCCGCGGAAGAAGATCTGGCATTTCATGCCGTCAAGGAAGCCCTCATCGATGACAAGGTGATGGCGTACTTCTGCCCCCATCGCGCACCCAAGTGGTGGTGTACGCAAGTCCTGTAGGGCTGGGCGCAGTCCTAATGCAGGAGACGGAGTCCAAGGAGTGGGTCCCAACCGCCTACGCCAGCAGGGCGCTGACCGGAACGGAGATGCGCTACGCACAGATTGAGCGTGAGGCCCTAGCCATCAAATGGGCGTGCCAGCATTTCCATCTCTATTTATATGGACACGAATTTCGTGTGGTCACGGATCACAAGCCACTCATTCCCCTGTTTGCTGGCACGTCCCGGCTCGCTCCTCCCCGGATTGAGAGATGGGCAGTCCAGCTGCAGGCCTATCACTTTGACGTCGTCTTTCGTCCGGGGGTCAACAACCCTGCCGATTTCCTGTCGCGGCACCCCGGCCCGCCTGTGCCGTCCACGCAGTTGTCCGATGAAGACTGCACTGAGGAATATTTTCGGGATGATTCTCTTGAAGCGTGCCCAGTTGCTCTCACACTTGAAGATATCGGGAAAGCGACCGAGTCTGATGAATGCCTAGTCAAGGTCAAGACCACGCTAGCCAACAGGAACTGGCTGAAACTTCCTTGATGGAATCAGCACACTAACAGCAGAAGAAAGACTGTTTCGACAGCAGTTGTGGAACGCTCAGAGCGAGCTCAGTGTGGGCCTCCATGGAGTCGTGCTACGAGGGACCACCCTTGTGATTCCGAGGAGTCTTCAAGAGAAAGTGGTTCATTTGGCGCACCAAGGACACCAAGGAATATCAAAGACCAAAGCCAGGTTAAGAAGCAAGGTCTGGTTCCCTGGGATGGATGCCATGGTCGAGGAGGTTATCCGCACCTGCCACTCGTGTAATCACGGGATGTCACCCGGCGCCCCACCCGGTGATCACAGAGGATCCATGCCAAGAGCCCTGGACCAAAGTGAGTGTCGACTTTGGGTCATTTCCTGATGGCCGAAGTACCCTAGTTCTTGTGGACTCACATTCAAAGTTCCCAGTGGTGGAAGTTGTGGCGGCAACAGCTTTTCCGCACGTCAAGACTGCACTTGAGTGATGGGATTGCCGGAAGAGATCAAATCAGACAATGGCCCACCATTTCAAGGTTGAGAGTTTCAGGAGTACTTGGCCTCTCGGGCCATTCGACATCGCAAGATCATGCCACAGTGGCCTCAGGCAAATGGTGAGGTGGAGCGGTTCATGTGAACAATGAACAGAGCTCTCCGGATTGGAGTGGAAAGAGGAGAGGAGGTTAAACAGTGCCTTCAGCAATTCCTAAGTGCCTATCGCCAGACGCCGCACTGCACCACCCAATGTGCACCGGCTCACCTAGTGTTCCGAAGAGCGCCAAGAGACAGTGTCCCTGCGGACCCATCGTGGAGTCCTCCAGCGCTCAATCCAGAAGCCGCCCAAGCCCGGCGAAAAGCGACCAATGACAAAGCAAGTCAGGATCGAAGAGCACGAGCGATGAGCATCCGAGTTGGTGACAGGGTCATTGTGAAAGACCGCTACCCTGGTTGGAAGTATCGCACCCAGTACGAGCCGGAGGTATGGGAAGTCGTCAATGTGCAGGGGACCATGGTGTCGGCCATGCGTGGAACTCGTGTGGTCACCAGGAACACATCGTGGTTCAAGAAGATGGAGTGTGACACTAGGCCAGCTGAAGGTGCCACTAGAGGGTCAGAAGACGAAGAAGGAACTGCCCCGATGACCACTCCCATCAGCAGTCCGGCGCTCATGTCAGGTCAAGAAGTAGAAGAGTCAGGAGTAGGAGGAGAACAGCGGAGCCCGGGGGCCATGTCCCCTGAGGCAGGCGAAAGAGTCAGGGAGTCTGGAGCAGAGAGGAACTCGCGGAGCCAGAAGTATGGTCTCCGGCCGAACCCAGCCCCCAGCCAAAGATTGAAGGACTTTGCGTGGTGTGTACAGAAAGACTGAGGTTAAAGATTTTGAAGGACCTTAGTATCTGAAAGATTGGAGAGATGTAGTGACGGAGCCACCTGGCCCGTTCACGCACTACACACATGCATCCACGCACCCTGAGGCCGGGCTCGCCCGAGGGGTTAAATAAAGGGGCGTGAGACCGCTCGGGGTCTTGGCCCAGTAACAGTAACTGAGTGTGGCTGTCCCTCACTGCTGTGTCCCCACGTGTGAGGCCTACCCTCGCACAGCGCATGTCCAGCCAGGCCTGGACACCACAGACACCATTTTATTTTCCCCTAAGTATTTGCCTCAGCCCCTCTTGGGAGTTGGCGGCTCCTCCTCAACCCCATCTCCAGCTTCCATCTCCCTCCCCCTTTCATACCTCCCCTTCCTCCATCGCCACCCCCCTTCCTGCTGTCCCTAACACCCCCGCCGCAGTCTTAAGTCGCAAGTTCACGGCGTCCCTCCCCACTTTTTTACAATACAATGCTTGCACCTTGCTGGAATCTCAGAGGGTTAAGGCCACTGCCCCTCCTTAAGTAGCTCTTAAACATCAGCGTTCAGGGTGACACCCCTTATTTCCTTGCCTTATTTAATCTGCACCAATCCTGTGTAAAAGTTTCTCTGACTAAAGCTATGTACTCACACACCTCTACCTTAAACATTGGTATCCCCGAAGCTTCAGATATAGATTAAAGAAAACATTATTTAGCTAAATGACGTCATACTCAGGCTGTGAAAAAACAATCTCGTTAACTTTTACAGATCAGTTATACATATTGATCTGATACCAAAGGCCTCTTAAACTCTATTTTACAAAATATTAAGTCTGAATTTCATGCACTAATTTTGTGCTGTCTCAGTGTCGTTGAGCACCTTCAAAGTTCCCTTGAACAAAAAGTTCAGTCTAGTGGGCTGCAGAATCCTGGCTTGCCCCAGAGCAGCCTGAAATAATAGAGTCATTTGTCGAAACTCCTTCCATCTCTTAGAAGTCTTGAATGACATATCTGGGGAGACCCGCATACTGAAACCATCTTGAATTTTAATAATTTTATGCTTAATAGCACCAGCAAGCACCTTCTTGTGCATCCTGTAGTCACCAAAGTTCACCAACATGATGCAAGGGCAAGTGATGTTCTCATATTTCGGAAAAGGCCAGAGTGTTATCAACATCCCCAGACTAACTCCTAAACTAAATAATAAACATAAGGCACCATATTGTTAACACATCTACTTGTTGAACATTTCTAAACCAAGCAATCACGCCAAAATGTAACTATTATGAATGTGGTTTGCATAAGCTTTCACCAATTCCTGACACATTTGCAGAACAGAGGGGCATATTATCAAGGGCCCTATCGCCGCTTTAGCGGCACTTTTTGCCGCTAAAGCGGCGATATTTCTATCGCCCTATCAACAAGCTGTCGCTAACAGGTGTTAGCGACAGCTTTTAGGCGATAGCGATTGGTTTGGGTGCCGCTTTGCATGTCAGCGATATTTATCGCTAATGACATGCAAAGTAGGCGTTCCCAACCCAAAGACCACGAAAACAGCCGCTAACAGGTCTATCGCCTATTAGCAATGAGGGCCCGGACCCGGTTAGCGTTGTAAAAAATCGCGCTAACCGGGGTCATCGCTGCTTTTTTTACACCTGCTAATTTCCTGACTTATGCATACTTTACATGGGGGGTGGATTATGCTGATACGACCCTGTGGTCGTATCAGCAAGGTTTCCGCCGTTCCCCATGCAACATCGCTGGTTTTGTAGCGATGTTGGCCCATTTCTCCCACTATCGCTGGAATATTATTCGCCATAGCGCTAATTGTTGCTAATACAGCGTTAGCGTGGCAAAATATTCCAGCGATAGCCAGCGATAAAAAGTTTCGCGCTAAGCCCGCTCTGCGATATTTATCGCAGTTTGTTACTAATATGGCCCAGAATCTTATGCGCGGAACGTGCGTTCAGTGGAATCACCGATCTTCACTCATTGCGCATTGAATAACGCATGTTTTCATATTACAATAAAAAGGTTTCTGCATTAAAAATATGATAATCACTACATGGATAGAACATTTAATTTTAGGTTTCGATGCGTTCAATGTTTGAACAACACAATGTTTGTGGAACTTTGCTGGATACAGATGATTTAAATTGATTTAAATTGAGCAACAACAATTAAAACAGACGTTAAACACTTTCTTAATGAAACAGAATTTCATTTGGATCTCCCACATAAATGTTCGATGCAGTTAACCCTAAAGAGGATGAGCCATATTCATTCCAGACACAGGCCATCTGAAAGAATGGGAAAGTTTGCAGTGCGAAAGCAGGGCATACATTGTATTACAAATATATGAGACGTAATACTCCAATCATGTACATGATTCAGATAATTTTCTGGGCTCCGACGTCAGCAAGCTCGCCACCAGGCAACATAAACCTGTTGTTTAGATAGCTGGGTATTTGGTGCTGTAACCAGTCACTGCTCATTTACATTCTGCTATATTATATTTCAATCAGGGGGCATATTATCAAGAACGGCGTTAAAAATTATCGCCGGTTTAGCGGCAGAAAACTGCCGCTAAAGCGGCGATAATGGGCTTGATAATATGCCCTTGAGAATTCCAATAGAAGTCCATGTTCTGGTGTGAACATGGGCTTCTATTGGAATTCTCCAGGGCATATTATCAAGCCCATTTTCGCCGCTTTAGCGGCAGTTTTCTACAGCTAAACCGGCGATAATTTTACCGCCGTTCTTGATAATATGCCCCCAAATTTGCACAATGTAATGTGCAATGAAACTGACTGAATTAAGGGGCATATTATCAAGGAATAGCGATATTTATCGCTAACCGCGCTTAGCGCGAATTATTTTAACGCCGCCTATCGCTGGAAAATATCGCTGAGATAACACCCTATTAACAAGGTTTATTTCCATAGCGACAACATTTCCAGCGATAGCGGCAAAATGTGAGAATATTGCTGGAAAAGCAGCGAAATTCTCGCATTAACGCAAGGATGGATTCAGCTTGACAATCCACCTCCTATACTTTAAACAGGTAAGTCATCCTCAGTAGCAGGTGTTAAAATCTAGCGATAAACGCGCTTAGCGCGATTTATTTTAGCGCTTCGCCTGCCTTGTTAATAGGGATTAGTTGTGTTAGCGACTGTTTACAGTCGCTTTTAGTGGGGAACGCCTACCTTGCATGTCATTAGCGATAATTATCGCTGACATGCAAGGCGATGTAGAACCCGGCCGCTAACGGCTGAAAGCTGTCGCTAACGCCTGTTAGCGACAGCTTGCTAATAGGGCGTTAAAAATATCGCCGCTTTAGCGGCAAAAAGTGCCGCTAAAGCGGCGATAAAGCCCTTGATAATATGCCCCTAAGTGCGCATGTGATGTAATTTCCTACAACATCATCGTGGGTTGAAAAAGTGTGTGATGAGATTCATACAGCCTGTGATTTTGGTCAAATCATAGCAACATCGGCTGTTTTATTTGCTCCTCTGATAATTACAACATTCGCAGGTTTCTCTGTTGCTTCTTCATAGATAATTTGATGCAGCCATGGACAATCTCATGAGGTAAATTATCCAATAGGAAAATCAATACGGGTTTGCTTACACTGACTGCAGACCAATATTTTAAAGTAAGTCCAAATCCGGGTTACAGGCACACACAATATGGCAAATACACACTTTGATGCAACACTTTTATCATGCTGTCCTAGATTTCAGGAAAAATCACCATTGACGAAACGTTGACTCTACTGTATGAATCCTCTAAAAAAATTAAGGAGGACACATGAACCTGAGCAGAGGTGAAGATTTCGGCCTCTTTTGAAACATTAGTTGAGTAATGGGTGATATTGCTGCTTTCTGCACCTGCAAATTATCATGTGACCTGTAGATCATAGAGTGGCACCAACGCCTAAGCCTCTTCACAAAATCTTAAACACAGACATTGATTGTGTCTTTTACACCATCCAATAATTGCATTTTTGTCTTTTAGAACTGAGAGTTATGGCAAAAGTTGGGCACCTGCAGCTCATTTACCATGTTTGACAGTGGAGTGTTATACATTTTACCATAGATATGCAAGTGTTTTATGCTAATAAGATGGATATTTGTTGGCCCTTCTAGAATGCAGTATTATAAAGGAGCCTGGTTTCTGCAGGGAAAATTCTTTTTTTACCATAAAAATTAGTTATAATTTTCCTAATATTTTTTAAACAATGTACATATGCATCCTTATGCTTTTCAGTTGATCTATTTCTCAGAATCTTCATCTGGAGAACATGACTTATGAAAAGACATTTTTTCCTAGAAAAGCTATCAGAGAACTATATTCCATAGCTACAACAACCTGATTGGGTGCAGTGGACCACTCAGTTAGTCTAATACTCTTCATAATTTGGCAGTCTTTTCTTAGGATTCAATTACCTCCCTGTTTCTCTGCCAGCCAAAAATAGACTTTGTTTATAAAGGCACTCTTGCATTCTATCACATATGGAGGGGGGACACGAGTTCTGATAAAATGTCTGTGGTCCAAAAATCTAGCATTTGTTCCCCAGTCCATCACACCAACCTGGTCATCTATTCGTAGAGGTTTCCGATTCAATGCAGAGGGCATGTTGGATCAACTCTTGTTTGTCAACCACTTGGGATGAGATATTTGTTTTATGACACTCACCAACTCCTATGTTCAGCCTGAAGTTGTCTGAAAACATTTATGAACTTCTGAGCTGATTTAGTAGCTTTTTTGAGCAACAAATCTCCTCAACCAGTCCATGTGTAAAGTCCACAGTTTTCTGCAATGGATTCTTGAATACACTGCTATCCAGGAACAATCTCCAAACGGCCTGCAAGAAAGATCTCTACAGAGGTTTGAGTGGTACAAATGCTCTTTCCATTAAAAGTAACCAAAGGACTATTTAGGCCTTCTTTCCTTAGAAATGACAAACATTCTTGACTCTTATTATTATTCATTCCAAAGAGGGCAGATATTCATCCAAACAGAGTCCCAACTGATTAATAGGTACATTGGTTTGCAACGCTTGTATGTAAACTTTGAGAGCCTTTAGGTTTAGGCAGGATCTGAAGATCATGTGAAGGTGGCTCAGGAAAGGCTTATTCATGAATGTTTTGAGATAGCCTTCCCAAATAAGAAAATACCATCCCACATTAGCAAAGTAAATATTTTTGTAAAGGTCAGTGTTATGGACTTTGAGAGTTCCCTTGGATAGTTCGGTCTGATAATTGACACTGGAAGACTTACAGAGCTGCTCCCTTGGCTAATTAGTCCAGGGTACAAATTTGGTCTTCAATTGACCTAGAATTCCCTGTTACCAGCTCTTAGGGGCAGATGTACGACCGGTTTTTGCAGTCACAAACGGGAATTTGGCCTGTTTGCGACCGCAAAATAGGTCAGCCCCATGTACAAACCATATTTTGCAAGTCGCTAACCTATTAGCGACTAGCAAAATATGGTTTGCGACTCGTTATTAGGAAGGGGCGTGCCAAGGGCATCCCTTCCTAATAGCCACTCCATCACCCATGTATGATTGTTTTGCGACCGCGAATGCGGTCGCAAAACACTTGCAGTTTACCACCCTTTTCAAAAGGGTGGTAAGCCACTCGCAAATGGGAAGGGGTCTTCCCCTTTGTGAATAGGTGCGAAAATATTTTTTAAGAGCAGGCAGTGGTCCCAGTGACCACTGCCTGCCCTTAAAAAACAAGCATTGGCATAGCCAATAGGTCTCGCTTTTGGGACCTTATAAGTATTTAGTTATGCAGCACAATATCCTTGGTGCAACAACATCAACTGTTCCATGGCTAAACACTTATAAGGTCCCAAAGCGAGACCTATTGGCTATGCCAATGCTTGTTAAACCTGCTGGTGAGTGTTTTTGGGAGCTACATTAGCCCACATCTGTATAAAGTGAGAAAGAGCACAATGGTGATATAAAAGGCACCCCTTCAGCTTTGACTACAAAATTTAATTCAATCAATCATTCACTCGCTAACACTTTTAACGGCAAGGAAAAGCCAAATGTTCAGAGGTTTCATGATAATAGTCTCCAAATTTCCCTGAATTGATGTGGTTTATAAATATTACAAGAAGAGGTGAAACAGTTTCTGCTTTCTGCAAATTTGACGACTCTTGTCAAAAATAAGCAAAAACCTAAAGCCGGTATTTTTAGGCTTTGTCTATAGATACTTTATACACCAAAGATAAGCAAAAAGCACTTTTAAAAGTTGTTTCAATAACCCATGACTAATAATTAAAGTAAACATAGACAGAACAGTCATGTTCCAAATGAATATACATAGCTGCCAAGGTTTCAGATTGCTATGTGTGACATTTTCATAATTTCAGTCTAATTATGAGTGACATTCAACGACTATGAGTGACACTTCCAGTGAGAAAAATCAAGCAGTGAAGAAGAGGGAAATAAATATCATAAATGTCACCCATTTGAGCAACGAGAAACTCTAAATTGAAGGACACTATGGGACCCACATGTACCAAATAGGATGTGAGAGGCCCCAGCGCAGATGATCCCAGTTGCCTGCTAATAAATTATCATAATTACTCAGTCACAACAGCTGACTCGCAGAGAGAGTGAGAGGCTGCACACACAAAAGTAAATTAAATTAGGAAGAAGATACCAGTGACTATAACACTTACTAGATTAAAACAAACAAAGTTTTGCCCGTGTGCCTAGCAAAATGCGCTTTACAACCGAGTTCAAATGAACATCACAGCACGATGGATATGTTAAAGAATGTTTGTAACTGGCAAACATATTAACCTGCAGCTACTTATGGGACAATGTTTTGAAACTCGCAATGCAGTGAATCATCACAGCTGGCACTCCGTTGAGTCATGCATACGAAGACTTAATTTCCATGCTTTCTGTTCTAAAGAATAAATACATAGATTTAACTTCCCATCTGCAGTTATGCGCACAAAAAAGATAGTAAAAAAAAGTCAGCCTTAACCACAAGTAACCATAATGAAAATAATTGCTGCTGACTTTGTAATGAAGCGATACAAAAGGGGATGATGGACGGAACGTTTGAGCCAATCAAACACTCACCCCCAGTCAACTGATCTGGGTTTAATCCATCATCATTCTTTAGCTCACTCCACCACCCCAGTTCAGACATGGCCATATGCAAATCAGTCTGACCCTGTGCCTCATGGGAACAGTCCAGCCCGAACTGCCAAGCCACGTCTTCCCTGGACGGGAAACAAGCATCCTAGGACCGGTTTCTGGCATTTCAGCCGTCATCAGCCAGGCTTGCTTGAATCCAGTGGCAAAGTGAGCAAGGGACCCACGTCTGGGCATACCCCCGCCAACTTAGGGCGACCAAAGCGATGCCAGAAACCGGTCCTAGGATGCTTGTTTCCGGTCCAGGGAAGACATGTCTTGGCAGTTCGGGCTGGACTGTTCCCATGAGGCACAGGGTCAGA
Source organism: Calotriton arnoldi (assembly GCA_963921515.1). Lineage (NCBI taxonomy): Eukaryota > Metazoa > Chordata > Amphibia > Caudata > Salamandridae > Calotriton > Calotriton arnoldi. Next base: position 612,186 of record CAWUFW010003039.1, read on the forward strand.
CTGATTTGCATATGGCCATGTCTGAACTGGGGTGGTGGAGTGAGCTAAAGAATGATGATGGATTAAACCCAGATCAGTTGACTGGGGGTGAGTGTTTGATTGGCTCAAACGTTCGTCCATCATCCCCTTTGTATCGCTTTGTTCGCCCTAAGTTGGCGGGGGTATGCCCAGACGTGGGTCCCTTGCTCACTTTGCCACTGGATTCAAGCAAGCCTGGCTGATGACGGCTGAAATGCCAGAAACCGGTCCTAGGATGCTTGTTTCCGGTCCAGGGAAGACATGGCTTGGCAGTTCGGGCTGGACTGTTCCCATGAGGCACAGGGTCAGACTGATTTGCATATGGCCATGTCTGAACTGGGGTGGTGGAGTGAGCTAAAGAATGATGATGGATTAAACCCAGATCAGTTGACTGGGGGTGAGTGTTTGATTGGCTCAAGCGTTCCGTCCATCATCCCCTTTGTATCGCTTTGTTCGCCCTAAGTTGGCGGGGGTATGCCCAGACGTGGGTCCCTTGCTCACTTTGCCACTGGATTCAAGCAAGCCTGGCTGATGACGGCTGAAATGCCAGAAACCGGTCCTAGGATGCTTGTTTCCGGTCCAGGGAAGACATGGCTTGGCAGTTCGGGCTGGACTGTTCCCATGAGGCACAGGGTCAGACTGATTTGCATATGGCCATGTCTGAACTGGGGTGGTGGAGTGAGCTAAAGAATGATGATGGATTAAACCCAGATCAGTTGACTGGGGGTGAGTGTTTGATTGGCTCAAGCGTTCCGTCCATCATCCCCTTTTGTATCGCTTTGTTCGCCCTAAGTTGGCGGGGGTATGCCCAGACGTGGGTCCCTTGCTCACTTTGCCACTGGATTCAAGCAAGCCTGGCTGATGACGGCTGAAATGCCAGAAACCGGTCCTAGGATGCTTGTTTCCGGTCCAGGGAAGACATGGCTTGGCAGTTCGGGCTGGACTGTTCCCATGAGGCACAGGGTCAGACTGATTTGCATATGGCCATGTCTGAACTGGGGTGGTGGAGTGAGCTAAAGAATGATGATGGATTAAACCCAGATCAGTTGACTGGGGGTGAGTGTTTGATTGGCTCAAACGTTCCGTCCATCATCCCCTTTTGTATCGCTTTGTTCGCCCTAAGTTGGCGGGGGTATGCCCAGACGTGGGTCCCTTGCTCACTTTGCCACTGGATTCAAGCAAGCCTGGCTGATGACGGCTGAAATGCCAGAAACCGGTCCTAGGATGCTTGTTTCCGGTCCAGGGAAGACATGGCTTGGCAGTTCGGGCTGGATTGTTCCCATGAGGCACAGGGTCAGACTGATTTGCATATGGCCATGTCTGAACTGGGGTGGTGGAGTGAGCTAAAGAAGGATGATGGATTAAACCCAGATCAGTTGACTGGGGGTGAGTGTTTGATTGGCTCAAACGTTCCATCCATCATCCCCTTTTGTATGACTTTGTAATGAAGGCGCACACTCGGCTAATGACTTCTACATACTTCCAGGAATAATTAAACCCATTTCATGACCCTCAAGGCTGCTTGGCATTCACATGAGCTCAACTTTGTAAATATGTATTCTGTACCTGTATTAACCTAATTTTGCCACCTTTAATTTTTTTTAATTATCCTGATTGTATATGTAACTTGTTAGAGTGTAACTCTACTTACGTAACTTACTAGGTTCTATTGTAAAGCGCTCTGACACCTTTGGGTAAAGTCAGCGCTATATAAAACTGCATTAAATAAATAGATACATGAAACTGATTCGGAAATGAGTGGTACCTGCTCTCAGAGTCACAACGCCCATGATAGGACACAACCCCAGGGGACAGCCACGACAAGAGGCTTTACAGCAGCATGTGTAGGCAGGAGGTGGAACACATTCACTCCGACGCCGGACTGCAGCAGCAATTCCTGAGGGCTCGGCCGGGCAGGCAGTAAATTAAAAACAAGTTAAAGCGTAAATCATAAGGAATGTCCGTGTCACCCTCCCAGGCCATTACACTTCATTGCGGCTTAGTAAGATTATGTTATAGGCACATGTTGCAAAGATTAGATGAGCACAGTGCGTGACTCACCTGACTGCTGACAGTCCACAAGTGCCTGGGGAGTGTGTCTTCCAAGCTAGGCTTGCTTTCTCGTGAGCTTAAACTCATCTTGCAGCAGCAGTTCAAGACTGTGTCCTTGAGTGGAGGGAGAGCCACTGGCAGCTTTTGCGCGCTCTGCGGCCTCATGCACCAGCCAAAGACCAGATGAACTACACCCCCATTCAATGTCCACAGTTAAGCAGCCCCACCCGTGCCGGATGATCCAGCAATCACATGGCACAAGTGTGTTTCAGAGAGGCCGGCGGGGCTGACAGAAGGAACATAATTTGTTTTTGTGACACATTCTGAGAGTGTCAGGATTGCCAATGGAGCTTGACCTGTGCGACGCCGGGCCTGTACAAATAAATAGCCATGGGTAGTTTTTAGCTTCTAGTGCCTGTGTGCGCTAATATCGGGAGAAACCTTCAGGTTGCGGTTGGGAGGCGGGGCTTGCAGGTCGCCCAACAGAGTTTGTCGAGCGGCGCAGATTAAAAGTCTCGCCAAACTCTTTTTTTTCAATATTTTAGGCTTTTAGTAAGCAGTGCAGCATGCCGCCTGTGCCGCGCTGCTTATTTAAAGCTTAAAATATTATAAAAATAGAGTTTGGCGAGCCGCAACTTTCATTGGGAGTGGGGTGATGCTTACGAAAGCGAAAGGCACGCTTTTGCTGACAAAAACAAGTGGTGCATGCGCTGCATCACAGCGAGACATCTGTTTTGCATTATCGGGCACAATAATGCAAAACAGATGTCTGCCGCGCGCGTAACCGCAGGGAAAAGGCCATGACGCACGAACGTCTGGTCAGCTTTCGAAACCCCCTAACTAAAAGTCTCGCCTAGCAGCGCTTGCGCGCTACTCGAGGCTCGACATAATGAAACTGAAAAGTTTCGTTTTTCTTTTTTAAATGCATCCCTTTTTCCTGTGAGGAAAACGGGCTGCATTTTAAAAAAAAACTGCTTAATTTAAAAAGCGGTCACAGACATGGTAGTCTGCTGACCCCAGCAGGCCACCATCCCTGCGAGTGCTAGCCATTCCCAATGGGGTTGCAAATTGCGCTTGCCTCTTGAATATTGATGAGGCATGCTATATGCGACCCCATTGGGAATCGCAAACAGTGTCTGAGACACTGTTGTAAATTGCATTTTGCGAGTTGCAAATTGCAAGTCGCAATTTGACGCAATTTGCGACTTGCAAAATGCAAGCGTCGTACATCTGGCCTAGAATTCTAAGAGGGTGTGCTGACATCAGGAATGTTTTCCTTGGTGATTAGTTTCCAGCAGACAACCTATTATCCCCCACAGGGATCCAGGCAATTTTTTAAAACAAACATCCAGAAACCTATGTGCACAAAAGTCTACTCATTTGGGTCCTCCTCTTTTACTTATGATTACAGGAGTTCAAAGAAAATCTTGGTGATGTACTGATTAGCAAGTATCTCTTAATGCAGCTGAAGGACTAAACAGTCCTTATCAGAAAGATTAGCTCTCTATTCTTCTTTCTGTCTGAGTGAGCAGTTCTCAAAAGCAACTACACCAAAAGCATCGAGCTGAGTGGGAGAATGACACTTTTCTGGAAGCAATGTTGACAAACGGATTGATCTCAATCCAATGTTTTAAATCTGGTTATATTGGATGTAATCATTGCCATAGGTGCATGAGCAGAGAGTTCGTCTTGATGTGTAATTTTCATAATATGAAAATCTAGGACACACTACCTGATTTGCTACAAATGTATCCTTCATCTATCAGGTTATAAAGTTAGTTTTTCACTGACAGGTTATTGGTCACCTCTATGGCCAAAATGAGGAATATAGGAAGTAGTAGAATTTGAAGCCAAAAAGGAAGCAGAGGCTACATATGACCTAATGGGCTAGGCATGGCTTTTGTGAGAGCGAGTGCGAGGAGACAGCGAGGAATGCAGCGGAGGAGGGGGCAGCAGTGGGAGGAGTAGCCTTGTAGGTCCATGAAGTGGTGTGGCATGGCACTGGTGCTGTGACTGGTGCCAATGCGCTGATGAAGGCTGCTCCTTGGAGGGAACCAGACCAGTCTCAAATCTCCAGTTGTAACCGCTGTGTCTTTGGCTCCCCCGTCTTCCTGGCTTCTTTGACTCCTGTGCTTTTTCGCTACCACCACATCCCTGCATCACCAGTATTTTTCCCCACCCCTCCCCCATCTCAAAAGCGAGGGAGTCGAATGGGCCACATGTGATTACCGGTAAGAGGGCCAACCGGAAATATTTAAAGGGGCTATAAGTGGAGAACTAAAAAGATCATTAAAGGCTAGCAAGAGACATGTGATAAAAACATAAGGATATCCGCTAAAGATACTTAGCCTAGATCCTTGCCTGGAAAAGCTTGAAGGGCAGAAAGCAAGCGAGTGGGCAGGCATTAGGCTTGTGGCCTCCTCGGCGTAGGTGCCGAGGTGGCCGGCAGAAGGCCGATGCGTCTTGCACCTCGTTGAGGGGCCAGCACGCACTGACGCTCGGCACTGTGCCCCTACACACATATTTCTGCCTACATCTTCAATAGTATATGTGACTCAGCCGCTTGGTGTATGACTGTCACTCCGCCTCCAGGGGGTTAGCCTTTGAGCCTCTCATTGTGTATTTATTCTTGTGGAGGGATTATTGACACTATCCTCATGGGCCATCTACTGGGCACATATCCTTGGCAAGAGGTATCTGGGGGCAACTGAGTGGTAGTCTGGAGGACTGGAGGCTTTTGTGGGCACTCTGTTGGGTTTAAGCACTAGACATAGGATCTGCTGTACAATCTTTTTGGCTTCCCTCAGCCAGCATTCATCCATCCGTCCATCCAGACAGGCGCACAGCTGCGAGCACGTGCCCCTTCATGGCCACACTACTTCAGGAGGTGAGGCGGCGCAGCAACGGTTACCCAGTCTCCCCAACCCAGATTCTTAGAAATGGTGAGATGGAAGCAGCCATCACAATAAAAGGCTCTGGCAGACGAATTAATGGATGACTGGTCTCCACAGATTTTAGACTCAGACTAGTGTCTACGGAGGACTGGTGCAAGGGTCCTGCCCTGTCTCCATCTCAGGTGCACGTTTGTACAAAGAACTCAATTAAACAATATTTTGATAAGGCAATAGAAATAGTTCCAAAGGAGGAAAAAAGATACTTCAGACAGGGTACATACGGATATTTGCCTGAATAGCTCGTAGTGTTCCTCCAGCAGTCTGTGCAGTACACCTCAGGTAGCCACAATAAAGTCAAGCATAGAATCTGCCTGCGCAGGGCTCTTCACCATGCACAGAACACAAACTTTCCCAAGTTTAAGACCATGTGGGTCAATTACTTGATCTGACAACACATTCCTCTCCCCAGTTTGTCCCCCCCCTTTCTTTGAGCCCAAGGATCCTTTTCCAAGAGGGCTGGAGCAAGCGCGAGAAGCACTTCCTACTGCTATCTCCAGTCCTACTCTTAAAAATGGTAACCTCCCCATCACCTTAAGTGTACTCCCAAGCTCAAATACGATACAGACAACTGCACAAGATAATCAATCATTGGATTGGTCCCTGGATCCGGCAAGCCCCATAACTTTGCTACCCCAAACAAGTGAATCTCCTCCAAACCAAAATTCCATTTATTCACTACCACGAAGGGAGACCCTCACCTACCAGGAATTGGGAATCCTGATGGACAGTTTTTTCACTAACATTGAGGCACAATTAGTTGAATCACTGGGGCAAACCCCATTAGTGACGTGCAGACCAGCAGAAAAAGTGGAGAAAGCGGAAAAGGCAGAAAAGGCGTCTCTTGGGAACTCCCCTTTCCCAAGAGATGGTGGCAATAGGGCACTATATCCAGGACCCTACTCTGGCACTCAAGCAAAATGGAACTGCAATTGGATGTGATCCAATCTCTGGCAACTCACCTTGCAGAAATTGGTTGCAAGCTTTATCTCCTGGAAACAGGTAAAATCCTTTGCGAAGGGTAAACCCTGCCCATGCTCACTAATCATTAACAAGTTTAATTCACTGCCACAGATACGGGGGATTTGGTTGGAACAATTAAGGCCCTACAACTAATACAATTACTAAAGCACCCCAGGACAATTTATTATATGCTACCATGATGGAGGAGGTCTATCAAATTCACCATGGCACAACTGAACTGCCCAGTCTTCCAGCATCCACCTGTCATGCAGGATCAGGTGACCTGCTCTTCTTCCAACAGGCAAATGGATCATCAAGGGGAGCCTTTGGTCAGTACCACTTCAATGTGTGATGTGGCCGATTAAGGGAGAGGGTCACAAGTGATATCAGAATCCGAAACTCCACATGAGCCATTCTCATCTTTCTGTCTGACAAGAAGGGCAAAAAAAGGATGAAAAAACAGACAAAAAAGCACTGTCTGCGAAATAGAACCTCCTCACCTCTCAAGTCCTCTAGAACTAATAAGGTACAAGACCCGACGAATTCAGGAAAACTATTTTCAGTCTTTGTCCCCCCCGATACATACTATACCTCAACCCCCGCTCCCCATCCACACTTCCATTGCAATCCCCCGGCTGTACCTGTACCATGTGAAACATGACAAATAAAACACTTTGGCAGGGTGGGCTCGGGGATTGTCTTTAAAAGACAACTCCAGGCACGGAAACATTGGAGTATGGAACGTCAGGACAAGGGTCTTGTCCCTTGATAAGGAAGGGACGCAGACAGGAGCACATGGGATGTCAGGCATGCTAAGCGAAAGGGTGGACCAAGGCACCCAATCTAAAAGGAAGAGTCTGGAATTTTCAGGCCCTATTTCCAGAGGGCCACAAATGAGGCCACAAACCTACAGAATCATAACTGGCCATCAAACGCCTGGAACGGAGAGACCATGAACTTGTTGCAGCAACAAATGATGGATGGAAGGCTGAATAAATCAAACATTCACCCCCAGTCAAGAGATCTGGGTAAAATTCATTGTACTTTTGCTCATCATGGCACCCCAGTTTGGACCCAGCCATATGCAAATCAGTCTTGACCCTGCTCGTCATGGGGACAGTCCAGCCTGAAATGCCAAGCTGGGTCCTCCCTTTCAGGGTATCACCAATCATCAGCCAGGCTAGCTTGAATCCACTGGCACAGTGAGCAAGGGACCCCCTCTGGGCATATCCATCCCACTTAGAGTGAAAAGTGCTGCAGCAACAAATGATGGACCGAATGCTGAATAAATCAAACATTCACCGCCAGTCAAGAGATCTGGGTTAAATCCATCGTTCTTGGAGCATACCTGCACCTATGGTGCAAGGAAGAGAGAGGTCCTTACAGCATACAGAAGCTTTACTTTGTCAGCGTCACAGAGGTAAGCCCAATAGCTTTGCAGGCAATAGCTCTCTGGCCCAGCATTTGTCTCCTTCCACAGACCCTACTATAGCCAAGTTCGATGAGCAGCAAGATTCCAACTACTCTACTTTCCTGAAACATTCGAAGTGACACGATTTCACCCGATAGCCGCGTAAATAGAACACAACCCGGAGACCCGGAAGAGGATTCCAGATCGTCAGTTGCAGTCGGTTGCAGTCGCAGTCGCAGTCTGAACCGGAGCTAGAGCCGCCATCACTTGCTATCACCCGCTATCACCCGCTGGGCCAAGGAAAGCTTGGAAAGGCTCAGGACAGCTCACGACGGAGCGGGGACCTGCGTCTGAGCTCAACCGCCGTCACTTTTCCTTGTCTTTGCCCCCGGACATGTGTAGCGCCTGAACCAGCGCTTGACTCCCACCTCACCACCATCTCGCCATCTCGCCTCGCCCCACCCGGCTTACCTGCCTGCCTGCCTGCTCGCCGCTTGAGCCTGAGCTGCTAGAGCCAAGTTCTGGGCGGGGGGAGGGGGCCATCATCCCGGCCACCCGGCCGCCCCCGATTCTGGCATTGCTCCCGCTCCCGTTTTCCATCAGCCTCCATCAGCCCCTCCTTAGCAGCGTGAAGCTGCCACCGCCGCCGCCGCACCGGACTAGCGGCACCTGGTGATTTATGGCAGGTGCTCCGGCCTGAGAGGCTGCGAGAGGTTGCGAGGTCCAAACAGCAACTGAGAGCAGGCGCATCGCGCGGGAGGAGCTCTTTCTTTGGCGGTCCCCTGGTTACAGTGGCTGTGAGGTGTGAGAGCAGAGAGAGAGAAGAGAGCCAGGGAACGGGCCGGGCGAATAGCACCCCTGGCAGGCGACCAGGAGCGACCAGCAGCATTTAAACAACTAAGGTACTAATCAACTCACCATAACTTTTGTAACTAGGAACCGCCAATAAAGATAACCAAAGATAACCAAATCTTTTTACCAACCGCATATTTATAACTAAAACCACAACTGCTGCAAAAATAATAGAAACCAATAGAATTAGCAAAGTAATAATAACAGAATATCAAGACTATATTTAGCAACAACAACAACAGCAGCAGCATAAATACTAACACCAACAACAACAAGTTGCCACTGAAATCATCGGACACAAGTCATTATGAGGTCTGGCAAAGAGAGGCGGTCAGTAACAAATGTCATCAACAATAGGAAAAAGAAAAAGAAAATCTTAAGGGAAACAATCGAATCAACAGTCAGCTGCCCGCCCACACCAACAACTCCGCAGGCCACAGCATCGGCAAACGCAGAATTATCCGCTCACACGGATCGCGGACTCCCAGCGACAACGCTGGTGGACATAGATGGGGGCGAATCAGTTGATAGATACACACAAACAAATAAAGGAAAACAATATTTTCAACCTAAAATATACTCCAAATTTTCATTTGTAAGAGATGCTGGTGCAGTGCTAAACCTTAGCATAAACAAACAACTAGACCTCCCCTCCCCACTCCATCCACTATTTTTGGAAGGACCAATAGGCAAAGGCTCAACAGGATTATCAGGTGACAGTTCAACAGCCAAACCGGCGGAACCGGGAAGACGCAGCACATCTCAACCCTGCTGGATATTCAATGAGGAGATCAAAGAGACAATAGACCCGAAGGTAGGGCACGAAGCCAAGCAAAACCCAACACGCACGGACACTGATACCGATAAAAACACTGGGAAAGAGAACGAAGAAAAATCACAAAGCATAAAAAATCAACATTTGTCTTCAACAAAGGAGGCTTCAAGACCACCATTGGAACCAGAAATCAAAATACGGACGCACCAGAATATAATGGTTCAAGAAGTCGCAGTATTCCCAGAATCTTCAGATTCAGAAACGCTTAAAACAACCACAGTTTCCACCATTACAAATGAACAATCGATTAAGTTAGCGGGTGTGAACCCCACACAACTGAGCCTGGCCCTCACAGACCTTGTCCCCGAAAATCTTGAAAACACTAACGACACTAACGGGGAAACTAAAGTCATGATTACAGGAAAGCTACAGTCTAGACAGTCTGGAAACAATATCCACACTGATTTCAGAACAAAAGCCAAGCCCCCCACTCGTCTTCAGTTCGGACCACAGCTAGATCCTATCCACCCAACATTCGGGGACAGAGAAGCAACGACGGGGAGCTTACAAGAAGATCCCGGGAACCATCATGACCCCCAGAACCACGCGGTCAGCAACACGTCTTTCCTTATGATAGAAGAATGGGAAAACTTGGTCACTACATATTCAACCAAGACCAAAGGAGACGCTACCCCGCATGGCTCAGGAACGGGGACGAAGGAGTACGCGGAGGGTACACCAATAGGAGAAAACAAAATATGGGCCTCCCTTTTAAACACCATGCAGCTTTCGACCAAGGCGCTAGAATACCATTCGGATAAGATGGATATTCAACTCACCCTTCTTAACTGTCTAGCCCTGCATGTCACAAGCATAGACAGTAAGCTGTCGGAAATGAACAACTTTATAAAAAGAGCACAATCCGAAATGGCAATAATCCCGCCAAGTTGCAGCTGCCACTTAATAGCAGAAAAACTGGTATCCTTACCTACTGTGATGGGTGATCTTCCACGGACTTAAAAATCACATACTTAAATACCGGCAAGTTCAACACCAGCATAACCAAACAAGAACAAGACTGCCACAGGGTAACGTCATCGCCTGTCCAGGAGCACCAAGATCGTCCTAAGCAAGGTAAATGGGGAAATACCCCGACCCCGCCGTCAAGCCTGCCACAAACGATTTGGGCCCAGTCACAGGAGCGGCCTTAGAGCCAAAACTAAACAATATGAGCACAGGTGCCCTAGAACCTTCAGTCTTCCCTCGACACGAACCACTGGAGCAGATCTCCAGTGGCGACATCATGCAGTCAGGCCCCCCAGAAGACGGCGAAACGCAGCCCAACAACCGGCAAACATCAAAACAGCGCCGTAAACAAAGGAGAAAAGGAAGGAACAAGAACTCTTCAATAAAACACTTCTTTCAGGCAGCACAAGCAAATCCGAGCGGGCAGCAGCAAGAACGAGGAGTAAGTGACACATCAACAATCGAACGGCCGGATACAAACAGCATCGTCACTCACACAGAATCTGGGAAGGAGCAAACAGGAGAGGCGAACATAAGCAAGTCTCACTGCCTCGGACTCACTGATCCAAGTGAGCAGGCAGAAAGCCAACCAACATCCTCAGCAGCAAGGGCAGCCGCCCCAGTGCCAACAGGAGCAGTGACAGTTTGTAATGACCGAACAAAAACAAGGAACATCAAATTAAAAACAGAAACATTGATAGGAACAAGGTCAGCAGAACAGCAAAGCATCAGCGGAAGGCGCATGGAAAAAGAGCAACCGCCGGATGCCGATAAAAGGGCAAAACAGCAAAACTTGACACCCTCTACAGCACACACCGAACAAAGGCACATCAAGCCAGAAGTGGAAACAGCAAACAGAACTAGGCCAGTGAATCTGCAAAGTGTTAGTGAACAACAAACGGTACAAGAGCAAAGCCCAGATACCCCAGAAAGGACAGAACTTCAAAATGTGGAAGCCACAAGTATATGGGGATATGAGAAAAATGAAAGGAGGGAATTTACCTCAAACAAGTTTCGAAGGGAGAAGTCCAAGGCAATTTTGTTTATTCCAGAGTACAAATCCAAAGGACGCGGAGACACTCTAAATCGAGGGAACATTCTTCTGATATTATCCGCTATTAGCAGTCTGGCAGGGATTGGTTCACAAGATCTTGAATCAGTAGAATTTGAAACCATCAAACATCTTTCAGATCAAGAAGTAACCAAGACAGTCTGGGTAACCGGAGAAATAGTCGACAAAATTCTCAAGGAAAAGGGCCAGCTAGAAACTTGGGGGATCCGACTGCATCTCCACCAAGGAGTAGGGTACCCAGACCCACTACTCCATCCCCATCAAGAGCTCAACAGCAGCGGAGCAAGGAGAAGAAGTGGTTCTGGGTACACCAGCTCCGTGCTCAAAGGAGCACGCAGCTCCTCCGCAGATATCTTGGTGAGAAATCGTTCAGCTAACTGGGACATTCGGGGGCAAAGCGATCCCGCCAGTGAACAGGACTGGTCCTGGATAGCAAAAACTATAAACATAAAAAGGGAGTCTCCCTGACAGGGATTAGAACACAATACAAATATCTTTAACCTAAAATTCTGCTCCTGGAATATTAATGGCCTCGGATCCAAAATAACAGACAGCACTCTGCTGACATATTTTCAACAATTTGATCTAATTCTGCTCCAAGAAACATGGCTGTCAGATCCATTCCACCTACAAGGTTTCAAATCATATCACCTTCCAGCAAACAGAAATTCAAACTTTGGCCATTTAAAGGGAGGGCTTACGACCTACGCCTCGATTAAAACGATAACAACGGTCAAGGAATTACCAAGCATAACCTCGATAACAAATGAGATAAAAACGATTGTGCTGGATATAGCCGGTCCCAAAATAAACAGCAGTTAATACTAGCTAACATCTATCTTCACCCCCGGAATAAAAGAAATGGTGCAAAACATCTGATAACAGAATTAACCAAATTAATTACCGACCAGGCAACTTCGAACCTTATCGTATCTGGCGATTTCAACATGTTTCTTTCAGGGAGCGGCGATCTAGATAGGCCAGCAGAAGATCCGCAAATAGCATGGGGGATCCCCCCTCAAGACAAGTGTAAGTGGGGCAAGCCAACAAAAATCTCCAAAGACCTACTGAAGGATCTAGAAAGCTTGTCCTTGGTGGCACTAAATGGCCGATTCACGGGGGATCGTCCCCAAGCTGCAACTTTCCACAATGCACTCACTGACACTGCAATAGACTATACTTTTTTGTCCTTACCACTTTACCATCTGATAAAACACTTTAGGATTGGAATACAAGACCACAGTGATCATCAACCCCAAGAGTTTACACTCGCAACGCAAGGGACAGCGCTCACTTACCCAATTGCAGACTTCTGTACAAACACCTCGTTTAGCCACAGGAGAATAAAATGCAACACACGAGAACCTGGAAAACTCCTGGCAGAGTCAAAAAAACGGTGGGAGGACAATAAACTATCACACGACAATGCCTTAGCAGCTTGGGAAAGCTTCATCGAAAGCTTTAGGCTATCTAACCGCAAAACGAATCTGACAAAAACAGAGCAAAAAATTAAACTGGATCCATGGAGCAGGACCTCAAGCAAGCAAAGAATCCACTTATCGGGCTCCAATCATGCAGAGTTAAGGGAAATAAGGAGTAAAATTAACAGAGCAATGCGCAACCTCCGTCAAAACTGTTCTGTCGATAAAACTCAGTCGGAATTAAGGATGCTTAAGGACAGGAAAAATAAAATTATCTGGTTAGCAAAAAGAAACCACTGAAAAAACATGGGCGAAACTGCTATATGATGCACAATCAAAGAACAGCTCTAGGTTTTGGCAGACAGTTAAGAGCATAGAGAACCCAGCAGCACCAGGAATCAACTCCCATATAACAGAGGATGCCTGGGCAAACCACCTACAGAGGCATTTTAACACGGAAGCCGGCGAAAACGCACAAGTCAACGTGGCATGTCAGAGTGACTGGCAACCCTTAAACCACCACGGCGTCCAGCTTACCCCCTTCTTTTCTACCAAAAAGATTGTGGATAGAATTTCAAAAGCCGAAACGAAGGAGCACCCGGACCCAACGGGCTCCCCCCAATACTATACAAGCAGGACTCAGCATACTGGGCGGGAGCATTATTACCTGTCTTCAACAACATTTTGGAAGCCAGAAGAATCCCTGATTCTTGGAAAGGATCGATTATTTCACCCATCCACAAGAAAGGCAGCAAGAACGAACCAAACAACTATAGACTCATAGCGCTAATCGACATTGAGGCCAAATACTACGCCGGCCTACTGCTTGCTAACCTTCTTGAGTGGGCAGGGGAAAACGATCTAATCCCAATAAACCAAACAGGCTTTCAGAAAAATTTGGGGACAACTACAAACATCCTTGCTCTCTCACTTCTAATTGATGCAACAAAAGCAATTAGTAAACCACTATTTATCTGTTTTATTGACTATAAAGCTGCTTTTGATAGCATCGACAGAGGGAAATTATGGGCCAAACTAGCCCGGTGGAAAATACCTCCAATTCTTCTGAACCAGCAAATCCTGCTCCACACAAGGACATGGGTCCAAATAAAGTTGGGGTCCGGCGACAGTCTGTCGAGGAGGATTCCGACCACCAAGGGGTTAAAACAGGGCTGTGTCCTTGCCCCAACCCTGTTCAACCTTTTCGTGTCTGACCTCTCAAGGGAATTGGATAACTGTCATCATCACACCCCGAATTTGGGTGGCCTGTCACTTTCGAACTTATTATATGCCGACGACCTGATATTGATTAGCCGAACCCCAGTTGGCCTGCAACATTTGATAAACGTCACGAGTGACTTCGCTACAAAGAACGGATTAAGTATAAATCATGAGAAGTCCAAAGTAATGGTCATTAACCAAGGAAGCACCCAGAACGAGTTTAGATGGTGGCAGGGAGGCAGCCAGCTTGAGTGGGTCAAAAGTTATAAATACTTGGGAATCATCTTCGACAGTATGGGAACATACCAAAAACAAAAATTGGCTATCCAAGGACGAGGAACTGTTCTGGCAGTCATGCTAAAGAGCATCAAGCATAAAATAACCGGTCCCAACCTCATCCCTCTATTGGAAGTACTTCGGGCAAAGCTTCTACCCACAATCACTTATGGGAGTGAAGTAATGAGAGGGAACAACGAAACAACTTTGGACAAGGTGGTCTCCAAAGCAGTTAGAATAATATTCAATCTTCCCCAATACACTTCTCCAGCACAAATAAGGCTGGAGCTTGGCCTGCAAAACCAGCAATTAGCAAGGAAGGGAGTTTACGCCAAAAGCTGGTACAAAATAAAGAGTGCAAAGTCTGGTACCTTAAATTCGTACTTGTGGAACGAGATGACCAGGAAAAAAGACTGTCCCGCTATGGTTTATCTCCAATCAGGAATAAGGCTGCTTGCCTTACAGGATTTGTGGAAATCAGGCCTTCCTTATAACAGCTTTAAAGCCCTGGTTAACAAATCGGTGAAGATTGTTTCCATAGATAAAGATAAAACAGACCTAAATAAGAGGGCCCACAGCTGGTTCATGATTCAGAGCTACACGAGATGCACTCCTCAGCCATATTTAGGCACAAGCTTCTCAAGAAGCGTGAAGGAAAGCCTTTTGGCCATGAGAATGGGGATTCTACCGGCAAAACCGCATTTACCTCCGTGGAAGCGCACACATTCAACCACCAACTGCAGACTATGCGATACCGCCAAAGAAGATGTTTTACACCTACTGTGTGTCTGTAAGAGTTTAGATCTTGAACGAAGGCAGCATTTAAAACCGCGCCTGAATGAAAATCGAATACGATCATGCAGACAGGCGGTGAAGGCCTGCTTCGATGGGGACGACGTTCGGCTAGTCTGTAGTTTTGTACGCTTCATGAAAATAGTACAAACAAAATTAAATCTGGCAGCCCCCCAGCAAACCGGCTAGCACTCTGGGCTGTCGCTAATCAACCTGGTATCTGCTCCCTGGAAAGGATCAACCCTAGACTCACCCCTAACCTGGAAAGGTTTTTTCATATAATAATACAGACACTTGAACTGAGGTGAATTTTAAGAGGGACAGTAGCCTAGCAGTCATTGTGTGCTAAATTTGATACATTCACATTATAATTTTTGGATTAAATTGCAAGTTTTATATTTTTGTATTTTAAGAAATTATTGTGATTTTACTGGATGAAGCACTATTTTATGTCATACAAGTTTTAATATGTAGCTGTTTTGCTAAGATTTTTATTAATCAAGCAATAAAATATTACTTACTTACTTAACTACTCTAAGGGCGATAAAGAGGAGAGTTCCCACTCAATCCTGCTCTTCATCCCTCGATATATCCCACAGGGCTCTAAGGACACCATCAACAGAGGGAATTTGTTGCAGTTATTTGCTCATATCCAAGCACTTCAGAACATAACAACGGACGATTTAGATTGTGTCAGATTTGAACCACCCCTTTTAAACTCAACCGAGTAAGTGACCAAGACCATCTGGAAACAAATGGCTCAACGGAATGCTGTATGGGCCGAAGGGGCTGTTTTTGAAGAATGGGGCATTGATCTTCACATTCGTGCCCCAATGAAATATCTTTACGTTCTTTTAAAACCATAACAGACCCAAACTCCAGCCTGTGTATTGAAGGGTTCAACTGGGGGATATCATAGTGGTGCCCCAATTCCAGAGGGCCCACGGCCCACCACTATTCATCGAAGGCATGATCGGAGAGAGGTTTTCTTTGACGGTCAAAGGAATGATTATATCCTAAAGGGGAAGCAGCTGTTGGCTGAGTCTAGCATCCAGGATACCTGCAGTAATTCCCTCTATTCCTACAAACAATTTGACAATGATTTCTTGAAACATTGTGGTGCTAGGCAGCAAGGCTGCCCAAGAGAACTGTGGGCAATTCATACAAACAGAGGACATAATCATGTTTGAAGAAACTTCGGAGATCTTCCTTTCATATAGGCAGGGTTTTGAAACCTTCCATGCCCCAGGGTGTAAGTCTAAACCAGGCAGACCGTCTGGTGGGTTCCTAATTTGGGTTAAGATTGCGTTGGGGCACCATGTTAGCCAATTATCTATCATTTGACCAGACCTGCTTGGTATTGAGATCTCTTCCCTTGATAAAACAAAAATTCTCCTTTTTAATGTATACACCAGGAGTGTCTCCAAAACAGCTGATTCCCCTATCCTTCAACTTTTGATTGATTCTATTTCCACTTAACCAAGGGAAAAAAAGCAGTTGTGATTATGGCTGGGGATTTTAATGTATGTTTTGAACTATCTGCACTCTATAATGAAATAGCAGGAGAGGAAGACCAATATTGGGGTATTCCCCAAATTTTGAGGCCATTTTTATCCTCGCTTCCACGGGTTGTCCTTCAAATGCTGGATCTTTGTGTGAGTTGCTGTTTGAGGGCATGCAATGGAAGAACCAAATATGATCTGGAGCTGCATCCTACTTTTAAAAGAAATACCTACTGCGGCCATATTGATTGCTTTTTATTAGATGTTCAATCCTAGAGGAATCTTATTGATATGGAAGTCCTGTCTTGATATGAGAATGATCACTTCCCTCTTCACCTCTCGCTTTGTGGAGGTGACGAATGGGGGAGTGGGACTCCTCAATTACCTGGAGGGGCTCTTTCAGTCAGTAACAATCAGGAGGAGAATTAAGTGGGAGAGTATTATGGAAAATGAGTCCAAGTACACCGTACTCTATAATGACCTAGTCCCTAGGCTGTCGTACATGGCTAATTCAGAGGAAGCCCCTGACATGATCATGGATGCTCATTCGAAATGGTTTGAGAAACTGAAAATTAGCTTCTTTACCAAACATCCCCCTCGCAAGAATCCCCCTCAGAAGGCAGATCCTACATGGTATGACATGACTTGCAGGTCAACTAAGTGCAATCTCCTTAGTGTCCATAAAAGAGGGATCTCGCAGGACATAAAGTTAGCTAGAGCAAATTACAAACTGGTCCTGAAACATGCAAAATCAAAATGGGATACAGCAGTTTGGAATGGCATTTTGTCTGCAACACGCTCAGGGGACCAGGTAGCTTTCTGGCTTATTATAGCACATGGCACCAAGACAAATAGGATGAAGCCGGAAGTACACATTCTCCCACAAGATTGGGTGAATCATTTAAAATCGTTCTATAGTAGCTCACCTCTAACCCTTGCAAATCTTGATTCCTCTGATCCTATGGTGCCCTTCACATCATGCAAGAGTCCATTTGACTTAGATATTATTAAATATGGATGGGTATTTTCTGTGACCGAAGATACTGCGCCCATTAGATCTCAGAAGGCAGAAAAGGCACTCGGGCTAGATCGAATCCCCATGGACCTTTTCAAGTCTGAACCGCAATTTGGGCACCCTACCTTACATGCGTTTTTAATGCCATTTTAGCAGGATTTAAGATTCCATCCTCATGGAAAGGGTTGGAGCATATTCCCATACATAAGAAATGCCCAAAGTCTGACCCAGCCAACTACTGCCCAATTGGCCTTATTGGTTCTTCCCCAAAAATATTTTTCAAGCTTTTATTAGATCAGCTCCTTATTTGAGTCGTAGAAAATAAAATGTTAACCCAGTTTCATGCTGGATTTTACCCCAAAATTAGTACAATTGACCAGGTTTTTAGGTTTCAATGAATAAGATGGAAAGAAGTTGATATAAAAAAGGGGTAGCCTTTATGTCGCTTTTGTTGATCTCAACGTGGCATTTGATATGGTCCCTAGGGATAAGTTATGGCATACAGTAGGTGGCCATGGGTTCCGCGCCCTTGTCTTGATTTATTTGCCAGGCTTCACCCAAAAATATTTGCTCAAATCAGGTGGGGTATAAATGGGGAGAACACCGATCACTTTAAGGTTGCAAAAGGAGTCAGGCAAGGATGCATCCTTGCCCCCACATTGTTCCTGCTGTTTACAAATGGCTACATTTTCTACCTCTTGGGTTGTAATAACGACTCTCTGGTTCTAGGGGGAGCTAAAATACCCGCCCTGTTCTTCGTGGACGATAATTTATTAGTATCAAACACCCCCAAGGGCCTAGAGACCCTTTTGAGTAAGTTTAACACATTCTGCCTAGATCATGGACTGGCAATCAACGCGAGTGAGACAAAATGTATGGCTGTCCACCCCCATAGAGGCTTTAGAGGGTCAATAATGTTGGAAGGTGAGGAGCTGGAGAAAACACTAGATTTTGATTATTTTAGCATTCGCCTCTCTAGTTCAAATACCTGGGGTTCCCAGGTTACCTGAAGTACTCTTATACAAAAGCACAAGGTGGCATTAGCTCTAACATTTGCAAACAAGATCTTGTTCCATCCAATTTCCCCCTTTTTGAGGTCTGGAGGGCCAAAGCTGTAGCTGCCACTACATATGGAGCCAAACTCTGTGGATATGTTAATTTAAAATCCCTGGAGGTGCCTGACAATTAAGGGGCTGATTACGATGGCGGACGGACTGGAGTCCGTCCGCCATTGTGGTGGTAACCGGGACCATCCGCAATACATGCGGCGGTTCCGCACACCAAAATATGATGCGACCGCCACCGTGGCGGACGCATCTTGCATTTTAACATTGCGATGGTTGCTGCTGACAGCAGCACCCGCCGCAATGTTGAAAATGCACGTTGTGCATTTCATTGCACTACGTGGCAGGCACCACACGGTGCCTGCCACTTAGTGCACTGAAATGTAGAGGGGTACCATGGGTACCCCCCAGTGTACAAACACCTCCCCCCAACACAAGGGGGGCCCGCAACGGGCCCCCAAAACCAATCCCCGCCAGCCTTTCAATGGCGGTTTACCCGCCACGGAAAGGCTGGCTTCTGCCAGCATCGTAATTCAGCGGACAGAGCCTGCTAGTCTCCGCCACCATTTTAAGCATGCTGACCACTCCGCCAGGCAATCGTAACGATTGCCTGTGGCAGTTCCGTGGTGGACGGTCTTTGCGACCGCTGCGGTCCGAAAGCGATTCCCGCCGCCATCGTAATTCGGCGGTGGGAAAATTGCTGTCAATTGACGGAAGGATCGCCACCGCCAGGCTGGCGGGGACGATCCTTCCACCATTGTAATCAGCCCCAAAGTTTTAAGAGCAGCCCCTAAATTGCCCCAAAGTATGCCGGTTAGAAATGGGGGTCTCTATTTGGCAATGGTCTGCACCTTTGTCCAAGTAGGGACCCTTCTTCCTAGTCAGGGTAAGGGGAATACACTTCTAAAATAACCCCTGCTCACCCCCTTGGTAGCTTGGCACAAGTAGGCAGGCTTACCTCAAAGGCAGTATGTAAAGCTTTTCTGCACACATACAGTAATACAGTGAAAATACTATAAATATACCACCACACTAGTTTAGAAAAATAAGTCATCTTTATCTAAACCAAACAAGACCAAAGACGACAAAAATCTAACATACAGTACTTAAAAATAGGTACTTTGTAAGATCACCCTAAAATTGCAGAAATATCTAAAAAAAACACAGTTCTTCTGAGTCTGTAGCTCCGTCTGGGGCTACTGCAATGCTGAAAACGACAGAGTCTAACAGTTCCAGCTAACCACGTCAGTACGGGTCAGCTGTCGTGTCGACAGACTCGTAGACAGTACCTTTTTCGTTGTGTCTGATCCCGTTCGTACGAATCGGTCGGGGCAACCGTCACGGTTGTGATGTGAAGTGAAGCAGTGCAGGGTGCAGTGCCCTCAAGGCGTGTGCAGGCAGGGGCTCGGTGATGGTCATCCAACAGCGTCGGTGAGATCAGGGCTGCGAGGTGGTGTGAGGCGGTGCTCGATGCGGTGCTGGCAGGTCACGGTGCAGGCGACGGAGCCAGTAGAGGGTCCAGCAGGCAGCAACAGTGTTGGTGAAGTCTTGGCGGCAGAGTGAAGTGAGGCGGTGCGGAGTGCAGTGTCCACAGGAGACGGTGCAAGCAGCAGCTCGAGATGGTCGTCCAACGGCATCAGTGAGACCAGTGTTGTAATGCGAAGTGTGGCTGTGCCTGCAGAAAACGAAGCCAGTGATGGACTGGGTGACAGAGTCGGCTGGTCTTCTCCTCTGTGGCAACTGAAAGCCGCGGTTCCAGAGATGGTGCCTGTTAGAACTGGGGTGTCTAGTTGGCAGAGGTAGGTACCTTTGTCCAAATAGGGACCCTTGCTTCTAGTCAGGGTAAGGGGTACAGTCCTGAAATAACCCCTGCTCACCCCCTTGGTAGCTTGGCACGAGCAGACAGGCTTAGTTCAGAGGCAGTGTGTAAAGCATTTGTGAACACATACAGTAATCCAGTGACAACACTACAAATGGACACCACACAGGTTGTATTATAAAAATAAGTATCTTTTATATAGATTTACCACAAGACCATAAATGACAAAAATAATCCACAATACTGTACTTTAAAGATGGTAGAATTAGCTTGAGTCTCTTAAAATTGAAATGCGACACTTTGAGTTCAATGTACCTGAGATGCGTAACGCAGGGCAACGAAAAGTGTTGCAGGGAAGGTGATGCGGTAGTCCCTTACACACAAGGACGGTGGTGCGTTGAAGATCTGGTGCAAAAGAAATAAAGTGGCATCTTCTTGAGGTTGCGACAACGAAGAGGTGATGTGTGCACGCCCGACGTCCGTGCGGCGATTTCGATGAGTCTTTGGAGCCGCGACAGGCCCTGCGACACGCTTCCCTGGCGATGCGACAGCGTCTGATGCGAGGTTGACGATCTTCTCCTGGGATGCGGGGCACGCCTCGTGTTGCGATGCATCAGCGTCTGATGCGAGGTCGATGCTTTGCCCCGGGGATGCGACGGCGTCTGATGCGACGGCGACACTCTTCTCTGGTGCTGCGAGGCGCTTCGAAGGATGCGGCGCGCTTCTTCGGGGATGCGCCGGCGTCTGATGCGATGTCGACACTCTTCTCCGGCGATGCGAGACTCAGCGCATGCGGCGTCACACTTCTTCGTGTTGAGTCGCGCTTCCAGCTCCCAGAGACACGCAAGTGTGTCAGAAGGTCCAAATTCCCAGCAAGGGAATACAGGGGGAGGTGGTGGGTGAAGTCTGTTGTCCCTGAGACTTCAGCAGGAGGCAAGCTCTAAAATCAAGCCCTTGGAGATCCTTCACAAGTTGATGAAAGTACACACACACTTCCCTTCTCCTTTCTTTGGCAGTCAGGCAACCACTGCAGGCAGATCCCTCTAGCTTAGGGATAGTCTTCTCCTCAGTTTCTTCTTGGTTCCGCTCCTCAGCAAAGGTTTCTTCTTGTTTCCCAAAAGTGATCTAATTTCCTAGGGGTCTGGGTCCCCTTTTTATACACCTTTTCTCTTTGTTCTCTGAAGGCAGAGAGGCCTTTGCCTAGTCCAAAACCAGTTCTGGTCAGTCCTGGAGCACTTTGTTGACAGTACTCCTTCTTTCCTTTCAGAATGTGGGGCAGAGTGCTCAGCCGTCCGGCAGGGGGTGGAGCCAGCATTGTGGAAGGCAGGCACAGCCCTATTCAGACCCAGGTGCAACTCCTCCCTCCACTCTGGATGCAGATCTCTCTATTCAGCCCTGTGCTGACTCACCCTGTCTCCTGGAGTCCCCCAGCCCCTGTCACTCACAAACCCAGACAAGGAATACACAACCAGGCAGAGGCAGGCTTGGATAGTTAGGCAAGAAAATACCTACTTTCTAAAAGTGGTATTTTCAAACACAGAATGTTAAAACCAACTTCACTAAAAGATGTATTTTATCAATCTGAGTTCAGGCATACTAAATTCGTTTTTCTACCATGTTCCCTGGGTCAGTTAGGATTATAATGTGTAATAATCAAACTGCACATTCTGGCCTATGGGGAGCAGGTAGCCTTGCAATAGTGAAAAACGAAAATGGCTGTAATTCACTATTAGGACCTGCCACACACACCAGGGCATGTCCTACCTTATGCTTACAATGCACCCTGCCCTAGGGCCTACTTTAGGGGTGACCAACATGCAGTAAAGGGAAGGTTTAGGGACTGGTAAGTGGGTGCAGTCACCAAGTCGACATGGCAGCCCTAGGCTGCACACAGGCTCAGCATTGGCAGGCCTGAGACACATTTTACAAGCTGCTTCTGTGGATGGCACAACCAGTGCTGCAAGCCCACCAGCAGCATTGGATTTACAAGCCCTGGGCACACTCGGTGCACTGTACTAGGGACTGACAAGTAAACCAATCATCCAATCATAGAGTCACTAATACATAACACAATTTATCATAGGAAGCACTTGCACTGTGGCACTGAATAGCAGTGGCACAGTGCCCAAAGCATCTAAACCAGCAAAAACAGATCAATAACATTGGAGGCATCATCAAAAAATGGAAGGGAGACCCACACCAAGGATGCCAGGTCTAACACGTGTCCCCTCCAGCTGAGATGTGGGGAGAACTATCCTACCTCTAGGGAGTTCTCTTCACTAAGGCGGAAAAATCTGGACAGACCATCAGCATTGGCGTGTTTTGTACCAGGGCGGTGTTCCACCGTGAAGTCTATCCCCTGTAGGGAAATGGACCACCTCAACAGTTTTGGATTCTCACCCCTCAACTGCATCAACCATCTGAGGGGCCTGTGGTCTATCTGGACCCGGAAGTGAGTCCCAAACAGGTATGGTCTCAGCTTCTTCAGCGCCCAGACCACAGCAAATGCCTCACGCTCAATAGCACTCCACCTCTGTTCCCGTGGAAGTAACCTCCTGCTAAGGAAGGCTACAGGTTGGTCTAGGCCCTCCTCATTCATCTGTGACAAAAAAGCCCCCACACCATGCTCTGAAGCGTCTGTCTGAACGATAAACTCTTTGGAGAAGTTGGGGGCAGGAGCACGGGCGCCGTGCACATGGCTGTCTTCAAGGTGTCAAAAGCTTGCTGACAGGTGTCAGTCCAAATCACTCTCTTGGGCTGCTTCCTGGAAGTCAGCTCTGTCAAGGGTGCAACAATGCTGCCATACCCCTTGACAAATCTCCTGTAATACCCGGTGAGTCCTAGGAAGGCTCTCACCGCTGTCTGGGTCTTGGGGGGCTCCCAAGCCAGAATGGTATCTATCTTGGGCTGTAGGGGCGCCACCTGGCCGCTCCCAACCTGGTGTCCCAAGTACACCACGGAACCCTGCCCGATCTGGCACTTACTCGCCTTGAACGGCCCCACCAGCGCTGGGATGCCTGGCTTCACCTTGGGGGTGCCCAGGAGTGGACATTTCACAGGGAAAAGCCAGGAAGGGTTCCACAGCGGTATGCGTACAGCGCCAGGAAAACCCCAGGGTATCAGTGCGCTTTACAAGTACAAATTCATTCATTTCAACACTGCAATGTCATCTAGGTAGGCGGCACTGAACTCTTCCAGTCCAACCAACACCTGGTTGACCAACCTCTGAAAGGTGGCAGGGGCATTCTTCATCCCAAAGGGCATCACCCGGAATTGGTAGTGCCCATCTGGTGTGGAGAATGCTGACGTCTCCTTTGCCCCATCAGTCAAGGTGATCTGCCAGTACCCAGACATTAAGTCAAACGTACTGAGGTACCGGGCAGCCCCTAACCGATCTATGAGCTCATCAGCTCTGGGGATGGGGTGTGCGTCAGTCCTGGTGATGGAATTGAGTCCTCGGTAGTCCACACAGAACCGGAGTTCGGGTGTGGCACCAGGCGCGGCAGCCTTTGGGACCAAGACCACTGGGCTGGCCCAAGGGCTGTGAGAGGACTCAATTACCCCCAATGCAAACATCTTGGAGACCTCCTCCTTGATACAAGCTCTCACCCTGTCAGTCACCCTGTAAGCCTTAAGCTTGACAGGAAGACTGTCCCCAGTGTCCACATCATGGACGCACCAGTCAGTGACACTAGGAACCAGGGAGAACAGGTCAGAAAACTGCCCCAACAGTTGGCGACAGTCACCTTGCTGCTCAGATGTCAGGGAGGTAGAGAGGTTCACACCCTCCACTGATCCATCTTGCTCTTGGGCTGACAGGAGGTCAGGAAGAGGCTCGGTCTCCTCCTCCATCCCAGCATCTGTAGCTAAGAGCATGCCCACTTGGGACCTCTCCAAGTGGGGCTTCAGGCGGTTGACGTGCAGGACCCGCAAGGGGTTCCTGGGAAACCGCAGGTCCACCAAGTAGGTAACAGGACACTTGCGCTCCACCACCTCAAAGGGTCCGGTCCTTTTATCCTGGAGCGCACAGGGCTCCACTGGGGCCATGACCCACACTTTCTGACTAGGTTGAAGCTCTACCAGAGTGGCATTCTGGTCGTACCACCGCTTCATTTCCTCCTGGCTGGCTTCCAGATTTGCCTCAGCAAGTTGCCTGAAACGCCTAGTTTGGTTCCTGAAGGCCAGCATGTAGCTATATACATCGTGGGGAGGTTTCCTGGGAGATTGCTCCCAGCCTTCCTTGACCAAACTCAGAGGTCCTCTCACTGGGTGACCATACAGAAGCTCAAAGGGGCTGTACCCTAGAGACTTCTGTGGCACCTCACGGTATGCAAAAAGAAGGCATGGCAAGAGGACGTCCCACTTACGCCTCATGGGTTCTATCAGACCCATAATCATGCCCTTCAGGGTCCGGTTGAATCTCTCAACCAACCCATTTCCTTGGGGGTGGTAAGGAGTGGTGAACTTGTACGTTACACCGCACTCGTGCCTCAGGGACTTCATATACTTGGAAATAAAGTTAGTACCTCTGTCAGACACCACCTCTTGAGGGAACCCCACACGGGAGAAAATTCCCATCAGTGCCGTCCCACCATGGGGGCCGTCACTGTCCTACGAGGGATGGCTTCAGGGTACCGGGTGGCATGGTCCACCAAGACCAGGATGAACCTGTTGCCCATGGCTGTCTTGGGGTCCAGTGGCCCCACAATGTCAATACCCACCCGTTCAAAGGGGGTGCTGACTACAGGGAATGGCTGTAGAGGAGCCTTCTGCTTCCTCCCACTCTTTCCACTTGCCTGGCAAGTCTGAAAGGTCCTGCAGTGAGTTGCGGCACTCCTGCGCATCTGGGGCCAAAAGAAATGGGTGACAAGCCTCTCAAAGGTCTTGTCCTGCCCCAGATGTCCTGCTAAAGGCACATCATGAGCCAAACCCAGTAGGAAGGCTCTGAAGCGCTGGGGTACCACCAGCACACGGGCTGACCCAGGCTCAGCAACCTTAGGCTCGCTATACAGGAGACCATTCTCCCAGTAGATCCAATGTGATCCAGATGCTGCCTGGTCTGTGGCCTGTTGCCTCAGACCCACGAGAGAAGGGCACTTGTTCTGCTCTTCGCAGAACTCCTCCCTGGAGGGTCCTCCATCTTGCTGCCAATGGGTCAGCTCTGGCAGGTCCCCCAGTTCAGCTACCTGTTCCCCTGTAGGCTCCAGGGCATCCCCCTCATGGTCTGCCTCCTCCTGGACCGTGGGAACTTCGGGGTCCAGTTTCCCGCGCCCCCTGCCTCTTCTATCTCCGGCAGGCACCTGGGCCTCCCTCTCAGGCTCCAGGTCCTCTTGAACACCTCTGGCTGCCATGGACCGGGTGTTCACACATGCCCAATCAGGCAAGCCCAACATCTCCAAATGAGCACTCCGCTCCACCTTAGCCCAAGGGGAGCTCTCCAAATCGTTCCCTAACAAACAGTTAACAGGCATGGCTGGCCTCAGAGCTACTTGAAGAGTACCAGAGACCCCCCCCCCACTCAAAGGGAACCTGAGCCACCTTGCAGTGGCTCTCTGTGTTGTCAGCGGCAACAACTGGATAGAATGCATCAGGGACCACCTGCTCTTTAGACACCAGGTGACACTTGACAGCTGTCATACTGGCTCCTGTGTCTCTCAGAGCCTCCACCCTATGGCCATTGATGGTCACCCACTGCCTGTACTTTTTAGTGTTCTCAGGCAGCTGGGTCCTAGGGACCATCTCAGAGTCTCCTAATGAGACAAGGGACAATACTACAGGATCCTGCCCACCTTGGGCACCCATCTCCTCCCCAGGGCTACACTAGCCAACTGACGGGGGACTGCACCAGGGGGTGCTGGCTTTCCAAACAAAGAGCAATGGGGATCATGGGCCCTGTGGCCTAGGGTGCCACACTTGTGGCACACCAGGGGTCCCCTATGAACAGGTGGACCTGTCGGGGCCCCGTGCTTATTCTCAGGGGGAGGCTGGGAACCTTTCCCTTGGTTCCCTTGGGGTTTATTTTGGGGCCATCTCTGGAACTCCCTCTGTTTACCCTTGTCCCCCCCACTCCTCTGCTGGGGACCCTGCCCACCCTTGGCGGAGTCTCCCACGTGACCCTTGTGGACCCGGGTGCTCACCCAGCGGTCCGCCTCCTCAGCAAGCTGCCTAGGGTTAGTCAGCCTACTGTCAATCAGGTGCTGGCGTAGCTCAGGAAAACAATTACTGGACAAGTGCTCCCATGCAATCAATCAAAGAGCGCCTGAAAATCATTTGCTTTGCTACCCTTTACCCAACCATCCAAGGCTCTGCAAAAAAAGGTCACATACTCAACCCAGGTACTGCCTTCAATCTTCTTACAGTTCCTGAACCTCTGCCTATAGAGTTCAGGAGTCAACCCATACCTGGTCATCAATGCATTCTTCATGTGGCTGTAGGAATTATAGACTTCAGAGGGCAAGTCCAGCAAGGTATCCTGCCCCTCACTAAGGAACCAACCCCACAACCCCGCTCCCCAATCCTTCTCAGGGACCTGGTGGGAAGTCATGGCTACCTCATAGGCCTTGAACCATTGCCCAATATCATCATTCTTAAAAAACTCCTTGACCACATCCTTAGGAATATACACCCTAGCCTCAACAGGCATTGACGGTGCGCTGCCACCAGAGGGAGTAATCTCTAAGCTCCTAGCTTTCAAATCCAACTCCCTCAAACTTTTCTCATGCTCAAGCTGCATTCTCTTTTCTTCCAGGGCTAATTTCCTAATTTCTAATTGCCCACTCATTTTGGCCAGCTCCAACTCATGCATCCTATTCTTTTCTCTGTCCTCCAGCTCTTCTGGGGACAGACCTCTGGCAGAAACACTGCTACCCATGGGGGAAGATGCTCTCCTCTCCCCTGGACCCACTGGCCCATCCAGCTGCTCATCTGCATTCTCAGCCCCCTCCTCATTCTCAGGGGTCTTCCTTGCTTCAACCCAGGCCCTCAGTGCCTTTTGGAAATCATCCTTCTTGGAGATTCCGGTCATAGAAACTTTGAACTTCCTTCAGAAGTGCTTGAGCTGGGTAACGGTGTAGCATTCCAGTTTCTCCTCTTCCCAATCATTATCAACAGATACTATGGATGCTGCTGTATCCATGGTGATTAAACTTGGCAGTTTTTAGCAAAAATAGAAAGTCCCAGAAAAGAATATCTACCAAAAGTATGTGGTTGCGTTTTGGTCTGCACTCACTAGGTAGTGTTCACCAATCACTGTACATGAGTCACAAATGCAAGTCCAGAATCCCCACCGCTGACCACCAATGTTAGAACTGGGGGTCTCTAGTTGGCAGAGGTAGGTACCTTTGTCCAAATAGGGACCCTTGCTTCTAGTCAGGGTAAGGGGGTACAGTCCTGAAATAACCCCTGCTCACCCCCTTGGTAGCTTGGCACGAGCAGACAGGCTTAGTTCAGAGGCAGTGTGTAAAGCATTTGTGAACACATACAGTAATCCAGTGACAACACTACAAATGGACACCACACAGGTTGTATTATAAAAATAAGTATCTTTTATATAGATTTACCACAAGACCATAAATGACAAAAATAATCCACAATACTGTACTTTAAAGATGGTAGAATTAGCTTGAGTCTCTTAAAATTGAAATGCGACACTTTGAGTTCAATGTACCTGAGATGCGTAATGCAGGGCAACGAAAAGTGTTGCAGGGAAGGTGATGCGGTAGTCCCTTACACGCAAGGACGGTGATGCATTGAAGATCTGGTGCAAAAGAAACAAAGTGGCGTCTTCTTGAGGGTGCGACAACGAAGAGGTGATGCGTACACGCCCGACGGCCGTGCAGCGATTTCGATGAGTCTTTGGAGCCGCGACAGGCCCTGCGACACGCTTGCCTGGTGATGTGACGGCGTCTGATGCGAGGTCGACGATCTTCTCCTGGGATGCGGGGCGCGCCTCGTGTTGCGATGCGTCGTCGTCTGATGCAAGGTCGATGCTCTGCCCCGGGGATGCGACGGCGTCTGATGCGACGGCAACACTCTTGTCCGGTGCTGCGAGGCGCTTCGAAGGATGCGGCACGCTTCTTCGGGGATGCGCCGGCGTCTGATGCGACATCAACACTCTTCTCCGGCGATGCGAGACTCAGCGGCTGCGGCATCACGCTTCTTCGTGTTGAGTCGCGCTTCCAGCTCCCAGAGACACGCAAGTGTGTCAGAAGGTCCAAATTCCCAGCAAGGGAATACAGGGGGAGCTGGTGGGTGAAGTCTGTTGTCCCTGAGACTTCAGCAGGAGGCAAGCTCTAAAATCAAGCCCTCGGAGATCCTTCACAAGTTGATGAAAGTACACACACACTTCCCTTCTCCTTTCTTTGGCAGTCAGGCAACCACTGCAGGCAGATCCCTCTAGCTTAGGGATAGTCTTCTCCTCAGTTTCTTCTTGGTTCCGCTCCTCAGCAAAGGTTTCTTCTTGTTTCCCAAAAGTGATCTAATTTCCTAGGGGTCTGGGTCCCCTTTTATACACCTTTTCTCTTTGTTCTCTGAAGGCAGAGAGGCCTTTGCCTAGTCCAAAACCAGTTCTGGTCAGTCCTGGAGCACTTTGTTTACAGGACTCCTTCTTTCCTTTCAGAATGTGGGGCAGAGTGCTCAGCCGCCCGGCAGGGGGTGGAGCCAGCATTGTGGAAGGCAGGCACAGCCCTATTCAGACCCAGGTGCAACTCCTCCCTCCACTCTGGATGCAGATCTCTCTATTCAGCCCTGTGCTGACTCACCCTGTCTCCTGGAGTCCCCCAGCCCCTGTCACTCACAAACCCAGACAAGGAATACACAACCTAGCAGAGGCAGGCTTGGATAGTTAGGCAAGAAAATACCTACTTTCTAAAAGTGGTATTTTCAAACACAGAATGTTAAAACCAACTTCACTAAAAGATGTATTTTATCATTCTGAGTTCAGGCATACTAAATTCGTTTTTCTACCATGTTCCCTGGGTCAGTTAGGATTATAAGGTGTAATAATCAAACTGCCCATTCTGGCCTATGGGGAGCAGGTAGCCTTGCAATAGTGAAAAACGAAAATGGATGTAATTCACTATTAGGACCTGCCACACACACCAGGGCATGTCCTACCTTATGCTTACAATGCACCCTGCCCTAGGGCCTACTTTAGGGGTGACCAACATGCAGTAAAGGGAAGGTTTAGGGACTGGTAAGTGGGTGCACTCACCAAGTCGACATGGCAGCCCTAGGCTGCACACAGGCTCTGCATTGGCAGGCCTGAGACACATTTTACAAGCTGCTTCTGTGGGTGGCACAACCAGTGCTGCAAGCCCACCAGCAGCATTGGATTTACAAGCCCTGGGCACACTCAGTGCACTGTACTAGGGACTGACAAGTAAACCAATCATCCAATCATGGAGTCACTAATACATAACACAATTTATCATAGGGAGCACTTGCACTGTGGCACTGAATAGCAGTGGCACAGTGCCCAAAGCATCTAAACCAGCAAAAACAGATCAATAACATTGGAGGCATCATCAAAAAATGGAAGGGAGACCCACGCCAATGATGCCAGGTCTAACAGTGCCCAGAGGGATGGTGAAGTCTTTGCTGCTCCTGAGACTTCTTGAACAGGGGGCAAGCTCTACTTTCAAGCCCTTGGAGGCTCTCTTCAAGCAGGATACACACACAGCTCCTCTCCTTGGCAGAAGCAGCTGCTGCAGGCAAACCCCAGACAGCACACAGCAAAGGGGCAGTACTTCTCCTTCAGCTTTTCCAGCTCTTCTCCTTGGCAGAGGGTCCTCTTGAGTCCAGTAGTAATCTAACGTTCTGGGGTCTTGGCCCCAATATTTATATTCCATTTCCCTTTGTTCTCTGGTGTCAGAGAGGCTCTGTGATCAGTCCAAACCAGTTCTGTCCTCTCTGGTGCAGCTTCCCGGCAGGAGGTGGAGACAGCATTGTGTAAGGCAGACCAGACCCATTCAGGTGAAAGGAAATCTCCTCCCCCTACTCTAAATGCAGCCCACATCTATTCAGCCCAGCCCTGACTCATTCAGGAACGGCAGGCCACACCTCAACCACCTCAGTGGCTGTCTACAGTGAATGCTCATCCCCAGCCCCTGTCACTCCAAAATCAGACAGTGAATGCACACCCCAGCAGAGGCACACAGGATGGCTAAGCAAGAAATTGCTTACTTTCTAAAAGTGGTATTTTCAAACACAGAAAGTAAAAATCATCCTTACTAAAAGATGCCTCTTTAGATTCTAAGTTCAAGCATACTAAATTTCACCTTCCCATCTTGTCCCAATGCGAAGTTATATTTATAAGATGTAATAAATAAACTCCCATTCTATCCAATGGGACAGATAGCCTTTCAATTGTGAAAAACGAAATTCCCTGTAGTTCACTATCAGGACATGTTACACACATCAAAACATGTCCTACCTTTCACAGACACTGCACCCAGCCCACAGGGGTACCTTGGACCTACCTTAGGGGTGACTCACATGTAAGAAAAGGGAAGGTTAGGGCCAGGCAAGTGGGTGCACTTGCCAGGTCGACATGGCAGTACCAGACTGCACACATACACTCCAATGGCAGGCCTGAGAACCTTTTGCAAGGTTGCTTGTGTGGGTCGCACAAACAGTGCTGCAGGCCCACTAGCAGCATTTGACTTACAGGCCCTGGGCACACACAGTGCACTGTACCAGGGACTTAGTAGTAAGTCAAACAAGCCAATCATGGAAACACCAATCCATAGTCACAATTTACAGAGGGAGCACTTGCACTTTGGCACTGATCAGCAGTGGTAAAGTGCCCAAAGCATCTAGACCAGCAAAAACTAAGTCCAGCACACAGCAAAAACACAGGAGGCAGAGGCAAAAAGATAGGGGAAAACCACACCAAGGATGCCAGGTCTAACAATGCCACTGCTTTTTAAACATGACTTAGGCTTCCGGTCTATTGTATCCCTAGCACATCTGAAGCCTAATCTGTTTTGAGAAGGTATTTGGTTTATGCCTGAGTTGGCAGAATATAGGGTGGGATTAAGACAGAGATGTTCTCGATAAATCACAGAGAGGTGTTCTGTTACCCTGGCCGGACTTTGTAAAACAGTCCCTGTACTCTATGAACCTATACGAGTATTGGTTGTTCCTTGAAAATATTCCATCTTCGGCAAATATGAGAATGAAGTGGGGTTTGGCAAAATGACTGATTGTTTCATAGGATTCAAGCCCACCTCTTTTTTTGAAAACTCCAGGAATGATATTGACCCTCCATTCACAAAAGCTCTTTATATAAGGTTCAAGTTAGGTTCATTATCGCTTGCTACCTTTACCGCAAAATGGAATAGTCAACATGGTGGAAAGAAAATGTGTCCTGTCTGCAGAAGTGCTGAAGATTCTGATGATCACTTCCTCTTTTTCTACCCTAGGTATTATCAGCAGCGTAGGCTTCGGATTGCTCCTTTGTGCCACCTTTTAGGTGTCGTTCAATACAGGGTAGCAATGAGGATATGTAGAGCAGACACATCCCTGGTCATTGTTCTCTCTTTTGCTAAATTTTTGGAGAGCATATGGCCAATTCAACAAAAACTGGTTCCTTTATCCTTTCTTCACTCTCTGTCTAATGTATATCCCCCTCCCTCTTCTGTATCATGGTTGTACTGATTTTAGAACTTCTTTTAAATTACAATGCAAGCTGAAGCACTTGCACTTTATTCAGCTAGATTGTCTGTGTGACAGGGAAGGGTACATAGCCATAGTTGTAATCCTGTATCCATACCATCCTGTTTCACAATGGATAAATCCCTGTGCTCTATGTGATAACTGTAGTATGCACATGCCTAGCAATGTTTTTTTATCTGGGTACCCACTTTTTAAAATGTATTATTCTGGTCCAAAGTTTTTCAAACACCCTTTCTACAACATGACATGTATAAAACTGTACTTTTAGGCATGACAGACCTTAATAGGTTTTTGTCTATAGTTAAGTTTATACGTCTGCTTTGTGTTTTTAGGCCAATAGTGGATACTTTTATGAATATTTTATTTACGGTATGTGTATATTTTTCAGCTGCGTTGTATTGTGCTTTCTTTTACAATTATTTTAATTACATTACTTTTATGGCCATTGGCTGAAATAAAGTAAAGAAAAAAAGAAAAGACATAGTGGACAAAATATTTGCTGAGAAATCCAGACTCCTCTGTATAGATTCATTATCCTCCCATTGTGCTTATAGGTGTTTCTAGGTATTCCAGGGGTCCTTCATCTCTCTGGCTACTTCCTTTTTTCTTTCCATGTCTCCACTGCAGGTCCAAACAGAGCAAAAACCACAGTCACTGCACCCCCTTCAAAAGGATATTTTCTAGGATCAATGGTAGACCTACCACAAATGTTGGTATCGCTTAGGCTATATAAAGCAGAACATCAGAAATGAAGCTAATGAACACACTTTACATATTACCTCTTTCAGAAACAAAGCAGCCCAGTGGTAGCAGGGTAGCGTAGCAAAGCTGTGTAACAGTTGGAAGGACTCCCTGCTCACTTAAATGAGGGGCCAGGGAGGCTCAATGATCATGCCAAGACACCTTAGGGTATCCAGCCCGGGTTCCATAATCAAACAAAGTTAAAAGAGTTGAAGTATAGGACATTACCTAGCCACATCATTCAGTGGCCTACTTCAGTATACTACACTGACCGCCTTTGTGTGCTTACGTGCAAATGAGGCTTTCTCAATCAACCACTTTTGAAGAGAGAGAATCACCGCCACATTGCTCTACATTTGGTATTGATACACCTTTCATTGCTTTAAGTAATCTTACTGGTCTAGATGGACTTAACAAGTCAGGTCCCAGTCAAAATGCCCAAACGTAGAGGCGTAAGCAAGGTGTGTGTTTGATCCTATTTTTTTGAACTTCTTTACCACTGATATCATGACAAAGTAGATAAAGCTCATTATTTTTAACTTAAGTTTGAGAAACTTAAAGCCAGATATAATATTTACTGCTCCACAATACTGGTCACACATTTAGACCAGTGTTTTTGAAACAGTAAATAAGTTTTGCAACCTACCTATATAAAAGTAGGTTGGTTCATAAAATCCACATTTGAAGTGAGTCGCAATCTAACCTATCTCACTAATATTCATGTGATATGTCACAAATTGCAACTCACTCCTTTTAGAGGCTTAGAGGCCATCACAGATATGGTGGCCTGCTGGGATCAGCACACCTCCATGTCTGTCATTGCCTTTCAATAAAGTAAACAATTTATTTTTAATGCAGCACGTTTTTCCTAAAGGAAATGAGGATGAATTTAACAAGAAAGTTTTACTTTCTTTTAGTTTGTTTGCGACTTGCCAATATTCTTGGAAACCACTGTGCCCTTCCTAACATACTATTTTTTAAATTCACAAAGGGGAAGGGGTCCTACGTGGGCCTCCTTTCAGGGTTGCAAATGGTTTCTCACTCTAACTGGAGGGTCAGTAAAAGTACAATGTTTTACAACCAGGTTTTGGTCACAAAAGATTGACGCATATGATACTGCTTCTGTATTTGGAAGGGATGCCTACAACATGACCCTTCGAGATACCCTATTGGGTCTTCATTCATAATCCCATTTTAGGAGTCGGAAAAAACTTTCTGTCTTGCAAAATGACATTACTACATCTGAAGAAACACCAAATGCATATGTCATCATAAAAGCTTTTTGTACATCTGACACCTAATGTTCTAATTAGGAGCTATACTGCAGCTTATTAGATGGATCAATGATGTATCATAATACATGTTCAAGGATGATTTACACAAAATATATTAAAAGGGTCATCTAGTGAATTACATCACAATAGATTTTACAACCCAATCAGTTGTCACTAAAAAAGGGACATTCCGAAACTCTTGTAGTTATTGATTGTTGATGATGTACAAGTGGGTAAAAAATCACACTTTTACTTTTCTCTGGGTTGCCCCTTTAACTGGAACCAAAAAAAAAGAAGCTATGCGGATGCTAACTGAGTAACAACTAGACGTGGTGAAGTTGCAATCCTACTTAGTTCTCCTACTCACAGAGAAATTGACTGACCTTTAATCTGATGCCTATTGTTTCAAAAAGCACTGTGCTGGAGCATATGTAACAAATCTTTCCTGCATCTATTTTCGATAATTTTCTTTGAGGGCTCTCTGTGATACCCCTTTTAGAGACTGTGAACCAATTGTTTTACTGACATATGATGTTCTAAGATACTTTCCCCATGACAAACCTAATATCTCAGAACACTGACTTTACAGCAAGCTGTAAATAAAGGTATTGCTATTTCCTGATGTTATACAATGACATGGGTACATGTGTTGCTGAAAACAATTATTTCCTTCATATCAGAGAAAACCTCCATATTTAAATCTGTGTGTGCCAAGACTCACAAGAATAAATACTGGATGATAGGTAAGGACCTGGTTGAACATTCATGGGTTAGTATTTGCTTCAGACCGCTCAAGGAAGGAGGTGGTTGATGATTATAGCAGGCCTTACCATGGTTGAAATACAGAAGTATACGATTATTTTATTCTCAGGCAATGATTTTCATGTCTTCATATTAGATGGAATGATTACAGAGACAAGATGCTTATAATGGACCATTTATCTCTGGATTATGACAGGCAGGGAGGATCAGCATAAGGGCTGGACTTTCCACTACAGACTTTCCATGCTTCTGTAGTATTCTCCCAGACTTCACTGACATATGTATGGTCTGTTGCTCATTTTAATTTACTTTTATGTGGCTTCCTATCTGATACTGTGACTCTAAATTTTCAGCCAGGCGTATTTACATATTTTGCTACTTTCTTACCAGTTTATTAATCCAAATCATTCTTAGACATCTGGTAACAGAGTGATATGCCAAAGCACACTTTACATGACAATATTGTGAACTGTATAGATGGACTACCTTCCTGTAGTGCATAGTTGTACACAGCCTCATATTTGGGGTATTACTCTTTTTTATATTTCCTTCTTTACATCTAGCTTGCTCTTTAATGATGTCTCTGTGTTCCCAATGATAGTCTTTTATGTGTATACATTTATATTATGTTGAAATTGATAAAATTGATGCCAATGCTTCATGAACCGTCATGAACTGTCCATAAACCCGCCTCAGAAATACATGTTCAGGCAGGCTCTGCGACCTAGGCCTGAGGTTACTGACAGAGAGGTCACAGGTGGGGTGGCACGTAGCCGGCAGTCAAACGCACAGACAGGAAACTCATGTTCATCCCCCAGACAAGAGCAGCAACACCACAATGGCCAGGGAGATTGGCCCCAATAAAGCACACATGGCCGGTGGGGTGCACGCGTTCACAAAACACCAAAAAGTCAGATTCCACATGAAGTTAGCAACACACAGCCAATCAGGACACATCACACACAGTACATGCAGTGATCACTCACCCCTCATGCTGGACATCTGGACATATTACCCACTGGCTCACATTGTCCATGCAAGGCCGAGGCCCACCTGCATTTGTTATCATGGGCCTTATCTATGACTCCACAGTCAAGGGCCACATTCTTTTACCAAAAAAGGATTGTCAGAAATACTATTATGATACCCAAAAACTGTATAAAGACTCGCTCAGATTGATTGTACTTTGAGACAGTCTTCAGACCGCCTCTTGTCTTTTGTTTTTTCAAGGTAGATTCATATTTGAGCAACATTTTGATGAGCCAGCCAGGAGAGATTGGTACCTCAAACCAGACTGCAGCTGAAGGAAAGGGAGCCCACCCAGACGGATTCACATTTGCGCAGCAAGGAATTTGAGCAGATGCGGCAATTGATTGGACGCTCTGCTGAATGCACGGGCGGAGGTCCATCATGCAGCCTCCGTCAGAGGGTAAGAGACCACATCTGATCCTTAGTCCCCAGCATTTGGCATACAGCAAACTTGGAAGAAGCGCAAAACTCTAACCTAAGTGCCCTGCCACTGAGAGAAATCTGGCATGTCATCTATTTTATGTGTCCGAACTGAGTAGTCGCGAGACGGCCTCGGAGGAGTTGCAGCGAAGGTCACCTTTTTCGATAGTCAGCACGCTATGAAGGGTGAAAATGGTTGTTGCTTGGACCACTGGGTGTGACACAGATGGTACGCCTGTCCCCTGGGTGTGATACAGGGTTAAGGCCACACTGCATGGACCGCTGGGCGTGACACATGGGCCCTGGGTGTGATATATGGCCAGGTCTAAAAGGGTGTTCTCAGTGCTATCGGTCTCTTAAACACTGCTGGTATCTGAAAGAAGTGAGAGGTGTTGTTCGCTTGGACTGCTGGGCGTGACACAGATGGTATGCTAAGCCCCTGGCTGTGAACAGAGTGCAATTCAGATATTAGGAAACTATTTGGATCTGGGAGATCAGGTGTAGCTTGTGTTTGGCCAAGAGGGGACTGTGGTTCTTTGAGTTATTCTTTTTCGCCGTGAAAACATTTGCGCAGGGCTTCCTCTGGTCACAGGATAGCATGCGCTGAGAGCAGGATAAGGTATTTTTGACAAAGTCATAATTTTTTTCTTTGTCAGGTTTTTCTTATTGTAGTATTGAAATTGATGCAATGTATACTTGATGTTGTGGAGATTTGATACTGTGGTGCTGGTGATCCAGCGCAATATTAGCCAACAACATTCATACACCATATACTCACTTGGGCCCATACATTCACACTACACTAATACTTACGCTGGGTGTCAGATGTACTCTTTTATCAAAGTCCCTGCTACCAATTACCTTCTGATTGAAGAGTAATAACTTACCAATGGATCCTTTGCTAATTGGGAAGTTTAAAATGAGTGACATTTATTATAGTACATAATCCTGAAATAAACACTGAGTCAGGAAGTTTTAAAATTGTTTATCTAAAGTTTTAGCAGAGTAAAATACAGAAAACACGGTACTTGATTGAAATACCCAAGAAAAAGCATAGAAATGATTTTGCTAATCAATGACGGTGTTTAAGGAAAAGGAGAAGATAGAGACAGCAGCACAACTAAAGGTTGCAGTATAATTACCTAAATGCGAGAACCAAGCCCCTTGGCCAAGGAGTTGGAAAAGATAGGACCCAGGAAGGATGAAGAGCAAAGACTTCTTCCAGGATCAGGACAGGACCGGTGACCTCTCTACAACGACGCCTGCGCCGTTCCCCTCTCTGATACTCAACTTCTCTCGATTCTCCCGTGCCTTCCTTCTAATGGACTCCGCCGCCCCCTCCTCAGGACCTCTTCCGGACAGGAATTCAGTCAGCAACCGATCAGCTGGGCAGTCTGGAGTTGAGAGCGCTCTGGCAGTATGGACGCCTGTTCTTCATGAACGCATGCTCTGACTAA
Organism: Calotriton arnoldi; assembly: GCA_963921515.1. Taxonomy (NCBI): domain Eukaryota; kingdom Metazoa; phylum Chordata; class Amphibia; order Caudata; family Salamandridae; genus Calotriton; species Calotriton arnoldi. The sequence goes on from CAWUFW010003039.1 coordinate 649,775, forward strand.
TTTACTAATGCTATATTCTATTATACCCTTCTACGCCCATGTACCTCCCCTTAATGTTGCTAACATTATGGGACCACTACTTCTGATTGGACAGGGACAGGGGGTGGATTCTCGCACCATGTCAATTTTGGACTAAATTGTGAAGCCTATTGTTTTTAGCTTCCCGCTCCTTCAAATTAATACATTCGCTTTATTTCCCACCCGTCTCACGACAAATGTTATACATTTTACAGGAGAAAAGTAACAATTTGTCCGCCGGAAACATTGAGTACATCATCTTCGGCCAATAGGTCGTGGCCTTGGGAGACGTCCAAGTTGACTTCACTTGGCAGGCATACAGGACACATGCGCAGAACCCTCTGTCTCTCGAGTTTCAAGACACCAACCCAGGCCCAAGTTTACGAATTACTAAAAGTGTAAGAAGAAAATATTAAAATCACAAATAAAAAGTTTCACTGTATACCCACTTTCCCTACTCTATTCCCATTTAATCATAATACTATCCTGCATTAGTAGCGTTAAGAAAACGACAATTTAATAATGACATGAGAGCAAGCTTAAGCATGTGAAAACATTTAGCAGCCATTTTAATGCACACTGCGCAGAAGCAGAAGTTTCCCACCAAGCTTAGAAAGACGTCACACCATGTGATCAGGTTGCGACATGCGCAATGAAGTCCCGCGCTTTTAGCGGCCATCTTGGTTTATAGACAAGCGTTATTCATTAGTAAAACACATAGGCAAGCGTCTATCCCTTTTGTGTTTGTGAATGCAAAGATTAGTATTGACAGTACAAGTTTAATAAATTAATACTATGAGGAGGATTGCATACAAGCAAGTTTCATTTTTGAAACCTTGCTCCATCACTGGTAAATTTATGCAACTGTACTTTCTCTTAATATTGTGTTTTGTCGATGTCTCAATGTGCTATATGAATGTGTTGCTATTTTTCACAATCGTTACTTCATATCATAATAAAGTCTGCTATTTGCTGCCAAAGTTCATGACGTTTAACAATCGCACATTCTTTTAGGTTGTGACCCTTCATATGCATTGCTATTTGTGTTTGTGAAATGTACATACTGATGCATCTGTAAATAGCATTGAGCTCAAAGTAAGTAGTTAGAACCAGCAATCCCCATGAACAATATTTCCAACGACTAGTAGAACTTACAAAATGCCACAATAACAAGGGTGCATCTGTCCCTTAAAAAGTACCCAACATGTAATGGAGTCACCACTGAAACATATCTAAACCAGGTGCCCCACACAGTTTAAAAAGTATTGCCACGAACAGCACGCATACACTAAGGCACAACCGTGACCCTGGCCAAAAGAGGGTACTTTTTACACTAACTACATCGAACACATGAGGACATACATACGGACCAAAAACGCAGGATAGAAAAAGGACAGGAGAGAGGCACTATTAGAGCTGTGGGCCATCTTCGAGGAGGCCCAGACGGATAATCCTATCACACAGACAATAAGCAAAGCATCCGCACATCCTCCGCCATTTGCAGGTATTGAGGTGCTCTCCCCGATGCCAGGTATCCCTGCATTAGGATACACCAACCCGCCAGTTGAGGGAGCCAGAGGGCCCCCTAACGAACAACGAACTGTTAGGTCTAGGCAAAGGGAATCTAACAGGCCAGCAGGCCCAGGCAGTCCCAACAACACCTTAGTTAATTGATAGAGCTACCCGAAGTTTGATCCCGTCCATCGTGTTCAGCCCATCGAACAATAGCAGCAGGAGAAAGTGCACTCCCATCGGCAGAGGTGAACACATTTGGGTGACAGGTAGATTAATAGCAATTATGGACAAGGATATAACTAGAAGGGGTGAGGAAGGGGTCGCAGTTCTCCGGGATCTGACAACAAAGTGGAAGACACAGGAATTGCTCCGGTAGCCGAAGAAACAACAGGAAGTGAGTTTGAAGGCAAGTTCCAACCAAAAAGAACAGCGCATAGCTCAGATCAAAGGAAGCAATCTAGGTGGGATTTACTGAAAAGGCGTGAACTAAGGAGGGAGAGAGAGCGAACACAAGCCATGGAAGCACAGCATAAATGCAGAGCAGCATGCCCTCCTCCTCAGGAGTGCATCATACAACAATGTCTCATAAGGTATTTTTTATCAGGCAATTTCTAAGGGAGCACAACTAATTTCTATGAGTACAGAAAGAAAACAGGGAGACAATAATTTGTAGAGACAAAGAGAAACTTTTGTATATAATGCCATTTATTAAAAGGTAAAGAAAGCACTGTGTTACATTAAATGGCATGTAACCTGTGTTTATACTGTCCACAAGTGCTCGTGAAAGGGTGAACGGCACAAGTGACATGTGAGAAAGTATGAACAGTGGGCAACTGGATTTTTGATACATCTTTCACACAATGGGGCCGATTACGATGGCGGACGGACTGGAGTCCGTCTGCCATCGTGGTGGTAAGGGGACCGTCCGCAATACATGCGGCAGTTCCGCACACCAAATTATGATGCTACCACCACCGTGGCGGACGCATCTTGCATTTTAACATTGCGGTGGTTGCTGCTGACAGCAGCACCCGCAGCAATGTTGAAAATGCATGTTGTGCATTTCACTGCACTACGTGGCAGGCACCACACGGTGCCTGCCACTTAGTGCACTGAAACGCAGGGGCGTACCATGGGTACCCCCCCAGTGCACATACACCTCCCCCCAACACAAGGGGTGCCCGCAAAGGGCCCCCGAAACCAATCCCCACCAGCCTTTCAATGGCAGTTTACCCGCCACGGAAAGGCTGGCTTCCGCCAGCATCGTAATTCGGCGGACGGAGTCTGCTAAGCTCCGCCACCATGTTAAGCATGCTGACCGCTCCGCCAGGCAATCGCAACGATTGCCTGTGGCGGTTCCGTGGCGGACGGTCTTTGCGACCGCTGCGGTCCTAAAGCGATTCCCACTGCCATCGTAATTCGGCGGTGGGAAAATTGCTGTCAATTGACGGAAGGAACGCCACCGCCGGGCTGGCGGTGACGATCCTTCCGCCATCGTAATCAGCCCCATTCTTTGTCTGAGATTAGACTGTTTTCGTCCAGGGCAAGAACACATTCTAAAAGTTTATGCCAAAATATGAATTCATTGTATAAATTATGAATGCAACGTCGAAAAGAAAAATGGTAGTTAGAAAGATGAATAAAGGTACACAATATCATATTACATAAAATACGTTTGACAAAACCAAAATGTAACAGTTCACAAATGTGGAAGTTCCGTTTTAACTGTTATATCATCACAAACGTTTAAAATTTAAAAGCATTTTCATAATGGCAAGACCAAATGATTAGTCAATCCAACCCAAATTCAACTAAACATGTATATTAGTAATTTAAAACTTTTAGTCCTTTCATAACACACAAATAACACAGGATAAATACAACATTGAAGGTTAGAACAAATCTGAAACAAACTGAACACATGATAAATCACCACTCTCAAAACACATACACTTAAGTGAGTATTAAAATCATGAATTTACTGTCTTCCTGCTGATCAAACATTTTTGACTGAGCATGGAGGGTTAACCAGGTTGCTCTCTGGACCCTCCGGTACAGTGGTTTAATGTGGGATGCTGAGAATGTGACTGTGAGGACAAGCCCATAAAGTCCTAGGCCCTAATTACAGTCTAGTGATGAAGGTCCTCCCAGCTCATGCAGCAGAAGTTCATTTCCACTACTGTGCGTGGACACCCACTTCAGTGTAGTTCGAAGCAATGTCGCACCAGATTTGGGCCCTTGCTGCATTTCTTTTCTGGGTGTCTGGACCTCCATAAAGTTGAAGTTACGTCCGATGACCCTTACTAATGTTTTCTAATTCCCGATAATTGAATGGGGACCTTCTCATCAAGTCCCTCAGCTATGATGGGGGTTAGAATATGGCAAGGAGCAACAGGATAGAGAGAGGTAGTGGCATGGTGATTAGAGGATGACTCAGAATGCAGTAGTTGGAGGACTGCAGGGCAGAGACTGTGCATGCTGGGTTTGAGACTCCACATGCAGGAGGAAGCCCTCTGCATGAGGGAGGAAACCCTCCACATGTGAAAGAGATACCTCAGCATGCAAGAGGGAGACCTCTGCATATAGCTAAAACACTAACCAATTCATACAATCATAATACTTTTAACATACATTGTTTGTCTACCTAATGTATGTTTGGTAAGTCATATTTTTTGTATATTGAACACAAAACATGGGTGTACTCTGTGAGAATTTGTACTTAAGAGTTGCTAATGTGAGTGTTTGGCTGTTATGGAAATGAAGAGGCAAGTCATTTTTCACTAGTGGACTGCATGTTGGTTGATGAAGTGAAATAAACAGAGTAGTCTCAGGATAGTGTATATAGACGGTGTCCACCATTCATCACTGATAAAAGACTATCCGACTGCATAGGTGCAGCAACCAAACTAACAGCATTAGAAAAATATGAGTTAACTAGCTGCTTCTGCACCTGAATACCTTCACCTCTATTCTGTACCTCATCCCAGATACCGCCCGGTTACAGTCAATACATCTTAATTCCAACATAGGGACCCCAAAAGTGTGTTCAATAATGGCTTGTGTACGTACATGTGCCCTATTATACCTCTGTTGAGGTAGCATGGTTGGACATCTGGAGGGTGGGAGGAGATTGGGAAAGAGGGCATACCCTGCATTACCTGCAACTTGACATGTGAAAGTTTTACAAAGGGGCTCCTAATTTGCATATAGTACATCATGCCTGCAAACATGCAGCAGATGTGAGGGTAATGTGTGTATTGTGATATAGTGATTATTGAGTATGATAGAAATAAACATGTAGCGCCAGTGTGAATGGTTGTTACTTACCAATAAGCCACATGCCACCAAAATCCTCAGCAACCAAGTGAAATGCAAGAGGTGACTTCCGGAAGATGTAGCTGTCATATGTGCCATAAGACAGTGTACACCTCAGAGATCAGTCGAAGTTTAGTCGGATTGAGCATTGAGCATTTCAGTCCTCTGGCACAGATGACCTACATGACTTCGCGAATAACCGCCAGGCCTCCTGGGTAGCGTGAGTGAAGTCAGGGTAGAATGAAACCGTCAAATTTTCATATTGTAGATCAGGGGAGGCTGGATTTAGTTTAAGGGCTAGGTCCCTGTTTCTGTAATTGAGGAGCCGTGCTAATAGACATCTGGGATTTTTGCAGGGTCTTGGAACAGGGGGTCAAGGATCGGTGTGCTCCCTCCATTTTGCCGGCCAAACGCCAAGTCCAAGAGTTCCTCTACAAAGCCATTGCTGATTGTGGTATGGCCAGGGTCATTATCATCTTACAATGATTAGCAAGGTGGAAAGGGAGTTATTATATTCACTGGTGGAAGCAAACAGAATTTATATTCATCAAGATTTCGTCAAAAGAACAGTATCTATTGTCTGATAATTTGCAGCTTTAGGATGTGAATTAAAAGAAGAAGGATGCAAATGAGGACAACTTGATCTGTCACCATGAAAATTTGTAAGACCAGCATTTCTAAATTATTAAATTACTTGGAAACTTAGGGCCTTACTTAGAGTTGGAAGATAGACGTAGCATCTTGCCTATCCCACCAAACTCCCAGTTCAGCTACTTAATTAGAGTCATGCAAACCTTCATGTTTTCACCGGCACAGCCTCCGCTGGCCCCCACCTTGAAAATCTTTGACCAATTTCCTGAAATTGTGCATTGGTCAAAGTATTTCAGACTGTCTGCCATATTTATGGTCAATGTTCCTAGATATATGTTTTCCTGTTTATTACTATCAAAGAATGCCTGTCGGTCTTGAACAGAAAAATAAATAAATGCCCCCAAAAAGTTCTACCAAATATGAATCCTAGCAACATTGCCTAGTATGGATGGACTGTTATTTCTGTCATTTTTCTCATATAGTAATTTGTTCTTGCAAAACATCCAGTGAAATACATTAAAATGATAAAATAATAAAATGCTGACTAGTGGTGCCTGTAGCCAGCCCAGGAGAAGGGGCACGTGCATTCTGTGCTTGTAAGCACTTTCCTCTTCAAGCGACACAAAACACAATCACAGGACTCATGCTGCTGGGGTGGGACTACATCCCCCAGCAGCCTTCTGCCTGTAGTCAGCCCAGGAGGAGGGGCATGCAGCATTCTGCGCTTGTATGTGCTTCACTCTTCCCGTGATGCAGGACACCAACACAGGACTTGTGCTGCAGGGGAGGCTCTACATCCCCCAGAAGCCTTCTGCCTGTAGCCAGGCCATGAGTAAGGGCGCGCTGAATTCTGCAATTGTAAGTGCTTCACTCTTCTTGCGACGTGGAACACCAACACGGGACTCGTGCTGCTTGGATGGGACTACGCCCTCCAGCTGCATTCTGCATCTAGCGAGCCCAGGAGGAGGGGCATGTCGCATTCTGCGCTTGTAAGTGCTTTGCTCTTCCTGCAACGCAGAACATGCCCGGGCCAAGACCAGTACAAGCACCCCCAAATGTCTGTATCGGGGCTATTGGTTATTCAGTGAGTTCTTGGATTTGGCACCATTTGCTGCTAGAGTTCCCTTTTGTACTACTGGGTTCTGTGACATCTGGGTGATAATCATATCAGTATTGCTAAGGTCAAATCGGTCATGGGGAAAGGAAGGTGGAATCCACAAATGTGGTTGTTAAAAGACCTAGGACTAACAAGTCTACATTGTCCTTCCTCAATAATGTAGTGGGGGTTCTCACTGAAAAAATCATGAATGGTGAAGATCAGCTGGTCCTAAACTATCATGACATCTTTCCCCCAGAGCACCAGAAGAGGCTTCACCTACCATTATGTCCTCTGAGGTTTCTTCTACCTGCTGTCATCTGTCCCGCAAATATGGAACCATTATGTCCTCTGAGGTTTCTTATACCTGCTGTCATCTGTCCCGCAAATGTGGATGCACATGTAATCCACTTTAAGGATCCTGAGCCCCTAACAACTTTTAATCTGGACGGAGAACTCTGCGTTGCCAAATTTGCCCAAGTCAGGAAGTAAACCTGAAAAGAGGGTGAAGAAGGAACTTTCAGCCCAGACTCTAGTGACACAAAAGGGGCTGTGCATTCATCAAGATCTGCTCCTTAACTTGAACTTGAAAATGTCAACTGCTCTTGATGCATTTAGTTCAAGAATCCCCATTTTGGAGAAGATTGTCGAGACGTTGGGGTTGAATATGGGCCATATTCATTCGCAAGTGGAGAATCTTTTAAGCTATCTAGTTCTCTTGTCTAATACTCCCCCTAAAGTCCCTAAGGTACCCCCTTCGGGTCAGTCCAGCTGTCCTCAGCCATTTGGTTTTTCTGCAGCTAATATGGGGCTGGAGGTTACGGGAATTATCCCAGACACCTCAATCTTTGATGCCCCATTATCTCATAATACCCGGTTAGCTCCCCAGGTGGTTTCTTTGAGCGATAGCAATAGTAGGAACGCACCATATAACAGAATTGGATGCCTAGTTCCAGGCAGCAAAGTGGGTGCTTATCACCCCCTCTAATGACTGTCCATTGGGAGAATCCATGTGACTTAGTTATCCAGCTACCCAATGCCTCTACACCCTATGCGCTTACAATGACAAATGTTCCCCCTCTTAAGAATAGGGAATAAGATAGTTTGCAGCAGCTCAAAAACAAGGTCACTCATTGGCTGTCAACCAGGGTTAAACCGGAACAGTCCTTATTCAAGGAGATCATTATGGTCAGTAGAGTTGGTTGGATAGGGTCTTCTAAGAAACCATGCCCTGGCGAGTGCATAATGAAACTTTTTCGCAATGCCATGTGGGAGGTCTCATTCTACATACTCTCAGGGTGAGTGTTGCTCTGAGCAACAGAATTTCAGTATTCCTGCTGTTTTTTTTTCTATCAGCCCCATATTGCCAGGCCCTTGCAGGTTGGGGGCAAACTCTGGGCTGTGCGGTGGTCCTGCCAGCCTTTCCAACCCGGCTAAGACCCCTACTCCGACGAAGCTGACTGACTGGTCTCAACATTTAAGACAGGCAATCTGGTAATACCCTAGGTATGCCTGCCCACTTATCTAAGGGTGATAAGTTGGAATGTAGCTGGGGTTCTTGGCAAAGTTTCTGATGAGGGATGGACTAAGATGCAGCGTGCTTATGATATAATCTGTCTCCAAGAGACCTGGAAGCTCAGGGTTGTTTGCACTTGGGCGGTTACGTTTTGCTAGCCACTACTGCTATTCCCTCCTCTAGCCGGCATGCCATGTTATCATGGGAAATGTTACCTGTATAAATCATGCCATTCTCACAGATTGGAAAGAGAAGGGCCATTTGATCTTTGATGAATATTGTTTTCTCTGGAGTGATCATCCAGTAGTCTCATGTTTTTACCTTCTACATAAGATACACAAGGATATGATGAATCCACCACGACGTCACATAGTGTCCTCCAATCAGAGTCAGCTAAAAAATACTGCTATCTATCTAGATTATTACCTTTCACCCATAGTGAAGAGTCTTCCATCCTATTGTAGAGAAACTCCTGACTTTTTACAATGGATATATAACATACACTGGGAATCATCTTAATGACAATAGATGTAAATTCCTTATATACATGCATAGGACATGATTTAGGGCTACCAGCACATGCACATTTCTTTAAAAGAAGACCTATAAAATTATTGGAGTATAATTGATTTCTGTTTGAACAATAATTTGTTCGTATTTAAAGGACAGATGTTTAATCATTGTCTGGGAAAGTGATGGGCACCTGCTGCGCCCTCAGCTATGCGAACACCTTTATGGACTGGTGGGAGGAGCGGGTGGTCAGGACAGAGCATGAGGAGGAGTTTCAATTTATCCCACTTTGGATTAATTACATTGCCAATTTATTTATTGTTTTTGATGGTGAAATTGAGGCAGCCAATAATTTGGTGAGTAGGTTTGACCTCAAGAATCAGCCAAGTAGAAGTTGAATTTCTGGACATCAAATTCAGTCAGTGATGAGATGTTAACAACTGCATTGTTTCGTAGAGAAACAATGGGCAATAGCATATTACATGCTAAAAGTCATCACCTCATTAGTTAAAATGGAGCATCCCTTATGGTGAGCTCCTGAAGGTCAAGAGGAATTGCAGTACCATAACTGAATTTGGAAGGAAAGTGTCACTATGAGAAAAAGGTTTGAAACAAGAGGATACCCTTGAAAGGTACTCAATGAAGCAAAGAGAAATGTAGATTTCATCACTATGGAAAAAACCTTTTCAAGAAGAAGAAAGAAATAATAACTAATAAACAGCCTAGTTTTATCAGTACTTATAACAAAGCCAGTACTGAGTTTAGGAATATACTTGGTAAACACTGAAAAGTACTCAAGGAAGACCCTACTATTGGAAAACTACTGAATAAATATTGTATGATCACGTATCATAAGTCTAGGTCTTTGAAGGACACACTTAAATCCAGTTATTTTCAGGAAGACTCTAATAGGACATGGTTAGCCCCAAAGAAAGGTTTTTTTCAAATACTCCAGGTGCAAGGCATGCACAAACAGTACCAACTGTGACTCATATAGGTTACATACGGGAGAAAGAAAACGCATTACCAAACATTTCACGTGTGCTTCTAATTTCTGTGTGTATGTTTTACAATGCCCATGCAAATTGCTATATGTGAGAAGCACGATTTTTCCTAACAAAAGAAATGTGTATACACTTTAAAAACTCACAAAAAATGTGAACACACCAGGCCATCTTATTTAACTAAAGGCGCACTGGTTTCATCTCAAAACTCTTTTGTGATGGTGGTTCCTGCCTGACAATGCTTTAGAAATGACCATCAGCTTAGTCAGAGCAATGGAGTAATATTACATTCTTTAAAGACAATATCAGTATTTATTCTCCATCTCATGATATGGAAAAGTTTACATTTTAAAAAGCCATCAATTATAAGTATAGAAATTAAAGTAGGATCAGATATAAATTTGTTCAATCTATGGTTCAGATACTATATGACACACATATTTCTTTAAGAAAGAATCAATCCTCAAACTTACAACTATGAAGTAAAAAAGTAGAAAAGAAGTGGAACTTCTTTATTGGGACAGTATGTCATAATGGTCAATTCATTTGAGGTGTTTTTTAAAGGTTTTAGATCAAGAAACCCATTTTGAGGTTTTCAGTTTGACAGGCGGCCTGCACAATAAAATATTTCTAATTAAATTAAAGTAATTGGCACCAGTAAGGTGACAGTTACCACGATAAATAAAATCAGATGTTATATTTCTCAAAGCGACAGTCATTATCAACAGGGTCATAAAGATTTATCAGGTGAAATATAAATGTGCCTAATTTAATGTTAACATATATAAACCTGGCATCTGATTTATGAAACTTATCTAAAATTTGGACTTGGGTTTCTTAAAAAAAAGACCATCAACACCAATTTCTTTACACTTTGCTGAAGGTGGTAAGGTGTTTGAACAAAATATATTTAGTTCGAAATATCAGAACTTACAGATATCAGAAAAAATATTGTGATGCAAGAATAATGTGGTATAGAATATTATTGTCAAGAATATCAATTTTTTGGTAAGTAATATTGTTTTTAAGAATATCATTGGTTTTATTATCGTATTCAGTAACATAGTTGAAAAAATATTGCTTTTTAATTATTTTAATGAGTTTTAGTAATTATATTAATTGTAGTTGTTAGTGTTGTTGGTATAATTGTAATAATAATAATAATAATAATACAAACACTTGTAAAGCGCGACAGCTACCTCAAACAGAGGTGTCCCGGCGCTAAGCGGAAAATAGTACAGCACTGGACCGCTCAAGGGCCAAGTCATAGTCCCTCAGTCTTCCTTAAAAAGCCAAGTTTTCACCATTTTCCTAAAAAGGGGCTCCGAATCAATAGTGCGGAGATTGCTCGGCAGAGAGTTCCACAGTTTAGCAGCCCCGAGCGTAAAGGATCTACCACCCATCCGTGCCTTTTTAAAACGAGGAATACATAGTAGATTTTGGGAATTGGATCTCAAGGTTCTGGATTGTTGGTAACCACGCAATCTGTGTTTCAAGTAGATAGGGCAGTTACCATGCATAGCACGGAACGCCAAAGTCAAAGCCTTGAATTTGACTCTTTTCCTCACTGGGAGCCAGTGTAATGCTTTTAAATGCGGAGAGACATGCTCGCGAAACGGCACTCGCCTAATTAGTCTCGCAGCCGCATTTTGCACTACCTGCAGGCGTTTGATCAGATACTCTGGCTGACCCAGATAGAGGCCATTAGCATAGTCTAGCCTGGAGGTTACCACAGCATGTACTATGTTTTTCCGACACTCCTCTGGAAGCAGATACAAAAATTTCTTCAGATTCCTCAGTTGGCAAAAACAGGTGGCCGTCACCTGACGAATCTGAGCCGAGAAGGAGAGGTCAGACTCCCACTTAACACCTAGATTTTTTATACAATCTGCCGGTGAGGGAGGTGGACCCATTTCGGTAGGCCACCAGAGCTCCGAGCTGGGGGTGGCTCTTTCCCGAAAAACAACACCTCAGTCTTTCCCGCATTCAGCCTGAGTTTGTTGTTATTCATCCACCACGCTATGTCTCTCAGGCAGCCCTTGAAACTCTCAAAGGCAGCCACGGTCTGCTCTTTGAAGGAGAAAACCAATTGTGTATCGTCTGCGTAGGAGATCGCTCTTATCCCCCAATTGGCTATCAGGGTAAACAGAGGAGCCAGGTACACATTGAACAAAAGAGGGCTGAGTGCTGACCCCTGAGGGACTCCACACCAGAGCTGTTTTGGCTTGGATAAAAAGGTTGAAGCGCAACCCTCTGAGTGCGATTCTCCAAATAGGATTTCAACCAGGCCAGGGCCGAACCTCCAATACCACTATCCAACAGTCTCTCTAATAGCAAGGTATGGTCAACGGTGTCGAAGCGGCCGACAGATCCAGGGGCACCAGCATCGCAGAGGCCCCTGAATCTGCAGCCTGTCTAACTAGTTCCGCCACCTCCAGGAGGGCCGTCTCAGTGCTAAATCCCGACCTGAAGCCAGATTGGGTATCGTGTAGAATGCCCTCTTTTTCGATAAAACTAGACAATTGCCTCTGCACCAGTTTTTCCAACATCTTAGCCGGAGCTGGTAGCAAAGAGATGGGTCTATAATTGGTCAGATCCCCAGGGTCCCCATTCGGTTTTTTTCTTAACGGTAGGAGAGTAGCGTGTTTCCAGACATCTGGAAAGATACCCGTTGACAGGGAGGCGTTCCAAATATGCAACAGAGTGTGTGACACGGAGTGGGCCATCACTTTCCATAGTGTTGGGGGCAAGGGTCATCAGGTGCCCCGACTTACACCTCACAATTTCTGACATAGCATCCTGTTGGGAAATGCAGGCAAACGACAGCAAAGACGGTTCAGGGACTCTGACTTCCCTCTTGTCACATTTCTCTGTATCTGACCGCCCTGAGAAAGATTTATACACTTCCTGAATTTTATCGTCAAAAAGATGGAAATACTATCGCATAAGGCGAGTGAGGGTTGCACAGTGGACTCCACAGCTCTGGGTTTCATGAAGGATTTAACCACTTTGAACACCTCCTTAGTCGATTTGTCAGCTTTATAAATACAGTCTGCCAGATACTCTCTTCTAGCTACTCTTATCATGCTGTGGAATTCTTTCAAAGCGTTTCTATAGATGTTTTTAGCATGCTCGCTGTAGCTAGACCTCCACTGCCGCTCCAATCGTTTACAGCTACTCTTGGTCACCCTAAGAGCCTCCGTGAACCAAGGGGCGGATGGAGAGATCCTAGATGATCTAGTAGACTTGGCAGGGGCTGCGGCTTCGACCACTGTCGCAATCCACTGATTTAAAGTTATGGAATCAGCGTTCGGGTCAGATGACAGTGTGGGTTGACTGGACTGTAACATCGGGTCCAACACCGTCACTGTTAAATTTTTCCAATTTCGTTTAATGTAAGATAGAGTACTCTTGCTCTGACCGAGTCTGCAGAGCTTAAAACAAAAGGAATCAAACAGTGGTCCGACCAGACCAGTTTGATAGGGGCCGTTGTAGTCAGGGAGGTTAAGTTAGAAAAAACGAGATCTAAGATGTGACCTGCCTTATGAGTCGGAGATCTAATGTGTTGCGTTAAATTAGCCCCTTCTAGGGTTAACACAAATTGAACTGCCTGTGTGCAGGTGGCATCGTTCACATGTAAATTAAAATCCCCTAACGCGGTAAAATTCGCATACATTAGTGATTTCTCAATGATGTAATTACATAGCTCTTGGGTTGAGTTAGACGCACTGTCAGGAGGTCTATAAATAAGAATGCCAGAGAAGGAGGTAGAAGGATCGATTTGAAGGCAAAAGTTAAGCCCCTCAATCTCATTTAATCTGAAAGGGCCAGAGGCTGCTAGAAACCAAGAGTCTTTAAAAATAATAGCAACCCCTCCCCCTCTTTTCCCACCATCTCTATTCGCATAACACATTTTAAAACCGCTTGGATAATACATTTTTTATAAGGTAGTTTGTAATTGTATGTGTTCTTTTATTTTATTATTACCATTAGTGATCTATAGTGTCGTAGCAGGCTTTTGGGTTTGTAGGGGGATAGGTGAGAAGTTATTTAAATTATAAATATGTTTAATTTATTGCTTATTTATTTTTAAATGTAATTAATGTTTTAATTGATTATTAATTCTGCGGATTGTTTTCGTCTTATATCATGTTTACAATTTAAAATTGTAATGTATATTTTTAATGTGGTTTTAATATTACTTATATTAAGTTATATCTTAGTTGCAGGCTTGTTTGGGCTTTTAGGAGCATATGGTGGGAAGTTATATATATATTCAAGATCGATAGATAAACATCAACCATTAAAAATGTCAACAATTCAATAACAAAATATATTTATTAATTTAGGCAATAAGTAAGATATTTAAAATTTAAAAATCAAAATAGGATGTGTGTTTATATTTTTTTGTGCTTTTACTATGCAGAGGTTTGAATGTGCCATAAGGAAGGACTTTTGATTAAACCAGACAACTTTACTGAAGCTTTACAACTTTACTGAAAGTGACCTACTGTGCAGAAAGCATTTACAGCCACTGTACATGCTTTGGCAAGCTTTATTAGTTATTGAGTTTTGTATCACAAAACACAGTTTGTGATGCTGAAGCGTTAAAGACAAAAGTAACTTTCAATTTAAATATATGAAACAGAGAAGAAAGTACTGCATTTCTAGTGCCAAAGTCCTCTTGTCGTGCCTCATGCCCAGTCAATCATAATTTCAACACTAGAATCAAAGCACACCCTACATCTTGCATTGAGGGGTTGAGGGTATTAAGTATGGTCTTTTTTATTTATATTTCATAGGCTGAATGTTGAAGGATAAGGAGTTGGATGGCACAGACTAATTTGTTCTCATATGGACTTGGGAACAACTGCTGATAGTTCCTCGATTTTATAGCCTTTTCTGTGAGTGCACTATAAGTTTAGAGATAAGTTGCGTACTCTGGGGCAAGCCTCACATTTTCTTCCTCAAATGTTGTCCAATTTTTTCATTTTTCATTTAAATCTTTAAGTTGATTTTTAGACTAATCAATGGACAATAGACAGGCCCTCCACTTATTCAAGGATGGGTCCCCCCGTGGGCACCATACAAGTTGTGGACACAGAAATCGCTAAAACAAAGCAGTAAAAGTGAGAAAATAAGAATGCTCAAATTCCAACCATGTGATTAATCTTCAGTCCCTACCTCATTCTATGAACCCCAACTTGCAGAGTATAGCCCCCCACACAGTGTCACCCCTTAAGAATGTCAATAATGCTGACTCGGTCGACCCCTTGGCCTCTCAGCACCGTCTCATCACAGACATATCTATTGCCCACTAGTATGTGAACTCCCACTGCAGCACTAGTTGACGAGTCCCAGTGTTCTCCTATGTGGAGGGAGGGCTGAATTCGTCAGGCCCCCATAGAGTTGCTCATAGAATGGCTTTCATTTGCGGTCAATCAATAGGTGAGTGCCATTCATGGTACTCGGCAAGTGTTCCATAGCCAGTAGTGTCCGCAGGTCAATGGTACGGCTGAGCAAGTGCAGGGCACTCCACTTTCTTCCAGTGATAAAGTAATATCAATTTCGCAGCTCCTAGACACTGCAAGCACATATGCCATTCATAGGGGAGAGGAGTTGGACTAACGGCTAGGGCGGTCGACCTCGAACCTGGGGAACTGGCTTCGAATCTCGGCAATGACACTGAGCATCCTGTGATTCTGGGCAAATCACTTAATCTCCCCGTGCCTAAAAAAAAAAAATATGTCCTCATGTAATGCAACTGGTGCTATGTAAAGTGCTCTGATACCCAATTCGGGTCAAGTTTGCGCTATATAAAACTCTGTTTAAAAAAAAAAAAAAAATAGTTTGTCAGTACTTGCAGAGCTGTAGGCCTGAGGCCTACGAGCATCACCTCTGATGTGAACGGGAGCGGGTATGTCAGCAGCCTTTGTAGGAATTTAGAAACTTTCTTATAAAAGAGACGGATGATAGGACAGGCCAACCAGATATGAAGCACAACACCTAGTGTTCTAAATCCCCTCCTGCAACGAGGGAAAATGTTATACTACATGAGATGTGATCTGCTGGGTGTGTAGTGCCAGCCGTACCAGACCTTGTAGCGTATTTCTCTAACTAAAATGGACATGCAGGATACCGCACTATTTCCCAGCGAGTCCTCCCTACTATTGCGTGGTCCATGCTCCGCCTATTCTTCTCTGAGTTCAACATTGACTAAGCCACTATGGTACATGGAGGTATACTTGGGCCCTAAGATCTCTTTTAGGGTAATGGGAAGTTCCAGAGAGGCTCTCTGGGTCTCTGTAAGCTGTGGAAGGTGAACCTACTCTAGGAAGGCCCGCCCAAATCTAAAGTGGGATGATATACCACTGTAGAGACCCTCATAGAAATGGCAGAATTTGCTTGCCTTCTCAACCTCATCAATGGAACAAGTCCCATTGTTGTCTAGAATTTCTCAAATATATTCCTTTTCCCTCTTGCCCCAGAAGTTGCATGGCAGTTGGGTTCCTATGTTGTTACCAAAATCGTATGAGTGCTTCCTAAGGTGGAACATAAAAGCTCTCCTTTATTCATGTAGTGCAAATGTAGCTGTCCCTGGATGGTGATAAGATCACAGGTGTTACGGGGTTGAGGGGTGTTGAAGATGTTCCACCTCCAGCTTCTGAATCTCTGCCTCTAGCTGCTGAGCCTCCAGCTTGTGGAGTCTGGTACATTCAGCTGCTGCCACTATGAAGTGACCCCTAATAACACCCTTGAAGGAATCTCAGACTCCTGGGATAGTAACCATCCCCCTTAAGGTCAAAATGTTCATCAAAACATGCACCTATTTCCTGCTGAATAGTAGGGTCTCTCAATAAGGAGGGATGGAGTCACCAGTTTCTGGAGCATTTGTGTTGTACCATGTCCAGGTCAGCCTGGAGAGGGGCCGAGACAACAATGGGCCCTATATCAGCCAAGTGGAGCAGCCCAACGAGAGAATTACCTATGAGTATATAATCGATACAGGAGTGTGTCTGATGGATGTGAGAGTAGAAAGTGAAGCCAGATGTCAGCGTATGTTTTTCACGCCAGGCATCTCGAAAGCCCAGGTCTTCTAGAGATTTTTTAAGTCACTTTGAAAAGGTCCTGTGTGTGTCCCATCCCCTCCGCCTCTATCCCTGTGTGGTTCCCAGATCATATTGAAGTCTCCAGTGAGAATTATCTCCCCTCTAGCTAGCCCTGCCAGTCCCTCCAGAAAGGTCAGTAAGAAGGAGTCGTGGCCCATGTTAAATGAGCATACGATTGCTACCGTGATGGGGAGTCCCTTCAATGTTCCCACCAGCAGTTATGTATCGACCATATTTGTCTACTTTGATCTATGAGAACACTAAGAGAAGGTTGCACGATCCCAGAGAGTCTTCTCCATCCCACAAATGGCTTTCAGTCATTTCCCTAGAAGTCCCATTTAGTATACACAGCAGTTATTAAAGCAGGTTTCTTGTCATTCAGACACAAACTGGTAATTACAATTGGCGACCATCACTCTGTTGAGAGGCCAAAGACTACTAGAATGTAGACTGAATAGTGTTATAAACCAATTTCAAGCACTGTTGGAAACTCGCATTGTCTTTAGCCAAAACTTCAGGACTCTCAATTATGACCCATCATGAACACCCACCCACAACCTGAATTCACTTGTTTACACCCTGACCTCACCAAGACACATAACGGTGATGCAGTTCATAGTTTACATTATACAAAAATCATATGTGGCATGAAAAAAACACAAAAACACATATCTGTAAAAAAGCAAACACTCCTAGGGAATGCAAGAAGAAGTAAAATAGTGAAGATGTGAAATGCAAACAGGGACTACACCAATAACATAGATTACCCTGAGGGCTTTTACAGTTATTGTTGAGAAATCGATCAGTGGTGTTGCTTACAGACATGAATATAGGTCTGGTAGTCTGTTTTTAATGGACATGCTGCCCGACTTAGGGTTTGATACACAAAGGTAATCTAAAGTTTTTGTGTAAGTTTACTATTTTTTGCTATTCACAAACTGCAAGTTAATAGTGAGTTTACCACTGCGGAGACTCTGCAGTCAGGGTGGAGAACTCTGCAAATATAATGATAGGCCTGTCCTATCATTTTCTGTGTGGAGTTCTCCATCACGACTGTGGAGTATCCGCAGTCGTAAACTTACTATTAATTCATAGTTTGTGAATAGCAAAAAATAGTAAACTTACACAAAAGTATAAGTGTATCTTTGTGAGTCAGGCCTGGAGTATTCAGCAGCTCAGTATGTCAGGGTTGGATGGTGTGGCCAATGAGGTCAGGTGTTAGGATTAGGATGGCAAAGGGGAGGGCTGCCGTCTCTCACTACTCACCTCACCACTGAGGCGTGGTACCGAATCCAGACATTGGCACCCTCCATGCCATCTGGTGCATTCTGCAGCATCATCAGTGGGTACCTGAGCACGGACAGGTTGCAGGAGAGAAGAACCAAACAGTGCTTGAAACCAATCCTGTCAGCGATACATAGAGCATGGATAAGAAGGAATCAGACCAAACAGCATGGATGAGCCATTCATTATTCCAGAGCTTAACCCCTTGCGCGCTGCGCAAATTCCCCCGCTGTGCGGGCGAATTAATGAGAGGGCGGCGTTCGGACGGCCCCCGGCTGTCCTCCGCACACGCCCACCGTGACATCGGACGGCCAGGGGCCGTCCGACGCATGCAAGGGGTTAAAACGCACTGTTTAATGAAAAGGAGAAAACATGATTTCCCTATTCCTGAAGTTAATAAACCATGCATAGTCCTCTAGTTCAATAAATTAATTACCTATAGGTGACCCTGGATTAAATCACAAATGTATTTTAAGAAACAAATATGTTAAAGAGCCACTAAAATACCGACATATGGGCAACACCTAATGCATTCTATTCTCTTTCTATGAAGGCATACATCTTCCTCAGCCTGGTTACTAAACTCTGTGATAGGTAAGGCTGAATACTGAGGAAGTAGAATTGATGTTGCTTGGGAGTCTTACCACCTCTTCACCCACCCTCACCCCGATTAAAACCTAAGGAGAGGTTCATTGCAGTGGTCCCTTGCAGTTCACATGCAGGGATGTCTAGATCCCTTAGTTATAAGGCACTCAGCACAGCTGAGAACAGTGTCAGCCAGTAAGAGTACAAAATGCAGTGCAAATCTACTGTAGGCTATGGAGTCAGCAAAAAGCTATTATCAGGAAGATGGATTATTTAATAATCTAGTGCTGCTGGGAAATTAATAAATAAGTTCACTGTGCACGTTGAACAAGTCTGAAACATCAGGACAGTAGTGTCTTTTTAGTCAACTACACTTTGCATTCTGAGTCTTACAGTTTCATGTTTGCTGATTATAGGTGTATGTCTAACAGTCACATAGTCCAAAATGTATGGGATAAGGCTAGCGCGAGCTAAATTTGTCATGCATGCCATGAGGCCACTTTATGGCTGTCTATTTGGTGAATATTTTAATTGTGAAGATTTCCCCCTCTCCAAACATAATTGGATAGTTCCTAAAATGTTGACACAATTCACATGTGTTAGGTGGCTTCACAGATTGTAATGATTTTAATATACCTGGAGCCTGAGCCTTCAATACATATGTAAACTGAGAGATAGATCTGCTGGCAAAATCCGGAACAGACAAAATACATTTGACATGAAAAACAATACTGCTGTCTGAAACTTGACCCTGCATCACCTCTGAGAGTATTAAAATATATGTAACCAGACTGAATCCACTGCAAATATATGCCTGAACACATAAGATCTGTTTAGCCTTAGGGTTATATTTACTATCTTAACCCTGAGACAATATTGTATTGTATTGTATTGTAATTGCATTTATATAGCGCTTACTACCCCTGATGAGGCGTCGAAGCGCTTTTTCGGCGAGTAGCGCGCTACTCCAGGACCCATAGAGGATTAGTGTTGAATTAGTATAGTGAAACATGCAAGTAAATTTTAAGTGGTGGATAGGTTAGTCAGTTATTTGGATTCGGAAGGGTAGCAGAAGGATAGAAGAGGAAAAAAAAAAGGTTTGTATTTATATAGCGCTCGTTACCCCTGATGGGGTGTTGAAGCACGCTTCTCCGGAAACCCATAAAGGATTAGTGCTGAATTAGTATGGTGAAATATGAAAGTAATTTGAGTGGTGGATATTAGTCAGTTATTTGGAGTGAGAAGGATAGTGGAGGGATAAAAGGGGAAGAAAGGTTTGCATTCATGTAGCACCTGTTACCCCTGATGGGTGTTGAAGCGCTTTTCTGGCGAGTAGGACGCTACTCCGGAACCCATAAAGGATTAGTGTTGAAAATTAGTATAGTGAAATATGAAGTAATTTGAGTGGTGGATATGTTATTCAGTTATATGGATAGAGAAGGGTAGGTTGCGGGATAGAAGGTTTGTATTTATATAGCGCTTGCTACCCCTTGATGGGGTTTTGAAGCGCTTTATTGGCGAGTAGCACGCTACTCTGGAACCCATAAGGATTAGTGTTGAATTAGTATGGTGAAACATGAAAGTAATTTGAGTGGTGGCTATGTTAGTCAGTTATTTGGATTGAGAAGGGTTGGGGAGGGGTAGAAAAGGGAAAAAGGTTTGCATTTATATAGCGCTGGTAACCCTGATGGGGTGTTGAAACGCTTTATTGGAAAGTTGCACGCTACTCTGGAACTCATAAAGGATTAGTGGTGAATTAGTATAGTGGAATATGGAATTTGAGAAGTGAACATGTTAGTCTGTTATTTTGATTGAAAAGGATAGTGGAGGGATACAAGAGTGAAGGATTTTTTTTTGAGGTCATAGCGGTAGGAGGAGGCTTTTGGATGAGTAAAAAGGGGTTTTTGAGTGAGGGGAAGAGTCAGAGGGAAGAGTTTAGAAAAGGTTTGTTTTGGGGGATCGGTATAATTAAAGAGGTGTCAGATGATGCAAGGAGGGGTAGAGTAGGAGAGAGTCTAGAAAGGGTTATTTTGGGGGTCATAGTAGTGGTATGGGATAAATGAGAGAGTGGATGTAGAGGATATATTGATAGATGTATAGGGTGAGAGATAGGGTAGTGCATTGGAAAGATTAGTAATAAGAAGTTTGAGATGAGTCAGAAGGTTGGGCTAGAAGATATATTGAGAGAAGTATAGGCTGAGAAATAGGGTAGTGCATTTGAAATGCTAAATTAGAAGAAAGTGATAAATATATAGATCCATAAGTACATTGAAAGTATATAGATGCATAAAGGAGGTAAGTATATGTAGATTAAAGATATTGATAGAGGTACAGGATGAGAAATAGGGTAGTGCATTGGATATGCTTTTTCAGGAGAAAAGTAACAGACACACAGATCCAAGTACATGGAAGGTACATAGATGCACAATGGAAGTAAGTACATGTAGACGAAAGATGATTTTTATTTACTTATTTATTTTCAACAACATCATTATTCTACATGTTTATACAAAACAATACACAAAGATAGGTACATATCTATAGTGAAAATAAATGATTATATACAGAGGGATATGCTGTAAATTTCTGTTTGCGTATGGTGCTTATGTGGGGAAGAGCCAATTCTTGAGTAGTTTTCTGAAGATAAGGTGGTTGTCGGTGGATCTTATGTTGGGGGGTAAAGAGTTCGATAGTAGGGCTGCTTGAACAGAGAAGGATGTGCCACCCATGGTTTTTTTCTTGTATCTTGGGATTTTAAGGCGAGATGCCCCTTTAGAGCATAGGTTCCTTTGTTGAATGTGTTTGGTGATTTTATTCCTGATGAAGAACGGTCCCATTCCATGCATTGCTTTGTGGGTGATACAAAGTAGCTTGAACGTGGATCTTCTGGCAACCGGTAACCAATGCAGGGCTTTCAAGGCAGGTGAGATGTGGTCTTGCGGTTTGATATGCAAGAGTAGTCTGGCAGCCGAGTTCTGAATCCGTTGTAGTCTTTTCATGGTTGTTAAAGGTGATCCGTGGTAGAGGCTATTGGCGTAATCGAGTTTGGACAGAACAAGGGCGAGGGTATCTTGGACCTTGTGTGGAAATCCCAAATGAGGGAAAATTCGTCGCAGCATTTTTATAGTGACAAAGCTTGATCTTGCTAGTTTGTCCACTTGGGCATTTATCGACAGCTTGGAGTCCATGGTCATTCCGAGGTTTCTTACTTCCTTCGATACTTTAGGTGGTGATCCCAGTTCATCAGGCCAAGCGGCAAGCGGGTCGTAATGTTTCTAATCACCACACGTGAGCATTTCTGTTTTGGAAGCATTCAATTTGAGATGGCTCCAAGTCATCCACTGATCCACGGCTCTGAGACAACTGAAAATTGGGGATTTTCCAATGTCTTTGGGGCATTCCAGTTGAAAGAGTATTTGCGTGTCATCTGCATAGTTATAGCACGTGAGGTGAAATTGATTGATCAGTACCGGTAATGACTTCATGTAGATGTTGAAAAGCATGGGCGAGATGATAGAACCTTGAGGGACCCCTGCTTTTGTATGGTTTGGACGAGAAAGGTGGGGTATGGATGACATTAGTTCTGTTTTGAAGGTAGGACGTGATCCAGTCTAGAGCAGTTCCCTCTATGCCGGCTTCATAGATTCTTTGTTTTAGAGTGTCATGGTCAACCGTGTCAAAGGCAGCCGAGAGGTCCAAGAGGAGTAGGGCAGCAACCCCATTGCGGTCAACTGTATTCTTCAGGTCATCCCAGATGGCAAGGAGGGCAGATTCAGTGCCTCTTCCCGGACGGAATCCTGTTTGGAAGTCTGAGAGTATGTCATTCTCTTCAATGAATTGTGACATCTGGGCGAACGCTGCTATTTCTATCAGTTTGCCCAGGAAAGGTCCATTTGTAATGGGTCTGTAGTTGTCAGGGTTCAGCGGGTCCAAGTTTGTTTTCTTCAGTAAAGGGCGTATGTGTGATTTTTTGAGTTCTTCTGGAAATATTCCAGTAGTTAAGGAATCGATGATTCTTCTTACTGGAGTGGCAGCAGAGGTTGTTAAAAGAATTGTCTTGAAAGTTTGTGGTGGACAGGGGTCAGAAGGGCTAGCGGCAGGCCTGCTTGCTTTGACCAGGTCCATAAATTCATCATGTGAGATGTGTTGGAAGGAACGGAGAGGCTGGGTTAGAGTATTCTTGGATTGTTGTTTTGTACAAGGGTTAGTGCTGGTGCTTTGTTTCTGTTTTAAGTAGGAGTCCAATGTGTCTGCTTTGTCTGTGTAATGATTTGCCAGTTTGTCTGTGAAATCTTGAGTAACAGGATGAGTTCCTTCTAGGCAATTTGGTTTGCGAAATTCATTGAGTATTTTATAGAATTCTTTATTTGCACATTTAGCATTTTGAATTCTGTCTGAATAGTACCTTTTCTTAGCTTTTTTGATAGCTGACTTGTATAATCTTTTAATTTTTTGTAGGTGAAGTTGGTCTTGTTTGGCGTTTGTTTTGAGCCAGGTACGTTGCAGCTTTCTAATTTGTTGTTTTATGTCTTTTATTTCTATGTTTCTCCAAGGCGCTTTTTTTCTTTTGTGCTGTTGTGTGGTTTTGAGTGGTATCAGGATGTCAAAAGCTTCCTGTAGCCACTTGTATAGATTTTGAACAGAAGTTATTGTTTCCAGATTTGTACTTGATGTTAGTTGTGTTTCTAAGTGTTCCAAATTGAGTTTGTTCCACGGCTGATAGGTGGATGGATGTAAGGTAGTTTTAGGTGAGTCCCTTAGTGTTGTTTTATGTTGGAAAGCAAGCAAGTGGTGGTCTGACCATGTGACTGGAGTTATAGTTTGAAAGGTAACTAGTTCAGTATTATCAAAAATGACATCTAGGATATGTCCAGCGATGTGTGTGGGTTTGTGGACAATCTGATGGAGGTTGGGTGCGTCTAGGCCAGTGATTATTGTTTTTGGATGGGTCATATTGGGTTTGTCAAACCAAATGTTGAGGTCACCCAGAATGCATAGGTTGGAGTGTATTGTTATCAGGTTTGAAACTGTGTCTAGAAGTGCGTCTGGGAATGTCGCCTTGCTAGGTGGAGGCCTGTAAAGGAGCAGGAAGTAACAGGATGAAGACGGTGTAGTATTGCATCTTGTTAGAAGAGCCTCACAATTCTTTATGGAGATGTCGTCAACTTTAGTGATATGTAATGTTTGCCTGAACACAACAGCTAGACCACCTCCTTTTTTGCCTATACGATTTTGGGTGATCGTTTGATAGCCTAGAGGAATGGCTTCATTTACGACTGGAGCCATATCTCCCAACCATGATTCAGTTATGAATAGTATGTCTGGTTTTGCATCTGTGAGAAGGTCGTAGATGTGATGTTTGTTTTTAGAGAGGGATTGAGCATTTATTAGTAGACAGTTTAGAGAATGGGCTTTGGTGATAGGGAGACTTTGTTTTGTAGAAAAGTGATCAGTATTGTGTGGGTTTGTAGCAGGTGTGTTTTTAGTGCTGGCATTAGCTGTATTAGGATAGCAATCGTGTAGCTGTTCTGTATCATGTTCCTCATCCAGCATGCTAAGAAGGCATTTTGATGGGTCTGCGTGTGTATGTGGTGGAGATGGTGTTTGAGAGTGAGTTGGTGTGCTGTGTTGTTTTCGTTGTGCAACACTCTTGTGCAGTAGACATGGGGAAGCAAAGTTGTGAGGTGTGGCACGTCGCTTATATTGTTTGCTTGCGTTTATGGCGGAAGGTGTATGAGTCCGGAGTGGTGGTGCAGCATGTGGGTCATGTAGTAAGGTTCTAAATTGTCCAATGGATGAGAGGCGGTTAGAAGAGAGTTGCTGTGTTGCTGTATCTGTGTTAGGTGTGGTGGAAGAGAGAAAGCTTTGCATTGGACTTTGTTCCTTTGTGTGGTTTGAAAGGTGGGTGTATGTTTGTATTTTGTGATGGTAAGTATTTTGAGGTGTTGTGCTTTGAAGATCTTGTTGTGCTGGTGTGTGTGATATGTTTTGTTTTTGAGGAGTAGTGAAAAGGGGGCTGGTGTATTTGTTTCATGCAATGGATTTGGTTGTATAGTATTGTTTGTGAGAGGAGGTTGTAAGGTAGAGGGGGTGGTGATGTGTTTATGAGTCGAGTGTATGTTGTGTGCAGGAGGGAATGAAGTAGCGGTAAGAGTGTTTGTCTTAGACTGGTTTGTTGCAAGAGTTAAAAAGTGTGGTGGTGTGCAGTGTGTGTGTTGTACGTTAATGTTATTATGGTAGAAGGGAGAGGAGGGTGTTGGTTGGACAAATGATGGAATGATGAATATATGTTTGTTAGTAATAAAAGGTGGTCTGTTAGGTGTAATTAGAGCAGGGAGCGTGTGTCTGGATGGGATGTAGTTATGTATGGTGTTGAATGGGGTTGTGTTAGTGATGAGTGGAGTTGTTAGTGGTATAGGATAGAGTTGTGTACTGTTTGTAAGTGATGGTGGGTATGTGTGGTAGTTGGGATAGAAGGGTGTATAGATGTGGTACATTGATCTGTGCATAGGGTTGTGTGTGGTGTACATTTGGTGTGAATGTGTTACTATGTTTGTGGATGGTGTGGGGTGGCTATTACTGGATGCAAACATGGGAAGCATTTGTGTCCCTAGTCCCGACCAGGCTCGAACAGGCTCAAACAGGCAATTGCCCTTGTCCTCTCTGCCCTTAACAGGCTCAAACAGGCAATTGTCCTTGTCCTCTCCGCCCTTAAAAGGCTCAAACAGGCAATTGCCCTTGTCCTCTTCGCCCTTAGCTGAGACGCCCTAAGCCTTGGCCTTTTATAGCCCTAGTAATCAGGTGACCCCTTCAGCCAATGGGAACCCTAACACTATCCAATCACAACACTAGCCCTAAAATCTAGAACCAATAGGAGACCAGGACCTTACAGCCAATCTTAGCCCTAGTCCAAGCACCCAATAACTTTCAAAAACCCTGATCTCTACGTCCAATAGAGGCCCTAGCCCTACCAGTAGTCCCAACCCAAGTCCAAGCAACCAATGGCACAGGAAGCCCTAGTCCCTACTTCCAATAGAAAGCCCAACCCTACTCTTAGTCCCACACCTAGTCCAGCAGCCAATAACACCAGAAGCCCTAGTCCCTACTTCCAATAGAAATCCTAACCCTAGCCCTAGTCCCAACCCTACATTGATTGAGTCACAGACGAAGAAACCAATCAGAACCCTCAAATACCCAACCAATGAGGACACTAACCCTAATCCAATAGAAACACCAGATACAAACACCAATCAGTGTACACATGTACCAGCCACTGGCAGACTATATAAGGTCCCAGCGACCTCAGACAAGGTTTTGCTGGCCAGGGAGTTGGGAGCTGCTTCTCTTGTTCAGAAATCTCCTAGGGCCTAACTAACTTGTCCTCTGACAATAGTGAGTGTTTGTATAAAACTTTACTCCCTCTCCTGGCCAAAAAACGAAGTGCACAGTCCCTATTAAACACAGTGTAAACAGCTCACAGAAGATTACTGTTGCCTCAGAGCACCCTCCGATGTAGAATATCCCTGTTGCGGGGGGGGTGGTTTCACTGACTTGTTAACACAAAATGGTGGCTGGGGGTGCACTGCTTAACATACATGTCTTAGCACAGAGCCAAGGGGAAATTTGGGGGGAAAAACTGAACGTCACCGGGAATGAGAGGGAAAAACTACTGAGTTTGGACTGCAAATCCCACAATTCAACACGTTAAATGGAAGCAATCATGAGCAGGAAAATCCACAGGTTTAAACACAAAACAGGTGATAAAATATGCAATCACGGGCAGGTTAAAACTACAATTTTAAACTGTAAAACCACAGGCAAAGACAGTAATCACAGATAGGGAAAAACGTTTAACTTTTTTAGGAAAGAGACAGCATTAGTCTGCCTCCTTACCACTTCCTGAACTCTGCTCACTGCAATCTGGGGCACAGGTAGGCTGCAACTCACAAGATGTTCACTGATGACACTATAATGCTCTACATACTAGAGTTTTGGGAAGTTAAAAACATCACAGAAGGTATACCACATAGAAATATCTACAAGAACAAGGTTCCGTTACTTGAGGCTAAGGGAGTGCTTATAGCAGACTTTGCACATTGCAAGAATTAATTACAAGAAAGAAGAGCAGTGCTGAGATATAGAAGCACCTCAGACAAACGACTTGGCTAGAAAGAGGTGATCGATTCTCTGGTAAAAACATCCTGGAACAATCACAACTACCCGATTTATTTTATAGAACTTCTCGAATATCAGACACAGGTTGTTGCAGGTAAAATGGCTAAAACAAAAAAAGACAAGACCATTTGAATGCTTCTGAGTGGCACATGCACATGGACAAACCCAAGGGGATTTTGTGGATGGATATATATGAACCTCATAGCCCAATACATTCCTATAAAGCCCTTTCACAATAATGACCTGAAATTGTTAGTTTTGGTGGCTATAGTCGGAGCAGAGTACTGTGCATCAAAAGTTATATGGATCATGACTGACCATGACGAATGCAAATGGAGCAGCCAACTAAATGACATGGAGAGACGTTTATTTGCCAGTGGATACTGGGTGATACATCTCAGGATAAGGGGCCATAACATCTTTTCCTTATTCTCTGTAGATTAGTTAATCGATTTAGCTTAATCATGTAGATAATGTTTTATATAGAAAACCGTGACAAAATTGGCAATAGTAAAACTGCACAATACAGAAGTAAGGAATGGAATAGAATGGTGAGTGGGTAGATGGATGGGTTAGTGGATGAATAGGTGAGTGACTGGGCGAGTCAAAAAACGGAGTGGGGATGCATGAGTGATTAGTTAGGGGAGTGGGTAAATTAATGGGTGAGTGAGTAAATAAATGAGTGAGTGAGGTGGAATTATGCAGACGAATACATACTTCAGGCTGACTCACTTTGGACCTATACAATCATGGCACAAAGTTCTGCTAGAGGAAATGGCAACTGTGGTCTGTTTGGGATACCAAGAAGAAATTATACGGCGGACCACTTGCACAAAGCAGCCTTAATCTGTAAACATTTTGTTACATTGCTCATGTTGAAGAGTCTTATTCTCAAAAACACATACTTATTCTGGACCAAGGTTTCGTATTTTATCTTTTCAGGCTGTGCTTAGATTTCAGTTATCCTAAAAGGCATTGTTTAATAATGTGTGGATCCAAGAGCAGTACTGCTCAAGACGGGTGGGTGTGTGTATATACACATATATATACATATACACATACACATATATATACACACACACACATACACACACACACACACATATATATATATATATTCACTGAA
Organism: Calotriton arnoldi; assembly: GCA_963921515.1. NCBI lineage: Eukaryota > Metazoa > Chordata > Amphibia > Caudata > Salamandridae > Calotriton > Calotriton arnoldi. The sequence goes on from CAWUFW010003039.1 coordinate 677,619, forward strand.
AAAACCATAGGTTTCAGGCACGTTATAGTTAGAAATTAGCATTTAAAAAACCTTACAAATTCACTGAAAAAACCATAGGTTTTAGGGACAGTTATAGTTAGTTGGACATTGTACTCGTACAAAACCCGTGAAATTCCCCCGTTATAGTTAGTTCAGGTAACTATAACTCGCGCCCCCGCAATGCACTGCTGATGACGTCACATATTACATCACTCATGACATGGTCAGTGACATGCAAAACATGGGGTCAAGACTGATTTGCATATGGCTATGTCTGAACTGGGGTGGCGTGGTGAAGCAAATTAACGATGGATTAAACCCAGATCTGTGACTGGGGGTGAATGTTTGCAAATGTGCAGCATTCCGTCCATCATCTTGTGTGTTTTGCATGGTCAGTGACATCACTGATGACATCACTGATGACATCTCAAATGACATCACAGATGACATCATCCAGTGACTGTGTGTTTCTGTAAAGTTTAAATATGTTTAATATATATAGGGAAAGGCGTATTGAAGAATGAGTGGGTGTATAAGTGTCTGAATGGATGATTTAGTAGGTGCGTGACTAACTCTATAAGTGAGTGATTAAACGTATCTTACTGAATGCATGGGTTAGTGACTAAACTGGCTGAATGTCTGTATCCGTCTGTCTGTTGCTGTGTAAGTGGCTGCATGGATTTGTGAATAGCTACATGAGTGTCTATATGAGTTATTGATTGGTTGTCTGAGTATCTGTATGGGTGCCTGAGTGTTTGTGTGGGTGGGGTGTGTGTGACTCTGTGCATAGATGTGTGAGTGGGTGATTCACTGGGTGGATGGTTTCAAGAGTGCATCTGTGATAGACTGTATGGGTGGGTAAGTGTGTGTAAGAGTGTGTTAGTGAGTGAATGTATGTCCCAGTGGTACATGTGTGAGTAACTACATATGTGAAAGGCAGTATATATGTATGTCGGAGTATATAAATAGCTATAAGCGAGAGTGTGTGAATGTGAGAGTGACTGTATGGATGAGTGTGTGCTTGTATCAGAGATTGTATAAGAGCGTAAGAATGTGCTAGTATTTGTATGAGTAAGTGAGCTGGTGTATGTATAACTGTATAGGTGAGTAAATGGGTGTGTGCTTAATTTTTTGCATGACTGACTAGGTGTGTGAGTACCTCTATGGATGAGTGGCGGTGTGTGAGTGTTTATATAGGTGTATGAGTGCATATAATAGTCCTGTACTGAGTGACTATAAGTATGAGTGACTGTACGGGTGAGTGAGTAGATGTGTGTGTGTAGACCTAAGAATCAGTGAGTGTGTATATAGTAATTGGTGTTGGAGTGTCTATGGTTTTGACAATGGCAGTCTGTAATTTACAGTGGGTGCATCAAAAGTTATATTAGGGTGTGAGAAGATGCATCAAATTATCACATGGATGATGTCATCAGTGATGTCATCAGTGATGTCATTTGAGATGTCATCAGTGATGTCATCAGTGATGTCACTGACCATGTCATGAGTGATGTAATATGTGACGTGACGTGGTGGGCTAGTTGGCCTCCAGGGACCCTCAGGATTGAAGGGGATTTAATTCCCCATCTTAAAACGCGCCACGGGGCCTGTTTGCACACATGTCACCTGAAGCCCCGCCCCCTCCCTTCACCACTGTGCAAACGCACCCCGTGGCGCGTTTTAAGTTGGGGGATTAAGTCCCCTTGAATCCTGAGGGTCCCTGGAGTCCAACTAGCCCACCATGTACCTCCAAAAGCGCCACAGAGCTGCGTTGCAGAGAGGTGTAAAAGGGGCGTGGCCTCTGTACACCTCTCTGCAACGCAGCCCTGGCACATACTGGAGGTTCCTGGTGGGCTAGTTGGCCCCAGGGACCCCCAGTATTCAAGGGAATTCGTTCCCCCTCTGCAAACGTGCCAGGGGCGCGTTTGCAGAGTGGTAAAGGAAGGGGCGGGGCCTGCAGCACAATCGTTTTTTTTTTTTTTTGCCCGAAGGAGGACTGTGTGGCCCCCTTCCTTTTCCTTTTTTGGGCCCTGGGAACCCCATCCCCCAGGGCCTTAACCCTTTTTTTCTTTTTTTAAAAAGGAAACGGGAAGGGGCCGCGTGGCCCCCTCCCGTGGCCGATTCCGGCCCGGGGACCCCATCCCCGGGGCATGGCCACACTTTTTTTGATTTTTTTAAGGAGGGGGGCTGCGTGGCCCCCCTCCTCAGGCCTCCTTTTGCCCCGGGGACCCCATCCCCTGGGGCAGGCCTTTATTTTTAATTTATTTTTTAATTATTGTTTTGTTTTTGGTGGAGGGGGGCCATGTGGCCCCCCTCCCGGGCCACTACTTGCCCCGGGGACCCCATCCCCCGGGGCTGGCCCTCTCCGTTGGGGACTGTGGTGGGGTCCCCAATCCCCCCACGGTCCCCCCGGCTCCCCGCATCCCTCAGGAGCCGGCATTGCTTTTCCACATGGGGAGCTGCTAAGATGCAGCTCCCCGTGTGGAAAAGCAATCTGCTTTGAATTTTGGAAGAGAGAGCAGGTTTCCTGCCATAGCAAACTACAGTGTCCCGGGTATAGGCACCCCGGGACACTGCAGGAGCCGGCCCTGGGGGGTGGTGGTCCCCAGGGCCATCACTGGCTCCAGGAGGGGCCGCACGACCCCCCACATCTGCAAAGCCCCAGGGAGGTGGTGGTCCCCGGGGCTTCGGGGGTCCAAAACGGACCCCCATTTTAAATTTGTTAGTGCCCCAGGGAGGTGGCGGTCCCTGGGGCGTGTGGGGGGGACTGGAGCCCCCCCCACACAGGTCATTAAATTTAAAAAAAGAAGCCCCGGGGAGGTGGCGGTCCCCGGGGCTGCGGGAGGGCGGAGAGCCCTCCCGCACCATTTTCTATTTAAAGCCCCGGGGGGTGGCGGTCCCCGGGGTTTGGGGGGCCTTAGAGGCCCCCCCATAAAATCTAAACCCACCCCCGCATGCCCCCGGGACTTGGGCTTTTTTCTGCCCAGGGGGTCCTTGTGGGACCCCCTGAGCAGACCTAGGGGGTCAGGGTGTTTCTACCCTGCCCCCTTTGTGCATTTTGCGCATTAGTTTCTTGTGCTTTTTTTTTTTAATCGGTGGGATCCGCGCACCCTAAGCGCATCCCGCCGTTTAAAAAAAAAGCTTTTCTGCCCAGGGGTCTTTGTGGGACCCCTGAGCAGACCTAGGGGTCAGGGTGTTTCTACCCTGCCCCCTTTGCGCTTTGCGCACTTGTTTCTGTCCCTCGGTTCTACTGAGGGACAAAATGGCTGCCAACACTTCCTGATTTGGAGTGTTGACAGCCACTTGACAGCCAATTAGCATGCAGCTCGTGATCGGGAGGGTACGCGGACCCTACTCGGCCATAGATATATATGTGACTTTACTTTTGATTTTCTCAGGAACTACTGAACGGATTTACACCATTTAAGCAAAAGGCATGACACTGAACCAAGGGCTACCTCTTTGCCAAATTTGGTGTAATTCCGTTCAGCAGTTCGGGCTGTAGCCGCGATGAACTGTTCCTATGGAAAAATGAATGGGGAAAACGTGTTTTGGGACCCCCCTTTTTTCTCGGCCCCCGCTTGACGAATCACCCCGAGACTTTCAGGATAGGAGCGGACCGGAGCGCCCCAACAAGTTCGAAGCTTTCGCGAAGATTCGTCAACCGGCGCCAACGTTATTTCAAATAGAATGTTGCGGATTTCCTATGGAAAATAGGTCCTAACTATAACTATCTACTGGCGACCGCCAGTAGATAATATATATATATATATCACTTTTCTTCCGTATCAGGACAATAAATTTTCCCAACAAACGGACACGGACCCAAGGTAAGTGTTCAAATTTTAGTTTACTCCGTTAGTCGCCATAACGCGTTTCAGCTCTCGCGAGCCTTGTTCACATAACATGACGAAATGCGAGTTGTGTGAATTTTAAAGAAACAATGCTACCAATTAAAACATCACATGACCTTCAATCAATGGACATAGAAACAATCTCTGAATAAACGTCAGATATTTTAAAAGTGTAAAACAACATTTACAACTTAAATACTGCATAATGCCCATATTTGTTACTTTTTTCATTTTTTACGTATTTTGGCTTTAAACAAACAACATTCGTTGCGATATCACCGGTCATGTTGTGATGTGGAAAAAAAACCTGATGTGCAAATTGTGCTTTAAGTGCAATGAGCCAATGTATAATAATAAAATACATTGGAAAAATGTATTACTGCAAGTAGAGAGCTGAGCTATTATATATCGCTCTCTATGTGATAAATTACTCAGTTATCACCAAATCTGCTCGCCCTCATACAGATGCATCACTTATGGGGCTACAGTATATATACAAATTGTATCAATTAAATGCGAACGGTGCCAAATAGACTAATGAGACTAATGAAATATCCGTTCCAGAATCACTTATAGATGTAAGATTAATAAAAGACAAATACCATCTATAGCATGTTACATTTAGGTACAAATTGCCTGTTGATCTAATTGATGTATACAGCTATATACCATGAGTGACAAAGTGCAAAAAATGCTGTGCAAATGTTGATGTGCAAAAATGCTGAACAAAGATTCCATATATATATCACAATGGAATTATGAGGTAAATATGCCAAGATCTCTTTTTGGCTGCAAGACTGAATTGAAAAAAATTATATACCATCTATTGCATGTATCATTCAGGTACAAATTGCCTATTGGTCTGATAAATATGTACAAATGTACACATTCAGTAATAAAGTGCAAAGTTTGCTATGTAAATGTTAAAGTGCAAATGTTAAAGTGCAAATGTGCTGTGCAAAGGTGCCTTATATGAATCATATCATAGTGTAAACATTATTCATATGTTAAAACACATACTACTCAATAAATATGTGAATAAATACAAATATAAATACAAGAATACATCTCAATATAGTTCTAAATGATAATAAATATGTATATAAATATATAAATATACCAATATAAATACATATAAAATCTACACATAAATGCATCCAAGAAAGAGTAGATAAAATACAATATGACAAATATAAAACACATAATGAGTTGATCTACCTATGTAAGTGGAGACCAAACCTATATATAACAAAGCACAGTAATATTAAAATCAGACCTAAAACTACATTGTACCTACTCGTCATGGTGTTATAAATTTGATGTTTAAAGACATGTGTAAAGATCCTCAGTGACATTAAGACCTCCTGGACTTTTTGTATTGAGTTGTAAAATGTATCTAGTCTCCAGTTTTCTTAATTTATGGTCTCTGTCACCACCACGTCTACTGGGTGATATTGTGTCAATCACAAAGTAGCTAAGATCCTTATTATTAGATTGATGGAATTCCCTAAAGTGACGAGCTACTGGATAGGTATTATCTTGATTTGTGATTGCACGAAGATGTTGAAGAACCCGTTTATGGGCTGGTAGCTTGGTGCTGCCTATGTACCTAAGGCCACAAGGGCACATGAGTACATAGACAGCAAATTCAGTCCTACACGTCAAAAGTTTTTGGATTTTATATTCCCTGTCACTAAACGGGGTGGAATATGTGCTGGTATTAACACCATGGATACACGCTTTACACGTCTGGCATTTATAAAAACCCTTGTGTGTCTGTAGCCATGTAGTATTTTCAATGATTTCAGGATTGGTAGTGACTAGACTATCTCTCATTGAAGGAGCTTTGCTGTATGTGATGGACACCCTCTGCGGTAGCAGGGGTCCAATCACAGGGTCATTAAGGACAAGAGGCCAATTCGATTGTAAAACATTTTCAATAGCCTTGTGTTGTTGACTGAAACCCAATATCATGCGAAACTCATTGGTAATCCGAGTTGACTCTGAGGTGTTTAAAGCTGTATAGGGTTGTTTATCTTTGAGAAGGTCATCCCTGGTCATATTCATAGATTTTGATATGGCCTGATTGATAATATTAACAGTATAACCTCTCTCTAGGAATCTAGATTTACTGAGATTCTGAGCTTTTTTGAGATCAACCTCATTACTGCATATCCGTCTGAGGCGAAGCATCTCGCCATACGGTATGCTGTTAATCAAATGACGAGGATGTGAGCTATGCGCATGTAAGGTAGAGTTGCCTGCTGTTTCCTTTCTATACAGACAAGTCTCCACCTTGTTATCAAGAATGTAGACTTGTGTGTCAAGAAAGTTGACCGATGTCTTGCTGATGGTAGCTGTAAACTCAAGATTAAGATGATTCAAATTGATCTGAGTGACAAACTCTTGTGCCTGCTCCTTTGTCCCTTGCCACACTATTAGGAGGTCGTCAATATAGCGGAGCCATAATCTAATGCTGCTCTCTACTATGTGTTTAAATTCAATGTTGAGGACCAGCTCCTCCCACCAGCCCATGTGAAGACACGCATAGCTGGGGGAGAAGCTGGCCCCCATTGCAACCCTCCTAGTCTGTTGATATAACAAATTGTTGAACATGAAGATGTTGTTGTTCAAACAAAACTCAATCATAGAGATAAGCATCTCGCTATGTTCAAGATCTGGTGTGGGACGTCGAGACAGGAAATGTTGTGTAGCAATGATTCCGTCTTCATGTTTGATACTAGTGTATAGTCCAACTACATCTAGCGCTAACAGTAAATAATCATCCTGCCACACCACATCTTTGATTTTTCTGATAAAATCACCAGTATCACGAACATATGACGGCAGATTTTTGACATAATCTTGTAAAAAATAGTCAACATATATAGACGAATTCTCCAACAACCCATCTTTAGCTGTAATGATGGGACGGCCAGGTGGATTTTTAATATCCTTATGTATCTTCGGAATAAAATATATTGATGGAGTAGTGGGATTGTCTTTTTTAAGAAATTTGTATTCGTCTTCACTAATCAGGTCTTTTTTCCTCCATATGGCCAATTTGCTGTGCTAGACCTGATATGTGTTTTTCAAAATCGCCGTGTTGCTCCGACTGTAGCATGATCTGTCATTGAGTTGACTCAAAGCTTCTTGTGTGTATTGCTCCTGAGACCATAAAACAATGTTGCCACCTTTGTCACTATTACGTATGACAATTCCTTTGTCTTTGCTCAATTTTTGAATCAAGCTGTTGCATTTTTGATCCTGTCTATTGTATTTTCTTTTAGTCATAAGCACCGATTTATGAAGTTTTTTGATGCTAGCCGTGACTGTTTCATGAAACACATCAATGGAGTCACGTGGTACTATTGGGTTGAAAGTAGATCTTAATTTAAATGGAGTTGAAGTCCTTGTAATTCCATGTCCACTCGTATCTTTAGTGGATCTACTTATTATAGGCTGTTGTATACTCTCCCCATCCCATAGTTCCTTCAATTCATGGAAAAAAGGAAGATCAGATTGCGAAATATTGGACTGAATTGATTCATCATCAACAATTCCCCTTTGCCGGAGTTCAATATTGTCGCCCTGAAGCATGTGATATTTTTTCAATTTCAACATTCTGACTCCTTTATATATGTCCATTCTAGTTGATGCATAGTTGAAATCACTATTAGGGCAGAAAGAAAGACCAAGGTTTAAAATACGAGTTTCCTCTGATGTTAATTTAATAGTTGTTAAGTTGACTGCAGTTTTGTTGGTAACTAACGAGTTACTTATTTCCTCTTCCAATATCCCCGACCTCTTTTTTTGTTGCTGTTGTTGGCGTTTTCTGGCTTTCCGCCTCTGCCTTCGCCTGTAGTTTGTCCTTGTCCTGCGTAGTTCCTTTATGGTCTTGGACGGAGAGTTTGTCTTCTCTCCTCGCATAAAAAATTGAGTTCTTCACCAGGTGATGGTTTTGTCATTTGTTGTCCTGCCTGGGGGTGTCTCATCTCGGATTCTGACTCACTCCCCCCTGCAGAGCTGAGGTCCGAATATGTTGTTTCATTGGTAGCACCCCCTCTTTTTGTCACTGAATTGGATGCTGTTTTGGATATGGATGGCAGAGCTGTAAATTTAGAGACTCGGAGCGCGTCGTACTTTTTGGCAAATGTAAAAATTTGCCCCAAATCATAGTCATTCTTGTCCCTTATAAATTTGTACGCTTTACGTTCTTTAATTTTCTCTTCCTCCTTTCTAAGTCTCGTTGACATCTCCTTGCGTAGTTTAAGGATTTCATCCGTCTCTACCAATTTGTCCAGTTCCTCATTTAATTCATCAATTTCCTTAAGTAAGCGTGCCCGGTCAATGTCCGCATATTTTATTAGAATCAAAGTTAGTTTACGTGAGGACTCAAGATTAGATTCGGCCCATTCCCGCATAAGGTCAGGGTTCGGGTCTTCATAGGTTGGGGCAGTTAAAATCCTAAGGCCGCGGGGGATTCTGTTAACATCAATGTACCTTAGGAGAGATTTTGATTCCCACCATTTGCTCTGCTCCATATGCATCTTTTTTTCTAGTATTTTCAATTTGTATTTCACAGAATTGGTGTCGATTGTACTTGCAGTATCTTTTTGTCTGATATTGAGACTGGCCGAGGGAGTATCCGAAAACATTTCCAAAGCGGCCGCCTCTCTTTCACGCACCATGTCAGCCGACATGTTGGAGTTTTGAAATTTCTTGTAAACGTGAAACAAACACGCCGTATAATTCCGGCTGGCTTCACTTGCGATACACACTCCTCCACCCCAGAATACCCATAGGTCCTACCTGGATCAATCGGTGTCTTCCCAGGCTGGGTTTTCACTGATCTTCACAGGATACTTGGAATATAACGGGTTCTGGGGGGTCAAACACGCAGATTCCTTTGTCGGACCGTGATGCTTCCAGGATACCCCGGAAGTTATGTTCCACAATGTGCGTCGTCCTGCAGAGAGGAGGAGGGATCCGTGTAAGACCGCGTGGAACCAATCGGTCTAAATCAAATAACTTTTCTTCCGTATCAGGACAATAAATTTCCCCAACAAACGGACACGGACCCAAAGTAAGTGTTCTAATTTTATTTTACTCCGTTAGTTGCCATAACGCGTTTTGGCTCTCGCGAGCCTTGTTCACATGACATGACGAAATGCGAGTTGTGTGAATTTTAAAGAAACAATGCTACCAATTAAAACATCACATGACCTTCATTCAATGGACATAGAAACAATCTCTGAATAAACGTCAGACATTTTAAAAGTGTAAAACAACATTTACAACTTAAATACTGCATAATGCCCATATTTGTTACTTTTTTCATTTTTTACGTATTTTGGCTTTAAACAAACAACATTCGTTGCGATATCACCGGTCATGTTGTGATGTGGAAAAAAAACCCGATGTGCAAATTGTGCTTTAAGTGCAATGAGCCAATGTATAATAATAAAATACATTGGAAAAATTTATTACTGCAAGTAGAGAGCTGAGCTATTATATATCGCTCTCTATGTGATAAATTACTCAGTTATCACCAAATCTGCTCGCCCTCATACAGATGCATCACTTATGGGGCTACAGTATATATACAAATTGTATCAATTAAATGCGAACGGTGCCAAATAGACTAATGAGACTAATGAAATATCCGTTCCAGAATCACTTATAGATGTAAGATTAATAAAAGACAAATACCAGACAAATACCATCTATAGCATGTTACATTTAGGTACAAATTGCCTGTTGATCTAATTGATGTATACAGCTATATACCATGAGTGACAAAGTGCAAAAAATGCTGTGCAAATGTTGATGTGCAAAAATGCTGAACAAAGATATATATATATCCTAGCCCCCTGCAGAACACATCTAGAGATGCAGCTCATGTCGCCACCAGTCGCACACTGCACCTTCCATACTCCTCGGTTTGCAACTCCGCCGTGACTCACAGTAGCAGCCCGGGAAATGGGGAGTGAAAGCACAGCAATAAGAGCGGCTTGGGGGAGGTGAAGATGATATGTTACCATCAGACATATGGATGGCTAAAATAGGCAGCCAGAGGGGTACAGGGGAAGCAACATGGAAATGTGCGACCAAAATGAACATATGAAACCCCTACTTTTATTAATTGAGCTCCACTCTTCACTAAAACTGTTTACATTCGGACACCCAGAACCCTCAATAACATCCACATAGGACTAGAATTAAATAGTTTCTTTACCTCCCTTTGGAAGGCAAACGGCTCCTGTTGTAACATGGCAGCCCTGGTTTACATAAGTTAGGCTTACCATGACATGCTTAGTGATTTGGAATAAAGCATGATAACATTTTTAAACAAGCAGATGCAATGCAATAGGACTCGCATTTACGCGAGACCTATTGCATTGCAATTGGTATTAATCACGGACGCCGGGGGTGGGACGGGAGGCACGTACAATGGGAGTGAGGGGGGGGGATAAGGCACGGACAACGGTAGTGCGGGCGGGAGGAGAATAAGGCACGGACAACGGGAGTGCGGGGGGGAAGGGGGTGAGAAGGTACGAAAATAGTGCTCACAGTCTAAATAACACGTACCGTGTAACACTCGAAGTAAAGGGGCAGTAGCCATGGGAGGATACAAATGACAACATGGCTGTAATAAGGAGGGACTAACAAGCCTATAAACGAATCAGAAGGCAGCATTTACGAAGGACAAAGACACACGCCAATGAAAAATATAGGCAGGGGAGTGGGTGGGGCTTCCCTCACCTACTGAACTACAGCAGATCTTCACCAGAGCAGCGCTTGCGCGCTGACTCTAGGCTCGCCCTAAAAAGGGAAGCACTCTTTGTGACTAGTCAGCAAGTGTGAAGTTTCACTAAAGAGTCCGTCCATATGGCTTGGTTCTTCATTGTTCATATCAATAAAATAAAATTACCCTAGTGGTTGGCTCTCTGACACAAGGGGCTATTGACCAAATTAACAAGGAAATTGAACAACTGCAACAAGCAAAATATACTTGTATATTGGTTATGCACAATAAGCTTGCAAAACACATTTATGGAGAATAGGCAAGATCACAGTCCTTAAAGCTATATGACTATGTAAGAGGTCTGGCTCGATACATCAACACCTGTGCGTGTATGGTCTTCAGAAGATTTAATGCATATAAAGTAAAATAAGTGAGGGAAAACCGAGCGAGCATTTACAGCACGTTTGGCTTGTACATTTGTGTCTAGTCGTAAGCAGCTTAAAAGTAAAGAAAACAACAAGTAAAAACTAAAAACATCTTACTCTTTTTTTTTTATTTATGATGGCCTATTACTCTTCTGAACTAAACAAAACCAATATGCCATTTTTCATCACCACAAATAGCTGCCACAAAATCCGTGTATATAGAGGAGATAAAAAATTACCAAAATATTGGTGCAAGGCTACTAACGGCATTTTGAGATCCCCACAAGTTTCTCCGCCACCAATCAATGCCCTATTTAAAGACTGTCAGCAAGATGTGCTTATGAGCTCACCTTTGACTTGGTTCTAGAATGACAGGTGAGATTTAATACAGCATATGTCCACCCTAAAATGGCACGTGTGCAGAAGTTATGTTAGAAGAATTTATCTAGTGCTCGTACACCCAGAAATTTCATGGCGCTGAGAGGGACAGGAGGCAGGTGAATTAGAAGAGAGCCGCCCTTCTTGGGAAAGCTGTGAATAGCCATGCTTTCAGGATTTTTCAGAGTCCTAGCTAGTTCGGCTCATGGCGAAATTCCATTGGAAGGGAATTCCACAGAGAGGGGTCAAGGCCAGAAAAGCTTCTGCCTCCTGCTCTTTGTCTGCGGAAACGCATTCTAGTAAGAATACCACGCTGAGATCTCAAGGCGCATGGCAGGTTATGCCTTTTAATTCTGGACTGCAAATGCAAAAACAACAAGGTGATGGTCGGAATGCCCGAATCAATCTCAGCCACTGTCAATCGCCCGGGCCGCACACCAACCCATCGCCTTCCGCCCACCATGCCACCTCTGCCCGAACCCAGACACATGCAAATCAGTCCCGACCCTGCTCCCCATGGGAACAGTCCAGCCCGTTCCTGGGTTGCTTGTGTTCTGGTTCAGCGAGGACCTGGCTTGGCAGTTTGGGCCGGACTGTTCATACCGGAGCAGGATCAAGACCGACCCCCACATACCCGGGTCCAAACCGAGGTGGCATGGCGTGCAAAACAACAATGGACTGAGATGCGGCCCGAGCGCCTACCAGCGGCCGAGACCAATTCAGGAACTCCATCCATCACTGTTTTGTATACTTTTAACTCTGAATGACACGATAGCAGGGCCCCGCTTGTAAATTGCTCTATTTGTCACACAAGCGACCTTGAACTGCAGCGAGTAAAGGGGCATATTATCAAGAACGGCGTTATAATTATCGCCGCTTTAGCGGCAGAAAACTGCCGCTAAAGCGGCGATAATGGGCTTGATAATATGAACTTGAGAATTCCAATAGAAGCCCATGTTGACACCAGAACATGGGCTTCTATTGGAATTCTCAAGGGCATATTATCAAGCCCATTATCGCCGCTTTAGCGGCAGTTTTCTGCCGCTAAAGCGGCGATAATTTTAACGCCGTTGCTTGATAATATGCCCCAAAGTTTTTTTGGGTACAGGGGTGGCACAAGTGTGCCAGGGTAGTTTGAAAATTATCCTCGCAGCATCGTTTGGATGACCTGGAGTTTATGAAGGAGAGAGGATGAGAGGCTGATGTAAGCAGAGTTAGCGTAATCAAGGTGAAAGATAATGGTTGTCCCATTTCAGTTTGCCAATAACAGGGTGTCCAATGGTTACGAGTGTTATTGATTACCACAAATTCGGTGTAATCCAGGTTTAGTTTGAGTGAGTCCCTCTGCATCCAATGACAAATAAAGCTCAACGTAGATTGAAGTTCCACGAGGGAGCCATGGGTGCCCTTCAACTGAAATATGAGCTGCGAGTCGTCCGCATAATTATAAAGACAACAACCTGTAGTTTCAAGAGCCTTAACCAGGGGGCGTGCATAGATGTTAAGCAGTATGTAAGGAAGTGCCCTTCAGGACACTGCAGCCAAGTTTTACAACAGAAAAGGTAAAGTGTCCTAGCTCAACCTCTTGGGTATGATCGCTGAGGAAAGAAACAAGCCAGCTCACAGCTAGCCCACATATTCTCGCCGCCTTCAACCTGGACGTCAAAATCTTGTGGTCCTGTGTGTCAAAGGCGGTAAAGAGATTCAGTAATACCAGAGTGGAAGTGTGGGCCTGCATCTATTTACCGCTTGAGGTCGATCAGCACGGATAGCATTACTGCTTCAGTGAGTTGGCAGCTCGTAAGCCCGCTTGGTGTGGATGAAAGAAATTAGAGGTGGAAAGAAAACTGTTGAGTTCCTGGGTGACATATGATTCCAGCACTATGGCTAGGTATGGCAAGAGAGAGATGGGTAGGAAGTTCTTTAACTGCTTAGGGTCATCACGTGGTTTCTTCAGCAGTGGGAGAACCACTGCTGAGTTAAGTTAGAGGTACTAGACCCTGGGATCGCAACATATTGAGCAGCTCCAATATAGGGCCAACTACAATCTCTGCCAAGGACTGAAATATAGCTATAGGGCAAGGGTCTTTGGGCGAACCCGATTTCACCTTATTCAGTAGAGTGAGTAATGTTTTTTGCATTTGCAGAAATTTAGGGAAGAGGTGCGTGGGCAGCTCCTCTCCTCCCTCTAAATTAGAGACTTGTGAAGTAGGGAGAGCTGGTGCAATATTTTCTTTGATGGTTTATATTATTTCTATAAAAAACGTAGGGGCATATTAGCAAGACTGGCGATAAATTATCGCCGCTTTAGCGGCAGGGAACTGCCGCTAAAACGGCGATAATGGGCTTGCTAATATGCGTTATAGAATTCAATAGAAGCCCCGGTTAGATGTCCTGCACATCTAACCTGGGCTTCTATTGGAATTCCATAACGCATATTAGCAAGCCCATTATCGTCGTTTTAGCGGCAGTTTCCTGCCGCTAAAACGGCGATAATTTTATCGCCAGTCTTGCTAATATGCCCCGTATTGAGGGAGTCAGGCAACTCCTGAGTGGGCTTTATTTAACTCATGGATGGTCCTTTTGGGCACTTGATAATTCATGTAGGATTTTAAAGGTTTCTATTTGTTTGTTTATGGTTCCATCAGTGCAGGCGCTGTAAAGGATGGTTTTAACCCCAAGCAGAATTGCTTTATAGGTTCTCATATCTTTAAAAATCTTTTTATTTCTGGGGCTATAATCCGCATACCAGCGCCTCTCTTTCTGCCTAAACGAAATTTTGGCAAGCCTCAATTCCTCATTGTACCACGAGATGTGCTTAGGCGGGGGTCTAAGGAAGCAACGGAGGCGGAGTCCTGGAGCATGATGGTTGCAGGCATTTGAAATCCAGCAATTAAAGTCCGTGGCTGCCTCACTCACATGGGCTGTTAATTTAGAGCTGTAAGCCCTGATGCACTGACCTCTCTCTGGAACCTCTCCAAAGTGAGTTTTTTCTGCATCTGATCCTGCACCCAGGGATCTGCTGCATATTCCTTTCTAACAACGATGGCCAACAATTTCCTGTTGGTAACCTGAACACCTAGTGCGCTGCCCAAAGCTCACCCTGTAACATCTGTTTAAACTAACAAATAGCAAGGTTCTCTGAAGTCTCTAAAATCTGCTTAACCTTATGAATATGCTTGCTTCTTTAACTGCAGCACACTGGGTTGGACCAGGCATGGTCATTTGAGACTGTTTGGACATTTGAATCAATGCATGAATATATAACGAATGTTCCTAAGCTTACAGACTATAACTGGGCGTGTATATATAGTTGTACTTATGTCTAGAATTGCTGTAGTGATGTATATGATGGTTGAATCCAAAGCATATTCTGGCATCCCACTAGTTGATATATGGTTGGCAACTAAAATACACTTTTACAAGCTTTCATATATTGCTAGTGATTTTACTGATCTTGCGCACTAGTAATTTATTTTACATGGGTGTCCACATGTGTAGGGTCATGTGACAGCACTTCCTGTGATATAAAGGGGGAATGAGCCATGTGATATCACTTCTGGTGATGTTATCAGGGAGTGAAGGGCATGTGACGTCACTCCTGAAACCCCCGGCAGTTTGGTGAATCGACTGCCATGGGCTGTTGTCAAGTGCTTAATTCCAAGGCAACAGACCTGAAATACCGTTTAAGGTATTTGTCAGAATGCACCAATTGCAGTATATATAGCACGTAATACGAGACATTAGGTCTGCAATATCATGGTGGCATTCAATAATGTTGAAATGGCTCTAACGTAGGGGTTTCTCTGTTGGTTGTATTTCCTCTAACAGTGGCAGTGAAGTTGTACATGTTTTGGTAGATTATTCATTTCTTCATGCTCTCTGTTTTGTATTTTGCCCGACCGTCATTGTGCAGGCATCATCAAATAGAAAATACCTTCACTTTGTGCAGAATGTTTTACTCATTTCAGCCCTTCAGCTGCAGGCAATTTGGAGCCCAAATGGCATTCCCTTTAACTAGTTACTATGCTGACACAAGACCTCAATTGCCAGGCACAATGCCATTCAGAGTCCTCCTTCTGAGATGCAGTTTTACTCCTTTCACTGCACAATTCTCAGCTCTGTGATTCATAACGTTTAGCATGGTTGTAATGACTGTTATGGAATGTAATGCTGTATTACTAACACTTTAACTATAAGGGATACTACTATATGCAAAATATTTACATTGGATATGAGTCAGCCCCGCGCATAATTTATTCCTAAATCACACAAAAAGGTCGAGCAGGCGGTGCACTCAGCTGCTGGTGCCAGCGTTAGGGTTTAGACCAAGACCCTCATAATATTGTTTGCCAAAAGGGAAAAACTACGCTGCACTCCCGAGGGTTAATCCAGCCCTGTGAAGCCGTTCTGCGCTGTTGAGCGCTATTTGACCTTTGCCTGCGACCACTGTGATCCAGAGGGGGAGCGGGACCGGACCACAAGTCCCAGACTCCCGTGAGGTGGACCATGCCGCTGACGCCCGCTCTACGTGCCCGGAGGCGCTTTAAAACACCTGCTGGGCCCCCGCGGCGCGAGACGCGCGCGGGCTAAGGGCGGGCCCGTCTGTGCCCGTCCGTGCCTGGACGAGGTTGGGCTGGGCCACGTTCCGTGGTTCTGTGGCTTGAAAAATCGCACTGCATCGGTAAGCACTTTGTTATATCCTTCTATAGAAGGCTATCCACAGTCACTTAAAGGAGATGGGGAAAAGAAAACTGGTAGCAACCACCAAAGGGAAACCAACAAAACACAGCGCGCCAATTACTAACTATTTAAAAAGAGCCATGGGCCTAATTAATAGTGAGATTGTACAGGTGGAGGAGAGGCTAGCCGCCACAAAAACAGCACTGAGTGCTGCCGAAAAGGAGACTCTCACTACAGTGGAAGACATTGAAAAGAATAAAGACCTGGAGCTTGAAGTACTTGCACTCTGTAATCGTCGTGATAGCAGTAATAGCAGCCCGAAAGACACTATTACCTACACTGACACTATTGGTGATGATACAAGAGCACTGTTAACAAGGCATGGCACTGGTCCTTGTGTTTCAATAACGCCCCTTGAACTATCTACTGCCTCAGATTCTGTAGAGTTGTTATCCCCGCCGGCAAAGAGGTGCAAGCAGCGACCTGTATTGCAGTCGGTCATGCCAAAGAACAACCGTTGTAAAACTAATAAAAAGGGGAAGGTTATTAGCAAAGATGAAAGAGACTATGTGATGGGACTGGAAGAAATAGCTTGGCATATGCAAAGTTTTGAGTTGCTTTTTAAAAAATTGCATGGGAAAATAGATAAAATTGAAAGGTGGGTTACATCTGAGATAAAAACAGTGCAAAAGGACATTTGCTCCTTAATGGACCTGGTAAAATCTATGCAGTTGTTAAAGGAAAATACCATATGTCAGAAATCGGTACCTAGCTCATCAGGTTTAACAAACGAAAAGGCATCATTAAATGCCACTAAGGCATCAGTACCTGTTGCTAATAATTTTCATCCAACCCTGTTGCAAACAAAGGAAGTGCCAGGTCCCTCCAGGCCATTTCCTAATACCAACAAGGTAATTGGTAGTTCAACAAATGATAAGAAACAGCTTAAGGTGGACAATAGTCACCACCCTAGTAAAACCGCCAAGGGGGATTTTTTGAACTTACCACCCCAAGCCACCCCATATGTTATTGTTTTGAAAAATGTCCCACAATTGCATAAAAATACCACCGAAACATGGGCTTCATTAAAGAACCAGGTCGTACATTGGTTTTCCCGTAACACCGCATGTAGCATCAGGCTTTTGTCTGAGGAACTAATCATGTTAAGGAGAACCTCCTGGGTGGGAAAAGGGGACAAGTTAAGTAAAGGGGACTGCATTGTAGTAAATTTCCGCCATCCAGAAGTGGCAGCCCGTTTATTGGGAGAGGCATCGGCTAATTATACTTGGGCAAATTACGATGGTTCGTTCAACATAATCGCAGTACCCCTTGGATATTTTTACAAAACAAGGCCTGAACAGATTCAGCAAATAGGCAGAGTCAACTATGATCATGCAAACCTTAGCATACCTTTAATACCGAATAGGTTTGCACTTTTAGAAAACTGTGAAGAGGTTGATTGACTGGGCTTAAAACCAATAGAACAATCTGATGGTAATAGTATTCCAAGGCTTCCTGAAATATCCCAGGAAAAGGGGCTGGTGGCATCAGATACTATGAGCCAAGAAAAGTATAGCATATACACCAGTGACATAGATTTAGATTGTTCGTATCAGCTACACCGCAATGCCAGTGAAGACCCCAACATATCAAATAATTTAATAGTGGCCATGCCAACCAATATACCTCTGGTTGGCTCAATAGAAATTATGACATGGAATATTGCAGGTATAAAAAACAAACTACAAAATCCGGTCTGGATAAAAACCATTTAAAATAGTACCTTGATTCTTTTGCAGGAAACATGGGCGACCGAAGCTTTTCATGTCACTGGATTCAAAACAGTTTTCACAAGTGCATTACCGTCAAAGGTTGGGAGGGCAAGCGGAGGCTTGGCTGTTTTAATATCGGTATTAGCACCATTGACCTTAAAGAAAACTCTACTAAGCTCTCAGTATTTCCAGTTTCTTGTCTTCTCTATAAAGGAAAAGCAGAATATTGTACTTATTAATTTTTATAATAATATTTTTAACAGAACTAGACAAGAGATAATCCTAAAATTAGAAGTCGAATTACATAAATTTTTGGGGGACTCACGAGGAGAACAGATATTAATATGGGCTGGGGACTTCAATTGCGAATTATGTGTGCATATTACTGGGGACCAATGTGGCCAGGTGGATAGTTTTGGTGATAACATCTCACACTTTCCACATAATAGTTATGGTGAAACCATCAATGATGTTATGTATAAATATAACCTGGAAATAATGGAACCGGGCCCACATGAGGGAGTCCAGCTAAACTATACTTATGAGGGGGCTAGGACAGTTTCACGTATTGACCATATTTTACTGTCTAGGAATTGCAGGTCTCAGATAGAAAACTGTTTTATACAACCGAGCCTGATTAGTGATCACCACCCCCTCCTGCTACAATTAAATGTTAGAATATATTATAGCCCAAAGACTACCACCTTTGCACCTAACATTACTACGCAAGGTGAAAATGGTATAACAATTAAGTGGACAGGAGTCGACCCAATAGCTTTAACTGAAAAAATTAATGATAACAATAATTCTCATATTAATAAATGCCTGGATACTTCATCGAGTGACATGGAAATTGTATCGGCCTTTCAAGCCATTTCTGATGACATTTTAAAATCCTTGAAAACAAAAAATAAGAAAAATTATGATATCCGTCCCCGCTGGTTTAATCACCTTTGTTCCACTCTAAATAGGAACTTGAAGGGAGAGTTAAAAACAAAACCTAGGAACAGAGAAAAAATTCGTAACCTTCGGAAGAGCTATAACCAAGCACTTAAGTCAAGAAAAAATGAAATAAGGGAGAATATATGGGACAATTTGATACAAGCTGCAGAGTCTAAGAACTCCATTCTCTTTTGGAAAACCATAGATCACCCTATATTTAAAGACGTTACATCCGTAAAGGTTGACACATTAGTCATGCCAGCAGAATGGTTAAGACATTTCGAGGATATTTTTAACCCCTCAAAACTGCCCTTCCTTAATTATGAAGATCGCCACATTATTTTAAAAAATACCCCAAAGATAGAATATATAACTATACAAGAGATTCAAACAGCCTTAAAAAATAGTGCAAGTGGAAAGGCCCCGGGGCCAGATGGGGTCCCGATTGATATTTTTAAGCATAATGCAGATCTCTGGTCTCCCATCCTAGCAAATTTATTTAATGCCATTATAAATGGAGTGCTACCAGTAACTTGGGCCGAAAGTGTAATTATCCCAATTTTTAAAAAAGGTGACAGAGGCAGCGCCAAATGCTATAGACCAATATCCCTTCTCGATTCCACCTCTAAATTAATGGGCCGAACTTTGCTGGCAAGGCTCGAGGTTTGGGTAAAAGAGAAAGACATCCTGACTGATGCTCAGTTCGGTTTTAGAAGAGGTATTGGTACTGTTGAACAGTGCATAAATTTAGAGTTGCTTATTGGGAAATACACCCTTGCTAAAGAAGGCTCACTCCATCTCTGTTTTGTTGATTTGTCAAGTGCGTTTGACCTGGTGAATCATTCTAAATTATGGCAAACCTTAGCAGAGATGGGCGCCCCATCTGATGTTATAAAATTTTTATCGCAGATTTATGCCCATTTAGGGGCCGATTCCGATCTCGGCCGGTAGGGCTCCGAATCGGATTCGGCTTTACCGGATCCGATTCGGAGCCCTATTTCCCGACCGAATCGTACGTGCGTCCGGGCGAGCGAGTACGATGCGTGCGCTCGCGAAATCTCCGACCGACTCGTTCGCAGGACCCGACCGCTCCGACCGACTCGCACGGGAACGACTCGCACCGCGCAATGGAGACGTTCCCCGGCCGGGTAAGTACGATGCGCACCTCGACCGCTCCGACGGACTCGCGCAGTCCGGCTCTAAGGAGCTGTCGGAGCCGCACTTTGGGGGTCCGTGTCGGACCCCCCTGGAAGCGTAGGCATGCGAGTCGCACACAGGGGGGACCCATGGGTCCCCCCTACACGTGCATGTATGGCGCGACCCGCAACGACACGAACACGCTGTAGGGGGCGCCCTTGTTCGCGTCGTGCCCATTGAGTCAATGGGAGCCCGTGTACGCATCGTACGACTGGCTCCCATTGATTTCAATGGGAGTCCGACCGAATCGAGTCCGATGGCATACGTGCGCATCGTACTCGTTCGGTTGGGCTGCTAGAGTCCGATTCGGTCGGGAATCTCTCCGGGTCCGGCTCGGTCGGAGAGATTTCCGGCCCGAATCGGAATCGGCCCCTTAGTGTCTAAGGTTCGTTATGGCCCAAAAGGGGAATGCACTACGCATTTTAGAGTAACCCGAGGTATAAGACAGGGCTGTGTCCTTGCCCCCCTTTTATTTTCTCTTTATATTAATGGTGTTGATCTTTTATTACAGAGTTTGAAAGCTGATGCCCCTGTTATTAATAAACGCGTAACCCCAGTTTTATTATATGCAGATGATGCAGTCCTAATATCTAACTGCAAACGGCCTCCAACTCCTTATCGATAACTTCACACACTTCATGAACAATAAAGATTTAAAAATAAACTTGAGTAAAACCCTTGTGATGACATGTGGGAAAAAGAGATTCAAAGGTAGAACCCACACCGTCGAGGGAACAGTTATCGAAAGGACGTCTTCCTTTTCTTACCTGGGGTTACTTTTTAATAGTAAAGGAACATGGACCACCCATGTAAACACTTGCAAGTTAAAGTTTTTAAGATCAAGCGAGGCTATCCTTAGATTTTCGCAGAAAATTGGCAATAAGCCTATACGCGAAATTGTAAAGCTATATGGGAGTAAATGCATCACCGGGGTAGGATATGGCGGTGCACTATGGGGTATGGCAGACACCTCAACATTACAAACCCTAGAAAATAAATTCCTAAAACGGGTCTTATTGGTTCCAAGCTCAACTGCCACCTATATTACCCATAAGGAGTTAGCCGTTCCATACTTGAGCGACCTGATAAACGTCTCCGCCCTCATCCAGTGGCATCGAATCTGGATAAAAGATGAAGCGCACTTTACAAAAGACATAATTTTAGACTGCCTTAAACTAGAGCATCATAGGAATATACCATGGCTAAATTATATTTGCAGCCTTCTTGTCGAGTGTAATTTGGCCCCCAATCTCATAAATCCCAAGGGTATACAAGATTATAGTAAAGGGGAAATCAAGAGGCGATTCCAGAAGTCAAGAGAGCGTAGGAGGCTTATGGATCTCGGTTCTAAAACAAGTATTACATTTTATTGTGAAGGTCCAACTTCTCTAGGGATACAATCATACCTGGTTTTTATAAGAAATGTTCAACACAGGTTTTTCTTAACAAGACTAAGATTGAACACACTCCACTTTCAAGTAGCTTTCCCTGAGATGGGTAAGTGGAGCATTACTCTACCTAGGTGCCCGTGTGATGGCAAAACCTCCCAGAGTACTTTGCATTTTATTCTTTTTAGCAATTTTTATACGGATATTAGAAAAAAAATCTTGCGACCATGTTTTATTGCGAATAGGTTGTTTTCTTATAAAACAGCTTTTTATCACGTCCGTAACCTGGAAGATGCTACAATATGTAATGCGGTCATTTTATTTATATTGTTGGCTATTAAAAGAAAAAGGAACTTTCACATTTGAACATACTGAATTACGAAATTGATTAGCCCATATTTCTTTTAAACCATGGACTGTCTTTCTTTTTATTATTATCAAATTTTAACGAATGGTTTTATTTAAAATGTTAAATTGCTGCAAAAAAAAAAAGAAAAACTACCTTTCGCTGCTTAGGTACTCGTTGTGAAGTCATGAACTATTTTTATGGAAATCTGGAATTTTGAATGTATTGATTGCTTCAAATATGAATTTTGTTTTTATGATAGAATGCTTTTATGGTTATTTTGTTATTAACCGAATAAAGCTTGTTTTGAATTTGAATTTGAGTCAGCCTATAAAATGACTAATTTAGAGAAAAGCGCAAATGCAAAGACTAACAAACATTTATTTCGGGGAAATGATAAAAAACAAAAGCTATTAAACATAGCAAAATGAGAAACAAAATGTATGGAAAAATTATCAATTGACTATAAAAACGAATTAATGTTGAAATGGAGAGAAAACACTGTCTTTCTATTGCAACGCAAACCCACATGCTCCTGTACCCTACCACTCTGAGCCTTTTAGAGGGTCAATAGCTGGAGGAGCTGGTGGAATTCCTCTGCATGATGTGTTCACAGGTCCTGGATCTGCTGCACTGCATGGCCAAAGTAGCGTTGATTTAGAGCTGTAATTCATGGCTTCAGTGGACTTAGGTAGAACAAGAGTCCCTTAGGACATAGGGGATACTCTGGGCGACAGCTGGCGACCACACTACTAGCTGGGGTGGTTTTGTGCCTGCACCAAGACAAGATTTTCTTTTTGTGTTTAATAAGCTTTATTAAATAATAAGAAATGCCACAAAGAGCCAGCAGTAACAGAGCAGATAAAAATAAGCAAAAAAGACACAAAAATTGGCTAGCAATAAAAAACAGAGGATAAAGCTATTTACGTTTTAAAACAGCAACATGGGGTAGGAGTAGAAGGGGAGGAAGTGAATACTCTTACAGCTGAAGAACGAGTTATATTGCATAACTTTAAAAAACTTTAAAAACAATCTCATAACAATTGAAGAAACCAGCTTACCAATAAGAAGTAAGAGAGGAAAAGAACAGATAAATGTAAACATTCACGGAAGTTTAACATTTTCAGAACAAATACGGGAACTTTTTGCTTTTGCAATCTTATCGAGATATAATGTTAATGGCAGCCAGAATAAATCTCTATTAACAAATGGCTTACAGGAGGAGGCAAAAGCAATAACTAATCAATGATAATGACACAGAATATTCCACCAGTGCTGAAGGGAACTTTTTGTTGTTTTTCCAATTTGTTGGAAGGCTAGAGCCAGCATAAGATCAAATAAACCATAATTATGTGTAGGCAGATCCAGAGTGTCTAATAAACTTCCTGTGAAAAGACTCACATTAGAAAGGGGAGTCTGTATATTAAATATAAGAAAAATGTAGGACCAAACTTTCCCCCAAAAAGAGGTAACATTAGGGCAAAGAAAAAGAAGATGCATTAAATCGGCTGCGGGGGAACTGCAGGTACAACAGTTCATATCAGTTGTGTGAGAAAAGGTTGCTATGGACATAGGTGTGAAATATAATCTATAATATAGAAAGAACACAGATTGAGTAACAGAGGCAGATCTATGGAGTTCGAGTGATCGGCTCCAAAACTTGTCCCAGAAACTGATGCTCCATGCACAACCCAAATCCGCTTCCCAGGCAAGTTCCACCTTACTCCTAGCATGAGCAGAGTCCGGAGATAAGGCGTGTTTATAAATTAAGTAGGCTTTAGGAAGATCTGTAAGAATTTTAAGAAGTGAATTAGCTTCAGAAGAGGAAGGAATTAAAGGGAGTGAGTAAAAAATGTCTAGAATGATTACCATTAAAATGGAAAATTTATGCCAGAAAGAACGGGGCATTTAAAAGTAGTTTGAAATTGAGGGAGTAAACAAGGGGTTCTACCATCAAATAGGTCATGGACCCAAAGTATCCCCCTCAATCTCCATGATTTCCAAAAGAGAGGTCTATTATTAATGGTAATGAGGCGATTATGCCATATCGGCGAACGTAAAAAGGATTTTCTTGAATTAATCTTTGGTTGGGTTAGCGGTTTCAACAAGGAGTACATGTGTTTGAATAAGGGGAGAGTAGTTTGAACAGTCTTGGATGAAAAGGGCAGTACCTCATTTGTAGAAAAGGGTGCAAGCAAGGAGTGTTCAATAGTAAGCCATAGAGGTGTGAAGCGGGAGGATTCTGAAAGGAGCCATTTAGAAGCTTGACGGAGGCAAAAGGATTGATGGTAAATTTGAAAATCAGGAAAATTAACACCACCATTAGATTTTGGCTTCCGGAGATGTGATAAGGATAATCTAGACTTTTTATTTCTCCAAAGAAATTTGGAAAGAAGAAAGTCTATTTTCTTAAAATAAATAGACAGAATAAGAATAGGGAGCACAGAAAAAATATATAATAGAATAGGAGTAATCATCATTTTAATGGAATCAAGTCGTCCCCACCACGAGAGAAAAAGAGGATGCTAAGAGGAAAGGAGTTTGTCAATATGAGATAGAGCTTCTACCATATTTAATTTGACTGAAGCTGCTATGGAGTTAGTGAACCATATTCCTAAATACTTAATTTTAGATCTGCTTCACAAAAATCCAGTAGAAGGAATGCTGAACACAAAATTTGGTGAGAGGGAGAATTTCTGTTTTATCCAAGTTAATCTTATAGCCTGAAACAAGAGAAAATGAAGACATTTCTTGCAATAAGGATGGAATAGATACTTCGGGGCATGAAATAAAAAGTAATATATCATCTGCATAGGCAGAAAGTTTCAAATGATGATCACCATAGGGAGAGCCAGAGATAGAGTCATTATTATGAATAGAAGATAAAAAGGGTTCAAGAGCTAGGATGAAGAGAAGAGGGGAAAGAGGACATCCTTGGCGAACTCCACGCTGTAAAGGAAAGTAGGTAGATGTACGATCGTTGACTAACACCGATGCTCTAGGGGCGGAATATAGCAGGGAAATAACAGAAATTATTTTAGGGCTGAAGCCATGCCAATTAAGGGTCTTAAATAAAAAGGACCAGTCAACCCTATCAAATGCTTTTTCTGCATCAATGGAAATTGCAGCTAGGGAGTAAGAAAGAGAAGGTACCTTGTTTAGAACATTGAGGAATAATCGAGAGTTATCCTATGTTAGTCTACCCTTAACAAAGCTGCATTGTTCTTTACCAATCAAGTGAGGCATAAGGGATTCCAAACTTAGAGCAAGTAGTTTAGCAAATACTTTATTGTCCTCATTAACCAGGGATACAGGGTGATACTTTTTACAAAACATAGGGTCACAACCCTTTTTATGAATCAAACAGATCGTGGCTTCTTGAAAAGTACCATCTGTTTTGCCAGAGAGAAAGAAAGATTGAAAAAGATGTAGAAGTTTAGGAAGTAGTATAGTAGAAAAATGTAGATAGAATTCAACTGTGAAACCATCTGGGCCAGGAGTTCTACCTTTTTATAGAACTTTTAAGTCACTGGAAAGTTCTTCAAGTGAAAGGTCAGATTCAAGCGCAGAGAAGTTGAGGTGACCATTAGATGGGGCGGGAATGGTATTGAGATAGGATTGAATAAGGGAGATAGTGGGAGGGGATTCTGGAGTATATAAATCTTTGTAGAATATCATGAATTCATCTAGGATATCTTGATCCTTGCACATAAGCTTCCCATCTGAAGAGTAAATGGAGTCAATTAAAGTTCGATCTTTCCGAAATTTGAGGTAATTAGAAAGAAGGTTACCGACCTTATTACGTCCACCATAGTAGCGAGCACTGCTACAGAGTAATATCGATGTTGCGTTATCCGTAGTTACTTTAATAAAATTTGTGTTCCAGTGCTTCAATATTTGCTAATGTAGATTTATGTTGTTGAAGGAAGCATTTCTTTATTTTTAGACATAATCTATGATAAAACCGCGAGGTGTGGCTTTAAAACAATCCCATAATACATGAGGAGGAAGATTGGGATCATTATTCAATACAAAAATTCTTCAACAAAAGATGTATATGAAGAAGAGAAAAATGGGTCCTGTAAAAGAGAATTATTAAAGCGCCATTGAGAAGACTTGGGATGCGGAGGGAGCAACAACCGGAGCATGATCAGAAATTACAATAGGTTCAATTGAGGCAGAGATAAGATTTTGAGGTAAGGATTGAGAAAGAAAGATATAGGGGCCGATTCCGATCTCGGCCGGTAGGGCTCCGAATCGGATTCGGCTTTACCGGATCCGATTCGGAGCCCTGTTTCCCGACCGAACCGTACGCGGGTCCGGCCGAGCGAGTACGATGCGAAATCGCCGACCGACTCGTCCGGGCATCCCGACCGCTCCGACCGACTCGCTCCCGGCTCGAACCGCTCCGACCGACTCGCTCGGACTCGACTCGCACCACGCAATGGAGACGTTTCCCGGCCGAGTAAGTACGATGCGCGCCGCGAGCAGTCCGACCGAGCCGCGCCGTCCGGCTCGTAAGAGCTGTCGGAGCCGTACTTTGGGGGTCCGTGTCGGACCCCCTGTACGCGTAGCCGCGCGAGTCGCACACAGGGGGACCCATGGGTCCCCCTACCTGTGCGTGTACGGCGCGAATCGCTTCGCCGCGTACCCGCTGTAGGGGGCGCACTTGTCTGACTCGCACCCATTGAGTCAATGGGAGCCCGCGTACGCGTTGTACGACCGGCTCCCATTGACTTCAATGGGAGTCCGACCGACTCGAGTCCGATAACATACGGACGCATCGTACTCGTTCGGTCGGACTGCACGGGTCCGATTCGGTCGGAAATCTCTCCGGGTCCGGCTCGGTCGGAGAAATCTCCGGCCCGAATCGGAATCGACCCCCTAGTCTAATCGAGAAAAAGAGTTATGAGGTGGGGAGAAAAATGAAAAGTCAATAGCATCTGGGTGAGATAACCTCCATGCATCTACGAGGTGTGATTGAGAAATTGAATTGTTTATGGGATTTGTGAGGAAAGAAGTGTACCTGGGATTGGCGGTCAATAAAGGGGTCAACAATCTGATTGCAATCGCCTCCTAAAATAAAGAGATCATCTCTAAATTGAATATATTTTTGTACAACAGTAGGCCAAAATGAATAGTCCGGTTGAGTTGGACCATAAACATTAAATACCGTCAAAGAGATATTATTATTGAGCAACTTAGCTAACAACCATCTCCCCTGCGTGTTAGTTTCTTGGGATAAAACAGAACATTTCAATTTTTTATGACACAAAATAATTACTCCATTTCTTTTGGTGGGAGTGGGGGAGACTAAAACGGAACCAACCTAACCCTTTTTCAATTTTAATGCTTCTGCTTCCGTGAGATGTGTTTCTTGTAAGAAAGCCAAATCTGGGTTATTAGAAGCAAGAGGAGATAAAATTCTCTGTCTTTTGATTGGGTTCATAAATCCTTTCACATTCCAAGAAACAACTCTGAATGTAGAATATCAAAAATATATAAAGAGCAACATGTTCAACAATGAAGTAATGATAAGAGTAAATAGGAAAAGGAGAACGAGAGAAAGATAAATACTGCAATAGTGTCATTAAAAGGGAAAGTAATGACGGATGAAAGATACCAAGAATACATGTAGAGCGAAAAGAACCACATTGAAGAAAGAAGAGGCATACATAGGGAAAGAGTAAGGTACAATGGGAAAAATTTGCAGTAGCATCAACAAAAGGAAAGAGAAAACATCACTAGAGAGGAAGAAGGAAAAGGGGAAGAAAAGAAAGAACAAGAAGAGACAGGACATGTGAGAACCTGACAACTGTAATACGTACCTTCACAGGGAAACAGAAGGTAAAATGAGGAGTGGCAACGGACATACGAAGACAGCACACCCAACAAGGGGCAACTCATCACACTGGGACGTCGTTTCAACATAAATAGGAGCAGGAACATAAGGCGGGTACACATTGCATTCCAAAGAACCTATAATAGCAATAGGGAAGCAATATGAACAAAAAAGCAACTAGTCAGAGTAACATGCTTCAATATAAGCAAAAAAGATCAAACGTTACAAGAGAACTATTAGAGTCAAGTGTTGGAGGAGGGACCAGCAATCTCCATGGAGGATGAAGAATGGGAGTGAATTAATTTCCTGAGATCTGCAGGATCCTCAAATGAAGAAGTCTTGTTCAAAAAGGCGACCTTAAACAAGCAGGGGTGGAATAAGCCATAGCGAGCACCAAGAGAACGAAGAGCAGGGCGAAGGTCCAGGAATTCCTTTCTTCGTTTAGCAGTGGCAGTTGAAACATCTTGTGAGATCAACAGTCTTGTACCAGACCAAAGAAGCTGTTTCTTGAGTTTAGCTGCATTTAGGACTTGTAAAAGGTCAGTGAATTCCAGAAATAAAAGAATTACTTCCCGAGGTTTGGACGGAGCAGATGAGAAAGATAGACGCGGACCCAATCTATGTGCACGTTGAATGTTTAATTTGGTCGTCGTGGGGAGGTCTAGAAGCTGTAGGAGGAAGGTAGTGAAGTAGTAACAGGATCATCTCCTTCGAGGCCTTCAGAAAGGCCATATAAGCGGAGATTATTGTGTCGATTTCTATTTTCAAGGTCCTCAGCTGATTTGTTTAGTTGCAAAATATCTTTCTCCAAGTGTGTAATTCTGGCAGATGTATCCTGTACATCACTAATCTGTTGTTCCACAAGGGATAAACCGGAATCCATAGACGACCATTTATTATCCAGAGTCTGTAGACGGGTATTTGTTTCCTTATTAAACGGTCTTAGAGCACGTATCTCCTCCAAAACAATATCCAAGGAAACGGGAGACTTAGATTTGGGTGGAGAAGGGGGATCTTGTTTAATTCTTTTGTTGGTAGACAAAGATAATTGTGCTGTAGATGCGGTGATAGGCGAAGCTGCAGGCCGAGAAGACACCAATTTCGCCATTTCCTGAGACGGCTGTGAGGAATTAATGAAGGAAATAGTATGGGTAGAACAAGAGACTGGTTCGTTGGAAGTATGTCTCTTGATAGAGTGTAGTAATTTTTTGCTCCTGCCCATGAACCAACACAGCAAAAGACCAAAAAAGGCTTATGTAATGAAGTACAGTAATTAGCGTAAAGCACTTTGCAGGTATCAGAATCCCTTTAAATAAATGCTCCTCCCAGTAAATAATTCAGTTCAGTAGTAAAAATTAAGGAGAGAGTTCAAAAAATTGGAAAAAACAGCATTCCAGAGTGAAGCAAGGTGAGTTCTGAGGAGAAAGTGTGCAGGCAAGAATATAAAATGGCGGCCGCTAGAAAGCTTGCAGAGTCACCTGATAAAATTAGGGTCTACCAAGGAACATGCTGAGCACTTATGTCATCCTCCTCTGGAATAGGTGTTTAGATGTAGAAAAACACCCACAGAAACCTGAAAACGGCGCTGGAACCACCGAAATCACATCAGCGGCTCCGAATGCGCTGCGGAGTTCCGTATCTAGGCGGCCATCTTGGGTCGTACTGCTTTGCACGCGCATCTGGTGAGGCTGACCCAGCTGTACCTTCTGAGGAACGAAAAACATGCAAACACACTACAAGCAATAAGTTCTAGTAGTATGTATGCTGGTGTATGTGAATCAGCCGACTTGAAGACAACACTATCGCCAATAAACACTCCTCAACTGCTTCTTTTTCAGAACTTCATCCTGCCCTGCTCTTTCAGGAGGCTACACAGTGCAGTCCAAGCATCTCCAGTTGGAAGTGTTGCTCTTCGATATAATGTAGACTCCTTCATGATATTATGTGCGTTCTTTCTGATTCCGCCTTCATTTCTTCTTCAACTTGTCTCCTGGCTCATTGGTCTGCCCTACAAACATGCAGCCATGGTTCAAACAGGAATTAATTGCAATTCATCCATATCACAATCCTTCTTGGGTGGAAAGACATCCATTTTCCACTGAGTCTGACAAGCTTAACTACCATTATATGCCACTGTCCATTACATATCCTGGGACAAATAAGGTTCATGTATTTCATTAAATATTTTCTTCTAATATGATGCAGAGACAAAAGCACAGAAACTTCAATTTCTGGCAGAGTTAATAGGACTCCTATTCCCAAGCCAACCCTCAAACAGCAAATCGAGTGCTTCTCAGGGAAAATGTAAAAGGTTTATTAAACTTGGAAAACAATAATAAAACAATATTTATAATATGTTTATGTTAAATAATAATGGACATTAATTGTATATAATTATTGTGCATGTAGGACAAAAGAAAGAATGCTACTACAATAATAATTATTCTTGAATTAAAAAGTCAATGAATTTAAATATGTTAAATTAAAATTATTTTCTGATGACTAAATTAAAAACAATCCCAACCAAAGTAAAACAAAATCTTTTTTTGTTATTTATTAAGAATTATTAAAAGTGATGTATGGTATTATTTAAAACTGTTTTAATTATATTTTAATAATAATATTACATTCATTTTTAAATTCTAGAAACGTGACTAAAACATGTTCAAATAAAATAAAACATGTCTAATTTTTAGTTCTTTTTTAACATTCAATTATATTAATTTATATTTTTAACTATTTAAAATACTGTAATTTATTTTAACATTATTTTCTCTGGAAGTCTATTTTAAGTGCTTGCCTCCATTATTTTCTATGTGGGTGTTTCAGTATCATTTGCTGACCATGTAAGGTGCTGCAATTGATATTGCTCCTTCTTGGCAGTAGTAACTTTCAGTTGTCAACTATGGTCATGAAAAGGAAGTTTAACCGACCAGTAACAAAATAACTCCATTTTGGCAGGAGCATGGAGATCTTCCCTTTTTTATTGAGTTGATAGCAGTTACCTGGTGATCTTAATTATTATAAGTTTGTGAAAATAGAATGCCAGACAACTCTGGGAAAGCGATTCACAAACTGGAGGAAGATGTAGCTCGCTGGATTAAATTCCCCTTATCCTTAATGGGACGAATCTCTATTAAGAAGATGGTCTTGCTCCCTAAGTTCCTGTCCTTGTTTCAGACTATCCCGATGCTTCTTCCGCGAACCCTGTTCACTACCCTCCTCTCTTTACTGATTAAATTGGCTTGGGCTGGTAAACAGCCGAGGGTTAGGTGGGATGTTCTTAACTTGCCTTACAAAATGGGTGAGTTAAACACACCAGACCTCGAGTTGTATTATAGAGCGGCACAGAGCTCACACGCACATTCTTGGCTACATGCCCACAGGAATTGCCTCATTTAGATATTGAGAGGGATGCTGCTGACCCTGACACACTTCCTCAGATGCTTTTTAGTGATCCAGTGCGGTGACATAGCACTTTAAATTCAACGACACATGCTTGGCAGAGCTTGCTGGAGAAACAAGCGGGATCCTTGTTGTACTCCCCACAGGTGCTGCTGGGATGGTGTTCATGGTTCCCAATGGGAAGAGACAGTGATATTGCCTGGGCACTACATACACTGGGTATAACTAAGATGGGTGATTATTTTCATGAGGGAGTCGTATGAAGTTGGGACTCTATATTAGAGGGTGGTTATGAGCCTTCGATTCTCACCCTCTATCAGTATCACAGATTCGGACATCCTTTGTGCGAACTGTTAGGCGAGGATATGCAGGAACCCCCAGATGTGCCAGCACTTTCATTTTTAATATGAAATGCCACCTCCGCTAAATTGGTGACTAGAATATATGGATTTGCGCAGGAATCCAGGAGGCCACACTTGATGAAGGACAGCAGGCTAAGCAGGTGCCCAGCAAATGAGGCCCAGGAATATAGTTCAAAATCATGGAGTTGTACCCCCCCTGTTTGTAGGGGAGTTTGATATATCAAAACAGGTGTGGCCCCCCAGTATTTGCAGTCCTTGGTGTATCCCTATGTGCCTTCCCGTTGCCTTCGCTCATCCACTCAAGGGAAATTTTCTGTGCCCAGAGTAAGACTATCTCGGATGGGCGGTTGATCATTCTCCTGTCTTGGTCCCTCCTTATGGAACTCCCTCCCTATATCAATTCGGAATGAAACTGTGTATGTCCAATTCCGCAAATCCTTAAAAACTTGGCTTTTCAACCAATAATCATTAAGCTGATATCTGTTCCTTGTCCTGGTTGGCGCCGGGAAACCCTTTTGGGTAGCTGTTGCGCCTTATAAATGTAATTAATAATAATAATAATAATATTGCACTGCATGCCTGCCTATTATACCCTCATATATAGCTGCCAATCGCCCCTTCTAATTTTTTAAAGAAGGAGATTGGGACACGAAAAGGTATTGCACGAAAAAGATATACAAATGTTGGTAGTACATTCATTTTAATGATGTTACACATTTCTTTTATACTAATGGGTAGTTTATGCCAGCTTTGAAGACTTTTAATGACAGATTGCAGCAAGGGCTCATAATTTAATCTCAATACATGTTCAACCTGCTGGGAAATCCGAACCCCCAAATAAGTGGCTTTTAATCACACCCCAGGATCAGCCTAGCAGAGTGAAATATAAGAAGAACTTGTGTCTTACTGACATTCAGCTTATATCCAGAAAAAATACCAAATGTATTAGCTTTGAGTTTAATAAAACCTACTACAGTTAGGGGGTCCGAAGAGTGGACAGCTATATTATCTGCATAGGCAGTAACCTTTAGTTCGCATAGTCCTGATCTCACCGGCAATATATGTATATTTCAGTACAGCGACCATATAAATGGTTTGATGTATAATGCAAATAGTAGAGGTGAAAGTGGGCACCCCTGCTGGGTGCCTCGATGTATCCGAAAGGGGGTAGATCCAGGTGTATCCGAAAGGGAGTCGATTGTGATCATGCTTAAACCAAATTAGCCCTGGGGTTATTATATAAAGCCTGTACCCATTTGTAATATCAACCGCTCAGGCCATAAGCCAAGATTGTAGCCCAAAGACAGTCCCATACAACTAGGTCTAAGCGCCTTTTCAGCATCCAACAAAAGCATCCCATATTAAGTCCTGATTTCCTTGGAACATCTAAAGCTACTATTGCAGTATTTACATGGGCCGTGGTATCCCTGCCTGAGATCAAGCCATGCTGCTGACTCGAAACCATCCCTGGCATTAAAGGCACCAACCCGGCCACCAAGACTTAAGCAAAATTATGACATCCGCATTTATAAGGGATGTAGGGCGGTAAGAACCACACTCCTCTGGTGGCTTACCCTTCTTTAAAAAGAAGACAATGTTTGTCATATCCCATGAACTAACCCCTATATATTGTAAGACTTTGCTCAGAAATGACACAATGCTGTCCTTAAGAACTGGGGAAAAAGGAAGATGGTGGATTGACAAGGCTGCAGTGAGCACAAACATAGAGCAGCTCCCATAACATCATGCTGCATCACTGGCAAGCGGTTTCAGCTGATTGAACATATCCGTGGGAAAGAGAGAAAAGGAGAAGATTGGATCTAGACGACTTTCCCGATTTTTTAAGCCTGATGTATGGTACACAAGCTAGGACTCCCCGACACTCCTGGCACTTGGTCAGGATAGCGTGGTGGCTTAAACAGCTTGGTTACAAAATTATGGTTTGTACATCTCAGACTGTTTTGATTAGGGGGCCAGCCATTTTGGTGGATAAATCAGTGGAATGCAATATTCTTAGGACTTCTGCTGACCAGCGGGGAGATGGGTGATTGCGCAGCTCATAATGAATGGCACAAAGTATGTATTTTGTACTATTTACGGGCCTAATGTTGATGAACCTGATGTCATTGATGCATCAATTTTAGAATTACTGGACTGGCAGGGAGAGCTTTGAGTTATGGGGTATTTTAACTGTACTATGGATTATGCCATAGATTCTACTAATCAGCAATCTACTCTATTTATTTATCTAATTGTGAAAGTAAGTGCTTTGATTCTAGAACTAGCCCATTTGCACTGTCTCAATGACTTATGGCAGACACTATACCCAACTGGGGCAGGATATATATATTACTCTGCTCCATACAAGCAATATTCTAGGATCGATATGGCATTTGTTAATAATAATACATTGCTATCTGCAGATATGAAAGTTTGCCCTAGGGTAACTTTGGACCATAATCCTATTCCGCTTTCTTTTCAATCACAGGCAGCAGGTAAACACAGGTGCTCCTTCCCATTTCCTCGGCATTTGCTTGTGGACAAGGAATAGGTATCATCAGTTCAAAAAAACTTATCAGAGTTTTTGCAGTATAATCTTGGTACTGCCTCCCCTCTTATGGTGTGGGATACAAAGAAGGCCTTAATAAGGGGTGTCACCCAGCAATATATCCTCCAGCAAAACAGAAACAAAGAAAGCACTACAAGAGCTGCCTCTCAGGCAGTCATGCAGTTAGAAATCCTACATGCTGAAGAAATTAGACAGGGAGGCCATGAGCAACAACAACTATATCTTTCATTGATCGAGAAGAGGTCATCCCTGGGGAGGATGCTAAAAAAGAGGACGGCTGCTAGCTATAATAAGCACTGCTCCCTCCAGTATGAATATGGGGAACAGGCAGGGAGAATGCTGGTGCATCAGCTTGCTGACAAGAAAGCCAAGAGCCAAATAAATGTGATTAAAGGGGAGGACGGATTACTGCATACACCTTCACAATCACTAGTTCAACAGTTTGCTCAGTTTTATCAAAAGCTTTATGGCCAATCCGATATATTCGATGAGGAAGGGTTTGCTAAGTACTTACATGGATGCCCCCTTCCAAGCTTGAATTAAGAACGTGTGACAGTACTTCATCAAGAAATTACACACCGAGAAATTCTGGAGGTTATTGCAGCCTTGCCCTCATGTACGGCAGCTGGAGACGATGCAATACAAATCGAGTTCTATAGAGGACATTTTAAAGTGTTTTAAAGAGAACATTGTTTTATTTAGCATTTTTATCTCCTAAATGAAATGCTACATAGAGCAATATTTTGTGTGGGTCTAAAAACTGGACTACAGAACAGTATTCAACAGTAGACTTTTCATCACACATTATTTATTCATTGCAAAAGTACCGATTTTATAATTTGAGACACACGGGGATTCGTTTACAAGTACTTAACGCCACCAGACCGTCGGAAAAAGTGACGTTCTGGTGGCATTAACTCCCTGTAAATATGCCCCATGGTGTTTAAAAATGCGGAAACACACAGCTAATAGGAGAACAGAATACACCACAATATTAAACTAAACCACCAAATCGCCATTCGATCTGTCGGGTAACCAAGTTACCCATCATAACTACCTCAGTAGCAGGTATAGGTATAGGATGATATTTATGCCTTTTGTCAGAAGATATTCAGAGCATCGGCAGGACTGTTTGCGTTTCATCCCTGATATTGCCTTTGGACTAATTCAGGAGGCATCTGTCTCATCCATTTGTCTTTCCTCAATATGTAGATCATTCTTTATTGCAGATATTTTGAAAATGAGATGCAGTAAAAAGCTTCCCAATTCTTAATGCCAGTTTATGTCAGACACTTACTAAGATATTTCTCCCACCGGTATTGTCACACACACTAAAGGTTAAGGAACTAAAGTAGAAAATCCACAGACTTTCAAATTAGAATGCAATTAAATGACTGTCCATAAAATTAGATGCCATGTTCCATTAAATAAGTGCTCGTGCTGATAGAGAAAAGGGCACCAATTTAAATGAGATAAGCTTAAGAGTTCACATTGTGGGGCTCCTGCTGCTTTGTTGTAGAGTTTGTAGAGTGTGGGTCATATGCCTTTATGCATTTCCTAGAAATTATATATTCCGCATCAAATGAAGTTATATTTCTTTACTCCATGATTTAAAAGTGATTGCGCCGATGCATAAAGACTTTTCCACGAGTACATAAAATAAAATCTATCAACAAATATCTGTTTGTCATTCCTGTAAATTCGCTCATTTACAATTATTTCATGTGTCTGAATGTTGACAAATCATGACGGTCTTTGCTGAAATGTACTAAATACGTTCAATTGCGCACTAGATAATGTCAACTTCAATAATGTATCATTTACATTTCCAGATAATGTCCATATTCCCTCTAACCTGTATGCTAATCAATACAACTTTGTGCCCGGATACCCATCACCTGTTTAGATACATTGGGCTGTTATTTACAGCGCTTAGAAACAGCAGAAGAAGCTCTACAGTAAAAAACAAAACAATTTACCATATATATGTCAGCCTGTGCACTGATAGGCTTTAGGTAATCCTAAATATGACATAAACACCCACTGAAATTGCTACACATCTTTTATTTATGGTCTTGATGTGTTGGTGGCACCCACAAAGGCCTCACCCATAAATAGTTGGGGGTAGCTAGTACCCCCTACCAAGGCCTTAAGGAGCCGGACTCTTGGTGGCTCCTGGTTGTGACGGTTGACTATATGCCTTTTACCTAATATCAATTTTTTCTTGCAAAATATCTTCACTGCCATACAACTGAGTTCTTCACTTCAACCTGAATGTGGCAATGCTTGTATACATAACAGGAGTCTATATGCAGTATGAATGGTGTGGACTTTGACCTGTGACGGTGTGCATATAGCTACCCCAGGAATCCGTGTAGCACATATGAGAAGCTTTATTGAACAGGCATGTACATCATGTTATGCTTAGAGGACTGCCAGAAATGCTAATTTGAATGTATTTTTATCTAATCCCTTGATTTGCATATCAACAACAAAACCCCAGTTCGGACGACTAATCTGTCTCTTCCTAATCTACATCACAGGGACCATTTGCTGCTCCTCCTTTCTAATAGTGTATAAAGCCTGAGAAGAATCCTGTGAAAGATGCTTCCTGATGTACTTCACCGGTGAGTGAACCTTTGGAGTTTGTGTACCCTTTGATTGAACCTTGTATTCTAAACAGTGACACCAGGGTCCGTATTATGAATACAGTGCACGTTTCAGTGTTGACGCCATGGCGCACCTTTCAAAAGGTGTACCAGGCACAAACAGGGACAGTGCCCCATATTACAAAGAATGCGGTGCTCATGCGGCAGCCACTAATTTGTGCTGCCTTTGGGGCAGTGCATTCAAGTGAAATACAGTGCAGCTGTTCAAAAGCTGCTCCGTGTTTCACAGTGCAGACGGCAACCTGCCTGCACTTTCAAAAGGGGCGAGAGATCCTCTTAAACGTGGGTGCAGTGAGTGGCTGCACCCACATGCAGGGGGATTTCTGTGGTTCCATGGGGCTCCCTTTGTCCCCCCAGAGGGCTGCTTTGAGTAGGTGCACTGAAAGTGCACCACCTTTTTGTGGCCCGCTTTCAGCGCACCTCCTACAGGCCTGTTTGCCTCAGTGTTTGCGTCCAAAATATGGTGTGGGAACAGAGCCAAATTGATTTTCTCATCTGAATTGGGCCACACCCCAATGTAATTGAGGGAATGCCCTCTTACGATAGCACTGGTGCAACGGGTGCTTCAGTTCTTTCAGTATTGCAAAAGGGACCGCTCAAGCTTCTGCGGCTCCTTCTGTAATACCATTGTGCTCCAGGGGTGCACAAAGCGGGTGCACATGCCCGTTGCATTCCTGGTAAACAATGTGTAATATGACCTTAGCTTGCCACAAGCACTCAATTTACGGTGCCAGTTATATTTTTGGCACTGACCTCACTATGCAGCAAAGGCTCAAAAGAACATGATGTAGCAGGTCATCAACTCTCAGTTGCGGTTCTCCTCAGGGCTACTGGAAGACTAAATCAATAGGAGAAAGCCAAGCTTATTTGCCCTCCTTGGAAGAATGTTGTACTCCGTAGAGGTGAAGAGAAATAGGGCTGTCAAAAGGAGATGGCAGAGGGGATATAATGCCCAAATCCCCTTGTTTTTAAGGCCTATGCACCTGCTATAAACAATAATGTATGAACTTTAAATAATCTTACTGCCATGTTTTCTCTTTTCCATGGAGGGTACTTTGATGTGTTTTAGAATCAAGTTACGCTAGGCCCTGATAAAACTTCTGATGTGCCTAGAGAGGACTTAGGTCTTGGGAATCATCACAGGTGCCAACTGAGACCTGTATGGAGGATGACTGTAAGAAAGAGGCAGCTGATGAACTACAAGGAACAAAGTTCAGCTGACCTGTACCGAATTTTAAGCACTCCTGCAACATATGCTTCATGAGAAGGGCAAAAACATGCTGACGTCCCAGAAGGACTACACCCACTGGTGGCCTCACACTGCCTGTTCAACTTCAGGACATGTAAAGTAAAAGATGCTAGTGAACAAAAAGGCCTATGAACCCAGCAAAAGGTTGCTTTTTTATTAGCATTTCAGTTCCACGTTAGAAATCATTTTTTTTATTCATGATCTTTCAGATGAGATATTTCTTACCTTTAATAAAAAATAAACTAAATCAGAATGGAACTAATCGTCACTGATTTTCTTTTTACATTTCCAGGTCTGTCAAAACATAATTATAAGAAACTGGGCTATTGCAAAGGATGTGAAAAATCTAGTGGATTTAAATGGGCAGAACCCATTTCCTACAAATGCCACCACCAGCTGGAACTATGGAAATAAGCTAGCCATTGCACGTGGGTACTCTGTCCAAGTAAGGAGTAACACGTGCCATTGGATTCTGATCAGACACACTGTTCACCAGTTGTCTGCAACCACAGATACCCTAAGCTGGCCTTCCTACACAAAGGACCACCTACCTAACTCAATTATTAGAACACATCTCCTCACAAGGAACCTAGAATGCACGAAGAAACGTCCTGGTTCTATTTCATATTCATTCAGGACAGTAAGCTCCTACATGATCAGAGCCAGCCTAGGTTCATCCTTGCCAAGAGTCATGCAACTCAGCGCCCACCCAACTTTTCCTGACAAGGGTTCAGTTCCTCAACATCAATGCTGTCAAACCTGACAGATTTCAAACGTGCCCCTCAGGTCATTGTTTTTTTCCCTCTGGAGTATACACAAACCTAGTACTCACACTCACCCGGGCAATTACACCCCAAAGATGCAGATGCTGGCCCTTCGCTGGACCTTTGACCCTTACCAACAGCACTTAGGCTAGGTACTATAGCTGCCACTATCCTTGTGGGATGACTGAATATTAACTACGGTAAGAACAGTCCACTCAAAACTCAGAATACTCAATCAACAGAGAGTTACACCTGTGCACCCCCACATACTGGAACCACCTCAGGAGCCAAGGCCCAGCTGTCCTCTGCAAGAACAGGGTCCATCTTCTCCACCTGTGGCTGAAGCCCCACAGAGCTAACTGGAAGTTTCAATGAGCACTGTGTGAGCTATGCCTGACCCAGACCCAACTCGGGCCCCTTCCCAGCTTCCCAGCTGTCAAGCTGGAGGTCAGCTAGGATCCCTAGAGATCCCTCTGAGGAATTTTACAGGCCACACTCTCTGTCACCTTACACCTCACTCAGCTGTAAGATGCCCCCTATCAGCTGAGCCCATGCCTGGCAAACCAGGATTTCCTAGGATACCTCTGGGCCTCACAACCCAAGGTTGGTATACCTAAGGTGCACCAGGCAGGAATCTACTAAGGCAGAGTACTCCACAGCCTGTCCTTCCGGCAATTCAGAATTGTTACGCTACCCACCCACACTGATGCTCAGGGTCAACTCTATCTGGAGCAGGCACCACACGGCTGCCCAGTTACGCTACTCCATTCTCCTCTCACCTCCTGCTACAGGACCTCTGCATCAAATCTGGTACACCTAAAGTATAACAGACAGGAGTCTGTCAAGGCAAAGTCCTCTGCAGCCTCCCCTTCTGATAGCTCAGAGAAACAATCTCTAACAGAACAGTCTAGCACCAACTCAGACTGATGCTTAGGGTCCTCTGAACCAGGAGCAGGCAGCATTTGTTTACCTAGTTGGGTCATTGCAGGCTCACATGCCTCATAAACCTGCTCTGTCCCATGAGCCTCTTCTCCTTTTCCATAGGATCTCTTCCCACAGGACCTTCCTGAGAGGACACCAGGCTGGGAATCACCACAGTGCTACCTCAGGATCTGACAAAACAGTTGCTAGTATGACATTCTCTGCAGTACTCAGACAGTTGCCTACCCTACCCTAAATCTCAGGCTCCACTTTTGACCCATCCTTGAAATTTAAGGAGTCCACCACGCTTTCTCAGATCTCTGCAGGATCAGTCACTAGCCCACCTACAGAACTTCATGAATTCACTAACCGACCTTTACCTCTTCAGTGGCTACCACTACACCAACTACCTCCGAAACCATTCTTGCGCTGCGCATCCCACTAAAATGGGTCTCCTTTGGACTGCTACCCTCCCCATTAGATAACCTACAGGAATGTTGGGAACCACTCCTGTTTAATGTGCCCCCATTGTTGGAAAAGTTCTTAGGGACTGCCCCACTCTCCTGGCAGGAATCCTTATGGGTACCACTAACTTCCTGGACCTCTCC
Source organism: Calotriton arnoldi (assembly GCA_963921515.1). Taxonomy (NCBI): domain Eukaryota; kingdom Metazoa; phylum Chordata; class Amphibia; order Caudata; family Salamandridae; genus Calotriton; species Calotriton arnoldi. The sequence continues at coordinate 717,738 of CAWUFW010003039.1, forward strand.
TGGCCCACTGTGACATTAGTTTTTGGCCTGAACCAATGGTAGGAAATCCCTACACATATAATGGTTCAATACAGGCTCCTACACGTGAAATCTGCATTGTTCATGACAAGTGTAAGAATTTCCTGGAGCCCCTCAATAATCTCCTACAACCTAAGAAATTGGGTCCACCTCTTCGTCCCAATGTATGGAGTGGGGCATTTGTCGAAGTTCCTATACCTGTAGAGAAATACTCTCCTCATAAAGTCAAAATAACACTATGACCTTATATCCCTCTAAATGGAAACAGTTCTATGAAAGCCCACCCTACCATCATAATTATTTCAAAATTTACCTCTGCAAAATTTAAATTACGTAGGCATAATTCATGTACATTTCAAGAACTGTAGCATTATGCTTGTTCATCAAAATTCACGAAATTAAGGCATTACGCCACTTCACAGAATTGTGTTTCATTTGCTGTAAAATTGTACCACGAATGATGCAATTTTCGATGATTTGTAGTAAAAATCTATTACAAATGCACAGGAACAACAGGACACGATTGCTTGTTGTTTGCAGTGCTGCTGTTTAAATGCATCCTCTGCCAAAAATTGGCACTATAATATAATGCAAAATTACGGATTTGCATTTTGCGTAATTATGCATAATTTCGTACAATTTTGCCATAATTTCATGTAACTATGCGAAAGCAAATTATGATAATTTCGCAGACCCCTCTTATCAAATTGAAAACATGTTACATTAAACAGAGTTAATACATCCACCAACGACTGCTGCTGGGGAGAACATGGCGACCGCGTTCTGAGCGGCCGCTAGCACCCGGAGCTCTCCTCCTGTTCCGCAGGAAATGTCATCCTACCTGCCGTCCTAGACGCTAAAGTGTGCCTGGTGCAGCTGTTCGGCTCCTTTGTGTTTGGCTCCCTTGTTTTCGGAGGGAAGTTTTCAAACCGGAATGTGCCGGGGGTTCGACTGTTCTGGTTTCCCCTCCCGCCTGCCGCGTTGGGTGCGAGGCCGCCCTGGAGCTGCGGAGAGGCCGCAGAGCGGCGGCGTGCGGGCTCCTTCGGGTCGGTGGAGGCAGCGCCAGCATCGGCTGCTTTCCCGTCCCGGCGGGGCAGAGTAGGAGAGGGTTGGTGCAGGCTGCTAAGGACTGCGGGTCTCCCGCCATTGCCTCTATTTTTGCCTCTCCCGCTCCATCTGCGCCGGGGCTGCTCCCGGAGATAGCTGCAGTACCGGAGTTGGAGGAGGAAGCACGACAGTCCGTGAGAGCGCAGGAGAACCAGGTTTGCGCCCCGCAACAGGTGAAAGCGTTTTTGGAGGTTTTTGGGGGCTCAGCAGTGGCTGTAAGAGGTGGAAAAAAGAGAAGCAGTAAACGTGGGGGGGGCACCTTGAGTATTAAAAAGGGTGGCATCACTAATAAATCATCTTCTGAGGTGCAGCCTAGCTACCAAGTATTAGAAGGCTCCCCAAAAATTGCAATTTCCACTAATAGTTTGGTTTTTCAAACTCATCAAGTTGAAGGAAGGTGTACGAAACTCGGGAGGGTTAAAAACAATTTCCTAGACAGTAAAGTCAGGGTAACCCCGTCGTTAAGGTCATATTTCAAGCTACAACCTGAGGTCCTGGACATCACGAAGAGAGGTAGTGTTCTTAACACTCCCAGAGGGGGTTCAGTGGGCATCTAACAGCAAAAATACCAACGGTCACTATGGAGGGGGCTAGCCCTCTTTTGTCTCAGGTAGACGTCCCCGCAGTCCGGGATAATATTGCTGAGGCAGTGCCAGGTAAAGAACTGGATTTGGTGGATCAGAATCCGGATGGAGCTGCAGGACCAGAGAGCGGAGGGGTAGATAAAAGTCTCAAGTCTCTACAGTCCCTGGAGACGGGCGGGCCCCCAGTAGCCTCACTGGAATCTCTTTTTTCCATACTCTCAGAGGATATTAAGGAAGGCTTTTCCGTCTCAGCCGCTAACCAGGTTGAGATAAGGAGTTCTTGTGAATCTCTGGAGAGGAAAGTGGATCTTTTAAACATCAGGACTGAGACTTTGGAGAAAACGGTTGGAGAGCTGAAGGATAACCTTGGGGTGGCTGAGGCAGAGATCCAGGTACTTAAACGGGAGGAGGTAGCTATTCGGGATCGAATGGAGATGCTAGAGAATAACTCTCGTAGAAATAACCTCCGCTTATTGAATATCCCAGAGGGGAATGAAGGGTCTGACCTCAAATCATACATTATTTCATTGCTTAAAGAAGTGCTGCAGTTTGAGGAGTCAGAGGTAACCCTAGGTATGGAAATACAGAGGATCCACAGAGACCCGTTTCGTAAGAACCCCAATAGAGTCAAGCCAAGAAAAATCCTGGTTAATTTCCTTACCTACTCCTTAAAAGAAAAAATTCTCAATTTGGCCCTGAAAGCAAAAACATTAAGGTCTAGGGATTTTTCTTTTGAAATTCGTTCGGATCTGGCTAGAGCTACCCTCGAAAGACAGTGGGAACTAGGCAGGAGGATGGACGATTTCAGGAAGCTCGGCGCAGTTGTACAGCTAAAATTTCCACCTTTCCTAAAGGTTATGCATAACAACGAAATGCATAACATTAGATCAGTCCAGGAGGCGGACAAGCTGCTTAGTTCCATCAGCAAGGGTGGTCCTTAGGAAAGAGTTCCCTATGCTCGGGAGTAGCACGGTTTAGGTTAGGGCAGTAGGTTTGTTCTTGGCGTTTGTGCTCTTTTTCCTTTTCTTTCTCCTCTGAATAGGCGAGTGGAGCAAATTAGGGGGGTCTCATTTCTCTCTTTTAAGTCCTTTTCAACCTTTACTTCTTTCTTTGAGTATCAAATTAGATTTCTTCTTTTTTTTGGTATGGATGCAATTGGATGGCATATGAACTTTTTTTTGATAACACATGAGATTGGGACGGGATGGGTTGGGTAGCTCCGGGGTGCTACACCTGGACAACAACTGTCCAGACTTATGGGGGAAGGGTTCTCCAGGGGGGTTCAACTGTTTGGGTGGGGGGTTGGGGAGCACTGGGGCATTAAAAATAAAAATACCTCATTCGCTGTATATATACTAAGCTTAGTTCAAATAGTGACGTTTCGATTCTACGAGATTAGGTGTTGTTTTTCTCTTGAATTTGGGCAGGGTGGGGGTTGCAGATTGAAGCTATTATGAGTACACTTCAGATATTATCCTGGAATGTCAATGGCCTGCGTGTAAAGAATAGAAGAGCTAGGATTTTGCAATATCTTAAAGATTGTGCAGCGCAGGTCATTGTCATCCAGGAGACACATCTTCTTAAGGAAGAGACCCAGGAAATTCTTAAAAATCAAAAATGGGTGGACTCCTATATCTGCACCAACCAGTCGGCTAACATCAGAGGGGTTTTGATTCTTTTTAAAAAACAGGCTAATGCCCAGATTATACAGCATAAGGAGGACCAAGGTGGCAGATGGGTGATATTGAAAGTGATCTTAAAGGGCATCCCTTTTACTCTGGTTGGTTACTATGGCCCGAATCAAGACGACCCTTCAACTCTTAAAATAATTTTCTCGCATCTTTTAGACTTTCCAGAACCAGTTATTATGGCTGGTGATTTTAATATTGTATTTGATCCTAAACTTGATAAGTCTACTAGCAGTAGAGCGGTTACCCCTTCTAGATCTAGGGCGTATCTTCAGAGTATGATGACTCAGTTGTGTTTATGTGATGTTTGGAGGGAGAGATCAGGCCAGCAACTGGGGGTATCATTTCGAAACCTCAAATATCGGCATAAGTCTAGAATTGACTATATTTTGGTTAGTTATGCCCTAAGGGGTAAGGTCTAGGACATTAGATATCTGTCCTCCCATTTGTCAGATCATTCAGGAATAGAGTTGGACCTTGAGTGGGCACAGGCCCAGCAGTCAAGAACTTGGTCCTTTGACCGAACGCTGCTTTTGGAGGAAGAGGAGATGTCCTTCTTGGCTCAGGAAACCGAAATCTTCCTTAAGGTCAACTCAGGCACGGCAAGTGTCATGATGGTCTGGGACTCCCTTAAGGCTTTTTTGAGGGGTATTATTACTAGTAGGACGAGTTTTAGGCACAAAAGGTATAGGGAAGAGATTGCATTGTTGGAGGCAGAAATGAAGGATGTGGAGATGGAATTGGACAGTGAGGTTGTTTCTGGTAGGGCACCTGCAGCTTTGAATAGACTTAGAAAATTAAGAGAGCAGCTGGAGGGTATCCTCCAATCAAGGCTTAGGCTCAGAAGGGAGGCAAGTAAGAGCGCCCATTTTGAGTATGGGGAGGGGGCAGGAAAAATGTTGGCATTGAAGGCAAAAGCAGATAGACTCCGTAATCAGATCAGGGAAATTGAAGTAGGGAATGGAGTAGCGGTTCTGTCTTCAGATGAGGAAATAGGGGAGGCCTTTTTAAAGTATTTTCAGGACATATACCAGGAAGATCTGACAGAGGATAGGTCTAAAATTAAGGATTGGCTGGATCGGACCACTTTGGCTTCTATGAGCCCCAAACAGCAGAAAGATTTAGAACAGGATATAACGCAAGAGGAAGTGAGGAATGCTATAGCTGCCGGCAAGAGAGACAAATGATGGGTTACCAGTTGAGATATATAGGTCCCTGGCCGACGCTTGTATTCCAATTTTGACACAGCTATTTAATATGATATTAATAGAGGGCTTAAAGCCTCCCGAGTCTTGGAATGAAGCCACGGTCATGTTGATTCTGAAAGCTGGCAAGGATCCTGCGAGCTGTGGGTCGTATAGACCCATCTCGCTTTTGAATGCGGACTACAAAATCTTCGCCTCGATCCTGGCAGCTAGGCTGGGGTCGGTGGCTGGAGATATCATTCATTTAGATCAGAAGGGGTTCGTTAAAGGCAGACAATTATCAGATCTGACATTTGATCTTATAGGAGCCATAGATATCGCCTCTGCTTACTCACTTCCTCTCGCTGCCTTGACTCTGGATGCCACCAAGGCCTTCGACAGGGTTAACTGGGTTTACCTGTCGGAGGTCATGGGGAAATTTAATTTGGGTGAGAAGTTTCGTCATACCATCCAATTGTTATATCAGGCTCCGTCAGCAAGGCTGTTAGTTAATGGTAACTTGACAAAACCGTTTAGAATTTCTAGGGGCACCAGGCAGGGCTGCCCCCTTTCCCCTCTCCTTTTTGATATGTATATCGAGCCTTTTGCGCAGAGGCTTAGAGAAGATCCTGCTGTTGTGCCTTTTAGGTATGGAGAGTGGGAAAGGAAGGTGGCCCTGTATACTGATGACATCTTGATCTTTTCAGCGGACCTAGAAACGACTCTCCCGGTAGTGATCGAATTGGCACAGGAGTTTGGACAGGTTTCAGGGTATGAGATCAATGCCGGGAAGACGGAGATTATGACATGGAATCTCGAGAGAAGCCAATATCAGGTTAGTTCTAGTATGCGATACTTGGGGGTCAGAATTGTCCAGGACATAGCCAAAATAGCAGAGGTTAACTTAGAGAGAGTGTCAAGGGAATGTCAAAAACAAATGAAAGCTTGGGTTCACCTCCCTTTATCCATTCTTGGGAGGATTAACTTGGTGAAGATGGTGGTGTTGCCAAAGGTAACCTTTCTCTTCAACACTATCCCCCTTCACTTTGACAAACCTGTGATTGATAAATTACAGCAGGCTGTAAACTCTTTCATCTGGTTATATAGAACTACCAGAATAGCCTGGAAAAAGTTGAGGCGCAGGAGGGAGAAAGGGGGCTTGCGCTTCCTGATTTACAGTATTATGCCTGGGCTTTCCAGTTTTCATACTCTCGGATGCTTTTAAAAATGCCCGTAAATACGGGGGCTGGAGCTATGTTTTTGGCTATGTTAAAGGGGGCTAATTTATCCGGAGGAGGGATTTTTGTTCAAGTTTGGGGAACCAACGTTTTTCAAAAAAGTCAAACTAAAAGTCCTCCAGGCATCGGTTAAATCATGGGCCAGAGTTAAGCGCTTGGTGGGTCTCGACTACTTCTCTAGCCTAGCGCCACTCTGGGATTCACCTGGTGCACCGGGTTGTCTTCAGGATAGGCTTGCTATACCACTTAGAGAAGCAGGGCTGAAAGTGTGGGGTGAGCTGGTGGAAGAGGGCATATTAATTTCATGGGAACAACTCAGAGACACAGTGGGAGCGGGCCTCTCAAGGTTCAAGTACATCCAATTACAGAGTTGGGTCCAAGCGCAGTTAAGCCAGAAAAAATCGATCGGATGGGGCAATAGCTTAGAACAACAGCTAGTGGACAGGCCAGCAGGGAGGAGGGAGGTATCCCTCTGGTATTGGGCGGTGGAGGAGGCCGTGGACGGTGAATTTAAACTCGCAGACGAACTATGGAGTGAGTATCTTCCAAATCAACAGTGTGAACAACTGTGGCAGAACTCATTTAAGACTCTTTTTAGCATAATAAAACCTGCTTGGCTGCGGAGAAACCATCTGTTCACTGTCCACAGGGCTTACTTTTCTCCCCTAAAGCTGTCCAAATTTTCAAACGGGTCCCAGGTCTGTTGTAGGAAGTGCGGTTTGTTGGAAGCCTCGGGTGTACATATGTTTAAAGATTGCCCGGCTATTGCTCTGTATTGGGAAGAAGTTCGGAGGTCAGTGGAGGGAATCTTGGGAGTCCCAATCAAATTAGATTTAGCCCTTATAATCTTTGGTCTCACCAATCAAGTAACCGGACCTGCAAAGTCTCTCTTATTTTATGCTATCCTGTTAGCCAGGAGGCAATTATGTAAGAGATGGATCGATCCTTCCCCTCCTCTGCATTCAGACTGGCTGACATCAATGATTGAGACCTCCAAGATGGATATGTCCAGAGGCTGTGGGGCAAAAAAGACCGCTTTTTGGGACTTGTTGTTGAAATGGGCCGAGGCCTGATCAAAAGTGTGATCTACCAACAGTTATGAAACATCAGGTCCTATGATTATTATGTCTCCTTGGCACTCTTCGGACCGTGTTGGGCACCCTCCTCTCCAAATATACGCCAACAAATTGGTCCGCCAGGCTCTTGTGGGCCTAGTTGAAGAGAAACCTCTCCCCCCTTCTTTTGGGGGGGTAATAACATTTCTTTTTTCTGTCAATGTACCCATAGGCGGTAGGCACCGTGAGTTTCCAACATAACGCCTAGTTTCCTTGGCACGCTAAAAACAGGTACCGACAGTTTGATTTGTTAAAGAGGTTAGAGGCGAATGAGGACAAAAAAAAAAAAAAATACATCCACCAACAATATCTATGCTCCTAGGGTGAAGCCCCATGCATGCCCTCTCTCCAAGAAAAATTAACATAAAGAGGTTGCACCAACCTTCAAGGTCTTGGCAGTCCTTCAGGGTTTTAAGGAAATGCAGCTGAGCACAGTGAGCTCAGTTTCCCATCCTGTGTCCCTGAAGAGCCAGACTTTCCCCTCATTATCTCTAGCCCCTTTGGGCCAATTTGGATGAGGGAGGTGTTGTTTTGCTCCTGGTGGCAAGCTCTAGCCACCAGGAGCAGTTAGCTCAGGTTTCCTAGCCTGTAATGTTGATTCCTTTCATGGAGTTTGATTCTCTTACTCGGGCTTCGAGCAATAGTCCACAACAGATACAGGAGAACCTTCCAGGGTCCCCCCATGCAGGTCCATCCCTCAGTGTGTATAAGGAGAAACACTCACAGTCCTGGGTGCCAGTTGGAGTCAAAGTCCTTCAGTCAATCCTTGCAGTGGAGTGCAGTAGCTTCTGTTTCCAGCTGGGCAGTCATCCAGCGTCTTTGCTCCCATGTCCAGTGAGATCTCAAACATCTCTCTCTTGTTAAGAGGCTGTTAAGTGGGTGTGGAAGTTCTAGAAGGTGGGCAGGTGGCACCTCTGACCTCATGGAGTGCCATATCATAACAACACCCCTGCCCTAACCCTCTTGCACTCCATTTTAGGACATTTAAACATGGCAGCTTGAAGTGGTCTATAGAAAGAACTTCCCTGTGAGCTTTAACTCCACTCCCAACTGACGCAGCTTTACTGATCTCTTCCCACCAAAACTTTAAAGGGGAGCCCCTGCTGTGTTAGCATTCAAATCTCTGGCTTTTCTCCTTTGGTCTTGTGAGCTTGGCTTGCCCAAGGCAGGTGAAGTTTCAAGAATTGATCAGCATATGTAGACTTCATCCCCAGACCTTCCTATCCAAGGAACTGGGCCAAGTACTTTCAAATGGCTTAATTGTATTTCGGAGGCCTCTGTCCCTCCTGCTAGTCAGCAGAGTAATTCACTTGAACCAGCAGGGGGAAAAAGGCCCTGTAATTGATTATGAGCTATGCCAGGGAAATATGACAGTTCTTCAAGTGCCATAAGGAGTACAGTTATGATGAAAGTGGAAGTGGACCTGCACTTGGGATTCATGTTTACTCAAACTTTGACACCTGACCAGTCTCACTAAGCCTTTGTAGGGTGAAACTGTGCTGTGTCACAGACTTCACTCATGATGCGTAAATCAGTAAAGCACACAGAACTTTCAGTAATCATTACAGGCATACACAATGAATGCCCACTCACAATATAAGGCCTACACCAAGTCAGCACCGGTCCCTGAAGGGTCCTTTCTGCAACAAACTACCTGTGTACAGATACTGGGCTGAGCTACACAATAGTCTTGCATGCTCTATTCACACACAAGTGCACATATGTGTGCTCACATGTTCATATGTAACCAGCCCAGACCCTCTTAACCAAGTTGTGCAGGAGTTGACTTATCTTAAAAAGCCGACACTGGTGGTTAGCACTCTCAGTCCATTTCTACAGAATTTATCATGCGTGAGACTCAGTTGGTGAGACTCACTCACAGTAAAAGTCCAAAAATAGTTATTCAAAAAGCAAAATATCCAGGAGGACTAATGGGGTGGAACCCATTTCCTACAATAATCATATATAGTGTTACATTCTAAACTTTCAAGTTTCTCAAATGACTCTTTTGACATAGTCACAATATTTCTGTTTTCTATGTATTGAGGGTCTGATTACGATGTCGGTCAGAAAGCCTCCGACCGCTAGTTGGACGCTTTCTGACCGCGGCCGGAGGCTTTCTGAACCGACACGGTTAGGTTGCAGTCCGACCGTCGAATTACGATGTCAGCGGTCGGAGTATAAACCAGCCGGTCATTTCGACACAGTTACGACCGGCTTTCGGAGTCTTCGACCGGTCGGACCCGCACCATAATCCCCTATGGACGGTGTTTCTGCTGTCGGGATTACGATGTCAGTTTCCCACAGCCTTTCTGTGCCGGTCTTTCTGACATGGAAAGGCATCGAAAAGCGACTTTGGAGGCACCTAGCAGGGCCCCCTTGCCTCTGCGCCCTACAGCTGGTGGCCGAGGGGGTACCTAGGGTGCCCCCCTGTAAATCCCTGCACTGTGTGGCAGGCACTGCAGGGTGCCTGAGACAGGGTGCAAGGTTTTATACATACCCCCATTACTCTATGGGATCCTGTATTGTGGCTGGTTTCCGGCCGTAACATGAGCTCCCATTGAGAAATGGGAGTATCCAACCAAACAATGTTCGGTCACATCGTAATCAGGTGGTCGGATCCGCCGACCAGAGGTCGGTGGGTTTCAAGACCGAGATGGTGTCGGTCAGAGGCAACTTTGACCGACATTGTAATAAGCCCCTAAGTCTCTATAATAATCAGAAAGGTTGATATCATTATAAATATTAAAGGGGCTATTTACAAAGGTAGCTTTATGAATGAGTAAGTCTACATGTGCGAAGTTGCTCCTGCACGTTTGAGTCACTTTACCACATTTGGCTATTCACCGTTTACGAGTTTAAAGTTACACCAAATTGTTGACGCATTCCTCTTCACCATCTGAAATAGGCCAAATATGACTATTACGTTACTAGTAGTGACTTAACAACTGTATTTGATGTTCTGCAATCAGGGTGGAGATCTCCCTATAGAAAAGTACAGGGAATTTAATAAAGGTTTATTAGGGTTTCATAATTGATAACAAAAATATTTGTATGTTTTTTTACTTATATATGTATTTTAAATTTAATGTTTTAAAAAATTGGAACTGCACTATTAAGTACATTTTGAATTAAATGTTTAATAAATTAAACTTATTAAACCTAATATATATTTTTTTAATTGAAATTAAACCAAGCTAAAGTAAATTGTTTATATGTATTTATGGTGTATCAAAAAGCACTTAAAGGTATGTATAAATTATGTTTAATTTGATTTGATTTCCTTTGCTATTCAAAGTTGCATTTATTTTAGCATTTTTTCCTATAGGGTTTTATTTTAAGTCCCTACCTCCATCATTTTCTTTGGGAGAATATTGCAGTACCTGTGAGTGGCTATAAATGGTGTTGGACTTACTCCAGCTCAAAACCCCTCCCCTTCAGTTGTAAATTGTTCCCATTTTTCAGCGAATCTTCCCTGTGCCTCCCACACATGAGCAGTCCTATGTGGGCACGCTAACGCTATCTCATGAACAGTCTATATATACTGGAGCCCATATTGCAGGGAAGCAGATAATGCTGTGCTCAAGAATGGATGAGGCATCGAGGAAGATGTGCCAGTTTCGATCAGGGCTACGTCATATATGTGTGGATTTCTAGCAGTTGCAGCACTTTATACCCACTTCCAAGGGCCCAAGACTAGATTGGCACTACTTGGCAGGGAAAGTCTTGCAGCAAGCAAAGTTCAGGTGCTGCTGCAGGGTGATGACAAGTCTTTCATGTCCATGAGACTTAGAACAAGGGGAAAGCCAGTATGCCTTTGTAGTCACTCTGGGTTCAAGTGAGATGGCTCCAGTCCTGCCTCAGCAGAGCAGAGGGTAGCAGGCAGCAGGGCAGTACAGCAAAAAAGCAGTTCTTCCATAGCAGCAGTCCAGCAGAGTGGAACTCATTGTAGAAGCTCAGCAGTCCTTCCTCCTGGCAGAGTTCTTCACAGGTCCAGTAGTGTCTGATTTAGTGGGGTTAGAGACCCAGTACTTATACTCAGTTGTGCCTTTGAAGTGGTGGTGACTTCAAAGAAGGGATTTGAAGTGCACAGGGGTCCTCTCCCCCCAGACTCACTCCAGGGGGGTATGCAGCCCTTTATGTGTGACACAGCCTATTCAGGTGTAAGTGTCAGCTCCTCCCTCCCATCCTGCCCAGGATGATCCATCAGAATGTGGATGACCACTCAGTCACACGTAAGCTCCCTTTGTGTGTGGCTGTCTAGAGGTAATTCACAAAGTCCAGCTATCTTTCACCCCAGACATGTATTGGAGACAGGCTACAGGCACACAGGGGTAAGAGCAGAAAAATGTAATCTTTCTAAAAGTTGCATTTTTCAAAGGGTAATGATAAATTCAACTTTACCATTCAAGAGGATTTATCATTACTATTCCAGTGCTATGAAACATGACAGGTCTACTCCTTCTCAATCAGGAATGACAGCGTGTAAGTGTAATAAGAAATTGCCGATGTTAACATTTGAGAGGGGTAGGCCTCACAGTAGTAAAACACAACTTTGGGTGTTTTTAGTCACCAAGACATGCAAAACTTAAAAGTACCTGTATTACATTTTGATTACACAGCACCCTGCCCTATAGGCTCCATAGAGCCTACCTTAGGGGTGATGTATATATATTAAAAGGGGAGTTTAACATGTGGCAAGGATGTTAAATGCCAAGTCAACAAGGCAGTATAAACTGCTCACAGACCCACTAGTAGGATTTAATGTCCAGGCCCTGGGCACAGGTAGTGCAGTCTACTGGGACTTTGAGATACATTAAATATGCTAATTGTGAACAAGTCACTCAAACCATGTGTTAGGGAAGAATCACATGCACTTTAGCACCGGTTGGTGGTGGTAAAGTGTTCAGAGTCCTAAGGACAACAAAAATTATTAGGCAAAATTGGAGGAAAGCAGGCAAAATGTTTGGGGTTGACCACCCTTAGGCTGTCAGGTCTAACACGTTGCCCCTCAGCTGAAAGTAGGGAGAGCTACTTAGCTCTAAGACGGATGACCCTGAAGAGACCTTCTGCGTTGGCGTGGTCGACCCCAGGTCTGTGTTGCACTGTAAACTCCATTCCTTGTAGAGAGATGGACCACCTCAACAATTTTGTATTCTCACCCCTCATTTGCATTCGCCACCTGATGAGTCTGTGGTCTGTTTGAATCAGGAAGTGAGTCCCAATCAGGTATGGTGTCAACTTCTTCAGTACCCATACCACATCAAAATCTTCCCTTTCAATAGCACTCCGCCTCTGTTCCCTGGGAACTAACCTCCTTGAGATGCAAGTTACAGGTTGCTAGAGGCCCTCATCATTTAACTGTGATAGAACTGCTCCTATGACAAGTTCTGAGGCATCTGTTTGTGTGAGGAATTTTCTGGAAAGGTCAGGGGCCTTGAGCACAGGGGCTGTGCACATGGCCTGCTTTATGGAGTGAAATGCGGTTTAGCATACCTCTGTCCAAATCACATTTCTGGGCTGCTTCTATGAAGTCAGCTCTGTCAAGGGGGCAACAATGGTGCCATATCCCTTGACACACCTCCTGTAGAACCCTGTGAGACCCAAGAAGGCCCTCATCTCAGTTTGGGTTTTGGGGGGGTTACCACTCCATGATAGTCTCTTTCTTGGCCTGGAGGGGCTGCACCTTATCCCTGACCACCAGGTGTCCTAAGTACGGCACAGACCCCTGCCTTTGCTGGTACTTACTGGCCTTGATAGTCAGGCCTGCTTGTTGCAGGGCCTGAGGCACTTCTTGCTGGTGAAATAGGTGATCCTTCTAGCTGCTACTGAAGACAGCTATGTCATCCAAGTAAGCAGCACTAAAGGCCTCCATACCAGCCAAAACCTGGGACACAAGCCTCTGGAAGGTGGCAGGGGCATTCTTTAGTCCAGCGGGCATCACTCTGAATTGGTAGTGGCCCTCTGGAGTGGAGAAGGCTGACCTCTCCTTGGCTCCTTCTGTTAGGGCAATCTGCAAGTACCCTGAATTAAGGTCAAAGGTACTCAGGAACTGGGCAGCCCCTAACCTATCAATCAGCTCATCAGCCCAGAGGATGAGCTGATTGATAGGATAATAGGATGAATATCAGTCTTGGTGACTGATTTGAGCACCCTGTTACCTACACAGAACATGAGTTCTTGTTAGGGTTGGGCGGAACTCATGGAGTTCTACAACGCAGATTTCACGGAGCCACATAAAAACTCTGTGTAATTCTGTGGAGTTCCACCCATCCCTTAACATACAGGAAAAGAAGATGTAGTTGTTCCCGCCTGATAGCATAGAAGGTGGTAAATTTAATTACACATCCAGGCTGCTGTCCCGTGGGCTGCAGGGGGTCACGGGTGGACTAGTTTAGGTGGCTGTTGCCTTTTGTGGATAGCAGAGGCCAGGGTATGGGCACACAGGGATATACCTCGCAGCTGTGACCAGGATTTGCTGGAAGAGTGCTGGGAAATTACTGTAAGGAAACCGCGTTCCAGATGGAATCCCAGACTTCCCGTGAGCTTCTGTTTCTTGGAAAGAACTTTTATTTAATTTCATAATTATTTTCCTTTAGTTTTACAATTTTGCTGTTTTGACCATATTTTGTTTTAATTTATAGTATTATACCTGGACCTGGACCAACGTATGATGGTGAGGCGTGGAGACCAAAGGTTCCCCTGCTACATATATTTTTTCACATTACCAGCTTGGCTGTCCGAGAAAACAAAAACATCACAAGATTCATGAGGGGAAAATTGGACGCGTGCCCGAAAGCTGCAGCTTTGACCATCTAAAAGCAGTATGGTTTTTGGACTTGGACACAGAATGCAGAAATACACAATCACTCTGTACTTTAAGAAGCCATCTCAACAGGGCAGGCCTCGGAATAGCACTGCAGCAGCCTTTAATCACAATATGGCCTGGTTCATCTGAGAGGAGGCACTTCCACACCTCAGCCCGTCTATTAAGAGAGTGTAGGCACGCAACATTAGCAAAAGCCATGCAGCTAGGTAGAGCTAATTAAGTGTGGAAAATGGCACCACGCAGGCAGAGGGCTTGGTGGGAAGTGAAGTGAGACAAAGCTCAATCATTCACTGGAAGAACAGCACACTAAACTATTATTATACGTGCTACAATATGCAGATGGAAATAAACTAGCTTACTTCCAGATGATTAAATACAACGTCTTTCTTTTCATCCTAAACTTGGTTTGCTTAACCCATCTTGATAACGTACCATGGGCTAGCTGTTCTGTTAGTCAGAGCTCTTCCTGTGATAGCCACTCCTTTCAAAGCCAAGACATACAGCATATGTGATAGCGACATAGAGATATCTATATTTCGTATTTTTTAAAGTACTTTAAAAATTTTATGGATCAGCAGAGAACAATCGCAATCCACCCACATCTTGACAGAAAGTCTGAAACTCTTGTCTGCTCAATACGCAAGGGCCTGCATAGAAATTTTTCTATTTTATCATTTATTTTTTATGTTTATTTTAAAAGCTAGTTAAATACCTCAGTAGCCTAAGCCACCCCAGTATAATCTGTGTGTAACACGAGTACAAATCTCAAGTGCCTTATCACCGCTTCATCCTGTTAGATCAATATGATGAGAGCTATCAAGTTAAAGCAAATGCTGGCATCTTATGTAACTTACTCTATTTTACTCTGCAGAAAGCTATGTGTGAAAGCTGCATTATTATAATGTTGAGCACTGCATGCTCCAGAGGCTGCATCAGAAAGCTGATGTGCCCGGGTTATGTTTTGTTATGGTATATGTTAGCCACACCTCAGTCAATAACATGCGTACATGCAACCGTTGTGGCCTCAAAGCCCTGAGCTACGTACTAAGCTGCATCATAAAAGACCTTTGCTGTTTTTCAATCCGATGGACTGAGATCAGGATAGAGTTCCACAGAGAACACCTGAGCAATGACAAAGGGCAGCCACCTGTTTTCACTTTGTCGAAGAGGGCCCTTCACGGGGCAAGGGTGACGGAACCCGCAGCTGTGCTACAGATTATGAATAGTGACACCTGCATTAGTACTTCAGGTAGCTATAGTTGGTGGCAGCTGTCCCAGTGTTGCTGGTTACCTGCAACCTCCAAATGGGCAGCATGCTGAGCTGGTAGGTCTCTGTCTGCCCGAGCCGCCAGAGGGCTGTACATCTACACAATAAAATCAGCCAGCCGGCCCCCAGTCAGCTGCCACAAAAGCTCCTGCACAGCCTGGGTCGGGGTGACATTGGCTGTCTGGGGCTTCAGGTGCCAGGGTACTAAACTCATTCTTGGAGGACCCTAAGACCAGCTGCTGCATCAGCCTCCTAGGACCTGAAGGGGGAGAGTACCTCAAGTTCCAAAGTTAAGCCTCTTCTTGTACGGCAAACACAAGGAGATGATGGACAGAGCGCTGAAACTTTTCAGACACTCACCCCCAGTCACAGATCTGGGTTGAATCCATCATCGTTCTTTAGCTCACTTTGCCACCCCAGTTCAGACACAGCTATATGCAAATCTGTCTTGACCCTGTGCCTCATGGGAACAGTCCAGTCCGAACTGCCAAGCCATGTCTTCCGTGGACCGGAAACAAGCATCCTGGGACCGGTTTCGGGGTAACAGCCCTCATCAGCCACGCTAGCTTGAATCCAGTGGCAAAGTGAGCAAGGGACCCACGTCTGGGCATACCCTGCCAACTTAGGGCGAACAAAGCAAACACAAGGAGATGATGGATGGAGCGCTGAAACTTTTCAGACACTCACCCCCAGTCACAGATCTGGGTTGAATCCATCATTGTTCTTTAGCTCACTTCACCACCCCAGTTCAGACACAGCTATATGCAAATCAGTCTTGACCCTGTGCCTCATGGGAACAGTCCAGCCCGAACTGCCAAGCCATGTTTTCCTGGACCGGAAACAAGCATCCTGGGACAGGTTTCGGGCTAACAGCCCTCATCAGCCAGGCTAGCTGGAATCCAGTGGCAAAGTGAGCAAGGGACCCACGTCTGGGCATACCCTGCCAACTTAGGGTGAACAAAGCAAACACAAGGAGATGTTGAATGGAGCGCTGAAACCTTTCAGACACTCACCCCCACTCACAGATCTGGGTTGAATCTATCATCGTTCTTTAGCTCACTGCGCCACCCCAGTTCAGACACAGCTATATGCAAATCAGTCTTGACCCTGTGCCTCATGGGAACAGTCCAGCCCGAACTGCCAAGCCATGTCTTCCCTGCACAGAAAACAAGCATCCTGTGACTGGTTTCGGGCTAACAGCCCTCATCAGCCAGGCTAGCTTGAATCCAGTGGCAAAGTGAGCAAGGGACCCACGTCTGGGCATACCCTGCAAACTTAGGGTGAACAAAGCAACCACAAGGAGATGATGGACGGAGCGCTGAAACTTTTCAGACACTCACCCCCAGTCACAGATCTGGGTTGAATCCATCATCGTTCTTTAGCTCACTTCGCCACCCCAGTTCAGACGCAGATATATGCAAATCAGGCTTGACCATGTGCCTCATCGGAACAGTCCAGCCCGAACTGCCAAGCCATGTCTTCCCTGGACCGGAAACAAGCATCCTGGGACCAGTTTCAGGCTAACAGCCCTCATCAGCCAGGCTAGCTTGAATCCAGTGGCAAAGTGAGCAAGGGACCCACGTCTGGGCATACCCTGCCAACTTAGGGCGAACAAAGCAAACACAAGGAGATGATGGACAGAGCGCTGAAACTTTTCAGACACTCACCCCCAGTCACAGATCTGGGTTGAATTCATCATCGTTCTTTAGCTCACTTCGCCACCCCAGTTCAGACACAGTTATATGCAAATCAGTCTTGACCCTGTGCCTCAAGGGAACAGTCCAGCCCGAACTGCCAAGCCATGTCTTCCCTGGACCGGAAACAAGCATCCTGGGACTGGTTTCGGGCTAGCAGCCCTCATCAGCCAGGCTAGCTTGAATCCAGTGACAACGTGAGCAAGGGATCCACGTCGGGGCATACCTTGCCAACTTAGGGCGAACAAAGCAAACACAAGATGATGGACGGAGAGCTGAAACTTTTCAGACACTCACCCCCAGTCACAGATTGGGGTTGAATCCATCATCGTTTTTCAGCTCACTTCGCCACACCAGTTCAGACACAGCTGTATGCAAATCAGTCGACCCTGTGCCTCATGGGAACAGTCCAGCCCGAACTGCCAAGTCATGTCTTCCCTGGACCGGAAACAAGCATCCTGGGACCGGTTTCGGGCTAACAGCTCTCATCAGCCAGGCTAGCTTGAATCCAGTGGCAAAGTGAGCAAGGGACCCACGTCTGGGCATACCCTGCCAACTTAGGGCGAACACAGCAAACACAAGGAGATGATGGACGGAGCGCTGAAACTTTTCAGATACTCACCCCCAGTCACAGATCTGTGTTGAATCCATCATCGTTCTTTAGCTCACCCCAGTTCAAACACAGCTATATGCAAATCAGTCTAGACCCTGTACCTCATGGGAACAGTCCAGCCCAAACTACCAAGCCATGTCTTCCCTGGACCGGAAACAAGCATCCTGGGACCGGTTTCGGGCTAACAGCTCTCATCAGCCAGGCTAGCTTGAATCCAGTGGCAAAGTGAGCAAGGCACCCACGTCTGGGCATACCCTGCCAACTTAGGGCGAACAAGGCAAACAAAAGGAGATGATGGACGGAGCGCTGAAACTTTTCAGACGCTCACCCCCAGTCACAGATCTGGGTTGAATCCATCATCGTTCTTTAGCTCACTCCGCTACCCAGTTCAGACACAGCTATATGCAAATCAGTCGTGACCCTCTGCCTCATGGGAACAGTCCAGCCCGAACTGCCAAGCCATGTCTTCCCTGGACCAGAAACAAGCATCCTGGGACCGGTTTCTGGCTAATAGCCCTCATCAGTGAAGGTAGAGGGCAACAGGAAGCTCAGTCCAGGTCTATCGAAGAATGGGGATGGCCATCTTAGGCAAAGCAGCTAAATTTAAAATATCCCACCTGACACTCTAGCGGCTCCTGAACATAAAGAAAACCATTAACTTTATTGAGGTTGAAATTCTAGATATGAGTAAAGAGAACCAGATTTAATCTATAAACTCAATGTAAATTTAAGTGGACATTGAGTGAAAGATTTCAATGATGTTGTGAACTCTATTAACAGAAACTTATGATATAATACTAGAGGGCAGATGTACAAAGCTTTTTAACATTCGTAGAATTGGGCCGTTTGCTAATGCAAAAGGCATTTTTAAAGTACAAAGGCCTAATTTGTGATTTGGTAACCTATTATCGAATCGCAAATTGGGTTTGCGATTCAGTATTAGGAAGGAGCGTGCTGAGGCCACTCCTTCCTAATACTGAGTTGCAGTGGTATGTGTGAATGGTTTGCGACTGAAATGCGGTCGCAAAAACATTTGTATTTTAGCACCTACTTCAAGTAGGTGTTAACCCATTGCAAATGGGAAGGGGTCCCCAATATGACCCCTTCCCTTTGTGAATGTCTGTAAAAACATTTTTCAGAGCAGACAGAGGTCCCACGGACAATACCTACTCTTAAAAAATAAAAAATTAACTTTTAATTTTTCTTTTTAAACAGATCCAGTTTTTCTTTAAGGCTGCATTTTTAAAAATCCTGTGATTTTTGTAATTTCTAATTGGTCACAACCCGAGACCTACCTCATTAATAATCATGAGGTAGGTCTATTTACAAGCAACTAGGAATCGCAAAATGTGTTAAATAAATATTTGTACATTGCTGTTTGCAATTATCACAAAAATATGCTATTTGGTAATCACAAACACTTGTCTTCGTACATCTGGCCCTAGGTGAGCATGGGGTGGAGAGAGATTTGAAATTAATTGCAATATCTGCCAACAATTACACATGCCAAGCTACCATGAGCATCTTCATTTTGAAGCTCCAGAGGATACGTTTTGCACTATGAGAACCTGAACCAACATTGTAAAACCTATGGAGTACAGAATGTTCCCATTTTAGGTTTAATGATTGTTAGAAATTTGGTTGTTGGTTGACTGGAGTGTGAGCCTTGGTCCAGCAACAGCCACAATCCCTTGCAGGGTGAACCACAAAAAAGTCACTAAATTAACTTGTGCTTAACACTGGGTAGCTTGGCACAAAAAGCAGTCAGGCTTATCTTAAAGGCAATGTGTAAAGTATTTATGCAGTGCACAAACAGTAATAAAGTGAAAATACAACACAAGAAAAATTAAAATCTCAAAACCAATTAAAAAAGTAGAGTACATTTTATTAAATTATTTGAAACCAAAAGGCAAGAATTTCATCAGTAGAACCAAAGTTATGAACTTATATGATTTTTAGTAAAAACTAGTGCCTAAATGTTCAAAACGCCAACTGTAAACATTAAGTCATGCGAAACCAAGTCAAAGACAGAAAAATATGGCCGGCCGCAATGGAGCGCAATTCAGATATAAGAAGTGGATTGGGCATGGTCAGCAATTGCCTTTGGACTTAGAAAGTGTCTTAAGAAAAATATTACAAGAAGGTAAAGTTCAGGAGGCAAGGCTGCAGGAGGTGTCTGATGAGATAGCGTAGCCGCCGGATAGTCTTGGGTCAAAGTTGCTGTGAAGATTTCTTTGTTCGGACTTGGTCTCTGAAATGGAAGTCAAAAATCACCAGCAGGATGAGGCAGAGTCCTGTAGCCAAAGATAGTTCCAAGTGGTTGGATACCCTTTGGAGAAGGACTGCTGAATCAGATTTGCTGCTTCAGAGAAGAATGTAGCGGAAGAAACTGCAAAATCAATTCGGCCAGTGATGCACCTCGGGCTGATAGGTGAGCAGTTTGGTCCCGGTCTCCTCCTGGTTCTCAGAGCTGTTTTTAGACACACTTTTGGATTTTGGCTATATGGGCACCATTAGCAACACTTCCAAGGGTCCAGGACTGGAAGCGCACCACTTGTAGGGTCAGGACTCACTCAGGCTGGGTGCAGGTTCAAGATGGAGGATGTCTTCGGCCATCAAACTAGCCCTTGTGAGTCACTCTGGAGATTCTAGGGTGCTGCACTGCATGACAGGGAAAGGGCAGGAATGCACCATATTTAAGGCAATACAGCACATTCCTGCCTTTTCCCCTGCACTGGTGGCTTTTTGTCAGCCTAGTGCCAATGCAGGCACCTTACACCATGGTGCATGGGTGCCTGTGTTGTATGCAGGATTGTTTTTGTGCATAAAGGGACACTTTCCTTCACTAAAACAATCCTGAGAGCATATTCCTCTTTCTATGTGTGCTGCAGAATGAGTGAGGGAGTATTGAGGAGAAATAGAGATATTTCTCTGCGTTACGCCTCACCTAAGAAGGCTTATCTTTTTGATGCATTCCCAGGTCTACCAGGTCTGGTAACCTAGGGAATGCTTCAACATCCATAGGAGTTGTGTGGGAACACCCACAAAATGCCCATGGAAGGCCTTCCCAGGGCAGAGTAAGGCAACATAGTGATTTGTGCTGCATTGCCTTATTCAAGATTTATGGAGTCACTCAGGGCCATGCAAAGTGGCCTTGCGTGGCTTCATAAATCACGTATAAGGTTTGAGTTGCTCTTGCACCACTTTGCATGGTGCAAGAGCAATACAAGCTTCAGCTCATAGATGCCTAAGTAGCATACACAGAGTGAGGAAGAAGGCAGAGGAGACAGCATTGATCTATGATTTCATAGTGAGCTTGTTGTCAGTGATGATTCTGAAGTTTCTGTCGTGGATCGAGGGAGTGGGGGTGGGTCCTAGGTCTGATAGCCACAAGGAGTCATTCCAAGTGTTGCTGCTGTTGCCAAAAATCAGTACTTCTGTCTTGTCTGTGTTCAGCTGCAGGCAGTAAGTGTTCTTCACTCACATGCTGTGGGGGGATATGCATGGTTGGGCGGCTTGACTGACAGCGGTTCTTCATTTTTTATAAAAATATTAATTTGAGAGTTCTGGGACTGCGGGAAATTGGACAGGGTGCCAGAGAGTGGGTAGAAAAAGGGATTCCCACGTTAGAAGCAGCTCCTAAGAGTAACTTTGAAGAACCTCTCTCTATAGCCAGTTCTCTATTGTATTGACCACTAAAAACCACACAACAGAACAAAAGAAAACAAGCACCTTGGAGAAATACAGATATAAAAGAGATAAAACAACAAATTAGAACGCTGGAACGTGTCTGACTCAAAACAAAGGCCAAACAAGAAAAACTTTGCCTATAAAAACTTTACAGATTGTACAAGTCAGCTATCAAAAAGCGAAGAAAAAATACTATTCAGGCAGCATTCAAAATGCTAAATGTGCAAATAAAGATTTCTATAAAATTATCAATGAATTTTGGAAACCAAATTGCCTAAAAGCAGCTCATCCTGGTACTCAAGAGTTCACAAACAAACTGGCAAACCATTACACAGACAAAGCAGACACATTGGACTCATACTTAAAACAGAGACAAATCATCAGCAATAAACCCTTTTACAAAGCTACAATCCAAGAATACTCTAACCCAGCCTCTCCGTTCCTTCCAACACATTTCACAAGAATGATTTATAGACTTGGTCAAAGCAAGCAGGCCTGCCGGCAGCCCTCCTGGCCCTTGTCCGTCACAAAACTTGAAGTCAATTCTTCTAACAACCTCTGCTGCCACTCCAGTAAGGAGAATCATCAGCAACTCCTTAAATACCGGAATATTTTCAGAAGAACTCAAAAAGTCATACATATGCTCATTACTGAAGAAAACAAACTTGGACCTGCTGAACCCTGACAGCTACAGACTGAGTTCAAATAGACCTTTCCTGGGCAAACTGATAGAAAAGAGCATATTTTGCCCAGATGTCACAATTCATTGAAGAGAATGCCATACTTTCAGACTTCCAAATGGAATTCCGTCCAGGAAGAGGCACAGAATCTGCCCTCCTTGCCATCTAGGATGACCTGAAGAACACAGTTGACTGCAACGGGGTTGCTGCGCTACTTCTCTTGAACCTCTCAGCTGCCTTTGACACGGTTAGCCATGAGACTCTGCTACAAAGACTCTACAAACCAGGCAAAGAGGGGACTGCTCTAGACTGGATTGTGTCCTACGTTCACAAAAGAAAAAATATTTTCCATTCCCCACCTTTCTCGTCCAAACCATACTTCACAAAAGCAGGGGTACCTCAAGGCTCTATTATCTCAACAATGCTTTTCAACATCTACATGAAGTCATTACCAGCACTGATCAATCAATTTCACCTCACGTGCTATAACTAAGCAGATGACATGCAAATAATCCTTCAACTGCTCTGCCCCAAAGACATTGGAAACTCGCCAATTTTCAGTTGCCTCAGAGCCGTAGATCAATGGATGACGTGGAGCCATCTCAAATTGAATGCTTCCAAAGCAGAAACACTCATGTGTGGCGATTGGAAACATTATGACCCGCTCGCTGCGTGGCCTGATGATCTGGGAACACCGCCTAAAATATTGAAGGAAGTAAGAAACCTCGGAATGACCATGGACTCCTAGCTATCGATGAATGATCAAGTGGACAAACTCGCAAGATCAAGCTTTGTTACTATAAAAACTCTTCAACTAATCTTCTCCCAATTGGGATTTCCAGACAAGGTCCAGGCTACCATCTCCCTTGTTTTGCCCAAACTCGATTATGCCCATAGCCTCTACCACAGATAACCTTTAACGACCATGAAAAGACTACAACGGATTCAGAACTCGGCTGCCAGACTACTCTTACATATAAAACCGCAAGACCATATCTCCCATGCCTTCAAAGCCCTGCATGGATCACCAGTTGCCAGAAGATCCACGTTCAAGCTGCTTTTTATCACCCACAAAGCAATACATGGAATAGGACCACTGATCAACAGGAATAAAATCATCAAACACATTCAGCAAAGCAACCTCCGCTCTAGAGTGGCACCTCGCCTCAAAATCCCAAGATACAAGAAAAAAACAATGGGTGCCACATCATTCTCTGTTCACGCAGCCAAACTATGGAACTCATTACCCCCAACATAAGATCCACGGATATAAGATCCACCTTATCTTCAGAAAACTGTTAGAATTGACTCGTAAAACTGCTGTATTACTCGTATATTACTCCATTGAAGGTTAGCATTGATATAGCTAATGCAGTATTATTGTATCGTGTGCATATGCGGGCAGAGGATGTAGGTATTATGTTTGTTAGGTTGACATCCCTGCCGCCATTTTGTTTTTCTTAGACGCCATTTTCTATTACAATCAAAACTGTTACTTATTCATTTACGAGAAATGGTCTTTGGTAAGTTTCGTTTCTCCAATGTCGAAAACTCATTCATTATTGCATTATTATTATTATTACATCTTGTAAAGCGCACAGCTACCTCCAACGGAGGTGTCCCGGCGCTGACAGCGATTGCGGGGTGATAGTACCTGATGGAGGAGGTTCTAGGGAAGGCTAAAGAGCCAGGTCTTAAGAGTCTTCCTAAATAGAGGTTCTGAGTTAGCCTTTCAGAGATCCTCGGGCATGGAGTTCCAGAGCGAGGCGGTTTTATAAGCAAATGATCGACCGCCCAGTCTAGCTTTTTTGAAGCGGGGGATAGCTAGGAGTCCCTGGTGATTCGATCTCAGAGTCCTATTTTGATTATATTTGGGCAATCTGTGCTTTAAGTATTTGGGGCCGGTATCTCTGGAGGACCTATAGGCAAGGGTCAGAGCCTTAAACTGAATCCTCTTTTTCACAGGCAGCCAGTGTAGGCTACGCAGGTGTGGGGAGATATGATGGCGGAGTGGTACATTCCTGATGAGCCTAGCGGCCGTATTTTGAATGATCTGCAGCTTTCTGATGAGATAGTCTGGGAGACCCAAGTATAGACTATTGGTATAGTCTAACTGTGAAGTGATCAGTGCGTGAACTACCGTCTTCCTGCAGTCCATAGGCAGGAGATGTAGGAATCTCCTCAGGGTTTTCAGCTTCCAGAAGCATGAGGATGAGACTAGGCATATCTGGGCTTTCCCTGAGAGGGCGGAGTCAAATTTGAACCCTAGATTTCTCGCAGAGAGGACAGGCAGAGGAGGGGGATTAAGTTCCGTTGGCCACCACAGTTCAGCTTTAGGTGGTGATGGCTGGTTAAAAAACAGAACTTCTGTTTTATCCGTGTTTAATTTCAGACAATTGTCTGTCATCCAGGATGAGATATTAATCAGACATTGTTTGAAGTTGGTGAAAACTGCCTCATAGTAATCCCTGAATGAAAACACCAGCTGGGTGTCGTCAGCGTACGAGACCACCTTGACACCGTGTTGTTCGATGATTGAGGCAAGTGGGGCGAGATAAACATTAAAAAGGGTCGGACTCAGGGCCGAGCCCTGAGGGACTCCACAGATCAACGGGCGAGCAGAGGAGACATATGGGCGTAGAAAGATTTTCTGGGAGCGGCCCTCGAGAAAGGAGCAAAACCAAGTAAGAACGGTGCCCCCCACGCCCATCTGCTCAAGCCTCTCCAGAAGGATCGGATGTGAGACAGTGTCAAATGCTGCGGACAAGTCCAACAGCACCAACATTGCATAATTACCATGGTCCAAGGTTTCTCGTATTGTTTCCGACACTTCCAGTAAAGCTGTCTCAGTGCTATATCCTGACCTGAATCCTGATTGGGAGTCATGTAAAGATTGTTCGATTCTAGGTAGGCTGAGAGTTGTTTCTGCACTTCCTTCTCCAAGATCTTAGCCGGTGCTGGCAAGAGGGAGATCGGCCTGAAATTCTTTAATTCAGTCGGGTCAGCATCTTCTTTCTTAAGAATGTTTTGTACTAGTGCAGTTTTCCAGATAGATTGATAGGTGCCTGAGTTTAAGGATGCATTCCAGATCTGGTTAAGTGAGGGGTTTAGTAATAGGGCAAGTGAAGTATAAAATGTAGCCGGACACGGGTCGATCGGGGATCCAGATTTGACTTTAATAAGTTGTTTAAGGGAGGCTTCAGAACTGAACTGGTGAAATTCACACCAAGTGTCTGAGCAGTGAGGTTTTAGTGGGGATGAGGTAGGGGTTTTTGTTGAGGTAAATGTAGAGTATATTGTTTGTATTTTATCCTGAAAAAAGGCAGAGAGATCCTCACACAAGGTGGCAGATGATGCAATAGTGCATTTCAAGGCCTCTGGCTTAATAAATCCTTGGACAATCCTAAAAACTTCTTTGGCAGAGTTGTCAGAGGCTATAATTTGATCAGCCAGAAAGGCCCTAATAGTGTGGCATTTGAGTTTTTTAGTTGTTTTAATGCTGCTCTGTAAGCATTCTTAGTCTCAGCGTCATATGTTTTCCGCCATGTCCGTTCTAACTTTTTACAGAGGCTTTTCTCCTTGCGGAGTTCATCTGTAAACCAGGGGCGGATGGTTTGGTTCTAATTATTTTCGTATTTTTAAACGGGGCTACTTTATCAAGAGCTATGGTAACCCAGCCATTGAAGGAGGAAGCATCACAGCTAGGTTCCCCTGTGAGTAGCAGAGAGGTGTTTGAAAGTGCTGGTCCCATTGATTCCAATGAGACTTTCCTCCAATTCCTTTTATTTTCATATTTGGCTTTCACTGGATCTCTATAACTTGGACCAGTGAAAGTAAAAGGTATTAGGCTGTGATCTGACCAGGTAAGGGGATAGGATCTGCCACATTTAAAGTAGGGACATTGGTAAAGATCAGGTCTAACAGATGACCGGCTTTATGAGTAGGAAGAGTAACCATTTGGGTAAGGTTTAAGCCCTTAAGGGAGTCGGACAGCTGAGAGGCTAAGGGACAGTTGTTATTGTCCATATGGATATTGAAGTCGCCCAGGACAATGAACTTTGCATGTCTCAATGACAGATCAGCGATGAAATCGCAAATCTCCAACAGCTCAGACGACTCTGAGTCCGGGGGCCTATAGACCAGCAGTCCTGCCACAGCGAAGGTGGGGGAGATTTTGATACTAAAGGACATCGCTTCAATTTTTCTGGTCTGATCAATTCTTTTATATGAGATCTCCCAGTGGTCTCTTAAGATCATGGCAAGTCCACCCCCATTCTGCTGCCTGTCCGGTTGACTGTAATTATTCTGTAACCTTCTGGAATGGCCAGCAGTATATCAGGGTTGGAGCTTTCCCTCAACCATGTTTCAGTGAGAAACATGAGGTCAAGGGTTTTAGATTCAAGTGTTAGCCAGATTTCATCTCTATGTTTGGGGAGAGATCGACAGTTGATTAGACATGCGTTGATACTGGGCCCATCGGCTGATGTCCAAACTTTGAACAATGTTTCCGTACTAATGCCCTTCTGTCTGCATCCCTGGGTCTGTCCTTTATTAAAAGAAAAGGTGCAAGCCTTACAATGCCACTCTTGGCCTTCACCACCTAATTCAATGGTACTTGGGTTAAAGCTTGTTGGTAGGGTGCAGCTTCCCCCGGACAGCTCAAGGAGTTTATGCCTGGACCAGACAATTCTTGTAGTACGGTCCAGACAGGCAGCGTGGCTGACACTGGACGCGGGCAGGGCACGGGCGCAGACGGGCTTGCCTTTGGCGCACCCGCTGTCGCGCGCCCGCTGCGCGTCCGCTGTCTTATCCGCTTTAAATGGGAAGCGCGCGTCACAAAGCTCCGCCCACTATGGCGTCAGAGCAGCTGAGCTGCGTATTGCTGCCAACCCCGCCCTCCACACAATCGGCAAACAGCCGCGTTGGACCGGAGCGGGTGGCAGGTAAGAAAGTTCAAAAAGAATGAGCAAAAATACAATACAGGCTGAAAAGTATCTAAAAACCACACTTTTTAAAAATAGACCGCTTTTTCCCTCAGAGGTTCCCCACAGTCGGTAGCCGCGAGGCAGTCCTACCGTGAATCGCTGTGCGTCCGCTGTCCCATCCGCATTCTTCTGTTGTTTCATCAGGGCCTTCTCCCACCTGTCTTATGGGAGGATGAGCTAGACGACCTTGGGCAGTAGATAGCTTGTGCCAGGCTGTGGAATCGAAACTCATATTCTGTACCTCCATTGTATTACGACAGCTACCAGTGTTTTTCCATAATAGGCAGGTCTTAGAGGGCTCCGCAACATACATAATGTAACTTTATGCTTGCTGGAGTCAGTCCCTCGTCAGCCATCACAGGAGGCTGGTCAGACTGGACTCCACTGCAGTGTATCTTATGAATAAACTAGTCTATATGCATTCTCTACTGCGTCATCGACTCTTCATTGGAGAGAAGGCTAGTGGAGGTCTAGAGTGACCCGGGTGGCCCTAAACGGGCCACTTCCTTCACCACCATACGAAAACAGATAGAAATATACAGCATATCTCTCTGTATATAAGCACTTTTTCTACCATAGATATGTACCTATATGTTGGAAATGGCCCTTTTTGCAGGGTCACCCCTAAACTTTTGCCTGCCTCCTGTATTTTTGCTGACCTGTTTCTGTTGGTTTTATGACTCTGGGCACTTTACCACTGCTGTTCAGTGCTAAAGTGCATATGCTCTCCCTTTGTAAATATGACTATGTGAATTGGTATATCCCTGATTGGCTTATTTGGTTTACCTGTTAGTCCCTAGTAGTGTGGCCTGTGTGTGCCCAGGGCTGGTAAACCAAATGCTGCTGGTGGGCCTGCAGCACTGATGTGTGCCACCCACAGAAGCAGCTTGTAAAGTGTGTCTCAGACCTGCCACTGCAGTGTCTGTGTGCAGTCCAGAACTGCCATCTTGGCTGTGAAGTGCACCCACTTCCCAGCCCCTGAACCTTCCCTTGGCATCTTGTAAGTCACCCCTATGGTAGGGTGCATTGTATGTGTAAGGTAGGACATGCCTTGGTGTGTGTAGCATGTCCTGGTAGTGAATTATGCCCCATTTCGTTTTTCACTACTGTAAGGCTACCTGTTCCTCATAGGCTAGAATGGGCAGTTTGACTATTACATTCTATAGTCCTAACTGACCCCAGGAACATGGTAGAAAAACGAATTTAGTATGCCTGAGCTCAGAATATTAAAATACATCTTTTAGTGAAGTTTATTTTTATATTCTGTGTTTGAAAATACCACTTTTAGAAAGAAGGTATTTTCTTGCCTAAGCCTTCCAGTGTGCTCTGCTGTTATGTGTATTGGCTGTCTGGTTTTAGAGGGGCAGGGCAGGCTGAGTCAGACCTGGGTTGAATAGAGAGATCTGCATTTAGAGTGTGGGGAGGGGTGGCTCCTTGACCTGAATAGGGCTGTGCCTGGCAAGGTGAATGCTGGCTCCACCTCCTACTGTGTGTCTGCTAGCAGACCCCCTCTTTCTGAAAGGAAGAATGCAGCCTGGTAAACAAAGTGCTCCAGGCCTGAGCAAGAACTGGTTCTGGCTAGGTTCAGTGACTGGTAGCTTCAAGGATCAAAGGCTTTTGGGGTATAAATATCTGTGCTCAGACCCCTACAATTTGTATTGCTTCTGGATCTGGAGAGGAAACTCTGTCCGTGCCACTGGAGGAATCTGCAGGAAGTGACTGTCCTTGTGCTTGTGTGTTGTTTCTAGCACTGGCCTGCAGCAGTGACCACTGGACCTTGAAGAAGAGGAAAAGGAACTTTTGAGAGAACTTTTATTTTTGTTACAGCAATTACCCAAGGGCTAGGAAAGAGCTAGCCTCCTGCTGGAGTCTCAGGCACATCTGACTCCACCACCAACCTCCTACTTCCTCCCTGCGAGGATTGCTATCTGCTGATGAGGCTCCTGTGAGTTCCAGGGCCTCTAGTTTTGCTTCAGAGAAAAGAGTGCTGGAAATCGTCGCTAACGCACGTTTGCGAGCCGCTACAGCCGAGAGCGCTGGAAAAATCATCGCGCTGCTGCCGCTGGGTGCTCGCAACACGAAACCATCGCTAACGCCCCTTTGCGAGCCACTGCAGCTGAGACGCGCTGGAAAAATCATCGCGCTGCTGTCGCCGAGCGTTCGCAACCCCTAAAGAAATCATCGCTTCAAGACATCGCTTTGCGGACGCCGTGCGTCCGCCATTTTCATCGCATCGCACCGGATTTCGTCGCTCCCTCGCGGAGCATCATCTCTTCGCATCGCAACACAATCACACAGCGCAACAGGATCGTCGCATCGACTTCTCCCTCGCGGCAAGAAAGTCATCGCATCGGCGGCCTAGCGTGCAGAGGTTGGTCGCAGTGTCTCCGCACGCATCACGCAGATCGGCGCATCATCCTCCCTTGCTGCAAGGATTTCAACGCATCGCCGGCCTCGCGTGCCGAGAATCATCGCTACCACTTCTTTGCGACATTTTGTTGGTTTTGCTACTAAACCCAGGTACTTTGTGAGAGAAAGGGTCGCAGAGACCACTGCTTTGAATTTGAACCTTATTTTTGCAACCTTTGAACTATTTTTTGACAGTCCTTCAACAGCCATCCTATTTTTGACAGTCTTATGAGAGAAAGGGTCGCAGAGACCACTGCCTTGAATTTGAACCTTATTTTTGCAACCTCTGAACGAGGAAGGGCGCAGAGACCCCTGCCTTGAATTTGAACTTTATTCTTGCAACCTTTGAACTATCTTTGACAGCCCTTCAACAGCTATCCTATTTTTGACAGTATTGTGGCTTTTACAGTTATTGGTCTTGTGATAAATCTGCCTTTATATAAAGATACTTATTTTTATAACTACTTGTGTGGTGTCCCTCTGTAGTGTTCCTCACTGTGTTACTGTGCATGGTCATAAATGCTTCACACCCTGCCTCTGAGATAGCCTACCTGCTCGTGCTACGTTACCACAGGGTTGAGCAGGGGTATTAAAGAGGGTAGCCCTCTCACTCTGACTTAGGAAGAAGGGTCCCTACTTGGACAGTGGCCAGCCATTGCCAACTAGAGACCCCCATTTCTAACATTGGTGGGCAGCGGTGAGGATCTGGACTTGCATTTATGATCGCATACAATAATTATAGTGTACACTACTAGTGAGTGCAGACCATAACGTACCGCATACATTTTTTGAGAGTTTTTTGGATCCTATATTGTAATTGATATTGCCGGTGATTTTTCACCCGCACACAATTCCTGAGAGTTTTGGGATCCTATATTGTGATTGATATTGCCGGTGATTTTTTCACCCGCGCCCATTTTTGAGAGTTTTGGATCCCATATTGTAATTGATATTGCCGGTGATTTTTCACCGCGCCCATTTTTGAGAGTTTTTGGATCCCATATTGTAATTGATATTGCCGGTGATTTTTCACCTGCGCACATTTTTGAGAGTTTTTGGATCCCATATTGTAATTGATATTGCCGGTGATTTTTCACCCGCACACATTTCTGAGAGTTTTTGGATCCTATATTGTGATTGATATTGCCGGTGATTTTTCACCCGCATACATTTTTGGAGAAGTTTTCTTCTATCTTTTATTGATATTGCCCGTGATTGTTACAATGGGCAAGCCTATTTTTATTGATATTGCCGGTGACAGTACCCGCATACATTTTTGAGAATTGTTGGATCCTATATTGTGATTGATATTGCCGGTGATTTTTACCCGCATACATTTTCTTGAGAAGTTTTCTTCTATCTTTTATTGATATTGCCCGTGATTGTTACAATGGGCAAGCCTATTGTTTATTGATATTGCCGGTGATAGTACCCGCATACATTTTGAAAGTTTTGGATCCTATATTGTGATTGATATTGCCGGTGATTTTTTACCCGCATACATTTTCTTGAGAAGTTTTCTTCTATCTGTTATTTGATATTGCCCGTGATTGTTACAACGGGCAAGCCTATTTGTTTTATTATTGATATTGCCAGATATTGCTACAATGGGTCTTGCTGAAATGAGACCTACCTTTTATATAGATGATCTGTTAACCTACAGTCTAGAGGAGCTAAGGGGGTTCTGTGAGGAGAAGGGCTTAGCAGTGAGTAGGAAGGAGACTCAGCTATCCCTGCAGACATCCCTGAGACTTTGGCAACAAGACAGATGGAGATTCTTGGAGTCCCAGTACACCTACCAAGAGGGTAGTTGGTCTGAGGGTGGCTCTAGAGAGTCTGAAGAGGAGGAAGAAAGTGTTATGGAATATCTCATAGGTGGGGAGTTCCTTGATGAGCCTAGTGCCTATGGTAGTGCCAGATTCCCCTCATGGTCCCCAGAGGAGTTGGGGGACAGGCGGGAAGGTCCCATAGGTAGGGAGTCCCTTGCTGGATCTAGTGCACAGGGTAGTGCCCAATCCCCTTCATGGTCCCCAGAGGAGTTGGACAGACAGAGGGAGAGGGAGTACCAGCTGGAATTGGAGAGGCCCCAAATAGAGATTGCCCAGCTGGAGGCGCACCTAGCGCAGATAGCAGAAAGGAGAAGTTAGCTCCAGAGGGAGGTTACCCCTGGAGCGCAGTTTTAATTGTCTGGATTCCCCAGAGAGGGTGGGGTCCAGTGGTGGCAGCAAAATTGAAGTATATAGTGATGACAGTGTAGTACACCCACCCAGGGATGTGGCACCTGACTTGAAGGAGGGTTGATCTACACCAGGGGATTCAAGGACCTGAGATAGCTCCATTGGTGTGCAGTGTTCCTGAGGTGGATTGGGGAACTAGCGCACGGGCCCATAGTCCTAGTGAAAGGAGGGATACTCTACCGACTCTGGATGAGAGGTGCAGGGAGAGGGGTTCCCCGTGGTTGAAGTCCTGGTGTATGAGTGTGAGGACCGCCCAGAAGAGTGTGGGTTGAGTGATAGAGACAGTCAGTTAATGTCTCGCCCACTTCAAGAGAGTGGTGTGGGGTACGTGTGTGAGACACTGGATTGTGAGGTAAAGGTTAGCACCTGCGTGGAACTGTGTAATCCAATTGTGGGAGAGCATATTGTGAGTTCCTATTTTCCAGAGCTAAACCAACATGTGTTAGAGTGCGAGTTCTCTGATCCTAGGGAACTTGCGCAGGAGGCAGACCTCTGGGTGAGTACCAGAGGCTCTGTAGAGGCATTAGGGAATGACCCTAAGAGAAGTGGTTCAGAAGTTTTCCAACCCAGAGTGCTGGGAAAGGTTAGGAGTGTTACAGCTGGGTCCCCTTGTTGTGAGGAGGTTGTATGGCCTCACATCCTGTCTCGTGGGAGCAGGAGTGAGACTGGGATAGGTCCCGAAGTGCCCCAGCCTCAGTCCCCAGGACTGGATGGTTCCTTGAGGGAACACCAGGTGGGGAGCCTAGTCTGTCTGGATGGACCGTCCATTGTGGGGGGTACCCCAGTGTTAGGTGAGCTGGGAGTGCCTGTAGTCAGGCCTCCATCAGTTCTTGTGCCTGGCAGTGCCACTCCTAGGGGAGGGTACAGAAGTCCAGTCTGAGGGATGAAAGGGGAAAGAGTCCCCAGTGGAAGAACCAGTGGGTCAGGGGCCAGCCAGAAGGGCTGAGCCTCATAGGATTGGCCATGGTGATGCCACTTCTGTCCTGGGGCATCTTCACGCACTGTCAGAGGGACAGGAGGTCGTGAGCTCTGTGCCAGGCAGACTGTCACTCAACACGCTAGGTATGTGTCACCCTCAGGAAGTCCTGGTTGGCCAGGCAGTTGTTCAGCCGCAGGGGTTGGTCCCTGGGTTGGTAAGTCAGGTCCAGGAGTTGTCTGACCTGGAGGGAGGGACAACTGTAAGCAGTGTCCGACCATTTTTTCCAAGAGCACCACTCCAGGTGGGAGGTGCAGTATGCTGGAAGGGGGTGCAGAGGGAGGGAGTCCTCGCCTCTGACCCCGGTGCACCTGAGGGTTTTTCAGGGTGGTAGGTCAGTTGCAGGGTCCAGGCCCTGAACTGGTGGAGGGGTGTGTTTCCCTTGAGGGGGAGCCTGTGTGCTCCCCAGGAAGTCCTGGGTGGCCAGGCGGTTGTTCAACTCCAGGGGTTGGTCCCTGGGATGGTAAGTCAGGTCCAGGTGTTGTCTGACCTGGAGGAAGGGACAACTGTAAGCAGTGTCCCGACCATTTTTTTCCTAAAAGCACCACTCCAGGTGGGAGGGTGCAGTATGCTGGAAGGGGTGCAGAGGGAGGAGTCCTCGCCTCTGACCCCAGTACCACCTGAGGGTTTTCCAGGTTGATGGATCAGTTACAGGGACAAGGCCCTGAACTAGTGGAAGAGTGTATTTTCCTTGGGGGAATTGGTGTACTCCCCAGAAGTCCTGGGTTGCCAGGCACAGGCCCAGCCTAAGGGTACAGACCCTAGGTTGGGGGGCCAGGTTCAGGGTGTCCCCCTGATCTGGAGGAAGGGGCAACTGCTAACAGTGCCCCTCCCGGTTTGTGTTATGGAGGCACCTCTCCAGGTGGGAGGGTGCCGGGCCCCAGTAAAGGGGGCGGGGAGAGGGCAGCCTCACCCCTGACCTCCGCCCAGTCTAAGGGTACAGACCCTATGCTGGGATACCAGTTGCAGGATAGAACCCCTGAACTGGTGGGCGAATTATGCAGTACACCTGCCTCAGGTGCCCTGACAATTCTGGAGGGGGTACCGCTCCAAGTGGGAGGGTACCGAGCCCCAAAGAGAAGGACCGGGTGTGGGGAGCCTACCCCAGTCGCTGGCCCCGCCGTTGGGTACAGGCCAAGGGCTGGTGGGTCAGGACGCGTTGCCTGACCTGACAGGAGGGAGAGTGGACAAAAGGTGCCAGACACCTGGGGTTACTGCCCCGCACTCTCTGATGCCACAAACGTTTGAGAGCCCTGAGAGGTATAGGGCTTGGATTTTATCACTGACTACTGTCAGTGACTACTGGGGCTTGTTGTTTATCTGTTGGGACACACCTGGGGGCCAGTTAAGGTTAGATGCTGCACAGGTGGTATCCACAGGTGAGGGGAAGAGTTCCCCATTGGTTATCTTAGTGGGCCCTAGGAATGTGGACAGAGGGATCCACCAGGGTTCAGATTGGAGTAGAGCTGCCATATGCCCCTGCAGTTGCGGGCCAGTTCCGTGTTCTATCGCCCGAAGCAGGGAAGCCCATCAAAGTAGTGATTGGTCTACCCTGCGTTTTGGCTGGAAGGGGTTGTGTTGGAAATGGCCCTTTTTGCAGGGTCACCCTAAACTTTTGCCTGCCTCCTGTATTTTTGCTGACCTGTTTCTGTTGGTTTTATGACTCTGGGCACTTTACCACTGCTGTTCAGTGCTAAAGTGCATATGCTCTCCCTTTGTAAATATGACTATGTGAATTGGTATATCCCTGATTGGCTTATTTGGTTTACCTGTTAGTCCCTAGTAGTGTGGCCTGTGTGTGCCCAGTGCTGGTAAACCAAATGCTGCTGGTGGGCCTGCAGCACTGATGTGTGCCACCCACAGAAGCAGCTTGTAAGTGTGTCTCAGACCTGCCACTGCAGTGTCTGTGTGCAGTCCAGAACTGCCATCTTGGCTGTGAAGTGCACCCACTTCCCAGCCCCTGAACCTTCCTTGGCATCTTGTAAGTCACCCCTATGGTAGGGTGCATTGTATGTGTAAGGTAGGACATGCCTTGGTGTGTGTAGCATGTCCTGGTAGTGAATTATGCCCCATTTCGTTTTTCACTACTGTAAGGCTACCTGTTCCTCATAGGCTAGAATGGGCAGTTTGACTATTACATTCTATAGTCCTAACTGACCCCAGGAACATGGTAGAAAAACGAATTTAGTATGCCTGAGCTCAGAATATTAAAATACATCTTTTAGTGAAGTTTATTTTTATATTCTGTGTTTGAAATACCACTTTTAGAAAGTAGGTATTTTCTTGCCTAAGCCTTCCAGTGTGCTCTGCTGTTATGTGTATTGGCTGTCTGGTTTTAGAGGGGCAGGGCAGGCTGAGTCAGACCTGGGTTGAATAGAGAGATCTGCATTTAGAGTGTGGGGAGGGGTGGCTCCTTGACCTGAATAGGGCTGTGCCTGGCAAGGTGAATGCTGGCTCCACCTCCTACTGTGTGTCTGCTAGCAGACCCCCTCTTTCTGAAAGGAAGAATGCAGCCTGGTAAACAAAGTGCTCCAGGCCTGAGCAGAACTGGTTCTGGCTAGGTTCAGTGACTGGTAGCTTCAAGGATCAAAGGCTTTTGGGGTATAAATATCTGTGCTCAGACCCCTACAATTTGTATTGCTTTTGGATCTGGAGAGGAAACTCTGTCCGTGCCACTGGAGGAATCTGCAGGAAGTGACTTTCCTTGTGCTTGTGTGTTGTTTCTTGCACTGGCCTGCAGCAGTGACCACTGGACCTTGAAGAAGAGGAAAAGGAACTTTTGAGAGAACTTTTATTTTTGTTACAGCAATTACCCAAGGGCTAGGAAAAGAGCTAGCCTCCTGCTGGAGTCTCAGGCACATCTGACTCCACCACCAACCTCCTGCTTCCTCCCTGCGAGGATTGCTATCTGCTGATGAGGCTCCTGTGAGTTCCAGGGCCTCTAGTTTTGCTTCAGAGAAA
Organism: Calotriton arnoldi; assembly: GCA_963921515.1. Taxonomy (NCBI): domain Eukaryota; kingdom Metazoa; phylum Chordata; class Amphibia; order Caudata; family Salamandridae; genus Calotriton; species Calotriton arnoldi. Next base: position 753,013 of record CAWUFW010003039.1, read on the forward strand.
AGAGTGCTGGAAATCGTCGCTAATGCACATTTGCGAGCCGCTGCAGCCGAGAGCGCTGGAAAAATCATCGCGCTGCTGCCGCTGGGTGCTCGCAACACGAAACCATCGCTAACGCCCTTTGCGAGCCGCTGCAGCTGAGACGCGCTGGAAAATCATCGCGCTGCTGTCGCCGAGCGTTCGCAACCCTAAAGAAATCATCGCTTCAAGACATCGCTTTGCGGACGCCGTGCGTCCGCCATTTTCATCGCATCGCACCGGATTTCGTCGCTCCCTCGCGGAGCATCATCTCTTCGCATCGCAACACAATCACACAGCGCAACAGGATCGTCGCATCGACTTCTCCCTCGCGGCAAGAAAGTCATCGCATCGGCGGCCTAGCGTGCAGAAGTTGGTCGCAGTGTCTCCGCACGCATCACGCAGATCGGCGCATCATCCTCCCTTGCGGCAAGGATTTCAACGCATCGCCGGCCTCGCGTGCCGAGAATCATCGCTACCACTTCTTTGCGACATTTTGTTGGTTTTGCTACTAAACCCAGGTACTTTGTGAGAGAAAGGGTCGCAGAGACCACTGCTTTGAATTTGAACCTTATTTTTGCAACCTTTGAACTATTTTTTGACAGTCCTTCAACAGCCATCCTATTTTTGACAGTCATATGAGAGAAAGGGTCACAGAGACCACTGCCTTGAATTTGAACCTTATTTTTGCAACCTCTGAACGAGGAAGGGGCGCAGAGACCCCTGCCTTGAATTTGAACTTTATTCTTGCAACCTTTGAACTATCTTTGACAGCCCTTCAACAGCTATCCTATTTTTGACAGTATTGTGGCTTTTACAGTTATTGGTCTTGTGATAAATCTGCCTTTATATAAAGATACTTATTTTTTATAACTACTTGTGTGGTGTCCCTCTGTAGTGTTCCTCACTGTGTTACTGTGTATGGTCATAAATACTTCACACCCTGCCTCTGAGATAGCCTACCTGCTCGTGCTACGTTACCACAGGGTTGAGCAGGGGTATTAAAGAGGGTAGCCCTCTCACTCTGACTTAGGAAGAAGGGTCCCTACTTGGACAGTGGCCAGCCATTGCCAACTAGAGACCCCCATTTCTAACACTATATATGTGTATTGCTTTGTGTAAACGTGTAGAATACTTATGTTTAACATTTTTTATTATATATAGATATTCATTAGTTCAGCTTAACAAATGTACATATTACTGATAGTTATATTATTCTATGTTTTTAATATGTATATAAGTGACTGCATAAATAAGTAAATCTTTTTATCATAACTATTTATCTACAATTGCTACACTATTGATCTACAAAATATATATATATATATATATATATATATATATATATATATATATATATATAAAACTAATTTAAAGTACAATACTTGAAAGCCAGAGTTTATTTAATGCATCTTTAATCTACATATATTACCTTCCTTTATGCATCTATATACCTTCCATGTACTTACGGATCTATAGCTTTATTACTTTTAGATCTATATATTTATTACTTTTACTTATTTATTACTTTTCTTCTAAATCAGCATATCCAATGCATGACCCTATTTTTCACTCTATACCGCTCTCAATATATCCTCTAGCTCAAATCCCTGACTCATCTCAAACCTCTTTCTCCTACTCTTTCCAATGCACTACCCTATTTCTCACCCTATACCTCTTTCAATATATCCATTACCTCCACTCTCTCATTCATCCCAAACCCCATGCCACTACTATGATCCCCAAAATAAACCCTTTCGAGACTTTTCCCTACTCCACCCCTCCTTGCATCATCTCATACCTCTTTTTACTATTCTGATCCAAACCCTTCCTCTGACTTATCTCCCCCACCTCCCTTTTACTCATCCCCATCCACCTCCCTTTTTCCTCATCCCAAGCCCCCCCTACTGCTATGAGCTCCAAAAAAAAACCCTCTAAATCCTTCCCTTCTATCCCTACACTATCCTTTTCAATCCAAATAACAGACTAACATGTCCACCACTCAAATTAATTTCATATTTCACTATACTAATTCACCACTAATCCTTTATGTGTTCCGGAGTAGCGTGCTACTCACTGAAAATGCGCTTCAACACCCCATCAAGGGTAGCAAGCGCCATATAAATGCAAGCCTTTTTCCCTCTTCTATCTCTCCACTATCCTTCTCAATCCAAATAACTGACTAACATATCCACCGCTCAAATTACTTTCATATTTCACTATACTAATTCACCACTAACACTGTATGGGTTCCAGAGTAGCCTGCTACTAGCCAAAAAAAGAACTTCAACACCCCATCAGGGGTAGCAAGCGCTATTTAAATGCAAACCTTTATCCCTTCTCTATCCCTCCACTATCCTTCTCAATCCAAATAACTGACTAACACATCCACCACTCAAGTTACTTTCATATTTTCACTATACTAATTCACCACTAATCCTTTATGGATTCCGAAGTAGCGCGCTACTCGCTGAAAATGCGCTTCAACACCCAATCAAGGGTAGCAAGCGCCATATAAATGCAAGCCTTTTTCCCTCTTCTATCCCTCCACTATCCTTCTCAATCTAAATAACTGACTAACATATCCACCGCTCAAATTACTTTCATATTTTCACTATACTAATTCACCACTAATCCTTTATGGGTTCCAGAGTAGCGTGCTACTCTCCGAAAAAGTGCTTTGACGCCTCGTCATGGGTTCTAAGCGCTATATAAATGAAATTACAATTATAATTACCTCCCAACCATCACCTCAGTTCTGGAATTCTGAATGGCCTCATGACCTTTGGGATCTGCAAGCTCCTGGATACCCTATCAGATGATTAGCTGCGCTTTATAAATCCTGATTGATTGATTGATAGATAGGCCCCATTGTGTTTTGCACTACTTTGCTTTGAGGAGATGTCCCATGGGTGGTACATGGGCTTTCCCAAGCTACAAGTTTCTGGTTTTTGATTCAAAGCCCTATCTAATTTCAAAGGGAGACAGGGGTTTGTGCAAAAAATGTGTGCCTCTTTGAGCCAGGCATTAAGTTGGAGAAATCTTTTATTTTCTGCAAACATTTTCCTCATTGTATGTGCACTGACCTGTACAACACACACCGAACGTGGGAAAAGTTTTAAAGTACATCTAGTACAGTATTTTGTACTCAAAGGATTAGCTTCCAGTGCAAAATTCATGCTAGACAGCAAGCTCACACCTTTGTACTATGGAGAAAAGGTTTATGCGTGGCACAAGGCAGGCTCAAAGAACTCCAATGCTTAGAAATAGAGTACAGTGCCATATCTTTGTAGCTGTGGCTCTGCAATGCGCTCTCCACCTAACGCAACGCAGTGCTGCAACTTTGGCTGCGGGGCTGTATTATAAATTAGTAAATGTTCTCCTCACTCTTCTGTCTTTTTTGATATCAGTAGTATGAGAAGGATTATATTTAGTAATAATAACATATGCTTTTATAGTGCTTACAAAAGGCGGATGTTCGAAATGAAGCACTATATAAAATTGTAAGTTGTTATTTTAACAACGCTAGATCAATCAGGAAAGTTCATTTCAACACACTTTGCTTACTGATGTTTTGTGTCTGTGAAAAAAGTACATGCCATAAACAAGCCTGATCAATATGCACAAAGAGTTACTAGTTTACAGACTTTTTAGCAGCACAATCATCAAATCATACACCATGGATTATGTTGTCTTTGCCTGACTGGTGCTCACGAAATCATGTAAGTCCGTTTTTTGCAACAGATTTCATGCTTCCTATGCAACAGAACTACCTAGCTGGATCTGTTCCAAGGGCAATGACAAGGATGCGTTTCAACTTTCAAGTAAAGAAATAGAGCCATGGGCCTTCAGCACTAAAATATTTATACATTTTATGCCTGTGGCAAAAAATCCTTAGCGAATCATGGGCCATTGATTGCTGATTAACAAAAGGGTAGTGTTTTATCACACAGGCCTTTTGAATTCCTTTTTAAGATCGTGCATGAAGCTTACATCTATCGAACAATTATACACGCATTGCGATTGCCTTTCTCCTTTGAGTCTTAAGGAAGGGACAGTTTTGTACGAGTGCTGCTTTGTGTGCAGAGCAGGATCTTTCTATTCAGGGAACATAGCAAAGCCTAACAAAGAAGAGGCGCCTTCCACGTGGTACTTTGGCATTTTTGTCCTTATTCTCAATATGCAAGCCGCATCTTATATCTAACAATTTTACGTGCTTTTAAAAACCATTTACGTGACATTATCTGATTGTGTGCACTGAAGAACATTTATACATGTTTGATTTTGGATGTGGTTTGCTCCAGTAATAATTGATATTGTAGCTACCGATCATATAACTCAGCCTGTGCTAAATTCGAATGTTCCCCAAAATGGACTTCTGTTATAAATTGTGTTTCCCACTTATAAAGGTGAATGTGAATCAGACAGATTAGGCAGCCCACATATAATTGGCATTAACACAATTTCAATCACGTTGGGGCTGAAAGACAACAGAGCACAGTGGTAAATAAGACAAGAAAATACTGTGTCTACCAAGATAACACTGGCGGTAAAATCATGGCTAGCGAGAAATCCAGTACCTCCTCGAAGAAAACCCTAACAACCAGCATTATGGTACCAACAATTATCATTCCCATCACCGTTAGTAAAGGCGGGTAGTAATGGGTGGAAAATAAGGCCCAAGAGAAATAAAGGGCCATCTGTGTCCAATCCAATTTCATAAGTGTTTGCATGTCAACTGTGTAGTCATAGTAGTTGAAGTCAAAACCATTGATCAGATCTGGTAATGATTTCATGTAGATGTTAAAAAGCATAGTTGAGATGATTCAGCCTTCAGGGACTCCTACTTTAATGCTTTATGGTTTAAAAGAGAATGGAGGTGTATGTATAATATGTGTTCTATTGTGTAAGTCTGATGTGATCCAAGGGACTTTCAAGTCTTTGGATTAGTGTGCCATGATCCACAATGTCAAAGGCCGCTGAAAGGAACAAGAGAAGAAGGCCAGAGACCCCATTCTGGTCTCCTGTGTTTTTAAGGTCATCCCAGGTAGAGATTAGGGTTGCTTCAGAGCCTCTTCCTGGGGAGAATCCAGTTTGGAAGCTGGAAAGTATATAACTGTCTACAAGGAATTGTTACATCTGGGCAAACTTTGCTCTTTTATAAGATTGCCCAGGAATGGTCCATATGCTATGGGACTGTAGTTGTTGGGAACTTGATTGTCCAGGTTAGGTTTTTTTTAATAACGGGCGTATATGCATATTTTTAGGTCTTCTGGGAAAACTCTGGGGCATATTATCAACGATCTGCGATAATTATTGCAAAGCGCGCTTAGCGCTGTTTTTTTTATCGCCGGCTATCGCAGGATTTCCTCGCCGTGATAGCGCGGTATTATCAACGCGTATCGCAAAGGCGATAGGAAATCCAGCGATAGCGTGTAAAACCAGCTATAGCGTGAGAATTCCAGCGCTAAATTAACAGCGCTAATGAAAATCTTGCTAATAGGCAAGTGTATACTTAACCCAACAATCCACCCCCCATTGACAAGATGGTTAAGGCAAGTTTTTTCAGGCGTTAAATTCCAGCGATAAGCGCGGTTAGCGCGACTTTTCTTATCGCTCGCGGGCATTGATAATAGGGGGAAGTTGTGTTTGCGACTGTTTCAATGGAGTTTTAGTCAGGAACGCCTACTTTGCATGTCATTAGCAATATATATCGCTGACATGCTTAGAGGTAAAAAAAACGGCCGCTATTGCTAGAAAACTCACGCTAAGGCCCGTTAGCTGCAGCTTGTTAATAGTGTGATACAAATATCGCAGCATTAGCAGCAGAAAAGTGCCGCTAACGCGGCGATAGAGGGCTTGATAATATGCCCCTCTGTTTCCTAAGGAGTTGTTGATGAGTGTTATGACTGGGATGGCCACTGAAGTTGTTAGTAGATATTAGGGGATATTACTCAGCAAGACTAATTATGTTTCGTCGAAAGGAGCACTTCAAAATAATATACAATGTATTTTATAGTAATGTATGACTGATTTACATGAAAACAAATACTTCCTTTCCAACTGATAGAAAAATAAAACAGTAATAGAAACAGAAGAGAGGAAGTAATTCAGCCCATGAATCTCTCAGGAAGCATTTTGGAGGCAATGGATAGATATCCAGCACAAGAAGGAGCAGAAACAGAAAAGTACCAATAATAACTTCTAAGGAGCTGAGAGGAAGGAGGACCACAGACGGAGCACTTTAAGGGATGAGAAATCAAAATATATACAGGGCTTCTCTCCTGTGAAAAGTAAAAGCGAAAAACTCGTGTTGAAGGAACACTGCACTTTGGTTAGGGAGCGAGAATTAATGCAGTGCAGAGGCTGAGCTAGTAAATAACATGGAAGTAAATGAAAATACTTTCGGGATATTGCAGATCAAATCAAATCAAATCAAATCAGGTGTTTGTTAAGCGTGACTACTCACCCGTAAGGGTCTGAAGGAGCTGGGGGGTGTGGGGGGGGGGGGTTTGCAGGTTCCAGTCCATCAAGGAGGGGGTCTGTCGAAGAGCCAGGTTTTGAGGTTTCTTGCGAGGATGGGGATCGATGTTATCTGTCTGAGGTGGAGCGGAAGGTCGTTCCAGGCTCTGGCCGCGTGGAAGGAGAAGGAGCGGCCTCCCGATCTGGTCTTTCTGGTGCGGGGGACCACGGCGTAGGAGAGCTGGGCTGATCGTAGGGTCCTTTGGGGTGCGTGGAATTTGAGTCGGCTATTCAGGTATGCTGGTCCGGTGTCGTGGAGGGCCTTGTAAGCGTGGGTTAGCATCTTGAAGGTGACTCTAGCTTCGATGGGGAGCCAGTGGAGTGTGCGCAGGTGCTGGGAGATGTGGCAGTGTCTTGGCAGGTTGAGGACCAGTCTTGCGGCGGCGTTTTGGATGTTCTGTAGCTTGCGAATGAGGTTTTTGTTTATTCTGGCATAGAGTGCGTTGCCGTAGTCGAGCCTGCTGGTGACCAGGGCGTGAGTGACGGTCTTTCTGTGTTCGAGGGGGATCCATTTGAAGGTCTAACGTAGGAGGCAGAGGGTGTGGAAGCAGGAGGATGAGACGGAGTTGATCTGGCGGTCCATTTTGGGCTCTGAGTCCAGGATGATTCCCAGGTTGCGTGCGTGGTCCGTGGGGGTGGGCGGGCTTCCGAGGGCGGGGGGCCACCAGGTGTCGTTCCAGGCGTCTGGGTTTGGGCCCATGATGAGTACTTCCGTTTTGTTGGTGTTTAGTTGTAAGCAGCTGTTTTTCATCCATTTGGCGACGGCTTCCATGCCTTCTCGAAAGTTGTGTCTGGCGGTGTTGGGTTCGTTGGATAGGGAGAGGATGAGTTGGGTGTCGTCTGCGTATGACACAATGTTGAGTCCGTAGGTTCTGACGATGGGGGCGAGCGGAGCCATGTAGACGTTGAAGAGCGTAGGGCTGAGGGAGGACCCCTGGGGGACTCCGCAGGTGGTAGGTGTAGGGTCCGAGAGGAAAGGGGGGAGTCTGACCCACTGCGTTCTGCCGGAGAGGAAGGAGCGGATCCAGTCGAGGGCCTTGTCTTGGATCCCTGCGTCGTGGAGTCTGCGTATTAGGGTGCGGTGAGAGACTGTGTCGAACACCGCTGAGAGGTCGAGGAGGATGAGGGCTGCTGTTTCTCCTTTGTCCAGTAAGGTACGGATGTCGTCTGTTGCGGTGAGGAGGGCGGTTTCCGTACTGTGGTTTTTTCTGAAGCCGGATTGGGAGGAGTCGAGGATGTTGTGCTCTTCGATGAATGTGGCGAGTTGGCTGTTGATGGCTTTCTCGATGACTTTCGCTGGGAACGGGAGCAGGGAGATGGGTCTGTAGTTTTTGAGGTCGGTGGGGTCCGCCGAGGGTTTCTTCAGGAGGGGGTTGATCTCAGCGTGTTTCCAGTCGTCAGGGAACGAGGCGGTTGCCAGGGAGCGGTTGATGGTGTGGCAGAGCATGGGTGCGATGGTGTCGGCGGCTCTGTTGAAAATGTGGTGGGGGCGGGGGTCCGTGGGGGCCCCAGAGTGGATTGACTTCATCGTCTTCAGTGTGTCTTCGGTGGTGAGGGCTGTCCAGTTGTCGATCGCTGGCTTCAGGGTGTCGGGGGTGGTTGGTGAGGGTTCAGTGTGTTGGTTGTCTTCATCGAAGTTGTCGTAGATGATCTTGATTTTGTGGTGGAAAAAGGTGCTGAGTTTGTCGCAGAGGTCTTGTGAGGGAGGGATGTCGGTGGACTCGCTAGTGGGTTGGGCGAACTCCTTGATGATGTTGAAGAGTTCTTTGCTGCTGTGTGCATGAGTGGAAATTCTGTCTTCAATCGCTTTTTTCCTCGTTTTTCTGATGAGTTGGTGGTGGGCGTTGGTGGCGGCTCTGAAGTTGTTGTGGGCTTCTATGGATTTGGTGTTCCTCCAGGCCTTTTCGAGGCGGCGGCAAGTGCGTCTGGACTCTCGAAGTTCGGTGGTGAACCATCTAGCGTTCTTGGCGTGGGTGTTGTTGTTTTTCTTGAGGGGGGCTATGGTGTTGGCGCTGTCGGAGATCCATCTGTGCATGGTTTGGGCTGCGGTGTTGGCGTCGTCGTTCTCCGCGATGGTTGGGGTGGAGTTCCTGAGTGATGAGGTTAGCTTGTCGTCGGTGATTCTGGTCCAGTTTCTTCGTGGGAGCAGGTGCTGGTGTCTGTGGATGGTGGGTGTTCTGAAGGTGAAGTGGACGCATCGATGGTCAGTCCATGGGAGTTCGGTGGTGTGGCTGAAGGTGATGGAGTTTCCTGTTGTGAAGAGGGGGTCGAGGGTGTGTCCTGCTGAGTGCGTGGGTTCGGTCACGATCTGGCGGAGTCCAATGTTGTGGAGGTTGTCCAGGAGGGATGTCGTGCTGGGGTCCAGTTGGTTGTCGAGGTGGAAGTTGAGGTCTCCCAGTAGCGTGTAGTTGGTGGACGCGATGGCATGCGGGGAGATGATGTCCGTGATGGAGTTGGCGAAAAGTCCGCGGGGTCCAGGGGGTCGGCAGATGAAGGTTCCTCGGAGGGTGGAGGTAGGGCTTGCCAGTATCTTGAAGTGAAGGTGTTCCATCAGGTCTGTCGGCACGTCGGGGAGTGTGCTCAGGCGGAGGGTGGATTTGTGGACGATGGTGATTCCTCCTCCTGGGCGGGTGGGGCGGTCCTTCCTGGAGATCTTGTATCCTTGGGGAATGGCAATGGCAATGTCCGGTCCCGAGGTAGTGTTAGTCCAGGTTTCGGTAAAGAATGCTACGTCCGGGGAAGTGCTGTCGAGGAGGTCCCAGATTTCAGTGGCGTGTTTGTGGAGGGATCAGACGTTGAGGAGGATGCATTGCAGGGTCTTCGGTTCGGTTGTGTGCTTGCGGGCGGATTGCGCTGGGACAGTGGTCTTGGCGGTGCTGCAGGTGTGCCGGCAGCGGTGACAGCTGAAGGGTCGTGGGTGTCGGCTGGTGATGCTAGCTTGCAGTTGTTCTTGTGGCCTGGGTTGAGAGCGTGGAGTGCCGCTGGGTCGTAGCATTGGCGGTGCAGAGATCCAGGGTTCCTGGTGCTGGTCGCAGTCGGGTCGCGGACGGGCGCAGACAAGCTTGCCTTTCTTGCTCCGGCGGCGCGGCCGCGCTGCGGCGGTGCAGCGGCCGCCATTAAGTAGGGGATGGGAGGGCTGGACAGCTGGGAGGCGGGAGCAGGGAGGGGAGCTGGATTGGGCCGGTCGCACTGGTTGTGCTGGGGCGAAAAACGGGCTGAAAAATGCAAAAGGAAAAAGGCAAAAAGAGAGAGAAAAGTGCAAATAAGGCAGCAAAAGTGCAAGAAAGAGTGGAGGAAAGACACAGGACACAGGAGAGTGAAAGGGGGAGATTGAGATGAGGGTAAAAAATGAGTGAAAAATGGAGGAAATGCACAGAAGGAGAGTGAAGGGGGGAGCCAATAAAGCATCCGAAAACTACATAAGAAGGAGTAGACCAAAAGGGTGAAGAGGAAAACTGATCCTGTTAGAACTGAAATGCGGTGTGGAAAGATAGGGTTATGAAACCAGAACTACAAATGGGAGAAACAGCACCCTCAAATAACTTAATATTAAGGGGAAAGATGGAAAGCATAAGAGGGGGCCAAAGTGAATGGGTTGTTCCTCATGAAAATATTTGACGTTAGGTAGATTTCAAAGTTATAAACTGGAAGCAGTGAATTTAGAATATTCATTCGAGATAGCAACGCCCTTTGGATTTTGGCATGAATGAAAACTATAAGCAATAGATGCTGTTCTCATGAGAATTGCTTTTCGAGACCTTTTTTCAGTCAAAATACAATAATAATAAAATAGAATCATCATAAAGATATCGAAATTGTAGAAGTGTCTAGAAGTGGTGAAACTTCCAGTGCAGTAAGAGAAATGTGGGAATTCCACCCACTTTTTCCACCCAGAGAGCTGAATTGGGGCTTATCAACTGCTCCATGGTCAAAAAAAGCGCTGTTAATATTAGAAGAATTGTGAGAGCCTCGGCAATGTATTTACCTTAATGCTAGCATTAAGGTAAATAAATTGCTCGCTTCCCTGAGAGTGCCTTTCAAAGCAGTTTCCCCAGCAGAGAAGTCAGCGTGTCACACCTGCCAGCAGGGTCCTTCTGATAGGCAAGATCCACCCACAAACTGCTTTGAAAAATATTTGGAACAATTTTAGGTTAACACCCACTGGCAGCTGATCTATAATATACTAAAAATCTGTCTCTTGGCACAAGGGTAGCCTTCCCCATCCCTCAATGCTAATCCAGCGACGGGATACCTTAGGATAGCTGTCATGCTTTGTAAATCAATTTCATTCATCCATTTATTAGAGAGCATTGTCAGGAGCCTGCCGATTGACCTTTGAAAATTAGGGGCATATTAGCAAGAACGGCGTTAAAATTATCGCCGCTTTAGCGGCAGGAAACTGCCGCTAAGCGGCGATAATGGGCTTGATAATATGCCCTTGAGAATTCCAATAGAAGCCCAGGATCACAGCAGAACATGGGCTTCTATTGGTATTCTCAAGGGCATATTATCAAGCCCATTATCGCCGCTTTAGCAGCAGTTTCCTGCCGCTAAAGCGGTGCTAATTTTAACGCCGTTCTTGCTAATATGCCCCGATATTTTTTACTGATTTTGTTATTTTATCTTCCCTGCTGGTTCTAGCTATTTTACCTTTATATGTTACAGAATGGAGGCAAAAGAATAACAAATATTGCCTATAGGTCTGGAGCCACCTGACAGTCTTTTGGCAATTCTTGCTTTGTTTTGTCATGGCTTTTGCAAAACTTTATTTTTGGGGGAGCTGCTGGGAATTTGTCAATCTAAAAAACAGTGACTAAAGGCAAATATGTTTTGATTTTAAGAAAGCATACATTAGAAGGAAAGAAGGAAAGAAAGATAGAATGAATGCAAGAAAGAAAGACAGACAGAAAAATAGCAAGAAAGAAGGAAAGAGGAATAAAAAAGGGAAGTAGTGAAAGCAACACCAAAGGAAACAAAGAAACAAGGAAAAAGGAAAACATGGAAGAAGAAAGGAAAGAAGGAAGGAAATAAATATAAAAGTGGTTTAAGATAAGTGCTGCAAATTAACAGGATAAAATCTGTTTTTCTTCATGGGTAAAGTTTATTGCACAACCATTGGTGAATTTGAATTGGGGAGAGGATGTAACCCAACTGCTAGGGCGGTCAATCTCAAATCTGAGGAACCGGGTTCAAGTCTCGGCAATGACGCTCAACATCCTGTGATTCTGAGCAAATCACTTAATCTCCCCATGCCTACCAAAAATGCTTGTGTCCTTGTGTAACGCAATTGGTTCTCATGTAAAGCACTCTGATACCTGGTACCTTTGGGTCAAGTTTGCGCCACATTAAACTCCAGAAAAAAAAAAACATGTTTTGAAGAATTGTCAGCTTATGAATTCATATGCATAATAATGAAGCTTTTGATAATTTAATGCAGAACAGTTTCAAGTGGGTACAATCTGATATGCTGGGAAATACCAGCAGTCAGATAAAGGACACTCTAAAAAGAATTTACAACAGCACTGGCAGCAGGCAGGAACTGTTACTGTGTTGAATGAGGCCTTTGCCCACATATTTATAAAGAGTCCTGCTGTCACATCAGAACCTAAACACAAATTAATATTTATAAAAACAGACACATTGGCACAGAAGGAAACTAGTGTGTGTGAGGAAGTGCGTCTTGTGAAAGAGCAAAAGGCAGTTACTTAAAGTGAAGTTATCTAGTGCCTGAAGGAGGCTACCCCCTTGCCCCATGCTCTCTACAGTAGTGAGCGGTAAGCAAAATGTGAATGACACACCAACAGCCCAACAGATGAAGAATGCTCACTGAAAGCCCCTTGAAATAAGTATATATAACGTATATATATACGGTCCAGTAGAAGGCTAGTGGTAGCCGAAACGCGTAGACCGTCCATTTTGCTATTCTTGCACAGGGTGTGTATGTAAAAAGAAATAAACAAACTTACTTCATCCTGCAGTAGTGCCGTGACTCTTGCCTGGGGATATATTCTTCTTTTTGGTGAGAGAACTGTGAAATATATATATATATATATATATATATATATATATATATATATATATATATATATATATATATATATATATATATATATATATATAGCCTACTGGCGGTTGCCAGTAGGTAGTTATAGTTAGGACCTTGTTTCTATTCAAAACGCGTTTTTTCTTTTGCCAATATCTTTGGCGCCGTTTGATGAATCTTCGCGAAATTTTCCAAACTAATGATCAGCTCAGAACAGCTTCTGTCTTGAAAGTTTCGGGGTGATTCGTCAAGCGGGGGCCGAGAAAAAAGGGGGGTCCCAAAACGCATTTTCTCTATGTTAATTTCCCTAGGAAATTTTGGAACAGGCTACAGCCCGAACTGCTGAATGGAATTACACCAAATTTGGCAAAAAGGTAGCTCTTGGTTCAGAAAGTGACCTCTTTTTTAAATGGTGTAAATCCGTTCTGCAGTTCCTGAGAAATTAAAAAAATAAAAATATCGATATCTGAGCACTGAGGAGGAGCCGCAAACCCTCCTGAGCATGAGCTTCATTTTGATTGGCTGCCAACACTCCAAACCAGGAAGTGTTGGCAGCCATCTTGTGACTCGGTAACCGAGTCACAAGAAAACAGTTAAAAAAATGATAAAAAACAAGAAAAGGGGGCAGGGTAGAAACACCCTGACCCCCTAGGCCTGCTCAGTGGGTCCCACAAGGACCCCCAGGGCCAAAAAAAGCATTTTTTTTTTTAAATCGGCTGAATTCGTGCTGGGTGTGCTGAGAAAATAAAAAAAAACAAAGTGCAGACTTCCCCGCTTTGTTTTCCTTAAGCCCCCGGGTGGGCCAGGTCCCGGGGGCAATGTGTAATTATATAGCGGGGGCCCGTGGGGGCCCCCGCAGCCCCGGGGACCGCCACCTCCCTGGGGCTTTATGCTTAATGTGCTGGGGGCACACAGCCCCCGCAGCCCTGGGGACCAGCACCTCCCCGGGGCTTTATTTATATATAGGCGAGGAGCCTTGTGGGCCCCCCTAAGTCCTGGGGACCGCTACCTCCCCAGGGCTTTATTAAAATAGGGTGGGGGGCCTTGTGGGCCCCCCCAAGCCCCGGGGACCACCACCTCCCCAGGGCTTTGACAAATAATTAGTGTGGGGGGTGCTCGAGCCCCCCCACACTGCCCCGGGGACCACCACCTCCCCGGGGCATTGAATATGTAAATACGGGGGTCCGTTGCGGAGCCCCGGCCCCGGGGACCACCACCCGGGGCTATTTTCACGAAGGGAGGGGGGCCACGTGGCCCCCCCTCCTGGATCCCTCGATGGCCCTGGGGACCGCCACCCCCCAGGGCCGGCCCTGCAATGTCCTGGGGTGCCCACCCCGGGACATTGCTGTTTGCTTTTGTTATGTTTCATATAGGTACCCTAATATAGGCCCGGGTAACATCATACCCCATCACCTACATCACCTCCCCTACACTACACTGTAATGAGCCTTTTAGGATTGAACCTTTACCTAGTTCTAGTCCTGGGTGCAGAAGGAGGGTTTCTCCTAAACAATAGAGTCCTATAACTCCATCAATAGACTCACACAGTATGAATGAATATTCATAAGGGTTCTTAGAAACCAGGCTGGGGCTACACCACCTTCCTCCCCATATCTATGTACACTGTTCATCCCAAACATCATCCTCAGATCCAACAATGGCTAATACAAGCAACAAGGGACAAAGGAACCCTAGATACTTTCTGTATAAATATAGCACCTCTTGCTAGTGTTGGTTAGAGGGAACCGAGACTTCCAGGCCGACACACTGACCAGAGATGCTGAGGCTCCTGCATGCAGACGCTCCAGCTGACAGTGGTCTGAACATCCCTTGCGGGGTGTCCACCTCGAGACCAAGAAGGGCTCCTACATTCTCACACTTCAGGTAATGGGGTTCGACTAATTCCTAGAGGGATTCTTGACTTTACACCTACTCACATGCTAGGTACACTTAGGTACATCTAGATAGGCATCGTAGGAGTACGCACTTTCTTTTATCAATGCATTTTATGTTCATGTATTAATTCATGCTTATTGCAAGATGGTAGAACTGTACTATCCTTTTATATTCGCTGTACTGCTAATCATATATCTCTGCTACTGTCTGATGGTTGTTGCAGCTCATATATTCTTCACGAGAATAACAACTGTTCAATAAATCCTTATTGAAACGCCCAGGCTGTTTATTCTGTGTATCTCTGAGACAAGATAAATAAGCACGAGTGACTGAGCGAAAAGTAGTACATTGTTTCCACGATCTTGAGGGATCAGGGTTGTCATGTTCTGAGGTTGCCAGAAACTAATCTCTCCCGATAAGAGGAGACACTAGTGGCACTGTGAGCTAGCTTATGCAAACAGGCTAACATTTCTTGGTGGGGGTGCTCAGAATCAGTCTGCCACCAAGCCCACAGTTTATGTTATCCGAACGCGCAGGTCCTGTATGGGCAATATAGGAACTACACAACACTATGGCAGGGCGGGAGCATGGCTCCCGCCCTGCCATAGCAAACAGTGCTTTGCTTCTTGGAAGTGGGAGCAGGAAACCTGCTCTCGCTTCCAAGAAGCAAAGTAGAATTGATTTTGGGCAAGGGGAGCTGCATGTTAGCATCTCCCCTTGCCAAAAAAGCAATGCCGGCTCCTGCAGGAGGCGGGGAGCCAGCAGGGACGGTGGGGGCATTGGGGCTCTCCCCGTGGTCCTCAACTTGAGGGCCGGCCACGGGGAATGGGGTCCCCTGGGCCAGAAGTGGCCCAGGGGAGGGGGGCCACGAGGCCCCCCTCCCGGGAAAAATAATATATATTTTTTTTTAAAAAGGAAGGCCGGCCCCGGGGGATGGGGTCCCCGGGCCATAATTGGCCTTAGGAGGGGGGCCACGCATCCCCCCTCCCCAAAATAATATCCAGGCTGGCCAGGACCCAGGGGATGGGGTTCCCTGGGCCAGAAGTGGCCAAGGGAAGGGGGGCCACGCGGCCCCCCCTCCCATACTCATTATTTTTTTTAAAAAAGAGGCAATGCCCCGGGGGATGGGGTCCCCGGGGCCATTATTGGCCTCAGGAGGAGGGCCAGGCGGCCTCTCTCCAAAATAAAAAAATTAAAAAATGCTGGCCAGGCTCCGGGGGATGGGGTCCCCGCGGCCAATAGTGGCCCAGGGAAGGGAGGCCACGCGGCCCCCTTCCCATTTAAAAAAAGAAAAAGAAAATAATGCTCAGGCCCTGGGGGATGGGGTCCCCAGGGCCAAAAAATACTAAAAGAAGGGGGGCCACATAGCCCCCCTTCTAAAAATATTTTAAAAAATAAAAGCCGGCATCTTGCCGGAGGCCCCGCCCCCTCCCTGCACCACTCTCCAAACGCGCCCCCTGGTGCGTTCTAAGTTGGGGGATTAAGTCCCCTTCATTCCTGAGGGTCCCTGGAGGCCAACTAGCCCACCAGGTACCTCCAGTAAGCCCCACACAGTGGGATTGCTGAGAGGTGGTCCGAGGCCATGCCCATTTTTACACCACTCTGCAAATGCGCCTCTTGGCGCACTGCTGGTGGGACGATGAGGTCCTCTTGTGTCCTGAAGACCTCAGGACACAAGTGGACTTCATCCCCCGAGCAGGAGTGCACCAGGAGCCGCGTTTGCAGAGTGGTGTAAAAAGGGGGCGTGGCCTTTGAGCACTCTCAGCAAACCAGCTGTATGGGGCTTACTGGGGGTAACAGGAGGGCTAGTTGGCCCCCAGGGACCCTCATGAGGAAAGGGGACTTCATCCCCCAACCAAGAGCATGCCAGGAGGTACATTTGCAGAGTGGTGGAGAAAGGGGGCGTGCCCTGTGTCCACCTCTCAGCAATCCCACTGTGTGGGGCTTACTGGAGGTAAGAGGTAGGCTAGTTGGCCCCTAAGGACCTCCAGCAGTGAAGGGGACTTAGATCCCCATCCAAGAGCACGCCAGGGAGCACGTTTGCAGAGTGGTGGGCAAAGGGGGCATGGCCTGTTATGAGAATTTAGCAATCCTGCTGTGTGGTACTTACTGGAGGTAATAGGAGGGGTAGTTGGCCCCCAAGGATGTCCTTGGGGGCCAACTACCCCTCTTGTTACCTCCAAGTCCCACACAGTAGGATTGCTAAGACGTCTTCGGAGGACACGCCCCCTTTCACCACCACTCTGCAAACGCGCCTCCTGGCAGACTACGGGATGGGCGATGAAGTCCACTTTACTCCTGAGGGACTTTGTGGGCCAAGAAGCCCTCCTGGTACCTCCTGTAAGTCCTACGCAGCGGAATTCCTGAGCGCTGGTCGGAGGCCCAGCACCCTTTCTCCACCACTCTGCAAACGCGACTACTAGTTAACCTAAGAAGTGCCACGGGCCGATCTAATCGGTCCTGTGTTAGGAGTGAAAGTGCTCTGGCCTATCTGATCGGCCCAAGAGCTGACACTCATTTGAGAGGGGTTTCTTTCAAGTTATGCTGCTTGAAAATCGAAAATGTCTTCTAATAACAATCTGGAACACTTGCCTCTCTCTTTTGAAAGCTGTATTTGCCCATATTCAGTCTCACTTGCAGACATTTCTTCACCTAAAAGTAAGGCAGTAATCGGGTTCAGGAAATGGGGACGAGCGTTTGCTTGAAGCTGCACAAGCCCTTGATCATCAGTAGAGGGCTCTAATCTGCCGGCAGCCCCAGAGACAGTACAGCAAGTGTCTGAGCTGGAGGGTTGCACTGCAGAAGCTTCTGGCCATCGGGCTGAAAATATCTACAAACCAGCACAGGTACGGCTTATTTAACAGTACCAATTAATTTGTTACTGTGATGAATTTATCTCAAATCAAAAGTATTCATATGATGCGAAATTGCACGTCACTTTTAAATCTCGGGTGACTCTCTGACTCGTTTCCTAAATTAACTGTTCATTTTGTCTATTCTACTTTTTTGTATTGCCTTCCGCTTTTTAACCGATCCTTCTAAATACTCCCACCCTTATTTCCACTTGTATTGGACAGGGGTCGGGTACTAAAGGTCGTTCTCTCCTCTCACAGCAGTGACAGCAGGCCTTGAAAGCAGGCCTTCGGAGCATGGGCACAATGAAAATAACGTGAGTAGGCAGTTTACAGGGTTGGGGGGAAGTATCACACATATGCATGCCAATATTATAAAATATATAGGGGGATATTCACAAGGAAGTGGCGGAGAGAGGCGTTAGCTTTCTTGGCTTAACGCCACTCTCCGCCACGTCGGAAAAGCAATGCTGCACCATATTCACAAGGATATGGTGCAGCCTTGCGTTTCCTCCTGCGGTGGTGCTAAGTTTTAGGACTTAGTGCCAACGCAGGCACCCTTGCACCAGAGTGCAAGGGTGTCTGCAAGCAGGGAGGTTTGTTAATGTACAGGAAGGTGTCCCTTCCTGCACATAAACAAACCTAAAATGTCAGTTTGTAACTTACATGTGTGCTGCTTCATGCAGCACACATGTAAGTTACAAAACGACATTTAAAAAAAGGTTTGTTTATGTACAGGAAGGGACACCTTCTACCATGCTACAAGGTGTTGGGAGCAGTGCTGTGGGTGACAATCCAATGTGGCTGCAGGGACGTAGTTACTCGTCCATGAATGCCAGCGCAGCTTCATGGGCAATGTGTTCCAATAGTACGTCGTTGTCGGGTTCAAGGAACACCAAGGTGAGCCAATCCATTAACTGGTCCGGGCAGATGTGCTCAGTCCACGCCGTTTCCCCAATCCGCAACACAGCCCAATAGGGGAGCGCCTGGATGTGGTCACTGCACACGAGGAGTTGTGCATTCTCCCATGCGCAACTGCCAGCACATACGCCAAGGATCAGTGCATCCCATGCATGGCTATCCAGGTGACACTCCTGTTGGTGGGCCAACAGGGGGCGCACTGTCAGGTCATAATCCAATTCAGCTACGGTTGCGTTGGATAGGCAGCCCTCCATGGGCCACTCGAATGTGCATGATCGACAGTGGAACCAGGGCTGGATGCAGGTGACGTAGGCAAGACGGAAACTCAGACGGAAACTGATTCGCAACACTGCCATTGGCAGGGATCCCATCAGATGCCGCATTCGGGCACGGTACAGTTCCATGTGACAGGGGTTGTGCATGTGCCCGGGAATGCAGGCCATTGCGTTTGTTGGTCTCGTTGCACTGGTCTGACCAGCGGGTGTTCGGTGGACGATATGCCACAGCTCTGGGCAATGAGTCATATGTGTGTGTGACGTTTGTACGTATGGGTAGTTCTTGACAATGTGTCAAGGGCATCCCTTGCAAGTGTCGGTCGTGCAGGGACAAGTGTGTGTGGGGTGTAGGCACGTTGGTGTTTCATTAGCGTAGTTCGTGGTGTGGGAGTCGTCGGAGGCTGGTATGGTATCTCACGCAGGGTGTGCCAGCCGCATTCAGGACCAAGGTCGGGGGTTTGGTTGGCCTTGGGCCTAGTGTGTTGAGACAAAGGTGCTTTCATTCCTGATTTTCGTCTGACTACTGCTTGCATGTCTTAATTGTGATGTGGAGTTCGCGCTGACTTTGATGCCAGGCCTGTGATTTGTGGTGCGCAGAGTTTGAGACACACGCAGCTGTTGGCATGTTTGCATGATCGAAGGGCCCGATTGGCTTTGCACTCCTTGTTCAGTCTCTCTCTCTCTGTCTGTTTCTTTCTCTCTCTCTCTCTCTTTCTCTCTCACCCCTGATGGGTGCCTGACACACCTTCTTATCTTGGGTATTGTCTTGCAGGCTGTGAGTCACAGTTTGTCCAGGGATGCCCCGCCATGACTCCTCAGGATAGTTGTTTGGTGACGTATTTGAATGTGACATTTTGTTTGGTCTTTCAATGGTGTATGTATGAATCAGGATCTCAGTGCGCACATGTATGTTGATTGTTGCAATTGTGGGACATCAGGCGGGTGCTTGTGGTCATGTTTCCGTGCAGTTGATGGTGGGGCTGGTGGGGGGGGTGGGGTGTGGTCCTGGGGGTGGTGGCGGTGGGTAAAATGTAAATGTAAGTCCGTTTTTATATAGCGCAGCTACTCACCCTTACGGGTTTCAAGGCGCTGGGGGCCGTAGTGGAAATTAAGTGAGCTATTGCCCAGAGTCACATGGTGCTGAGCTGAGCTGCCGCCGGAGCCGGGGATCAAACCGTGAACCCTGTGCTCCGAAGTCAGCTGCCCTGGCCGCTGCACCACACCTCTCCACACTGTTGTGTTGTGGCTCTCTTGGGTGTCCGGCACGCATGTTCAGTGGCTCCATGGCATCTGTTGCCCTTCAGGTGTGGCTCTGGGCTGGGCTCCATTTTGTGGTGCAGGCTGTGCTCCGACTGTGCACCAGGTCAGGGCAGGTGTTAGTTTCCTGCTGCTAATGCGCCTTATCGCCTGTTTAGTGGTTTTATCGCTGATCGGGCTGGTCGTTGAGAATGTTGAGGTGTGGTGTTGTCTCGGGTTTTTGCTCGGGAATGCCTACTCTGCATCTCATTAGCGATAGTTGCAGGGGTCATCTGTGGCGATGTTTTTTGAGGATGCTTTCGCAGGTAAACTGGTGTTATAGGCTGTTAGCACCAGCTTGTGAATGTTGCGATACATTTATCTTGACTTTGGCTGCGATAAAGTGCCGTTAACTTGGCGATAGCTCCTTGAGAATATGCCCCCTGGAGTCTTGGCTTATGAGGGTTATTTGTTTGAGCTTTTGAGGCACTCTCACTGTGCCTTCTTTCTATATTCTGGCAGATTCTAGGAGGTGACCCCAGGTGCTGCCCACACTAGTGATGTGCATCAAAGGCTGGCTTTGGGCTGGAAAGTTTCCAGATCTTCGGCGAGCTCTAACAAGTCCCTCACTATGGCCCTGCTTCCATCTTACACCAACTGCGGTGTTCAGACGACTCCAGGAGCCAGGACGCTTCTCTACCCTGTGCTCCACACTGAGCAGCTCTCGCTGTTTCCTTCCCGCGGTCAGCTGGATCAGTGCCCTGGGGCGGAAGCAAATGGCAATGGCTTTAAGGTGCAAAGGCTCTACCACCTTCACAATTTCTGCTTGTAAGTCAGTGGATCAGTACCTTTTGGACTTGTTCCCTAACACCTCTGCTGGCCGTGGGGACTCCTATGACATGGCAATGGCCCTAATGGTGCTCGTGGACCCTTCCTGGTGTACGTGGGTCACAGATAATGATGGCCGTCCCGATCAGACCACATCCTCAGGGTGACAGTCCCAACAGCCTGTTGCCCCCTCCTCATATACAAGAGGTCACAGACACAGGTGATGGCCCACAGTCTCAGTTGAATGGGCAACAGCCAAAATCTCAGTTGTATGGGCGATGGCCCACCACACAGGGTCACAGACGCAGGCAATGACCTCAACAAGATGAGTGCTACCTGGTAACTGCCCGCTACTTCACTGCACCAGCGATGGTGTGGTTGCTTACTTCCACAAGAGAACAGACTATCTCACAATACTGGTCCTGACTGCAACAGGTGCCTCACAGTCTGTTGACTTAGATCCACTTGCCAGGGTGCCACCTGGGCCTCGCTCCCTCCAGGCTATCTCCTTTTCCTCACAGTATCCGCTGGTCTTGGCAGGCAGGCTGCTGGTGTTCCAGGCACAGGGCATGTTTTCTTGGTTCATGGGCGATGGCCCCTCACCCGTATGGGAGACTGGCACACCTTGGTCCTGATTTCAGTAGCAAGAAGTCTTAGTGATCTACCCTTTACTGATGAGGCGGTGCTGTTCAACAAAGTTTGGGGCACGCGCTCCCAACTTTATACTCAGACGCACATGTGATTTCCTGTCTCACCTTGGGAGTTCTTTTTGGGGGTGTTGACTCCTTTGAATTGCTTCCTCCTCTGCACTGCCTTTGTCAAAAGGACAGTCTGCCACAGGAGACGTGGCTCTAACTCTGAGTGACCTACAACACAGGCCAAGGGAGTAACCAGGGATCGCCCTTGGCTGCCAGCCTTCACTGAAATATGCCCCCTTAAAGTTCAAAGGACTAAGCTGCCTTCTCTATCATATTCCCTGGTAATGCCAGCCTTCTGAGTCCCACCATATCCCTGACAATGAGCCCAGGCCCCACTGCCAGGTATTTCTTCCTGGAATCAAACAGCCCCTTGATGTGCACAGAGTATGTCCTGCTCCTCTTTCTTCTGTGTGTGTGTGTGCATGTGTCCCCCATCGCAGCTATCAAGAATGTCAGCAGTACACATCTCCAATCTGAGGGTTGTAGTCCTCTCCAGGCCATGGGCTTCCAAAATAAAACCCACAGGCCTACGTCTTCATGTTATGTACTGTCCACAGGCACGCACATGCAACCCAGCATACACTCAAGTATCATGTTATGTTATGTCATATTGATTTGTATAATGTACTAATCACCTGAGAGGGTACCCAGGTGGTTGGGCAGGTGTGTAGGTTTGTGGGCATCAAAGTGCTTATACAAAGAGCCATGTCTTCAGCTTCTTGAGGAAATTAAGAAGTGAGGAGGAGGCTCTGATGTGTTGCGGGAGGTCGTTCCACGTCTTTGGGCAATGTAGGAGATTGAGTGACCTCCAGTTTTGCTTTAGCAGATACAGGGATGTGTGCGCATGAGGCAGAGCGTAGGTGTCTGGTGGGTTGATGAAATTGTATGCAGCTGTTCGGGTATTCTGGTCCTGCATTGTATAGGGCTTTGTGTGCGTGAGAAGTTTGAACTGACTGCGTTTGTGAATGGGGAGCCATTGAAGCTTCCTTAGGTGTGTGTGATGGGGGAGGTTGAGTATGAGTATTGCAGCAGTGTCGTGGATGGTCTGGAGACTGTGTAGGAGTTGTTTGGAGATTCCGGCATAGAGAGTGTTGCCGTAGTCCAGCCTGCTAGCGAGTGCTTGTGTGACGGTCTTCCCATTCAGCCACTGTTCTGTATGCACCCAGACCTGGCAGGGAATTACTTTCTGTGCTGACAGCAGCTCAGTCGAAACTGCTGTCAGCCTGGCAAAGGCTTTTTTGAATGTACATTAAAAAGAGAGAATAGGACAGTCAGGTTGGGAGACTGAACCCCCCACCTCCCACAAGAAGGTAATGTGGAGGATATATTTGAAAATATATTTGGTTAGGAAGATGGAAGGATGTAAATAGACGGTTAGCAGTGAAGACTGGCAGGACAAAAATCATTTTTAAATTTAAAAAAAATATTTGTGGTGCAAGGGAAGGTTGTTGCCAATGGTGGTGGGGTGCTAGGTACAATTCTCATGTTTTTAGGGTGGGAGGAACGGCTAGAGTTTGGCAAAGGTAGACCGTAGAATACAAGGAAAATACATGTGCAATCTACAGGATTGGGGTAGTGGCACTATGTGTCAAAGTCTCTCTCATGATTCATCTACTACTGTGCACCTGATCCATGGTCTCAACTATTCAGCATTAGAGGGACTTGGGGTTGTCAAACGCCACATAAAGGTTTAGATGGGTATCTGTCATTAAAGTCCAGTATTTCACTTTGGTTTTCCAATTGATATAAACAACTTGCGCTCCACTCTTGTTGTCTATGATTCCACTTGAAGCCCCTTAGTGAAAAGGATCCCTGATATTGACATCTGCTAGTCTCTACTGCTGCTATTCAAATGCAACCCACCTCAGCTTATGACAACACAAGGTGACTAGCAGGTATATTTTAATGCATGTCGGCGGTCCAAGTTTTAGGTCCAATTTATGAGCTGAAGAAGGCCTGACTTGGTCCCGGCACTCGGTTTCTGTGACCCAGAAGCCTTACATAAGTGAGAGTTGTTACCAAGACACACTGGATCAGGTACTGTGTTTGCAGCATAGTTTTGCTCTTTGTAGGATCTCAGCAGCAAATAAAGTAGCGAATACTGATAAATGCCTTCCTTCCTCAAGATGTGTGTGTGCTGGGCTGGCCAGCTCAGTCCATAATCTGCACATTGTTGTTCGTTCGTTGAATTCTTAGTAAAAACCGATTGCATATCCATTTTAGAACTGCAAGCCTGATTTCATGAGAGCAACCACCATTTAACACCATCTTAATCAATAATAAACGCTTGTATTTGTTACTCTGATCGCAATCGGGTTGTTATTTGCAGTACTTGCCTCAATTGGGCACACTGGCAGCTTGCATTCACAGGCAGCAGCACGAGCCCCGAGCACCGTTTGGGGGCGGGGAAGTATAGACTCTTCAGTTTTTGCTATTGGTTACTGAAGTCCTCCTTACAGTGGTGTAAGCCCCAGAGACAGTGCAGCACGTGACCTCGCAGATCATGGCTTTTGCTCGGGTCCCACACACACACCCTGCATTCTGTACTACCAGGTATTTATTGTACTGTTCGTCCTTGCTACTTGAGTGTAAGTGTATAGCCTTTTCTTGATGATGTTATATTTCTTTTTCTTATGAATGTTTAGGAGTAATTTATGGGCTATCTAACATGCGTTGATGCCTGATAATTGTGAGTGTGGGTGTCTGTTGGTATGCGTGTATGTCTGTGTGTGTCTATGTATGTGTATATATATATTCAATAAAAAAGCAAAGCTTACAGGGACGTTATAGTTAGGTTCAAATTTTACACACACAATACCATAGAAATTCAGCTGTTATTTCAGGTAACTATAGCTAGTGCCCTAAGGTAACTATAACTCGCACCCTAGCCATGCACAGTTTTCTCATCAATAATTCTACTGCAAATGTTACAGTAATATTATCAATGATGTCATACAAGAAGTCATGAGTGATGTAATATCTTATGAGGTCATGGGACTTCAGAATGTATAAGCATAACATGAGCATGGGGGTGCATCAGTTGCATTGTAAATGTGTCTGAGTGTATTGTCAGTGTCTGGGAGAGAGGTGAGTTTGTGGCGGGTGATGAGTGACATCTAAGGCATTTGGGTTTTGTTTGATTTTACTGGAATGACTTCCAAGGATGTAACTTCTGCATTGCTCTATGCTCATGATATGAAAAGCTGCTCCCCACCAGACTTAAAAGTGATCTACTCTGCTCCAAAGTAATGCACTAGATGTCTTCTTTTATTTCAGTTAGTCATTACACTCGAAGGTGCCTAATAGGGGTACAGCCCCACATACCTCAACAACCACATAAACTCCCACACACTTATCAGAAACTTCCACTCAGCCACACTCCTACTCGCACACACACCTGCATTTGCAGAAGCAGATCTGGCAGTCATGCCTTCTTCCTCCCTCCTAAAGCCTGGAATGATCTGCCCCTGTACATCAGAGCCACCTCCTCAGTTCTTGAATTCCACAAGAAACTGAAGAACTGACTCTTCACCTAGCCCCTACTCTGGCCTAAATATTTCCTGCTTCAGCACCGGTATACCCTTCCGGAATAACATGACATAACATGGATATCTGATATCCTGCATAGGCATCTGACTTTGTGCCTCTTGCTACATGGCTTGTTTGGTGAACCTGAAGCAAGCATTGGTCTCTTGGTATCTTGTTGTAAGGGAAATTGTAAGATGGGTTGTTAGTCTAGAGGGCAGGGTCCTGTTTTGTGACTATCTTTTGATCTTAGCTTGGATAAACAATGAGCTTAGCCTTGCATGACCTTGCGGACAGTGCAGAGTAAATAGAACTGCTCTACTCTGCATAAGAAATAGCAGTCTAACTTAACAGAAAAGGATACAGAGAAGCATACTGTGCTGACTGACAAGTGGGTGGATAGAAACCAGTGGCAAGTCAGTCACGTTTGATGTGGGGGTGAGAGAGGGTGACCTATGTCTTTTTGGTAGTGATTTGATTGCCCTTGGTTTAGCATTACATGGTTTCACTAATATCAACCAAGTTCTGCATGAGAGTTTCTAATGGGATGCTTTGTCTCTGAAAGTGCTACTTACCATCCAACTCTGCGTGGTAAGAGGGTGAGTATGAAAGAAATGAATGGGTGTGATTTGGAGACGTGTGACTAGTAGTACTTAATCATTAAATAATGTTTTATTTTAATATAGTGGAAACTGTACTCATGAGAACACTTTGATGGTGTCTGTGATGAAGGTGAAGAAGATGAACAATCACGTCATGCTGACAAGACTGTTGGATGTTGCCAAAGAAACATCATTCAGGTAAGTTGGTGACTAGAAGGTATACCAAATCTGTGGGCCTCCTGGGAAGCATCTTGGTATATGCTCTAGGAATCCTGATCTAGTTCTTACTCTTTCAACAAGAGGACCATAGGGTCAGGTTATAGACATACTCTTTTTTCCCTCCTAGGTGGACCAGGAACTTCAACAACTGTCAACTACATATGTTTAGCCTAGGGACAGCTTGTAGGTTTCTGGGAGCTTGCCTTGAGCTAATGCCCTCACTGAGGTGTTTTTGCTGCCAGCAGAGCCACAGCACCACTTTGTACAGTTGGTTCAAGGCAACCTCAGTCTCCTTTGGTTTCTCCTGGCTGTAACAACAGTGTTTAGTAAAGGGTCAGATTGTAGGCACACTCTCTCTCTTTTTTCCCCTCTAGGTGGACCGGGTCTTCAACAACCGTCAACTGCACATGTTTAGCCTAGGGACAGCTTGTAGGTTTATGGCAGCTTGCCTTAAGCTAATGCCCTCACTGAGGTGTTTTTGGTGGCAGGAGACCCACAGCACCACTTTGTACAGTTGGTTAAAGGCAACCTCACTCTCCTTTCGTTTCTCCTGGCTGTACTAACAATGTTTAGTAAAGGGTCAGACTGTAGGCACACTCTCGCTCTCTCTTTTTCCCTCTAGGTGGACCAGGAACTTCAACAACCGTCAACTACACATGTTTAGCCTAGGGACAGCTTGTAGGTTTATGGCAGCTTGCCTTGAGCTAATGCCCTCACTGAGGTGTTTTTGCTGAGCAGAGCCACAGCAGCACTTTCTACAGTTTGTTCCAGGCAACCTGCCTCTCGTTTTGTATCTCCTCGCTCTGCCATGAATGTTTAGTACAGGGACAGGTTGTAGGCACACTCTCTCTCTTTTTTCCCTCTAGGTGGACCGGGCACTTCGACAACCATCAACAACACATGTTTAGACTAGGGAAAGTTTGTAGGTAGATGCTTTGCAGCTTGCCTTGAGCTAATGCCCTCAATGAGGTACGTTTGCTGCCAGCAGAGCTTCAGCACCACTTTGTACAGTTGGTTCAAGGCAAACTCGCTCCTGTTTTGTCTCTCCTGGCTCTGCCAAGAAAGTTATTTTTTTAACATATCTTTATTGGCACTTTACAACTTATATTACAATCATATATTCATAGCACTTCACAAGGATGTAATCAATCACCTTAACTGTTATCCCCAGTATGAGATATGACCCCACATGCATCCCCGGCTGGTGGTACCACAGGGTTTCAACATATGTCCATGGGTTACTGATTCTGCCTGTCTGACGTATTTATCCAGATACCTTAATGTCAGTCATTTATTATCACTGTGTGTAAAATACCTCTAAGGGAGTTTCCAGGATACCAGGAAACTGTATAAGATGTTTTGCCATTTTGCAATGCTCCACATGTGTCTAAGATAGGAACTATTGCAGTGGCCATTCAACAAAACAAAAAAACAAAGGGTAAACTTATACCAACAAACAATCCTATCAGTGGTAATTCTGGGCCGTATAGTGGGTTCCCAGCTGTTTGTCGTATAAATCTCTTCCAACACTCCAGGGCCACAGACAACAGAATCCCCAGCCGTGGGGGTCAGCCTTTCAAGCCAGAAGCTTCTCTAGTAATGCTTCTTGAGGAGTAAATCTACCCGTCAGGCCTGTTTCCTCCCAGCAGGAACCAGCGGGCCACTCTGCTACCCACTGTAATTGGGCGGACAAATAATAAAATTCGAAGTAAGGGGCTCCCAAGCCCCCGTCAATGGGAGAGCATTGAAGAGTCTCCATTGGCACCCTGTGTCGACCACCATCCCACACCGGCTCTCAAGAAATGCTGCCAGGCCATGCTGGTCTAATGAGTCTGGTCATCCATGTAAGGATTCATAGTATACTTGGAATGCCATATTAATCTCACCAGGGGCACAGACTGGTGTATTGTCATCCAAACAGATTTGGGTGATGGGCGTCCCTCGGGACTCAGGTCTAATGAGCCATGCCAACAACTACCAGGTCTACCCTCCTAGTCATGCGCCCACGCTATGTATTCTTTATAGGCGTGGCACCGTAAGCGCTCCATTGTTTTGTTAGAGTTCCCTGGCCTCCCTGAGTTGGGTTTGTACATGTTTATCTGGCCACATAACATTCTCCAGTTTATGCAAACCAGTGTCAAAGCACAGTAGATCCACTTGTTATTATTACGCCGGTTAGGCCCCTCCGTGTCTTCTGCGCGCCGTTCCAGGACACACATTCTCTCTGAGAGGTCCTCTACATTAGGGTTCAGTTCCTTCTGTTCTAGCTGTAACTCACTCAGAGAATTTTCAACCGTGTCCATCCGATCTGCTAGTTTGCTGTGTTCTGCCCGGATCAATCCCAACCCCATCGACACAGCACTGATCTCCTGCTGGAGTGTTAGCTTGGTATCCATGATGGCAGCCAGCACCTTGTCAAAGTGAAGTTGCATAGAAGGCTCCGGTGTATCATGGATGTCTGTAACGAGCACTGCGGGGGGGACTCCTCAGAACTAGGCTGCATTGTTGGCTGTTTGGACCTTATCTTGCCCATAGTAGCTCTGTCGCAAGTTTTTGTAGTTATAGAAGTAGGCTCTGGGTCGGCAGTAGTGTTCTGCACTAGTCAAGGAGAGTTTTATTACCTTCTAGGGAAGGGGCACTGAGTCGGGCCAGCAAGGGAGCAGACCTCCGCCAACTCTGTGGTACAGCTTTGTAAAATAAATGGGAGTAAGGGGGAGGGCACTGGACCAAAATAATCAGACCCTTGCCTTTGCACCACAGTATAGTAGAGTGCCTCTCACTCGTTTTTACACCAGGAAGCAGTTAAAGCCATTGGTCCACTGTAAGAAATTCCCATCTCCGTGGGCACCCGTGACTGCAATGCTCTGTTTCTGTTTGGCAGGCAGACCAGGGCATCCCTCCATCGATCTCGGGCACCTTCTGTAGTCAAAGGTCCTCACTGCACAACAGTGGGTAGTCTGGTTGAGCACAGCAGTAAGAGAATAGCCACCTCCAGCAGAAGTCCTCAGTTACATTCAAACACGCATGCCCATCCCTGTAGACTCTCAGTGTTGTCCTATGGTATCTGGTCTTCACTACCACGAAGGCAGCATCGCCCAGAGGGTCACCTCCCACAAGAAACAGGTCCCAGGTGTGTACCGTCCATCCATCAGTGCTGCCACATGCCACTCCTTCAGCCTCCTGGTCTAGGCCTGCCCCTCTCAGATACCTCTCCGTATATGATGCAGGGCAGTGGCGCAAATTCTAAGGGATATATCACCTCGATGGGCTCCAGGCAGGCCTCAGTATCAGGTCACCAGGTTTCCACTAGGGGGTACCGCCACACAGTTCCACCTTTTATCACTGTGAGGATGACCTCTGTCACTTTCCCTATTTCATCTTTTGTACACAAACTTGTCTGCTTCTAAATGCATATTCTGGCATTCCAAGGAGTAGAATGGGCTTTATAAAAGTCACGGACACATGTATAAGATTTCAATATGGTGTGCAGTCAGATGTTCTGCGTGTTTTAATTTGCAGGAATGGTATGGCAGGCCACCTGTTGTCTCAATTGCATAGCCAGTAGTCTTCACACCATTTCACCTCTTTTGTAATGCAGAAATCTTGCAAATATGGTGGTCAGGGAGACCGGTAAGGTACTGACAAGGAGATAGGTCTCATTAATTAGTGACATTCCAAGGTCAGTGTTTTATGAATCCCGATCATCAAGGTGCCGCACCCGTTTCATCATAATATGTAGATTTCGACTACAATCATGACTTGTCTCTGGCCAGAAGAGGCCTATGCTGGTTTTTCTATTTGTTCCCAGTGTACCATTGCCTTGTTGCTTCTCCCACCTACTTCAGCTCATCTACTGATTGATCAGAGCG
Organism: Calotriton arnoldi; assembly: GCA_963921515.1. Classification (NCBI taxonomy): domain Eukaryota; kingdom Metazoa; phylum Chordata; class Amphibia; order Caudata; family Salamandridae; genus Calotriton; species Calotriton arnoldi. Next base: position 782,514 of record CAWUFW010003039.1, read on the forward strand.
TGGTCTGTCATGCTAGGTTGAGGGCTGGTCGAGATTTTCTATCAGAAGTGTCCATGTCTGTATCAAACACTGAGGCCAAAAAACTTTCCAGCAGGCCTAGGTCGTCATAATATATTGTCTTGTTGACATGACTGATTAACATTGATTTAGGGTCTTGCAAGTCATATTGGATGTCCATCATCTAGAGACAGGGCCGTTGCTTCATGATTCTTTTGTGTCTATGCACAGTTTCCTGCGAGAATTCTCTGAAGGTGAATATTATGTGTTCTGTGTAGATGAAGTGCCTCCATTTCCTCAATTCTGTGAAGATCAGATGCACATGTTGGTGTTGGAGGAAACAAGCGACGATCTAAACTTAGTCCTACTATACTTCTCATGTGTCTTGAATGGATCCTGTGAGCCTTTTGGAACTCTAGGGGAGGCTCAAACGTAAAGTTTGTGAGACTTTGTATGAAATGGGTAAGGAAGGCTAACATGTCATTACCTTCCTCATTCACGCACACTTCAGGAAAGCATAGGTTGTCTCTGTGATGTCTGTCTTTGAGCTCCACAATCTATTTTAGCATATATCAATGGCTATGATGATTTAGTAGGAGCACTCACATCCTCAATTTCATCATGCATCACAAAGAGGAGATGGACTCTGTTTTGTAAACTCTGGAGACCATATGGTCAAAAAGTAGGTTGAGCTAAATCCAGCTCTATCTGCATCATTTATCTACAGGACATCCATGCTGCAGCATGGGCTTCTCAGGCTCCCTATAGAGCTGCAGCCTCCTATTTTTCCATTTTGCTAGGCAAAGGTACAATTGGGACTGAAGCAGGGTCAAACTTCATTGTCTGCTGCCTATGCACTCAAAGTGGTGGACCCATCTACACATTTTCTCCCGTGTGAAACCCTGTTTCTCTGGCCATGCTGTGAAAAAGAGGACTCATCCTCGTGCCCTACTTTATGCAGCTGAAGGTGCATTGCTTACTAAGAACCAAGTTATGACTTCTTTTATGTTCGCCTTTTCAGTATTGTAAGGGGGTCCAAAGATGCAGGCCTTCTGTGGTTGCGTTCAGGATATGCCATGAGGCTACACCAGACACCATCCAGAGATGCCTCTGACTCTATGTACACATTTACAACCAAATTAAACTCTTGCAGGCCTGCCATTTCACAATTTTACTAGGCAAAAGGACAGGTGAGATTAAAGCAGGGTTAAGACTCCAGTGTTGTACACCTCTGTAACCATTTATACATTTCTTTTTCCTTTCATTAAATGTGTTTTTTGTAGAAGAGCTGGAATGAGTATCATAATCACAGATACCATGCCCCAAAACAGATTATTTACCCATGTGCTTTGTTTCTTTCTGCTGAAAATATATCTCATTTGGCGGAGTTTGACTTCATTTGTAACTTGAGACCCATTCAAGTAAAAGGTACTCAAAAACTATTTACACATACTATCCTACAGGTTTGTACTATGAAGAGTAAACAAAAAAAGAATAAACATTTTTTTTACTTTTTAGTTTTTTATATTTTTTTTGCTTTTTAGTTTTTATATATTTTTTTATAACTGTTACTTACTCAACCTACAACTACTTCAAATAAACTGCAAACGCTGAAATATTTCAATTAGTAATATAGTAATGATAAAGTAAAATATTATGATAGTTATTAAGAAAAATGTAAGGCAACAAAAAGCTAGTTTTCTTCCTCCTGAACACTAGGAGAGGGATGACAGTGACTTAACTGGGGATAACATTGCTCATGAACACCAAGTTTACATGCAGGACACCAGTGGCGGGACCTTTTTCTCCCCCCAGGCTGACTCCTGTCAGAGCACACAGCACAGTCTCTCTCTTTTCGCCCAGGCAACAGCGCAAAGCCGTGCTCCTCACTGCAAAGAGAAAGTGGGGTGTTGTAGATATTTGTTCTTGAGAGACACCATCCTGCCGTAGACAAAGTGCCTCTACAAGACTCACTATAAAACTGTGGCGACTCTGAACATTGCATGGATCAGTATTCAATTTATACGATTCGTAAGCATTCATGATCGACACATCAATCAGATTACGCCAAACCTTGGACCAGTATCTGTGTGTTGATCGCTCTGCTGCAAATTCGTATATTTTGCGGTCACTTGTATCAACCCAACACATTCCTTTATTGTAGTCTAGAATGACTTGAGGTTTGATGATTGACTTCCCGGACCTTGTATGTACAGTCACATCATCTGCTAGGCTAGAGGTGGACCGCAGTAGAACAGGCTTGCGATGGCTTTTCTTTTCTCTAAAGGCGCATGCCAATGCCCCTTTCTTTCTCATATACTTAGACATTTCTGCCTGCAATTTGGCCCTTGCAATCTCTGGAGGCAGCCCTTTAGAGTTTGTCTGCACTGTGCCTGTTAATAGAGTTTTGTTCTCAAGTAGCTCCTCCGCTAGACTGACACTTGTGTAATAGTTGTCAGTCATTAGATGATACCCTTTACCTAGTAAATCACACGAGCGGAGAAGACTCATCACCTTGTTGAACACAAACCTCGTTTTTGTTCCTATTGTTTTATCCTTCCCAGAATATAAATCTACATGAAAGACATAACTGTTACTGCTGTCACATACCTCAAATTTCTTAATGCCAAACCTAGCATGCCTTTCATTAGGCATGTATTGAATGTAAGCCACCCTATTTTTCATTCCAATCTTTGATTTGTCAATACAAATCACCTGATGTGGCACATAGTACCGCTTGAAAGCATGGTTTAGTGAATCAAGTACTGGCCTAATCTTATGCCACGGGTCATAACATTCAACTCCCCTCCCCTTTGCAGTGGCATTGTCATTTATGTGAAGCATTCTTGTGACAATAAGGTATTGCCACAAGGGCATGACCTGCCCAAAGAAAGGTGTGGCCTGAGAAGGGTGTGACAAATCTCAGTAATGTTTCACGTTACGTTTCTTTATGAGGCCCATGTTAATAGATAAACCAATCGATTTTTTCAAGAGGCCTACAGTCAAGCCCCCATTCATCCATTGGCGTAGCCATGAATGGGGATGTTCACTGATCCAGTTTGCCATTTTGTCCAGCAAATCTCATGCATATTTGTTTCTTTCACAAACTATGTGTACAACAGTTCCATAGTTAAAAACAATTGCAAATATGCAACTGGGGGGGAATTTTGTGGTGGAACTTTCCAGACTCCTGGATTCCTTACAGTAAACTCAATACCATAATTGTTGTTATCATTGCCTGGTGCAATTTCATCTCAGACAGTCTCATACACATCTTCTTGAGATAATTCTTCTTCTTCTCTACTCTCACCAGAGCCATCATCACCTACACTCTCTTCCCCACTGCTGCACTCCTGCCCTTCCCCAGAATCCACCTCAATGTCACTGTCACCCTCTGAATAAATATATGGAGCTTCACCCAAAAATTTGAACAAAGATTCCTCTGTGTCAATCTTAAATCGTTTGGTGTTCATGTTCTTAATTTGAAAAAAAAGCACAGGTGAAAAATTTAGCACCCTCCCTCACAAGCCTTAGTTGTGTAACTTCTATGAGGTTAAAGTCATTAACCAACACTTCCTACACCCAAAAAATTGGTGAGGACTATGGTTAATGTAAAAAAAAAAAACCACACGAATAAACAATCCAAACCCTCCTTCACACTGCCCAATTTTTCACTAATAATAATTAAAAAATTAATCCTAACACACCCTATATATTCACAAAATAAGAATGTGTAGCATTGAAAAAACAAAAAATGTATAGATTAGTAATTTCATTACAAGACCGGAGGCTACCATTATGCATATACTTTTATTTGCTGCCCAACATGCAGCCCTTTAACCCCTTGACCGCGATCGGAATTCCGCCCAGGTGCTGGACATTCCGATCGCGGGTGTGGTCGTGATGAGCTCAGCTCGTCATGCGCACATGCCCACCGCGCAGCATGACGAGCTGAGCTCGTCATGAGCATAGAAGGGGTTAAAGAACATTAAACACATCACAAAGTAATAGAATGTTCACACAAGTAGTATAAGTATCCTGTGCACTGCATCATCTCCCTCTCTTTTATTAGCTGCCCTTCACGAAGATAAGTATACCGCTTTTTCTTATGGTTCATCCTTATAATTTTAACTGTGTCAAATGTGTTTTTTTCATACTATGGTATAGATTGATTATCAGTATAAAACTGTTTATTGATAGATTATGAACCTTACTGTTTTTTCTTAAAACTGTATTATATCCTCCGGTATAGATTACTAATTCAGCTTTGTTTCTGAGCTGTTATTGCCATAATACCTTTTAGGTTACTCGTTTTTGGTATTTGTTTCCTTTTTTACTCCTTTCCAATTTATGGAAGGGACAATCAACCTCATCTCTGCCTTTTTCAAATGCGGAGCGCTACACGCGCTTCAATGGTTTGAAGTGATCTTGTTTTTACATGCCTATTGAGCGTTCAATCATGCTATTTTTACACAATTCAACCTTGATGTCTGATACGCTTAAAGCCCTCACACGCGCTTTATTGATTTATAAAATTATGCCCTCACCGTGATTCTCCGACTTCCTGGCAACCGGAGCTATTGTCTCCTACAGCTGACGAGTTCAGCACGTCACCGGAGTCAATCATCACAGAAGGAGAGTGTCCTTTCTCTGTGTTGAAACTCCCTAGGGGCAGCCAAGCGTTTCCATGGTTACGGATTCGCTCGAGCTAGAAACGGATGGTTAATTCACGGAGGAGTTTCACGGAGCACTTAATCCTTTCTTTAATTCAGCAAGTATAGTTATTTTTAGCATTCTAGCTCCATCTAGTGGCCGGATAAATATATTTCTCTAACATGGATTCAGAGCTAACTAATTCCCAAACCAACGAACTTATGGGGGAAAATATTAAAAGATTCTTACAAGAGGAGCTAAAATCCTCAGTTAAAGAGGCGGTGGACGCCGCATTAGCCAAGAGGAAGAGGGCGAGCCCACCAGAGGAGATATTTTTCTCCCTCTCGGATGGGGACTCCCCTTCTACCTCTGAATCCCGTAAACGGGGGAAGGTTTCCCAAAAGAGGAAACACCTCGATCAAGCCGCTACCCACGGCTTTAACTCTGGTAGCCTCCGCGCTACGAAAGATTTTGGTGCTCCTTGCAGCACAATAGCGAAAGGCCACCCTTCGGGGGCCCCTGGAAAAGTTGTCCTTAGCGGCATGATGGAAGGAAGTGACCCTCGTGGCACAAGAGAGACAAGCACTGCCCCTGACTACTTCGAGTATGATGACTCTCAATTTGACGAGTTCATCTTTGATCCAGATGATACCCTGGATACCCCTGATACTTTGGACCATGACTTAGAGCAACCTTCTACTTCCTCGGGGATCAAAGATCCTTTTGGGGGAGAGATGTTTGATCCTACGGCCATCAAGCACCCTCGAAGTGCCGATTGGTGGCCCATGGACCACATTGCCAAATTCCTCAATCAGTGGGCAAGGAAGGGTCTGGACAAAGACACCCGTAACTTAATGAGGATTGAATGCCCCAGACCCTCTACGGAGGGCAAAGTCTGTAATACCCCAAATTTGGAGCCGGAACTAATTATGTTCCTTTTCAAATCTGGGAAAGATCCCAGAAAAGGCATTGAAAAATGCCTAAAACAGTGCCAAGATAAACTCTTAGATGTATTTGGCCCGATCACTCGCATCCTAGACATGGCCGAAGAGGCCAGGGGAAACAACACCCCGGTGGACATCGACCTCTTAAGAGGGTGGTCTCAACGTGCAATATGCCTCCTTGGCAATGCAAACTCAGGCTTAATTACAGAGAGACGTAAAGCCGTCCTCTTAAGGATGAATCCCAAACTTGCCGACTTGTCTTCCAAAGATGATATGGGCATCGCAAAGGGTCTCCTCTTTGGAGATGATTTTGTGAAATCCCTAGGGAAATATGTTTCGACATTTACGGCATTTAGCAAGGCTCAAAAAAATATGAGACAAGTGTTTAACTCATCCCCACTTTTTGGACGGGCTGGCAGGAGAGGACCAACCGCCAGTCGGGGAAATTACAGGTCCAATTTCTACCCGCAAGAACAGAGGGACCCCTCTACCTATTCAAGAGGCTTTCGTCAAAACTCAAACTTCTTCCCTCAAAGGGGAAGAGCTACAAGAGTCCGTGGGGGAAGATCTAGAGCTTCTAACCAAGCATACCAAGGTAAGCAAATCTACCTTTCACAAACCCCTAAAGGTGGGGGGGGAGACTAAGGTTCTTTATTCACAATTGGCAAAAAATAACACAAGATCCCTGGGTTTTGGAAACCGTAGCGGGTTTCAAGATAGATTTCTGGGATGCCCCGTCCCAGCTAAAGATCCCCAGCGAAATGTGTGTGAATGCAGATCAAGCAAAGTTGAAAGACTTGGAAGTTTCTCAAATGTTAGAGAAAGGAGCCGTGGAGAGGGTCACTCCAATAGATACATCAGAAAAAGGTTTCATAAGCACAATATTTTTGGTAAAGAAGAAAGACAAGGGATGGCGTCCAGTAATAAACCTCAAAGAGCTGAACAGTTTCTTGGTTTACAGACACTTCTAGATGGAGGGGATCCATCTTCTAAGAGATATTCTACAAACTCAAGATTGGCTGGTAAAGTTGGATCTCAAAGATGCCTACTTTACAATACCTATGGACAGGGATTGCCGAAAGTACCTCCGCTTTCTGTGGCAGGGAACTCCTTATCAATTCCTTTGTCTCCCTTTTGGTCTCTCTTCAGCTCCTTGGTGTTTCACCAAAGTTCTTCGTCCAGTGGTAAGTTTTCTGAGGGAAAGAGGTGTGCGACTCATTATTTACCTAGACGACATTCTCATTATGTCGCAGAGCAAATCAGAAGTCCTGACATTCATTGTAAACAAAGAGAAATCTGTCACGTCTCCCTCTCAGGAACTAGAATTCCTTGGTTTCCAAGTGAATACCATCCTGTCTCAGTTAGTTCTACCACGCAAAAAAGTTTTAAAGATAAAGAAAGAACTCAAATCAGTCTTATCGAAGGATTCCATCATCCTCAGGGACTTAGCACGAGTTCTGGGCCTCCTTTCCTCTTCAATTCAGGCAGTCTCACCTGGCCCCCTCCACTACAGAGCCCTCCAGAGACTCAAGGCCTGGGGCTTAAGGAAAGGTCTTTGGTACGGGGACGTAATTCCCCTTTCCATGGACGCACGGGAAGATCTTCTATGGTGGTAGTTGAACCTAGAAGTTTGGAATGGCAAAGCCATCTTTGGGAACCTACCGGACTTCATCCTAGAATCAGATACTTGCAACCGCGGTTGGGGAGCACGGTTAGGGAAATGGAGACTGGGGGAAAATGGTCCCTAGAAGAACAGTCCTTACACATAAACTGCTTGGAAATGTTAGCGGGTCGGAATGCCCTAATGAGCTTCAGGGATCAATTAGCGAATTCCAACACTTTGATTCGTCTAGACAGTTACTCAGCTGTCTCCTATATAAACAGGTTTGGGGGAGCGAAATCCAAAGCCTTATCAGACATAGCAACCCAAATTTGGAATTTCTGCTGGCAAAACAAAATCACCCTCAGGGCAGAATTTATCCCAGGGACAGCAAACATAAGAGCAGACTGGAACTCAAGATACCTCAAAGACTACAGCGACTGGATGCTTCATCCAGAGGTATTTTCATTGGTAGACAATCTTTGGGGCCCAATTCGGTTGGACCTCTTTGCCAGCAGACTGACCTGTCAGGTCCAATCTTACTTCAGCTGGAGACCAGATCCGCATGCCCTAGCAGTGGATGCCTTTCTACAAGATTGGGGGAGAATAGGGGCTTATGCCTTTCCACCCTTCTCCATGATTCAGCGAGTACTTTGGAAAGTGAGACAAGAACTCTCCAATATCATTCTAATAACTCCCTTTTGGAAGTCCCAGGTTTGGTTTCCAGGGGTAATGGAACTCTCAGTAGACTTCCCACGCTTTATCCAAGCTTCCTAAAGTCTACTTCTGGGCCCAGACAGAGAGGAACATCCTCTTATTCTAGAAGGGAAGATGAACCTTCTTGCTTGGAGGATATCAGGGGTTCAGAAAGATATCCTGGCCTTTCAGGAGGGGCTAAAAGTTTACTGGACGAGTCATGGGCACCTGGCAGAAGAAAGTGATATCTGGGTATCTGGAAAAAGTGGTGTAGTTGGTGCGTGGAGAGGGACTTGGATCCCGTGGAAGCCCCTGTTCAATTATTAGCTAACTACTTAGCACATCTTTTTGATTCTGGTCTTTCCTACAGAACTATAAACTGTTATAGATCTGCAATCTCCTCAGGTCACGCTTTGATAAATAATCTAGCGATTGGTAGTAATTCTTTAATTAAAAGAGTAATGAAAGGGGATAGATTAAAAAGACCCCCTAAATCTCGTTATAACTCTCTTTGGGATGTTAATTTGATTTTTGAACTTTTCTGTAGTTGGCAAGACAACACTCTACTTTCTCTCAAGCAAATCTCTATGAAACTTGCTACCTTGCCCTGTTTAATTTCCTTTAGAAGGGTTTCTGACATTAACGCTCTTGAAATCTCTAACATGTTTTATTCTTCTGAAGGTGTTAATTTTGACATTTGGAGGAGAACCAAGACTATGTCAGAGTCCATATTCTATCCCCTCTTCCATGATTGTGAGAAACTGTGTGTGGTTAATTGTATGAAAGTGTACGATTCAAAAATTCTAAGTCATAGAACAGTTGGTGTGGATCAGCTACTTTTGTCTTACGTTAGGCCTCATAAACCAGTTTCAAATGCTACTTTGGCAAGATGGGTTTGCTCTATTATGAACGAAGCTGGGGTGGATCTAACCAGGTTTAGTGCTCACTCTTCTAGGTGTGCAATGGCTAGTAAGGTATTCTGGGCAGGGGGTTCTCTCCCAGAGATTCTTAAAGCAGCCGACTGGTCTAATGTTAGTACTTTTGCTAAGTTTTATTTAAGACCAGTAGAGCATGTTAGTAATGAAGCCTTGAGTGGCTTTAAACATGCATAATGGTAGCCTCCGGTCTTGTAATGAAATGACGTTTCTCCAATTTCTATGCAGAGAGAATCTTGATTTCATTAAAGACAACGGAGGCTAACATTATCCTACCCTCCTCTCCAGAGGAACTTGGGTGTATAGATATATATTATTTATTATATTAATTAATGTTTCTACTCTGTATGTTTAATGCAAATGTTTTGTGCATGCTCTCTTACTGTTTCCAGTACTTCCTTACTGTGAGAACCTTTCTTCTCTTTAGATCAAAATGCTTAAGGACTTTCTCTTGCCAAGAAAGAAGCGTTTCACCTCTTGGATTGCGCAGCTAAAAGAGGAAGATGATGCAGTGCACAGGATACTTATACTGCTTGTGTGAACATTCTATTACTTTGTGATGTGTTTAATGTTCTTTAAAGGGCTGCATGTTGGGCAGCAAATAAAAGTATATGCATAATGTTAGCCTCCGTTGTCTTTAATGAAATCAAGATTCTCTCTGCATAGAAATTGGAGAATCGTCATTCTCTCACAAGCTCCTAAAAACCCAACCTCTCTCCAACACATCCAATTCCCTGACAGAGAAATTTCTGTGAGAGAGGGGGCTAATGTATCTTTTTGGCTGCTCATGGCAGGAGTATGCTGACAGATAAGAAGGATAAGCAGACACAGTGCACCTTTCAGTAGAAAGAGTCGGCCATTTTGTAATAACTGTTTGAGGTAATTTAGAAAGCATCGCAGCCATATATATTTTTCACAAACTGAAAAAGATAGCCTAAAACAAATTTGATATTATCAACATGCTAATTCTTCTTATAGCAAAATAGGTATTTACATATATTTTCACTGTTAGTTTTGAATAGCTGATAGTGCTTTTAATACTGGTGACTGAATTCGATTGTAATGTTAACCTCTACTGTAATGATGGCCTCATTTCCATTTCCTGATAGTTAATCCCCTCGAATCTCTCCATTGTATCCAGCTTTGCCCTTGCTGACAAGCACTTGAACATGATTAAAAAGGGCTATAACTACATTTGACACTGCCATTCTCCCATGGCATACCTTATTTCATGCTGTCTTGTTCCTTTATTGTTTTTAATTGGCCATAGACTAACCATGGTCTGCAGCTTTACACTTGCATTCAAGCAGCAGAGCATGATTGAACAAGACTCTGGGCACATTGGTGTTTGATTGTAGGAATAGGTGAATGGCGCAATGAAAAGGTGTCATTCTCAATCACACTTTGTGTCCTTTTTTGTGGGTTGGGAAAGTTCTAGAAAAAATAAAGATGGCTTTAAGGTCTGTGTTTAACTTTTCACATTTGAAGGTGCTTCACAGACAGAGGTCAAATATCTGGTTATGTCTTCTGACAAATTGCTGCAGCATTGGTGTTTACTTTTCTTTCTCTGACTGCAAAGTGAGAGGAGTTTTTTAAGTGACTTATGTTAAAAAGTGTAGGAAGCTGGCTCTGTATATGATATTGCCACTAGGTGGTAATACCGTGCACAGAGTCCAGGGCTTCCCCAAAAGTGTACACGGCTTAATGTAAAACCCAAAATGCTCTATTAGTGGCAGTGTGGACAAGGAGCCTTAGGCCTAAGACAGAGGAGTGTTGGACATTTATTGCTCAATTCTTGATCAATAATAGACACAGGACTCAAAAAGGAAATCCACACCAATTTAGATACATATACTTTGTTTGTATTTTTTTTATTTATTTTTTTAAACAGATTTTATTCGTCAAATAGCACATATGGAGCAGAGCTCTGTACCCCAGAAACTTCTGCATAAGAAACGTACATCATCATGACTTTGACTTTTACAAAAGCAAATCAAGGAAAAATGGAGAGCAATACAAATGAAAAACCAACAGAGAAACCATAACCCAACCAGCCCTCCCCCCATCGCACTAAAGTCTACCCCAGAGCGGCACATTGATAGATATGTACCATCGTCAATTAGTGCAGCCTACCATTACACATAAGACTATGTCCTGCAGCATCAGAATGAAAGTTAAGCCGGGTCGAGGGGCCCTGCCGTAGAGACGGGCTCCAGCTGCAAGCCTTGATAGTCCGCCCAGCGCTTCCAGATTTTAAAATGTTTGAGCAGGCACCCTCTTGCATAAAAATGGGAATCTCTAAGCCCATGCAAAAGTCCAGGCCGTTCTTCCATGCAGACACTGAGGGCGCTGCCGGTGCCCTCCAAGCCCTGGCAATATCTCTTTTAGCCAGAGTAAACCCAAGCAGCATAAGATGGCGTTTCTATATGTTGCCCCCCACCCCCTCCATAACATGTAAGAGTACCAGCTTCAGCGAGCGGGGAAGGTCCCAGCCCAATACCTCTGAAAGGCAGGCCATAACTTCCCTCCAGAATCGTGCCAAGGCAGAGCAATGCCAGACTGTGTGCATCAGGGTACCCTCCTCCCGTTCGCACCTGAGACACACAGGGGAGGCCACCAAACCCGCCCTCCACAATCTAACCCTAGTGAAGTACACCCGATGAAGGTACTTAAACTGGATAAGGCGCAAACGTACAGATATAGCAGCCCCCCGCGGGGAGGCCAGGGCCTCCGTCCAGTCCTCCTCCTCCGGGGGACCCACATCGCCCACCCAGGCCTCTCTGAGCTTCCGTAACGTGGGGGAGCTATGTGTAACTAGGGATTGGTAGATTTTAGAGATCTTGTGATCTTGGAGATCTCCCATGAACACCTTCGCCTCAATGGGGCTAAACTCAGCTAGTGACTCTAAGCCCTCCAGGCTAGGGGAGAGAGAGTGCCGGAACTGAAGATATCTATAGAATTGGCTTCTCGGCATGTGGAAATCTTTCTGTAAATCTTGAAAGGACTTCAGGACCGGCCCCCGCATTACGTCACCCAGCGTATAGATACCAATGCTATCCCAGCCACAAAACCCAGATAAGGTAGCTAGTTGTGGCAATCGCCCATTATTACAGAGGGGAGTCTCCCGCGTCAGCCTATTCCACCACCCTATCCTCCGTAGAGCCTGCCTCCAGATTTGGAAAACAACCCTCGTAACTGACGGCAGTGAATTGCACAACGGTGCAGAGTATAATATAGTGTGTAAAGAGAAATCTCCCATACACCTCCGTTCAACAGCATAGGCCGGGTCTGCCCTATCCCCGTACCACCACTCATTTAGGGCGAGCAGGTGCGAGGTCATGTAGTACGATAGTATGTCGGAGGTCGCCAGCCCCCCACAATACGTAGATTGGAAGCATGTCCGTAATGCAACCCTCGCCACCCCACCGGCCCACAAAAACTGTCCCAGAGCCGCATTCACCTGTCGGAACCATCTGGAGGGATCGGGTAGGGGTGATTTTGCAGGTGGTATAGCAGACGGGGGAGCGAGACCATTTTGAAGATAGACGATCTGCCATAGATGGACAATGGCATATGGGACCAAGTCTTGAGATCCTCCCGTACACGTTCCCATGCTGGAGCCTAATTTCTATCCCAAGATGTAGTAGGCGAGTCTGACAAAAAATACACCCAGATATTTCAACCCCCCTGTAACCACCTGAATGGACGAGGCCCAAGAGCCTAGACCCGCTGCATCCTCAGGACCCATAGAGTGGACTTTCGGGGGTTCATATATAATCCAGAGGACTCTCCGAAGATCTGCATGATGTGAAGTAACCTCGGCCCCGTCCTGTCTATATAGGTGAGAAAGAATAGGACGTCTTCGGCGTACAGTGCAATACGGTCTGACAGGCCATGCGCCCATTCAAAGCCAGTCACTTGTGCATCAATTCGCACCCAGACGGCCAGGGGTTCCATAGCCAGTGCGAACAAGTATGGAGACAAGGGGCAGCCCTGCCTGGTGCCCCGTCCAATGGAGAAAATGGGGGAGGAAGAGCCAGCCATGCGCACTGATGCGGTGAGGTCAGTGTAGAGCAATGTCAGGTAGGACAGGAAGCGTGGTCCGATATTCAGCCTGCGGAGGAGCGCGAATTGGTATACCCAACTGAGGTAGTCAAATGCCCTATCCATATCTGCCAGTAGCATCGCTGCTTGCTCACCCAACCCCTGGATGTCTGCAATAGCGACATGTGTTCGACGAATATTGTGACGAGTCGCCCTCTGGGGCATAAAGCCAGCCTGGTCCGGGTGTACTAGGGTAGGGATGAGGGACCGAAGGTGATTGGCCAAAGCCTTGGCCAGGATTTTGGCCTCCACGTTTAGTAGAGAGATAGGGCGGTAGGACGCATGTTGGTCAGGGGGTCTACCGGGCTTGTGGAACACCACCACCTCCGCGTGTCTCCAATCACGAGGCAGACAGCCCCGCTCCCTGGCCTCCTCCACCACCCTAAGATAATGGGGCCCTAGCTGCAAAAAGTTTTTTTTTTAAAATTCACATGGAAACCCATTCGGCCCCGTGGCCTTTCCAGCGGGAAGGTCCCCCAAGGCAGCACCCAGCTCCTCCTCAGTGAGTGGAAGATCCAGCTCCTCGCTCGCCTCGTTGGACAAAGCCTTAGGCGGAAGGGCGTCCAGAAAACGGCCTATCACATCCTCATGTAGACACTCTCCGGGGGGCATATAACTCTGCATAGTACGCAGCGAAACTTTCAGCAATTTTAGAGGAATCCGTAAGTGATGCCCCAACTGGGCCTGTAATACCAGGGAGGGCTTGGGGGTATAGTATCCCCTGACAGAGCCTGTAGAGCAGCTTACTGGACTTGTCTCCCCACTGGTAGACCCTGCTACGGGTTGCTAGCCAAGCCAGGCGGGCCTCTTCTAATAGGAGGTCTGCATATCCCTGTTGTGCCAGCAGCAATTGTTGACGGACCTGTCTACCCCCGCCACCCCTACTGCGGCTTTCCAGATCTATATTATTAGCCTCAGATTGTAAGATGGACTCCCTACGTGCTCTACGGGCTGCCACACAAAAGGAAATGTCAACACCCCGTATAGTGGGCTTCGTTGCCTCCCACAGGGGTTCGGCCCCCCGTAACCGATCCTATGTTGAGTGTCAGGTAGTGGTCAAGGGCACTCTCCATGTGCTCCCTATAGTCTTCTTTCTGTAGGTTCCAAGCCAAAAGATGCCAACGGAACGGCTGTCGCGCCCGACCCATCTGTAGGGTAAGGGCCACCGACGAACGATCTGATAGTCCCCGCAGAAGGATATCCACCTCTACCACCCTGTCTACCGCCACTCGGGGGACAAATAAATAATCAAGACGGGAATAGGAATCGTGAACCGCCGAGAGATATGTGTATCCCTGTATAGTCCCGTGCAGCCGGCACCAGGGGTCCACCCAGTCAAGCCCCATCACCAGAGAGTGCAGTTTGGTGGGCTGGCGGACATCCGGATATCCCTCGGGCCTCCACCGATCCCTGGCCACTTCCATCACGTCATTCCAATCCCCCTGACTACGGACAGGCTATCAGGTATATCCACCCACAGGGTCATAAGCCGCTCTACTAGGCCCCAGGAGAGTGGTGGGGGTGCATACACACATCCCAGTACCATATTATCTTCCCACACAGTGCCCTGAAGGAACAGATACCTCCCCTGGGTGTCCGCCCATGTTTTAATATGCTTATAGGGAACCCGGCGATGGATCAGGATCGCAACTCCCCTTGACCCCCTTATGAACCCCGAGTGGAACACCTGGACGTAGCCATAGCGTTGAAAGCATAATGCCTTCGTCCCCATAAGGTGTGTCTCCTGTAACATTAGAATATCAGCATGGGCCCTTTTGGCCTGCCGGAGTATAGCCCGCGCTTGATTTTGTCCAATGCCCCCCTGACGTTCCAGCTAACTATCCGAAGGGTCCCAGAGGGAACTCGTTGGCTACCTAACGGGGCTCCCATGCGAGGCCCTGATGCTAATCACTGGTGCATGGAAGAATGTGTGGTATGTGCATGGTGGCTTTAAGCTAGTGTAGAATAGTGCGATCAGAGGACAAAAACAACAACAACCCAACAAACCCCCACCCCCCACCCTATACCTCAAGAACGATGAAGTATCTGTCACGGCAGGTGTGGCCTGCAGACCCCAGTGGGAGGTCCCGGCCTGCCCCCGCCAATGGATCGCCAACTTACAGCCCATTGTCAGCAGGCACTCTCCCTGTCAGATAAGGTCCAACAGAGATGCCGGCCCTCGTACGTGCTTCTCCGGTCAAGGCAATAGCGTCTAAGTCACACGGGACTGTGGTCGCCCCCATCAATTAGGAAGCTGATGTATGCTGCTGAGGGGCCGACTCAGCCCGGGAGGAGGCACTGCATGACTGGGATCGACGTCTGGACCTGGAGCGTCTGTTCCCTTTAAGCTTTGGTTTAGGCAACTTCCGAGCTGCCTCGCTGGACGAAGAGTCAGATACCCACCTGGGCGGCGTGTGGGGGCGAAGACGCACCGTCTCATCTGTCCATTGGAAGACCTCCTCCGGCAAGTCAAAAAAGTGAGTGCGGGACTGATAGATCACCCGCAGTCTGGCCGGATACATCAAAGCATATGGAAGCTTGAGATCCCGAAGACGAGCTTTGGCCACTAAAAATGATTGCCTCCGTTGCTGGACCAGCTTTGTACAGTCAGGAAATATCAGGATGCGAGCATTATCGAATAGCAACGGTTCCTTGGCCCTGGCCTGTTTCAGAATAACGTCGCAATCGTGATAGTTCAGCAGCTTTGCGATGACCGGCCTCGGGCAGGCCCCAGGCGGGTGCTTCTGCATCAGGACCCTATGGGTGCGTTCCACCACAAAACATTGAGACAGGGACTCTGAGGGGAGCTGCTCTCCAGCCACTGAGTAAGAAACCGCTCCATGTCTACCCCCTCGCAACCCTCCGGGAAGCCAACAAAGCGGAGATTGTTGCGCCGGGCCCTACCTTCGGCATCTTCCACTCGTGACGCCATGCCACGTTGGGTAGTCTCCAGCGAGGCAACCCGCTTCTGTAGGGTGGCAACCACATCTTCCACTCCAGATATTCTCGTCTCAGCCTCCGTGATACGCGCCACTGCGTTGCGCAGGTCTTGCCACAGTAGCATGACGTCAGAGCCATCCGCCCCAATTTTGGCGTCCAGAACATCCCTGGACTGCGTAATGGCAGCCATGAGTGCGGCATTGTCCGGTAGATCACCATGAGCCCCCCCAGACGCCGCTGCAGGGGCCCCAGGGCCCGTAAACTTGTCGAGTGTACTCTGCTTGGCCGAGCCCCTACCTGCTTTGTCTCTCGTCATGGCGGCCACTGAGCCCTCCGGCTCCTGGGATAGCCCTACACCAGCACACCGTGCAGGTCCGCCAAAAGACTGCGGGCCCCCGATGCAGGACAGGGTGGGAGGAGGCACCTAAGCGGGTGACCCACCGCAACGCCAGAGTCCAGGGGGCATTCAGACTGGATGAGGGCAGCAGGAAAGCGGATTCGCGGCCCGCGCGGCCCGACCTGGCCGCCGAACGTGGACCAGCAACAAGAGGGGAGGGGAGGGATCGAGGAGCCCAGCGCCGGTTGACCAGCAATTACCAGCAGTTTTCACCCCTGGGTGATGCTATGCCCCGCCGGTGCCCGTCTTGCCAACCCCTAGAACTGCTGCGCACCTACAGATGTTGCTCCCAATGTCGCTCCCTGCTGGGAATCCGGGGGGGACCCACAGGCTCTGCGCGCCCCCTCGAGGGTCTGTTCCCAATGTCTCAAAATCACCACAGCAGCCGAGGTCCATGACCTACAATCTCCTTATGGGACTCGCGCGACCCGATAGGCCGCCGACGCGAGTCTACAGCTGGGTAGGGGACAGGAAGAGCGGAGGGCTTCCCAACTGGTGCCAGTGATCAGAGAGGCCCCAATCACTGCACCGGCCCAGGATCAGTGGAGTTCCCGCAGGCCCCCCAGCATGGCCGCACCCCCGCACGGCTCCACCCACGGCCCGATATGGCCGCCGACAGCCAGGCCACAACTCGGGGGGAAGAGACGTCCTCTCTCTGAGTGGGGATGATGGGGTCAGGATACTCCCCAGCGGTCCGAGGCCTCCTCACCTTGAGGATTCCCCGCAGGCTCTCTGTCGCTGGCTCCACACACTGCTGGGGGCCCCAGGCACCGCACGGTCCGTCCTTCTAGCTGCCACGCCAGGCTGCGAAGCCCTGCCTCAGCCCCACCGCTTACAGGCCGCAATACAGGCTGCAATCCAGGCCGCCGCAGTCTCGCCCCTCAATGCAGCGATCCAGAGCTAATAGGGGGCTCAAAGCGCAGCCCCCACTCACGCCCCACCAGGGACACAGTCAGGTTACGGAAAAGGAGCAGAGAGGCAGGATAATTACAGGATATTTGCCGAGGCTGGACGGAGCTTGCCTAGCACACGTCCGCCATCATGGCTTGCTAGGCGACGCCCCGTTTGTATTTTATTTTAAGACTTGGATCTTCACAATCAGATTTGTTAATTACAAATGCTTTTCATTTTCAAAAGCCGACACTTAGAATATTTTCACAACAGTTCAGTGTTATCCTATGGGAAAAACAATATTGCAGTTAAACAGGTAAGTACCACACTTACAGTTAAAGTCTTTGAGGCCAAAGGTCAGCAAGGGCAAAGGGTCAGGTGAGTACCAAACCTGCACAACCAGCGGCACAGGGGCAGCCGGGTGCAGAGGTCAAAGTTGGAGTTCGGCCCAGTGCGTTTCAATGGAGACTGGGGGTGCCTGGATCCACACTGCTTACAGGTAAGTATATTGGTTTCAGGAGCCTAACTTTGGGGGTTAGCACAGGGGAGGGAACAAAGCAGCACCAAACATACACCCCCAGTAGCACAGGGGGCGGGTGCAGGGTACCACTTCAGCGTCGGGCGCCTAATGCTTCTCAATGGAGTTTCTTCTTTTGACAAACCGGCTGCAGGCATCGTTCCGGAGGTTGCAGGAGGGAGACAAATGACAGCAGAGGTAAGTAGAGGTGAAGGGGGGCGTAGGGGCAAGAAAGATCCATCCGTAATGGATGAATGACCTTGAAAGACTAAGAATAGTGAAATTAGATATCAACGGTCAACAGACATGATCCCCCAACACCAATTAAACCAGTGAAAATGCAAGTATTTTTCAAGACAATTACAATGCAACACTAGTAACAAATGATCCAAGGGTAGAGCAATAACGACCTTGAAACACCTAAACAAGTATACTTAGAGGTCAAAGGTCAAAAAGCATAACCTCCTCCAACACAGTAACTAAATAGGAATTAAGTACTTGTCATGACAATTCCAATAATGACTCACTTGTAACAAACGATCTAACAGTATTGCATTAATGACCATGAAACACTTAGAACTGTGAGAATAGAGGTCAAAGGTCAAACCACATGACCCCCATACCAATTTAACCAAGAAAAATGTAAGTCCTTATAATGACGATTCAAACACTGCAATACTTGCAAAAAATTATCTAGCAATAATGGAATAAACACCTTGAAACACTTACAATAAGTGCAAATAGAGGTCAAAGGTCAAATATTATGACCTCTCCAACAATTTTAACAAATATTTTTTTACTTTTCTTGACAAGTCCGATAATACCACACTTGCTGAAATTGATCCAAGGGTAACAGAATAAAAACTAAAAAGGTTAAAACAAATGTGTATTTAGGGGTCAAAGGTCACAGTGTTTAACCTGTTAAAAAATTTGACTAGTTGCCCTTTGAGATCAGACAATGACTTTTCCAATGATACCTCATTTTGCATAAACATTTTCACTGTTACAAAGATACATCCTTTTCACACTTCCATGAGCTACCATTTGGGGTCAAAGGTCAAGGACTGTGACCTTCAAGTGACTATGCATGAAATCATATGCCACCTATTCACAAAATATGCATCACTGCTTTGCATAAAAGTCAGAAAATACATTTTGAGATGTTGAACACATCTCCAATAACAAGATTGAGACCATTACATGAAAAACAACAACAGACAAAGCAGCATGTCGGCCATTTTGTAGTACATAAAGTGCTGTCCAAAGCAGCAAAAATTTGAATTTTCATGTCTTTACTAACAGGCGTCTCTGAAACATCCATTTTACTACTGTGAACCAATTCTACTAGGCTTATAACTTTAGATTTTGCACAACAATAGAAACACGTGAAAAATGTATGTCATAGTATGATAGATAGCCATAAAAAACACAAAACAACTAAAAGAGAATAAAAACCTGCCTTTTTACCTGGTGAGCTAACAGAATAATAAATATTTCTGTGTATCTGCATTTGGAAAACGCTATTTTTTTATTACCCTACCAACGCGGTCATTTACACTTACCATTTTCACTGTCACCTTTCGGCCATCTTGAATTGTGTAATTGTGTCATGTGACTTCAGGCTGTTTTATAAATGTTAGTAAATGTAAAAGTTTTTTACTAATGTTTTTTGGTGTATAGTGGATGTACGTTGTGTTTAGTGAAATTATGTGGTATGTTTTGCAGTGAAATTATGTGAATAGAAAGTATGTGGTATTTAGTGTATAGGAATTATGTGGGGTGGGATTATGTGTTTTGGAGAGTAATTATGTGGTATTGTAGTCTGTGTTGTGGAGTGGTAACCTCAGGTTTAATCTTCCTTGTTTCCATAGAATCTAAACATTAAACTCAATGAGACACAAAAAAAAAGGAACCACTGAGGAGCACTTTTGGACCTAGTCGGAGGTATGAGCAGGGCCGCTGGAATTATGTGACTGTTCGGCTGCACCAATTTTCACATAATTAAACATTTTCCGCATTTGCCAAATATTCCATCATCTGTTGCCTAATCTGCAGATTTGAACAAAAAAAGCCTTGTTTCTAGCTCAAACGGCTCAAATGTTCCCAAAAATGCATCTTCACATGTTACAGCGTGGTGGTGTTACTTGCTTCTTTCTGCATCCATCTTGCCTCTTTCTGCACCCTTCTTGTCTCTTTCAGCACCTCGGTTGCTTCTTTCTGCACTTCTCTTCCTTCATTCTGCACCCCTCTTGCCTCTTTCTGCACATGTCTTGCCTCTTTGTGCACCTCTCCTACCTTTTTCTGTACCCCTCTTGCCTCTTTTTGCACCTCTGTTGGTTCTTTCTGCACTGCTCTTGCTTCTTTCTGCACCTTACTTGCCTCTTTCTGCACTTCTCTTGCTTCTTTCTATACCACTGTTGCTTCTTTCAGCAATTCTCTTGCCTCTTTCTGCACTTCTCTTCCTTCTTTCTGTACCCCGCCTGCCTCTTTCTGTACCTTTCTTGCCTCTTTGTGCACCTCTCCTACCTCTTTCTGCACCCCTCTTGCCTCTTTTTGCACCTCTGTTGGTTCTTTCTGCAACCCTTTTTGCCTGTTTCTGCAACTCTCTTGCCTCTTTCTGCAGTTCTCTTGCCTCCTTCTGCACCTCACTTGCCTCTTTCTGCACCTCTATTGCCTCTTTCTGCACCGCTCTCGCCTCTTTCTGAACCTCACTCTCTTCTTTATGTACCCCTCTTCCCTCTTTCTGTACCTCTCTTGCCTCTGTCTGCACACCTGTTCCCTCTTTCTGCACCCCTTTTGCCTCTTTCTGCAGTTTTCTTGCCTCCTTCTGCACCTCACTTGCCTCTTTCTGTACTTCTATTGCCTCTTTCTGCACCTCTCTTGCTTCTTTCTGCACCCCTGTTGTCTCTTTCTGCACCCCTGTTGTCTCTTTCTGCACTCGTCTTCCCTCTTCTGCACCTCTCTTGCTTCTTTCTGCACTTCTCTTGCTTCTTTCTGCACCTCTCTTGCTTCTTTCTGCACCCTTCTTCCCTTTTTTGCATCCCTCTTGCCTCTTTCTGCTGTTCTCTTGCCATTTTCTGCACATCTCTTGCCTCTTTCTGCACCTCACTTGCCTCTTTCTGCACTTCTCTTGCATTTTATTTGAGCTTTATATAGCGCTGGCTAGACCCGGAGGTATCAGAGCGCTTTACATGAGGTTCCACATTGTTACAAAGTTACATCAGTTACAAGTTACATCTGTTGCAAGAAAACATTTAAAGAGCATAGAAGACGAGATAAATGGAGCGTAAAAGGGTAGGGGGTAAGGGAAAAGGGTAGGAGGGAGATAACGGCGGAGAGACGAAGGAAAGTCTGCCCAAAGTCCGGCTGGGTAGGTGACGGCTGAGGGGGAAGTCCACAGCCCATCTCCTCTATAGCTATCGAGGTAGCTCCACCGGGCATCGGCCAAAATGCTAGGTCTCAACGGTCGGTGACAAGTTCACAGATTCAATGTCCTGATGGGTGAGCCGGATGGGGGATATGCTCGAGGTCTGGTCGATTTCCAATTTTTGTCAAAGAGTAGTAGCACATCGTGGTAAAGGACCACTGTGGTGGACATCTTGGGGTCAGGCAAGGGATTCTGCCCTTGGTGTTCCATTCAGCAGTTCCCCCTTTTTATCTTTCCCCTATGTATTCTCAGGGGCCCCTAGGGTGTTCGCGCCTCTTCTTCATTCAATAGTGCATGTTACACCCCTAGCTGGACACCTAAGAAGTGTCACTCATGAAGAGTCAGAACAAGGTAAACAGTTGGAAGATTCAGCTGTCAGAGGAAATAGCAGATTCCCACGATCACAGCATTGAAAGCGCCCATTTACTCGGTCAGATTAAAAAGCGAATGGAACGCCAGCTGATGGGTACTATAATGGAAATATTCTGCTCTGAAAAACAGCAATCCAGAAGCTGTTATGGCCTGGGTCGTTGGGGGTAGTCACCTCCTGTATATACCAAGAGCGGTGAGGGGAGAGGTGCAAGGAACAGCTCCAAAGCCTGCAGGTCCGCCCCAGTCCTGTGTGAACCAGTGTGTATTAACCTCTTGTATAGGATCCCAGTGGAGGGGGGATCCTGGGCGCCTCAGGGTCCAACAGTGATGCCGCTACGCAGAGAGCGGTGGGCCGCTGTTAAAATCACTCTCCATCCACAAGGCTCCGGCGCCACAAAACTACCAAAGGCTGCAGGGAGAAACTGCTGGTGACGGCGCAGGAGAAGGCTCTCAGGTGGTGTATGAGGTGGAGTCACCGCACTCAAGGGTGTGTTTGCCGTGCAGTGGAGCGGTGCGTAGCTAGTGCCAGTGTCCGTGTGCTTCCCGGCAGCGGGTACGGTCCCCAGAATGGGTCCGGCTACCGGGGAAATTGCAGGGCAGATTCGAGGGCCCCTCCTCCTCCAGCCGCACCCATACCTCTCAAATGGCGCAGGCAGGCAAGGTCTGTAATGCTGAGTTTTCTCCCCCGGGGAGTCAGCCGGCAAGTCAGTGCTTCGGGAAGAGGGCAGGGGGGGTGAGGCCGCCATCAGCTGGTAGAGTGGAGGTCGGCAACATCGCGGTTCGTTTCTCTCGGCCTCCAGGTGCAGTCCCGTAGTTCCTAGGGCGCCATCTTAGCTTACTGGCTTACGGGGACGTCGTAAGTCCTATGTCCAAAAATGCTTCTTTCCACACCTCTGTTGCTTCTTTCAGCAATTCTCTTGCCTCTTTCTGTACTTCTCTTGCTTGTTTTTGCACCTCTCTTGCGTCTTTCTGTACCTCTGTTGCCTCTTTCTGCACCTCACTTGCTTCTTTCTGCACCCCTCTTGCCTATTTTTGCAGCCCTTTTTTCTCTTTCTGCACCTCTCTTGCATCTTTCTGCATCCCTGTTCCCTCTTTCTGCACCTTTCCTGCCTGTTTCTGCACCTCTCTTGCCTCTTCCTGTACCTCTGTTGCTTCTTTCTGCACTTCTCTTGCTCTTTCTGCACCCTTCGTGCCTCTTTCAGCACCTGTTGCTTCTTTCTGCACTTCTCTTCCTTCTTTCTGCACCCCTCCTGCCTCTTTCTGTACTTGTCGTGCCTCTTTGTGCACCTCTCCTACCTTTTTCTGCACCCCTCTTGCCTCTATTTGCACCTCTTTTGGTTCTTTCTACACTGCTCTTGCTTCTTTCTGCACCTTACTTGCCTCTTTCTGCACTTCTCTTACTTCTTTCTATACCTCTGTTGCTTCTTTCAGCAATTCTTTTGCCTCTTTCTGCACTTCTCTTCCTTCTTTCTGTACCCCTGCTGCCTCTTTCTGTACCTTTCTTGCCTCTTTGTGCACCTCTCCTACCTCTTTCTGCACCCCTCTTGCCTCTTTTTGCACCTCTGTTGGTTCTTTCTGCACTGCTCTTGCTTCTTTCTGCACCTCACTTGTCTCTTTCTGCACTTCTTGTGCTTCTTTCTATACCTCTGTTGCTTCTTTCCCCAATTCTCTTGCCTCTTTCTGCACTTCTCTTGCTTGTTTCTGCACTTCGCTTGCGTCTTTCTGCACCTCTGTTGCTTCTGCACCTCATTTGTTTCTTTCTGCACCCCTCTTGCCTCTTTCTGCACCCCTGTTCCCTCTTTCTGCACCTCTCTTGCCTCTTTTTGCACCCTTGTTCCCTCTTTCTACACCTTTCCTGCCTGTTTCTGCACCTCTCTTGCTTCTTTCTGTACCTCTGTTGCTTCATTCTGCACTTCTCTTGCCTCTTTCTGCATCCTTCATGCCTGTTTCATCACCTCTGTTGCTTCTTTCTGCACTTCTCTTCCTTCTTTCTGCATCCCTTCTGCCTCTATCTGTACCTCTCTTGACAATGTGTGCATCTCTCCTACCTCTTTCTGCACCCCTCTTGCCTCTTTTTGCACCTCTGTTAGTTCTTTCTGCACTGTTCTTGCTTCTTTCTGCACCTCTTTTGCAAATTTCTGCATCCCTCATGCCTCTTTCTGCACTCCTCTTCCCTATGTCTCCACCTCTTTTGCTTCTTTCTGCACTGCTCTTGCTTCTTTCTGCACCTCTCTTGCACATTTCTGTATCCCTCTTACCTCTTTCTGCACCCCTGTTACCTCTTTCTGTACCTTTCTTGCCTGTTGCTGCACCTCTCTTGCCTCGTTCGGCACCTCTGTTGCTTCTTTCTGCACTTCTCTTGCCTCTTTCTGCACCCCTCTTGCCTCTTTAAGCACCTCTGTTGCTTCTTTCTGCACTTCTCTTGCTTCTTTCTGCACCTCTGACTTAGAGATAGTTTTAATCCCCCTGCCCTATTATGTACTAGGGCCTTACAGGGGAGGTCATGCCAATCACAGGGGTACCCCAACCCATAGTGTACCCTAGTGTATGTAGGTGTTTTCACTGTATTCTAAGTGTCTTTTAGCATAGCACTGGCTCCAGGTCTGGTTAGTCAGAGTCAGTTACCACCAGTACCCGTCAGCAAAAAGTTGGGGGCACAGGATGACTTTGCAACAAGGCCTCTTTCTGCACCTCTGTTGGTTCTTTCTGCATATCTCTTGCTTCTTTCTGCACCTTTCTTTGTCTTTCTGGACATCTGTTGCCTCTTTCTGCATTTCTCTTGCTTCTTTCTGAGCCTTTCTTCTTCTTTCTGCATATGTCCTACCCATGTAGGCATACTTAGAAATGTTTATTTAAAAATCCTTTGAAATTCACTGAAAAAACCATAGGTTTCAGGGACGTTATAGTTAGAAATTAGCATTTAAAAAACCTTTGAAATTCACTGAAAAAAACATAGGTTTCAGGGGCAGTATAGTTAGAAATTAGCATTTAAAAAACCTTTGAAATTCACGGAAAAAGCATAGGTTTCAGGGACGCTATAGTTAGAAATTTGCATTTAAAAACCTTAGAAATTCACTGAAAAAACACAGGTTTCAGGGATGTTATAGTTAGTTGGACATTTCAATCATACAAAACCAGAGAAATTCGGCCGTTATAGTTAGTTGAGGTCACTATAACTCACGCCCCCGCAATGCACTGCTGATGACGTCACATATTACATCACTCATGACATGGTCAGTGACATCACTGATGACATCTCAAATGACATCACTGATGACATCACTGATGACATCATCCACGTGATAATCTGATGCACCTCCTCACACCCTAATATAACCTTTGATACACCCACTCTAAAATGCAGACTACCATTTTTGAAACCTGACACACCAATACCAGTTACTACATACCCACTCACTGATTACTAGGTCTACACACACATCTACTCATTCACCCATACAGTCACTCATACATGCAGTCACTCATCAATACAGCACTATCATATGCACTCATATACCTATACGGACACTCACACACTGCCACTCACCCATAGACTTACTCACACACATAGTCAGTCATGCAAAGAATCAATCACACTCCCATTTACTCACCTACACAATTATACACACACCACCTCACTTATTCATACAGATACTAACACATACTTACTCTGTTATACACTCACTGACACAAGCACACACTGATCCATACAGCCAGTCTCACAATCACTCACTCTCACATATAGTCATTTATATAGTCCAACACTCATATACTGCCTTTCACATATGTAGTTACTCACACATGTACCACTGAGGCATCTAAACACTCACCAACACACCCATACACACACTCATCCACCCATACAGCCCTTCACAGATGCACTCTTGAACCCATACACCCAGTGAATCACCCACTCGCACATCTATGCACAAAGTCACACACCCCCCACCCACCTACACATACACTCAGGCACCCATACAGATACTCAGACAACCAATGAATAACCCATATAGACACTCATGTAGCTACTCACCAACCCATGCAGCCGCTTACACACCACTTTACAGACTAATACAGACATTCACACAGTTTAGTCACTAACTCATGCATTCAGTAAGACACATTTAATCACTTACTTATACAGTCTGTTCCGCACCTACTAAATCATCCATACAGACACTCATACACCCACTCATTCTTCAATACACCTTGGCATATATATATATAAAACATATTTAAACTTTACAGAAACACACAGTCACTGGATGATGCCATCAGTGATGTCATCAGTGATGTCATTTGAGATATCATCAGTGATGTCATCAGTGATGTCACTGACCATGTCATGAGTGATGCAATATGTGACGTCATCAGCAGTGCATTGCCGGGGCATGAGCTATAGTTACCTCAACTAACTATAACGGCCGAATTTCTCTGGTTTTGTACAAGTGAAATGTCCAACTAACTATAACGTCCCTGAAACCCGTGTATTTTTCAGTGAATTTCTAAGGTTTTTTAAATGAAAATTTCTAACTATAGCGTCCATGAAACCTATGTTTTTTTCAGTGAATATATATATATATATATATATATATATATAGCGACAACTCCATCAAACACCTTGGATTCCTTCCCAATAAAATGGAGCACGGACCACGAAATAGTGCAGCAAGTATTCTTTATTGCTCACCGACCTCTACAGCCATGACGCGTTTCAGCCCGTCAAGGGCCTTTATCACATAAACTTTACAGAAACACACAGTCACTGGATGATGCCATCAGTGATGCCATCAGTGATGTCATCAGTGATGTCATTTGAGATGTCATCAGTGATGTCATCAGTGATGTCACTGACCATGTCATGAGTGATGTAATATGTGACGTCATCAGCAGTGCATTGTGGGGGCACGAGCTATAGTTACCTCAACTAACTATAACAGCCGAATTTCTCTGGTTTTTTACAAGTGAAATGTCCAACTAACTATAGCGTCCCTGAAACCTGTGTTTTTTTCAGTGGACCCAGCGCTTCTTTTTTTTTTTTTGCACGGCGGGTCCGCGCATCCTAAGCGCATCCCGCCGATTTTTAAAAATTTTTAATTGGCCCCCGGGTGGGCCAAGTCCCGGGGGCATGCGGGGTTTATTAAAAATGAGTGGGGGGGGCCTCTAAGGCCCCCCCAAGCCCCGGGTACCACCACCCCCAGGGGCTTTGATTTGAAAATGGTGCGGGAGGGCACTCGGCCCTCCCGCAGCCCCGGGGACCGCCACCTCCCGGGGCTTCTATTTTTTAAATTTAATTTCCTGTGTGGGGGGGCTCGAGCCCCCACATGCCCGGGGACCGCCACCTCCCGGGGCACTAACAACTTTAAAGTGGGGGTCCGTTTCAGACCCCCGAAGCCCCGAGGACCACCACCTCCCCAGGGCTTTCAACATGTTGGGAGGGGGGCCGCGCGGCCCCCCTCCTGGAGCCTGTGATGGCCGTGGGACCACCACCCCCCAGGGCCGGCTCCTGCAGTGTCCCGGGGTGCCTACCCCGGGACACTGCTGTTTGCTATGACAGGGCGGGAGCCTCGCGGCTCCAGTCCTGTCATAGCAAACTTGCTTTGAATTTTGGAAGAGAGAGCAGGGAAACCTGCTCTCTCTTCCAAAATTCAGCAAATTGCTTTCCACACGGGGAGCTGCATGTTAGCAGCTCCCCATGTGGAAAGCAATGCCGGCTCCCACAGGACGTGGGGAGCCGGTGGGACCGTGGGGGGATTGGGGACCCCCTCACGGTCTCCAACGGAGAGGGCCAGCCCCGGGGGATGGGGTCCCCGGGGCAAGTAGTGGCCCGGGAGGAGGGCCACGCGGCCCCCTCCCCAATAAAAAAAGAAAAGAAAAAAAAAAGGCCTGCCCCGGGGGATGGGGTCCCTGGGGCAAAAGGAGGCCTGAGGAGGGGGGCCACGCAGCGCCCCTCCTTAAAAAAATAAAAAAAAGTGTGGCCATGCCCCGGGGGATGGGGTCCCCGGGGCCGGAATCGGCCACGGGAGGGGGGCCACGCAGCCCCCTTCCCGTTTACTTTTTAAAAATGTTTTTAAAAAAGGGGTAAGGCCCTGGGGGATGGGGTCCCCAGGGCCCAAAAAAAGGAAAAAGGAAGGGGGGCCACACAGCCCCCCTTCGGAAAAAAACAAACAACAAAAAAAAAACGATCGTGCCGCAGGCCCCGCCCCCTTCCTTTACCACTCTGCAAACACGCCCCCTGGCGCGTTTGCAGATGGGGAACGAATTCCGCTTGAATACTGGGGGTCCCTGGGGGCCAACTAGCCACCAGGAACCTCCAGTATGCGCCAGGGGGCTGCGTTGCAGAGAGGTGTTCTGAGGCCACGCCCCTTTTTACACCTCTCTGCAACGCAGCTCTGGTGGGCTAGTTGCACCCCAGGGACCCTCTGGATTCAAGGGGAGTTAATGCCCCGACTTAAAACGCGCCATAGGGCGCGTTTGCACAGTGGTGAAGGGAGGGGGCGGGGCCTGAGGTGACATGTGTGCAAACACGCCCTGTGGCGCGTTTTAAGTTGAGGGATTAACTCCTCTTGAATCCTGAGGGTCCCTGGGGTGCAACTATCCCACCAGCTACCTCCATTAAGCGCCACAGAGCTGCGTTGCAGAGAGGTGTAAAAAGGGGCGCGGCCTCTGACCACCTCTCTGCAACGCAGGCCTGTGGCGCTTACTGGAAGTACCTGGTGGGCTAGTTGGGCCCCAGGGACCCTCAGGATTCAAGGTGACCTAATCCCCCAACTTAAAACGCGCCACGGGCGCGTTTGCACAGTGGTGAAGGGAGGGGGCGGGGCCTCAGGTGACATGTGCGCAAACACGCCCTGTGGTGCATTTTAAGTTGGGGAATTAATTCCCCTTCAATCCTGAGGGACCCTGGGGGCCAACTAGCCCACCAGGTACCTTGAGTAAGCACAACAGAGTTGCGTTGCAGAGAGGTGAAAAAAGGTGTGTGGCCTCGGAACGCATCTCTGCAACTCAGCTCTGTGGTCCTAATTGTAGGTACCTGGTGGGCTAGTTGGTCCCCAGGGACCCTCAGGATTCAAGGGGACTTAATCCTGCAACTTAAAACGCGACACGGGGCGCGTTTGCACACATGTCACCTCAGGCCCCCCCTCCCTTTACCACTGTGCAAACGCGCCCCGTTTTAAGTCGGGGGATTAACTCCCCTTGAATCCACACGTTATAGTTAGAAATTAGCATTTAAAAACCTTTGAAATTCACTGAAAAAACCATAGGTTTCAGGCATGTTATAGTTAGAAATTAGCATTTAAAAAACCTTTGAAATTCACTGAAAAAACCATAGGTTTTAGGCATGTTATAGTTAGAAATTAGCATTTAAAAAACCTTAGAAATTCACAGAAAAAACCATAGGTTTTAGGGAAAGTTATAGTTAGTTGGACATTGCACTCGTACAAAACCCGTGAAATTCCCCGTTATAGTTAGTTCAGCTAACTATAACTTGCGCCCCCGCAATGCACTGCTGATGACGTCACATATTACATCACTCATGACATGGTCAGTGACATCACACTGATGACATCTCAAATGACATCACTGATGACATCACTGATTACATCATCCACGTGATAATCTGATGCACCTCCTCACACCCTAATATAACCTTTGATACACCCACTCTAAATTACAGACTGCCATTCGCAAAACCATAGACACTCCAACACCAATAACTACATACCCACTCACTGATTCTTAGGTCTACACACACATCGACTCACTCACCCGTACAGTCACTCATACTTATGGTCACTCAGTACAGGACTATCATATGCACTCATACACCTACATAGACACTTACACACTGCCACTAATCCATAGAGGTACTCCCACACCTAGTCAGTCATGCAAATAATTAATCAGACTGCCATTTACTCACCTATACAGTTATACACACACCAGCTCACTTACTCATACAAATACTAGCACATTCTTACGCTCTTATACAATCACTGATACAAGTACACAATCATCCATACAGCCACTCTCACAATCACACACTCTCACTTATAGCCATTTATATACTCCAACACACATATTTACTGCCTTTCACATATGTAGTTACTCACACATGTACCACTGAGATATACATTCACTCACTAACACACCCATACACACACTCACCCACCCATACAGTCCATCACAGATGCACTCGTGAAACCATGCACCCAGTGAATCACCCACACACACATCTATGCATGGAGTCACACACACCCCACCCACACAAACACTCAGGCACCCATACAGATACTCAGACAACCAATCAATAACTCATATAGACACTTATGTAGTTATTCACAAACCCATGCAGTCACTTACACACCAACAGACAGACTAATACAGAGATTCACACAGTTTAGTCACTAACCCATGCATTCACTAACATATATTTAACCACTCACTTATAGAGTCAGTCAAGCACCTACTAAAACATCCATTCAGACAATTATACACCCACTCATTCTTCAATATGCCTTTACCTACATATATTAAACATATTTAAACTTTACAGAAACACACAGTCACTGGATGATGTCATCAGTGATGTCATTTGAGATGTCATCAGTGATGTCATCAGTGATGTCACTGACCATGTCATGAGTGATGTAATATGTGACGTCATCAGCAGTGCATTGCGGGGCGCGAGTTATAGTTAGCTGAACTAACTATAACGGGGAATTTCACGGGTTTTGTACGAATGCAATGTCCAACTAACTATAACTTTCCCTAAAACCTATGGTTTTTTCAGTGAATTTCTAAGGTTTTTAAATGCTAATTTCTAACTATAACATGCCTAAAACCTATGGTTTTTTCAGTGAATTTCAAAGGTTTTTTAAATGCTAATTTCTAACTATAACGTGCCTGAAACCTATGGTTTTTTCAGTGAATATATATATATATATATATATTTTTTTAAACAGCAAAAAGTCTTGGCTAAATGTGTTGCCCAAAGAAGCACAATAAATTGTACTCAAGCCCATTAATCAGAGGTTGATTTGAACGAATTAAATCAAAATAGATGAAGTAGCTTTAACATCCAATTCAAAATACCACTGCGATGTATTGACACACACTTCCGTAAAATTCCAATACTTGCCAATCTTTGATACAGGAAGCCTCTTTTACTATTTCCAAGGACCTGATATTAGACCCTTGTGGAAGTCTCAATCAGTAAACATGTCATAAACAGTAGGAATCAAAGGACAGATATATTGGACACACTATCTGCATCCTTTTAATAAGTTGTTCTAACAAAGAAAAATTCTACAGTGTACCGCCTGAATATGTATCCACATAATGAGCATTTGAAATTCAACCTTCCACCACAAGTGACAACTTATTTCGGTTTTTGGAGCCATGCTCTTCCTTTAGAACAGGGTCAATGTGAGGATACCTCCGGTCTTATAAGTATAGTTATTTTCTGGACAAAAACACGTGTATATATATATATATATATATATATGCAATCAATTTAGACAATAAGGACATGAGAAAGACCTGTTGTTTTCCCTGAGTTGGTTCTGCACCAAAGTGTTTTCCCAGGAATTTCATTGTCTTGCTGTTTAGGGCTCTTGTCCTGATTATATCTGAACTTAGAATAAGGGAGACTGGCCAGTTAGCGACAAATATAAAAGTAGTACTATTAGGCTATTATTATGGCATGGAAGTGAGACATTGCATATTTTTTCGACAGAATATTGCAAAACTTACAAAAAATTTCACAAAAGGATGCACAATTATACTTTTAGCAGAGAATAGTTTATCTGTGTTCTGTATGACGTTTTCCACAAGATCACACACTTAGCACACAAAAATGTAACGAGATATGGCAAGAGATTGTTTCACACAGAAAAAGTCCCCTGTGAGACATTTTCTGCATGAACGAATCTCATGCATTAAAAATTACGCAAAATTGCATAATGTGCACTTTAGAGAAGTTTTGTGAATTTCAAATAGTGCGAAATTCAAGAATTATGCAAATTTCACCAGCATAATGAAAATGTTATTGGCCTGTAACATCAATACTCCTCAAACTGCTCCAATTATTTAATATCACCATCCAATTTAGCAATGACCATGAACCATGAATATGTATTATATAATTAGCAGTCCTGCCCAGATTGTTTTTATCCCCATGGAAAGGGGTGTTAGCAGAAAAAAACATATGTGAAGGGACTGTCTTGCCGGACTGTGCTATTACTAAGATGTTTAAACTCGTGTTTTTCATCGATGATAATAATGATCTTGCATCGAAAGAAAATGTTCTCAGTCCAAGTGGCCCATTTGCGAGGACCTTTCTTGGCAAAGAGCGTACATCTGTAACCAATTAAGAAACTTGGCTCTCACGTGTCATGTATTGCCTTTACTTTCTTGGAATATTGCACTATGGCCAAATAGACAGCATTGTTCTAGGTTCTAGGTCTAAAGGTTATCCAGATTGATGGAAAATTAACAGCTACATATATTTCAGCTGCATGGTTTCCAGTTCTTTTTCATCATGACCACTTAGTCCCACATGGGAGTCCTGTAAAAGGCCTGACTGTTTAGGTGGCTGTAGACTAACAGTGCACTATGACCTACTTTCCTCTCTGTGTTCTCAATTGATAGCAAACCCTTGGATTATGTTATTGGTTGTTTACGGCTATTAATGCTAACTTATGTCGTCTATTTTGGGAATAACATTGCATCCTTATTTCATAGAGCTATTTGATTTTTAGGATGCAGTATCAATGATAGGTCACCTTTACACACCATCTTAAGGAGTGGTTTTAATGCAAAAACAGGCAGAATTATTTAACATGCTTTTCATTTATCTATATGTTGGGGCCTGGTAACAGATAGTCAGGGTATTTTTTTATAAATGTTATTTATGCATTTCCAGTACTATCAATAGTCCCTTTCTACTTGATAAATCAACCCACTCAATATATGTGGTAAGGGGCCCAATGAGTAGCACTGATTTTATTATGCAACCTGTCTAGTGTTTTGCTTTGGTAACGAACCTTTAAGTATTAGGTGAGACTGATGGCAAAAATGTATAGATACATTGATTATCATGATGCAGGTATGGCACCTTCACTATGCCATAATTCAGATGGCCTATTTCAGCAGTATAGATTCGAACTCTGATTAAAAATCAGTATTGATTACGAAAATGATCTATGCCTATAAGATCATGTACACAACA
The DNA here is from genome assembly GCA_963921515.1 of Calotriton arnoldi. NCBI lineage: Eukaryota > Metazoa > Chordata > Amphibia > Caudata > Salamandridae > Calotriton > Calotriton arnoldi. Next base: position 815,220 of record CAWUFW010003039.1, read on the forward strand.
GAACATTTTAGGATAATTATAATTGATAACGTAAAACAAGTGGGCTCCTGGAATCACAATCGATAAAAAATACTTGAGATGTAACAAAAAGATGAATAAACTGTTAGTGAATTTTGCAAGATGCGTACAATAAGATAGATGTCCATTAAGTCGCTCCCTTTTTCTTTGTCCTATTTTGTTTTTTAATCTTAGTCGCATGTCTATTTACTTTCATTCCTAATTAAAGATATTGCCCTGATGAACTCTGAAGTATTTTTAGAAACAACATTGATCACAGTCCTTGGAAACTAGAAGCATTTGTCTCGTTGTCTCACACATAGGCCTTTGCTTTCTTATAACATGCCACTCGTGTGGCTTCTTCGTAAAAATAACTACTACAATCGTTCTACGCTGGAGATAATTTAACTTAGAGTATGTCACGGGTTCTCAGGGTAACATGATGACACTGTCTAACACTTTTTAACACTTTCTGAGGATTATGAAACAGGTATTTCGACCTGCCAGAGAATTAATGAATTGCTGGAAACGATGTATATGGCGTGTAAAACCTGCAGAGTGGCAAACATATGTGGAGGATGGTTTGATAGCTCTTGTAGTTAAGCAATATGTGATGTTTAGAAAGATATTAAGTTTAGATCCAATAGAGTTTTCCTGTTAATTGTAGAACATTTAGGGTGCAATAAGGTGATAGCAAACAGAAAGATAACGTTTGAAAATAATGCTGATCAGACCTAAGGGCTCAAAATATGGCAGAAGACTCAATTATGTTCTGCAGTCTAGTGGATGAAAGTGACTAGAATAATACTGTCGGGAATACATTGAATTCGGCCTTTGGGCTGTGGGATTGATTTGTGTTTGCATTACTGTTTGGAAAGACTAACTATTACCTCTGCTTAGCATAGGGCCTGGAAACCTGTAGTGGTCAATCTGGAGGAGGTCTGTACCGCCCTTGATGACAGGCTCTCTAATAAAGCTCTAATGAAGACAATGTCCTCGTGCTCTTACACCATTTCCATATGAATTTATCTGCACCAATCCTGACCAGGGTTTTCAGTCATATTAGTTCCTATCACCTCCCGTTTTCCAACAATATAGGCCTTGCTATCATTGCTTTGATGGTCAAATCTGCCCTGCTATAGACTGACTTTTATTAAATCTTCTGTACAATTGTTGGGGAGGGTTGATGAGTAGGTCCTATCGTCTACAGCCCAAGGGGGTTGAATAAGGAATTTTATCATATGACTAATAGAGATTACGTGAGGGCATTGGCACGTGTCAAAAATGTTTGCATTTGTACTTGATTGTGAGTAAATATACTGTAGCTAGGTAGTGTTCTAATCATTTGGGATTAATAGATCAGTCCCCAGTTTTCAATCTAGCGAACAGATCAACGTGTTGGGGTTAATGAGAGGCATGTGCATTGAAGAGTAGTAGGGTTGCCTTATCCAAGTCATGCATGAGCTTCTCTCTGCCTTGGTCAAGTCTGGGCTGAGGGGAGAATGCACAAACATGTTTAATGTGGCTGAGTGAGTTCATTTAGGGTATTGCATCCTCCGTCCTTTTTTTACATTCAGCCACATTGCATCTGAGTTAGGGACTTTTTCCATTGATACCCCAGTGAGTAGTCCACAAAAAATATCTTCCTTTTGATACATGGATGAAGTTGTTCTCATTTCCTAATAAGCCAATAGTCTCCCGCGTAGAACTTGGCGTTAAGACTATGAGTATGGCTATGAATATGTTGTTGTATAGTTCGCTCCCATCTGGGTATCTTGGCACTATGCAATCCACGTTAACAACAGTAGCCAGAGGAACACGTAAAAATAATAAAACTTTCGAGACCTTTTTAAGCTTCAATAGACTTGGGGGAGACTTAAGAGAGAAAGGCAGCATGTTGCAACTTTGTCTGCTGACACCGAGAAGTCTACCCCCCTCCACACACACACACCGGGCTGTCTTGGTTCTTGGAATAGTCACCATGTGTTGCTGGCTACACCCTAAATTGCTAGCTGACATATGCCATTGGTATTTATCTGCTAGGAATCTTGGGCAGTCTAAGAAAAGGGCTTTATTTGATAGTACCATAGCTTTAAATGGAATCTGATCTTTGATTGGTAAACAATGTAGACTATTAAGCGTTGAAGGCACATAAGCAGTTCTTGGAGATTTTGAAATTCGGGGTGCAGCGACATTATGCATGGTAGGTAAGCATTGCACTAGGGCTTTTGGGGTGCGACCAGATTTGCAGCATTACTATAATCAAACGGGACTGTATAAGTGCTGTTATGACTAGAGGTTGGAGATTTTTTTCTAAAAAAGCAACAAGTTCTTCAAGTATTTTAATTGAGCAAAACTCATTGTGGCTACATTTGCTACTTGTTGTTGATTGGTAGTTTTAAGTCAATAGTAATCCCAAGATTTTACAATGACATGAATACATTTGAAAAAATTGTTTATTAAACTCAAAGACTCAATTAAAGCTATCAGGATTATTGTGGACAAATGCCAAAATATTCACCCATTTACAGGTTTATTTTATCAATAATGTAAGTCAGGTATAAGGTATAATTATTGACTTTTACTTACACTGGGCTACAACTGGCAATAGGGGAGTTTTGCAATGCAGTGACCATGCGGAGGTGAGAATAAAGGGAGAGAACGCTAAAATATTCATGTTATGTTATGTTATGTTATGTTATGTTAAGTGCATTTGTAAAATGCACTATCACCTGTGAGGTTATCCTGGCACTGAGAAGGAGTGTGTGCCTAGCCATGCCTAGGGCAGGGTGGGTAATTGAATGGTGAGGTCTTCAGCTTCTTGCCGCATTCAAGAAGAGAGGAGGTGGCTCCGAAGTGTAGAGGGAGGTTATTCCACAATTTAGCAGCTTTGTAAGAGAAAACCCGCTTTCCAGATCTAGTTCTGTCTGTTCTTGGAAAGTTGTGTGAGTGACAATCCTGTGGAGCATAGGCGTCTGGTGGTTGGTGGAAGGAGATGTTCAGGTGGGTGGCCCTAAATTGTGTAGTGCCTTAAACTTGTGAGTGAGGAGTTTGAATTGAGTGTGGTTGTGAATAGGGAGCAGTAGAGCTTCCTGAGGTGTGGTGTGATGTGAGTTCTGTACGGGAAGTAGAGGATGAGTCTGCCTGCTGAGCTCTGAATTGTTTGTAGTCTTCTGGTGAGTTGCTTGGAGAAGGGTGTTCCCACAGCCAACTTGCTGGTGAACAACCTTTACAAAACATATATTGTCAGACATATTAGGGCAATCAATGCCTGCTTCATCCCTTAGTTGAAATTTTTTAACTGCTCAGGGGCATGTTTACAAGCCCATCTCGCCGCAGAAACGTCACTTTTTATGATATTCCTGTGGCGATAAACCCTTCGCCTTATTTGCAAGGCAGCGTTAAGCCACTTAACATGGCTTAATGCCGCCCTGTAAATAAGGCTCCCTTTCACGCTACACTTAGGGGCCGATTCCGATTCAGGCCGGAAATCACTCCGACCGAGCCGGACCCGGAGTGATTTCTGACCGAATCGGACCCTAGCAGCCCGACCGAACGAGTACGATGCGTACGCATGCAATCGGACTCGATTCGGTCGGACTCCCATTGAAGTCAATGGGAGCCGGTCGTACAACGCGTACGCGGGCTCCCATTGACTCAATGGGGGCGAGGCAAACAAGGGCGCCCCCCACAGCAGGTACGCGTTGATGCGACTCGCGCCGTACATGCACAGGTAGGGGGGACCCATGGGTCCCCCTGTGTGCGACTCGCGGGCTACGCATACAGGGGGGTCCGACACGGACCCCCAAAGTCTGGCTCCGACTGCCCTTCTGAGCCAGACGGCGAGAGTCGGTCGGACTGTTCGAGGCGCGCATCGTACTTGCCCGGCCGGGGAACGTCTCCATTGCGCGGTGCGAGTCGTGTCCGTGCGAGTCGGTCGGAGCGGTTCGGACCCGCGTACGAGTCGGTCAGCGATTTCCCGTGCGCTCGCATCGTACTCGCTCGCCCGGACGCACGTTCGAATCGGTCGGGAAAGAGGGCTCCGAATCGGATCCGGTTCAGCCGAATCCGATTCGGTGCCCTACCAGCCGAGATCGGAATCGGCCCCCTAGTGTGAAAGGGGCATGCAATGGGTGTTGTGGTGGCCGTTCCGCCGCAACACCTATTGATTTTGACGCTTCCCCTTATTAATAAGGGTGGCGTAAATAGGAGGCAGTGCCAAAATTAAAACCGAGGAAAACCTGGTCTTAATATGGTGACACGAGAAGAAATGGTTAATTTCTCCTCGTTTTTGCTGTTTCTATGTGTGCTGCGTTGTGCAGCACACATAGAAACAGCAAATTGCCATGAATGATTGTGTATGTGCAGGAAAGTGTCCCTTCCTGCACACAAACAATCATTAAAAAAATAATGATTTGCAACTTCTATGTGTGCTGAACAATGCAGCAGCACACATAGGAGTTTCAAATTGGCATTCTGGATTGTTTATGTGCAGGAAGGGACACCATCCTGCACATACACAATCATTCCCCCCAACACAGACACCCTTGCACTATGGTCAAGTGTCCCTGCATTGGCACCAGGCAGTTAGATTTAGTGCCAGTGCAAGTGGAAACACAGGGGTGTGCCGCATTCTTGTGAATATGGTGCATCCCTGTGTTTTCAAAATGGTGAAGCGTGGCATTATCAATTTTTGCTTAATGCCACGCTTCGCCATTCTGTTGTAAAAATGCCCCTCAGTGTTCAACCTTTGTCATGTAGTCATGATCCCTTGTCTCATGAAATATCCCAAAGTGACAAGAAATGGGTAGCTGAGACCATAGAACATTTGAGCTGGAATCTTAGGAGCAAAGTGGAACACAATATTAACATTCAGACTACTACTCATTTCTTACTAAGGAAAATAAATCATTAAGAAAGTTTTTTTGTTTACTAAATTACGTTTTGGAGCCCTACCCAAATTGATATGCATAACAAAGTGCATTAGATTTAAGGACATTTGTTGTGCTGTGCCCCTCTCGTACCCATTCAACACTCAAGACAATGATCATTATCTTTTTATGAATGCCAAGAATTATGGTTTTGGTAATAGATATGGGATTGCTGGGGTTTTACAATTGTTGATTGGCATTATTGTACCTAGTGATGCATATGGCCTTTGTGTGCTGACGTGTAGTGGAATTTTAATATCAGCAGTACAATTTAGGGAAGTTATGGTGTTTGTTAAAGGGACAGCAATTTATAGAATGTGTAATTAGCCTGGAATATAGCTACTTTTTGCATTCTCCATCATTGCGTACATTTTGAGAGGAATGAAGCAAGCGTTTCTGGCACATCTATATGTAAAGTTAATTCTATCTTTAAATCAGCGTTTTGTTTTCTGATATACTCGGTGTATCGCCAGTGGTGCTGGAACATTTTTCAGGGTGGGTTTGCTGGAATCAATGAAGTCATAGGGAGTGTGATAAATCCAAGCACCACACAAGTGTAACAAATGAGCAATGGTCATACAGCAGGAGACTGGCTAGGGTGTGGTATGTATCTGGTGGTGCATTTTGGAGCACACTGTTCCAAATTTATTACTAAAGGATGGTGTGGTAGTGCACTGTCATTTATAGACAGCACATTTTCCATTGTTTCTGTTGAAATGGAAACCACATATGCACTTGCTGTATCCCAACAAGATTGTCAGCAAGATTGTCACATAGTTCATTTTACAAATCCCTCTCACTTTGCAGTTAAAGAAGGATAAGAAAACAGCAGAGTCAATGTTAAAAGAATAAGCAGCATTTGGTCAGATGACATAGCCCGGCATTTGACCTCTGTCTTTGAACGCACAGCAAATGTGTCAAAATAAAAACAAAATTTAATGACATCTTTATTGCTCATTCGCCATCTGAACGCCAGCGTTGTTGCTATGGGGGTGCTGCATCCCCCCAGCCTCCCTACTTCCAGCATCTATGTGTATCGCTTGTGAGTCCATGCCTTTTACAAAGTGCTGATAATGAATGTTTTTAACAAATGTTAGCGTTGTTCCATAGGACCAAAGCAGATGCTGAAGGAAACATGGCTTAAATATGTAAAAACTCGAGTCTGCCATAAAAAGTTACTGCATCTGCATGGTGGATCTGTGATTAGGAAGGGGAAACATTCTAAATGTGTGTGTTTCAATGTACCCATTGGCAGCTTGTAAACTTCGAATGTGGTGTGGTGGGAATACTCTTCCCAGAGCCATTTTGTAAAACAAGAGAACTCAACTTCTATCAGCGTGTTGAAGGGTATCTTCACCCAAGAACGGGGGTGGCTCCTCCGCTATGGAGGAGGAGCGTCGCCCCACTGCTTTTAAGCAGTGAGAAGCATAAAATGACAATAACTTAGAGGCATTGTCATTTTATGTTTCCTGTCCTGCTGCTTTGCGGCGGATGTGCGGGTCTGCTCTGCTCTCCGAAGAGGGCAGGAAAGGAGTGGTTTGCCCACTCCAAAGTGTGCAATGACTGTTTGGTCGGCCCTCTCGGGCCGCCCAAACCAGTAATGCGCACATCCCTGCTCTCCATGCAGGCTGCATTACAGCCTGCAAGTAAAACATGCCCACCCCTCCAGCCCCTGGCTGAGCTACCAATCACAACACTGCAATTGCAGCATTGTGATTGGCTTAGGGGAGGGAGCCTAGCTGCCTGCTTCCTGTTCCTGTCAGAGGCAAGAGAGCAGGAGCAAAGAAGATGGGGACCCGGCCTCGAGGTATGTTTTTTAAAATGTATTTGATTAATTCTGATCCTCCCTCCCCCGCGCGTAACCAATGGCCTTCCCTCCCCCCACCCCCCCCCACTCGTGAGCCATGCCGGCTGCGACTGCCTAAGAAAGCATTTTTAAACAAAAAAAATGAATAGTGCATCATTTTCACACAGGTTAAAAAAGCCATAGATTCTGAATGTATTCCTTTCGTCATAGTGTGCAAAGGAAATGCAAAGCTTTACAAGGTTGTTCAGGATTCATTTTCTTCAAGAAAGTAATGAAGTGCAATGTTCAGCAAAATGTTGCCAAAAATTGGCTAAAATACCATACATTTTAGAATCAGCTAAAATAAAATGTTTGCCATGTGAGATAGCCTATCACAAATTCCTTCACACTTCTTTTCTTTTTTGCACACCGCCCCTTACAATAGATTCTCAGGTAGTGCTTTATGACTGAGAATCTGTTTGTAAAGGAAGGAGGGGAAATATAAACTTTGCACACAGTCACTGATTCCAGAGCTATTTCTAAAGTTGGACAGATCTACAGGTTCAGCCAGCTGTGCTACAGCTCAGGTGAGTGAGATTTTACATGTTTAGAGAGTAGCTGGTAAACCAATCTTACACACTGAGGTCTCAGACATCAGCAACACTATTGTCACTATAATTTTATTTATTATAAATGTTGAATCATCTGTAATGTAAACCCATATCACAAATTTCACTCAATGAGCTACAAATGGAAGACAAGCAAGCCACAACCCGGTACCTTCATGGACTTTCCCATTAAATGTGAAGCAAACATGCTTTCAGTAAGAAATTGACTCAAATTTAAGAGGTTTTCAGCCATGTCTGAGGGGATATGAGAAAAAATCTGACATGGCGTCTGAAGGCTCAATCTAAGGTATGGTACTAGAATATCAAGTATCCACAGGTTTGCAGTACTTAACACCACACAAAGGTACCATGACAATTGGTAATTCCAAACTTTCTTATATATGCTTACATTATGATGTTTTGTGGTCATGATATTTTTCCTACAATTTCATTGTAGGGTGATATTAAAAACTGCTTATTCTGACATACAATTCCACGCTCAATGGGAATTACTGGTTTGTCAGGTGCTTTGGTTTGTTCATGGGTGGATCATGCGATTGTGCAATAATCCCAATAAGTATTTGAACAAAATGAAATAAAAGGATGCAGTCATATCACATTTTCCCTCAAAATTAACTAATGCCATAATAACCAACTTTTATTTCTTATTGGCAACATGGGTCTCTCATTCAATGATGCAATTTTTGTTATTTTACATGTACCATATGTTTGGTTTACTCTCTTTGTAACCGTGCTTGCTAACTTACTATATGTTTATTATGTACACTTTTACCTACCAATCTTATCTGCTTCTTTGTACAGCGCTCTGATACCCTTATGGGTCATGTTCGCACTATATAAAACGTTTCAAATAAATAAATAGATTCTACAAGTAGCATTGAATAGTAACTTATGATATATTTTATTACTTCAGTTCTGTGTCTGATACAGTAGAAATCATCTATGTGGATTTGCCCAACAGTATTTTACAGATAAATAACCATTTCCATCTTTTTCTGTTACAAAAAACCTCAGAGATGGTACAAACATACTAGAAAGATAGTACATCTTGCAGAGGGGGCTGAGGGTGGCAAGACATTCTCTCTGATCTTGGTTTATCCATTCATTGCTAGCATTTATACAAACAAAGAACTGGATAATAAGCAGATTCCTTCGAGATAAATGGTTATGGGTGAGAAACGTTTTTAACTATAGAAAACTCTCTGTGTCTTAAAATAAAACCATTTATGTGGGCTTTCTTTGGCAAGTGATATCGAGGTCTAGAGTTTGCCCTCATCATCATCCCATCCCCGTCTCTCACCCTGCTGCTTCTCCCTACATTTATCTCTCCATTTCTTCATGCCTACTAACTCTGTCTTTCCTCACTGTCTTTCCTTACTCAGGACTGTGAAATCTTTGGTAATGTTCCGTGTTTGGGGAGAACATTCTTTCCTTATGTGTTCATGGTGGCAAGAACTTTCTCAGGCGGTAGAGAGAGCTCTGCGGAAGAAATTTTATAAAGGAAAAGCTGTGACTTCTCTTTTGTTCAATTCAGGTGCAGGCTTACCGTAGGAAAGAGGGCATCCAGTAAGCAGTCAGAGACAATCAATGTGCATTTAGTAGAGGCACAGTGGTCACTTCTGGAGACTGTAGTCAATTTTTAATACAAAAATTACATGCAACTATAATTTGGTACTACAGTTCAGTCCTTTGATTTTATGACACTGACTGTAATCTGGACACATCATTTGGCCACAATTGGCTGCTGTAACCTTGGTTGTGATCCTGACTCAGAGACTGTTAGACCTGTCAGCCTTAGGGTGGTCTTGCCCCTAAACATTTTGCCGTCCTCCTCCATTTTGTACTGACATCTTTTTTGCTGGCCTTAGTACTCTGTGCAATTTACCACTGCTAGCCAGTGCTAAATTGCTTGCGCTCTCTCGTTAAAACATGATAATATTGGCTTATCCCCACTTGGCATATTTAATTTACTTAAGAAGTTCCTAGTAAAGTGGTACAACATGTACCCAGGGCTTGTGAATTAAATGCTACAAGTGGGCCTCCAGCACTGGTTGTCATTGGAGAGCCTGTGTTTGCAGTTTTAAACTGCCATTTTGACCTGGCAATATAAACCTTTTGAAAGGCCTCAATATTCCTATTTAATACACCCCTAGGGCAGGCCATAGACAGCCCAGAGGGTAGGGTGCAATATATTTTAAAAGTAGGACATGTCCCTTTAAAGTTTACATGCCCTAGTAGTTCTTCACTACTGCACGGCCTATCTCTCCCATAGGATAGCATTGGAGATGCCTTATTTCATTTTAACAGTATAATTTCCAAATAGGAAGGGATACCCAGTTCATATTTGGTATCTTTGGAATCACAATTTAACATTCTAACTTATGGTGAAGTTCGTTTTCAAATTGTAATTCTGAAAATGCCACTTTTAGAAAGGTGTTGTTTCAAATTGATATGTTGGTTGGCTGCGTAGGAGCCTAGTCAGGGTAAGAGGCAGGCAAACCCTAAATTAACCTGTTTTCAACCTCTGATAACTTGACAGAGCAGTCAGGCTTAACTTAAGAGGCAATGTGTAAAATATTTGTGCAACACTTCAAACAGTAAAATAGTGAAAACACCACACAAAAAGATTCTACACTAAGTTATAAAGATAACTTTGATTTTAATTAAACAAGACTAAAACAACAAAAATCCAATTAGTAGAACTGAAGATATTGATTTTTAGGTCGAGCATTCGAGACCTCTTGTATATACTTTAGTATATACTTATATGTGTATGTACTTTGTGGGTTCTGGAGATCAGCCCTAGGACTTGTCTGCTTCCGCTTAGGGACTTTTTTTTTCTGTTGAACTGCCTCTATTTAACCGTTTTGATAGGAAACGACCAGTAGAGGTCAGTAAAATACCAGAATTGCTTTCTGCTGAGGAACTTAATTTTTAAAAATTTTCTGGCAACAGCCTCTATTTAACTTTCTTGATAAAAAACGACCAGCAGAGGTCAGTAAAATACCAGAATCACTTTAGCATTCTCTAGATTGCAGTCCATAAAAATGGTCTTCCACAAGCACCCGTAGACAATAATATTCTTTTCAAATCTTGTATTTTCAGTGATATGACCACAGAAGGCCCTGATTTTATATTAAAAACAGAGCTTTGGACTATACCATTTCCAGCTGAAAGGCAATATTTCTCTCCATGTGTTCTCATACCTGCCATGTCACGCAATTTGGTGCTTACTTTCCCTCCATGTTAAAGAACAGTAGATGTTTCAGCACCCAGGCTAATGTGCTGCATAGCTAAATACATATAAGGTCCCAAAGGCGAGATCGATTGCATTGCAAATGCTTGTTCAAGTTTATAGTGAAAAACAGCACCAAGAAGCAACAATCGCTATAGGGATATCCTGTAGCGCCGGATCAGGACAAAGTCATAAGTTCAGGCTGAACGTGATGGAGCACGGGCCTGCTATAGGAACCTAAAAAAAAATCTAAATCCGTATTTGTAAAGCGCAAACTACTCACCCTTACAGGTCTCAAGGCGCTGGGGGCCGTCGTGGAAATTAAGTGAGCTATTGCCCAGAGTCACATGGTGCTGAGCTGAGCTGCCGCCGGAGCCGGGGATCGAACCGTGAGCCCTGTGCTCCAAAGTCAGCTGCCCTGGCCGCTGCACCACACCTCTCCACTAGTTAGGCTCACTGAAAAAAGTACCTTAAATCTGGGTTATGGGGCATTGTCGCACAGCAGAGGCAATGCATTGGTTCTGAGATGTGACAAGGCTGCACTGCAAGGTCCTGTTGCATCGATGTCGAGGATCCTGTCGACGGGGCTTGCAATGCCTAGTCAGAGATGTGAGGCGCAGCAGAGGCGATCCGCCAGTTCCGATGAGTGGTGAAGCTGTGATGCAGAGTTTCGTCATCAAGGCTGCTGTGGACAAGGGATATGAGGAGCATGCGCTGGGAAAAGTGTAGCGGTGGTTCTGAAGGCAATGTGTCGGTCCCAAGATGCGGGAGGCGGTGGCGATGTGAGTCTCTTGTGACGGGTCCAATCCATACAGCAGTGGTGAGGTATCAGTTCTGGTAGGAGATGCACTGCTCAGCCAAGGAATGCATTGATTCTGTTCGGGAATTCACCCCTCATCAGAGAAGATGCATCAGATCTGCTGGCAAGCACTTTAGGCCCACTTTCAAGGTTCCAGGACTGAGGTGGCATCACTTGGCAGGGTAGACTTACAGATGGCAGAGTCCAGGTGCAGGGATTGGAAGCCTTTTCTGTCCCTGAGGCTTCAGGTCAGGAGGTCAGCCAGCAAGCCCTTGGAGTCACTCTGGGTTATGGGGTCAAGTGATGTAGGTACAGTCCTTCTCTCCCATACAAAAAGGAAGTAGGCAGCATATCAGCACAGCAAAGCAAGAGTCCAGAAGAGTGGCAGTCCTCCTTCCTGGCAGAGTATTCTCAGGTCCAAAAGTGTACTGAAGTGGTGGTGTCTGAGGTCCAGTACTTATACCCCGTGGTGCCTTTGAAGTGGGGGCAAATTCAAAGACATGCATTTGAAGTGCACAGAGGTCCTCCCTTCCTGTCCTGGCTTCAGACTCACACGAGGGGGGTTTGCGGCTCTCTGTGTGTAGACAGGACACAGCCTATTCAGGTGCAAGTGAGGCTGTGCCCAGCTCTCCCCTCCCATCCTGTCAGGATGGCCCATCAAGTCACATCTAAGCTCCCATTGTGAGCGGCTGTCTAGGAGGAATACACAAGCCCCAACTTCCAACTACACCCAGTCATGTGATCAGAGACAGGCTACAGGCACCAAATGGCTAAAGCAAGAAAATGCACTTTCTAAAAGTGGCATTTTCAGAATTGTAATTCAAAATCCGACTTCACCATAAGTTAGGATTTAAATTAGGATTCCAGAGACACCAAACTTTAAGCAGTTTTACTGTCCCATCCAGAAACTATACTTATAAAATGTAACAAGGGTATCCAATGTTGTCCTATGAGAGATATAAGCCTTGCTGTAGTGAACAAAGAATTTACGTTTTTTTCACTACCAGTACATGCAAAACTTAAAAGTACATGCCCTGCCTTTTAAAGACATTGCACCCTGACCTCGGGGGTGTCCAAGGCCTACCTTAGGGGTGACATATTTATAAAACGGAAAGGTTTGAGCCTGGTGAAAAGTTTATTTTGTCAGGTTGACAGGGCAGTGTAAACTGCAATAGAGGCTCTGCAATAGCAAGCCTGGGACATGCTTAAAGGGCTACTTCAGTGGGTGGCACAATCACTGATGCAGACCCACTAGCAACATTTATTTTACAGGCCCTAGGTACAGGAACTACCACTTTACTAGGTACTTGTAAGTAAATTAAATATGCAAATAGGTGATGAACCAATATTACCATTTTTAGGGGAGAGAGCACAAGCACCTTAGCACTGGTCGGCAGTGGTAAAGTTTGCCGATTCCTAATACCAGCAAAAACAAAGCCAGAAAAGTGGAGGAGGAAGGTAAAAAGTTGGGAGGAAGACCACCTCAAGGCTGTCAGGTCTAACAGTTGTCATTTTCTTACCTCAGCCATTTCGTGCCTTTAGCCTGTCTCTGGTCACAGGACTGGGTGTAGCTGACAGCTGAGCTTTGTGCATTTCTCCTAGACAGCCACACACAATAGGGAGCTTAGTTTTGCCTGGATGCACCATCACTGGCAGAATGGGAGGGAGGAGCTCAGCCCAGCCCCACTAACACCTACATAGGCTGTGTCCTGCCTCCACAGAAAGGGCTGTATACCCCCTGTAGTTAGTCTGGACCCAGAGCAGGGAAGGCAGGATGTCTAGAAACTTCAAAGGTAAACCTCAAGAAGCTTCTACCCCACTTCAAAGGCAACACTGGGTATAAATACTGCACCTCTGACACCAACTCTTCAGTACACTTCTGGACCTGTGGAGACTCTGCCAGGAAGTAGGACTGTTGTGCTGCTAAAAGGACTGCTACTCTGCTGGACTGCTGCTCTAAAGGTGCTGCTGCTCTGCTGTGCTGGCCTGCTGCCTGCTGCGCTCTTGCCTGGGGAAGAAGATCTGGACCTGCAACTTCATCTTGAACCCACGACCCAAGAGTGACTGAGAAGGCTAGTCTGCTGGCCTCATGATCTGAGCCTCAGGGACATAAAAGCCTCCCCAACCAGCTCCCGGACCCAGCTGCAATGACTTCTTGACCACCAAGTGATGCCTCTCAGGTTCAAGAACTTTTGGTGTGGCTCACGGTCACTTGAAATCAATCTTTTGGGCCCTTCACAACCGCAGATGGGCCCATTCGCACCAAGACCGTGCCGCTTGCACATGAATTCAGCACCAGCCACCACCAGCCCATCTCTTTGCACAGCAAGCATTGATCGCCAGTGGAAGACTGCCACCGTGAGGCTCCAGCTCGCCCATCCACTACACCCGGCCTACACTGCCCACTGCCCACAATGCTCTCCTTGCCTCCTGCAACCCTCTCCAATGCAACCAGGACACTTGGCACACACCTTGAGAAGGTAAATCTTCAGCGGGACTAATCTAGGACTGTATTCAACACGCATTCCATCAAGTTGGCCTGAACTTTTGACTTTGACCTGGTCCAGCGTGATCAGATAGACGCAGTTGACGCTTTATTTTTTAGGCGCTATTTTACAGTTTATTCTTTCAAAATCCATAACTCAGGTTCTACTGATTGGAATTTTGTCATTTGGTTCTTGTTTTATTTATTACATTAAACTCTATTAAGCTATCCTGTTGTGGGATCTTTTTGTGTGGTGTTTTCACTGTTTTACTGTTTAAAGTGTTGCACAAATTCTTTACACATTGCCACTAAGTTAAGCCTTACTGCTCTGTGCCAAGCTACCATGGGGTTGAGCACAGGTTAATTTGGGGTTTGCTTGTGCCTTACCCTGATACGGATTGTGGTTACTGCTTGACCAGGGTTCACACTCCAGTCAACCAGTAACCAATTTCTGACACAGACCTACTCTTTTGAAGGGGGCTTTTACTTTCGTATATGATGTGCCTGCCACGTGTCTGCGTGGTCACTCATTATTTCTAATTGTGTGTCCATAAACATGATTTCTGGGTTAGAATATAAAAAAATTAAATTCAATTTGTCCTCACTTAAGAATGGGATAGGAAAGCGTGTCAACTAATGTGAGGATCGTTTCGTTTTATTGTGTGTTTTATTTTTTTTAGAAAGTTAGAGTTTAACAAAGACGATGACTTTGATATAGGACGGCAGTGTTCTTGTTGGCAGAGACGTGGATCATTGCTTGCTTCTTTGTTAATGCTAAAGGTTTTCAATAATTGGCTCCAACTTAAGGAAGAAATCATTTCACTAGAACACCTTTTACACTGAAGTGTTCATTAGCTTAATTTAAATAACCTTTCCACGTTTAGACATAAACTATATTTTTTCAGATTTACCGATTTTAGCTTCAGACTTCACCTGTACATTTAAGTACAGTCTAATAACCCTACCTAATTATGTCCTTTTATTTGAGGTCACATTTAAGTAAATGTGGAGGGTAGAGTGATTAAAAAAGAAATACCTTCGTATAGCCCGTATTATATTGCTAATAAAAAACTGCACCTTATCTAAAAGTCTTAAGTAAATAGGTAATACACTTTATTGTACAGCAATTTAAGATTGCTGCCGTGTGCAACACTGTTTTTCAACAGAATCGACTAGCAAGCTCGCAATCTCAGAAGGCTGTACTAGTAAAATAAACTACACCAACATCAATGAGGTCAGATTTTAAAATTATTAAGTGTCAGAATCTTCACTGAAATACCTTTTTAATGAGGAAACTTTGAACACTTTGCCATAAAAGAGCTTAATGTACGCGCCAACGCATGTCGGCTACTGCCTTGAAACTTGGGGGCATATTAACAAGGCGGCGATAGACAATTATCGCCGCTTTTGCGGCCGTTTTCGGCCGAAAAGCGGCGATAATTATATCGCCTTATCAGCAAAGACACGCTATCGCGTATTTTGCTGATTTTGCTCCCGTTTCCAGTACGCCTGACTTCGCATCGATAATGAGATGCAAAGTAGGCGTGTCTGTGGAAACAACACGGTTAAATATCGTGAAGGCAGCTTCGCGATATTTACAATGCGGGGAAGCGATTATTTTAATCGCGTTAAGTATGCCTTAACGCAGGAATTTAACGTCTGTTAAATTCCTGACTAAGGCATACTTAACATGGGGGTGGATTCTGTGGCTAAGACCACAGGCCCTATCATCTAGGATATCGCCGTTTTCCCATGGAAAACGGCGATATCCACGCTATCTCTGACATTTTTATCGCCTCGGCGATGCGCGTTGTTAATAACGCGCTAACCGGGCGATAAATTCCAGAGATAGCCGGCGATAAATATGCAAGCGCTAAGCGCGCTTTGCGATATTTATCGCCGGCCCTTGATAATATGCCCCTTGGTGACTTACTGAAACCTTTCCCTTTCCAAAGAACAATTTGTAAAACAGAGTATACTTATTCACAAAGAGTGCTTGATGTCAGACTGGAACATAACAGACAAGCGTATTCTGCTTCCCAGACGTAAGTTAATATAGATAGGCGTAATTTCTCTGGTTGTGGAGGTTTGCCTGTTCTCAAATACAAGCAGAATATCTGGAAGCTATTATCCACCAGGGCATGTAGCGCCAGGAACTAAACTTTCTCCATGAGCCGCTTCTTCATGGTGCCAATGTCTCGAAGCTCTTGTGAGCAATGTCCACCACTTGCATGCAAGGTTAGTTTGTGATCACAAGGCTAGAGCTTTGCAGCAGTATGCCCCGTATCCTTTTACGAAGTGTTTGCACTAGTCCATTCATGAATGAATTAATTAAAGATTTGTAAAGCGCACGGCTACTCCGAGGAGTGTCCCAGCGCTAGCAGGAGATCCCAGTTGCACAGCCCCATACTGGAAGAACCACTTCTCCCCAGAGAAAAAACAAGTCTAAAGTTTTTTATAGAAGGTGGGCTTAGCAATAGTCTGTCGTAGCTCAGAGGGGAGCTCATTCCAGCCCTTAGAAGCCCCAAAGAAGAAGCCTTACCGCCCCATCAAACCCGCTTAAAGCATGGAAAAACTAGAAGAGAAGTGGAAGTGGAAGTGGAGCACAGTGCTCTGAGGGAAATATACTGAGTGAATCTATCAGCCTAATATCTAGGGCTAGAAGAGAACACTGCTCTATGGACCATCACTAATGCTCTGAGGGGATGCGTTTCATAAAAGGCAGCCAGTGCAAAACCTTGAGTCCTAGAAAAATTCTTTCTTACACTTGGAACCTATATTGGGAGAGTGTAACATAGCTACAACAACTTAGGGGCATATGTACAAGGAAATGCTGCAGCACGGAGCTGTGCCAAATTTGGCAGCGCAGCGCTCCGATATTTCCAAAACACAAGGATGTGCTGTATTTACAACAATATGATTAGTTGCCTAGCGACAATGCAGGCACCCTTGCACTATAGTGCATGGGTGCCTGCATTGCAGGGAATTATTGTTTATGTGCAGGAAGGTGTTCCTTCCTGCACATAAACAATTAATAAAGACGATTTGCTACTTCTATGTGTGCTGCAGAATACAGCACACATAGAAGTAGTGAATCGTCATTATTTAATGATTTATTTTTTGGTACTGCCTCAGATTTACAGATTCTTGTAAATCTGGGGCAGCGCCAAAAAGCAATGGGTGTTGCAGTGTAATGCCCACAGCAACACCCTTTGCACGCCCCTTTCAAGCAGATACCTGGATGAAAGGGTACCATATTTACATATCAGCGTTAAACCACTTTTTGTGGCCTATCACCACTTTGTAAATGAGGAGCAGGGGACGGCGCCATAGGAATGTTGTCAAAAGTGTTGTTCCTGTGGCGCAATGCCCTTGTAAATATGCCCCTTAGGGGGATATGTAAAAGAAAATGTTAGAGCATGGAGCTGCGCCAAATTTGGCAGTGCCACTCTTTGACAGTTCCAAAACGCAGGCATGCGCCGTATTTACAACAATTCAGCGCCCCCTGTTTTTCCTAGTGCTGGCGCTAAAATTAGCTGGCTATTGTCAACGCAGGCACCCTTGCACCGTAGTGTAAGGGTGCCTCCGTTGTAGGGAATGATTGTTTATGTGCAGGAAGGTGTCCCTTCCTGCACATAAACAATCAATAATGACAACTTGCTTCTTCTATGTGTGCTGCAGAATGCAGCACACATAGAAGTAGCAAATCGTCCATTATTTAATGACTGTTTATGTGCAGGAAGGGAACCCTTCCTGCACATAAACAATCATTCATGGTGTTTTGCTGTTTCTATGTGTGCTGCAAAATGCAGCAACACATATAGAAAAAGCAAAAACGAGGAGAAATAAAAGTATTTCTCCTCGTTTCCTCATTCTAACACCTACTCTTGCATGGCATTAGTTTTTGGCACTGCCTTATACAGATCCTTGTAAATCTGGGGCTGCATCAAAAAGCAATGGGTGTTGTTGTGGAACGCCCACAGTAACACCCATTGCACGCTCCTTTCATGCAGATACCTTAATGAAGGATATCATTTTTACAAAGCAACTTTAGTCACACAAAGTGGCTTTACGCCACTTTGTAAATATGGAGCAGGGCATTGCGCCACATAAAAATGAAGTTCCTGTGGCACAATTCTCTTGTAAATATGCCCCTAAATGTCTGAAAAATTGACAGACTTTTTCCCAGTCGGACTTCAATGGCAGGTAAGCTCACTTGAATTCCAGTCATATTTTTCTAAATTGCCTTTTGTTTGCGATCTGCATATTCTCTAATTTTGACTTTGTATTGTAGTTGGTGGCAACAATGACATTGTATCTATGGGCTGGAATAACTGCATTAATCTTTCAAAGATAGACCCACTTTCTAGTGGAACCTTGCTACTCATTTATATAGACTTTGGTGACTTGGCAGGGGACTCCATTTTTAAAAACTTGAGCCAACTTCACACACAGAACTGTTCTTTTGATTGATATCATCAACATCTCAGTCATGTCATTGCCTGAGGCCAGAAAGGTGTCATCGCCCTGCATTATGCCATGATAGTTCATGAAGTGACAGATTTTAACCCTGTTGTTGGTCTCCGACAATAAACGAATGCCACATGCTGCAAATGTCATAAAGTGCAGATAACATGTTTGTTGCAGATTTGGGTGAAACATGGTGGCCAGAGGGAATCAAGAGTACCCATCAATGACCACCAGGACATTTGTTTCAGAGTCTAGGATAGTGAAGAAGTCAGCTGTGAATGTTGACCATGCTGTGCTAGGAAGTTCAGGTAGTAGTGGTTTCTCCAGCTGTGGAAATGTGCATGTTTTAATGATATTACCATCCAGGGTCACAGTCCCAGGAACCATACTTTCTCCCTGAGCTGCTTCTTTGTGGCATCAATGCTTCACTAGCTTTTGTAAGCTATGTCGGTCACCTGATTACTTCGGGAACAACAGTCTGAACCCTTGCAGCAGAGTGTTTCCCTGAGCCGCAAACAGTTCTTCATTGATTTGCCTGAATGCAATTACTTTATCTTCTTTAACTCCCACTAAATGTCGGTTGCCCTATTGACATGTCTTTACTACAGTAGTGACCTTTGGTCTTGCAAAGGCAGTCTTGTTAGTTCACCCAGTAAGATTCTCTCCCGGGCAGACTGTCATACTACAAAGTTTATGTACCTTTCAATCGGTAATGCCATGCTCCTAGTATCAATGAGCGGGTATCTTGAGGTGTTGTTAGCAGGATTGAGATCCTTTCAAGACATGTGCTCTGTTTGAAAAAAGTGAAAGCAAAAGTGGTTGTCAACGAAGGTTCTAATGATCATGTACAGAAAAAGCATGGTCAAAAAATGTACATATAACAAAACATATGCTTCAATTGATTTGCTAAAGAGTGTATTCATTCATTAGCAACAATAACGTGCTCAAGAAATGGCAATCACACAGTGCAACAGTGGCATGACTATGCAAATAAACAAATGACTCTAGAATTAAGAAAATTCACACATAAACGTGGTCATTTGAGTTGATGGTTCCATGGATGTTATAATAATAGTAATAATAATAAGTCATTTATAAAGCGCCTGGATACACCAACTGGTGTGTCCCCGTGCTAGAAGCAGTTACAGCGAGAGTCAGGTGGAAGACAGGACAATAGCTGGTAAAGCCAGGTTTGCAGGCCTCTACGAAAGACGGACTCAGATTTTTCTACACGCAGTAGGGGTGGCAATGTGTTCCAATTTTTGGCTGCCAGATAGCCAAATGAGCGCGCTCCCATCCTTGCCCTTTTAATCTTTGGTATTTTGAGCAGGTGAGCTCCTGTCGATCTTAGCTGCTGAGTGGGTTATAGGGGGTCAAGAGATCATGCAGGTAGCTGGGACCTTTCCCCTGTATACTCCGGTGACAGAAGCAAAAGGCTTTGAAGAGAATTCTTTTGCCAACTGGCAGCCAGTGAAGGGATTCAAGGGCTTTCGCCGCTGAGGCCCGCCTAGGTAGATTGAGAACTAGGCGTGCCGCCGCATTCTGAATGCGTTGAAGGCGTTGCAGGCTACCCTTTGACGCTCCCAAATATAGGGCATTCACATAGTCCAGCTGCGAGGTCACTAGGGTGTGGACAAGAGTTTTCCTTGCTGATACGGGAAGAACGTCTAAGGTTTTTCTTACCCTTTTGGGGTGCCAAAGCATCTCCCTGCCACCTTCCTAGTGTGGGACTCGAAGGATAATTTTGGATCGAGCCACACTCCAAGATTCTTTACCTCTGTTTTTGGCGTGGGGACGGGCCCCAGCCTCTGGGGCCACCAGGCTGAGCACCAGATGGAGGGGGATTTCCCAATGACCATAACCTCCGTCTTACTGCCATTCAGCTTTAGGCCGTTATTAGACATCCATGAGGCTAGATCATTGAGACAGGAGGAAAACTGCATAGCTGACTCACTAGAGTCTTGTGCTAGGGTCACTACAAGCTGGGTGTCATCCGTATATGACACCATGGTGATCTTGTATTTGTCCATAATATCTGCCAACGGGCCGATGTAGAGATTAAAGAGTGGGGCTCAGAATAGAGCCCTGTGGAACCCCTTGGAGGAGTGGCAATGTTTTAGATCAATAAGGGTGCTGTGCAACCTGGAAACTACGGTCCTGTAAGAAGGACTGCATCCACTTTAGTGCCTCTCCATCCAATCCGCACACCTGGAGGCGCTGAAGTAGAAGTTTGTGGGATACTGTGTCAAAGGCGGCACTTAGGTCCAACAGGACGTAGGCAGCTGTCTGACCGGCGTCCACCCATCTCCATAGAGACTCTGTTGCAAAAAGGAGTGCTGATTCTGTTGAATATGAGTCTCTAAAACCTGATTGTGTAGGGTGTAGAAGATTGTGAAGATTGATGTGAGCCACTAATTGTTTATTCACCACCTTCTCTGTGATTATTTAATTACTATTTTTTGGTTAATAACTAATTCTTAAATACAATTATTTATTTAAATGCAAAATAGTTTTATTTTATTTTAATTATAATAAAATTTGTATTTACTTATGATAGGCATTTAACATTGTAACATGTATTTATTTTATTTAATTTTTAATATAAAACATATTTATATATTTTTATAAATATGTATATTTTTATTTGTTTACTATGTTTTTGGAATTATTTTATTGTGTTGAAAAGAATTTGGTTGTTCCTAATGTTGCACCCAACTCTTTCCCTACTGTTGCACTCATTGGAGTGGGAATAGTACATTTATCCACTCCACAATTCAACACTTTCCCTATTGTTGCACTGACAGGAGTGGAAATAGTAAATTTGACCCCTCTGCAATCCAACACTTTCCCTTCTGTTGCATTGACTGGAGTGGGAATAGTAAATTGTATCCCTCCGCAATCCAACATTTTCCCTAGTGTTGCACTGACTGGAGTGGGAGTGGTAAATATGACCCCTAAGCAATCCAACTTTTTCTCTGCTGTTGTATTCACTGTAGTGGGAATAGCAGATTTTTCTACTGTGTGATGTAACAGTTTTCCTACTGCTGCGTTGTGTGAAGTGGGAGTAGTACATCTTTAGTAGAACAATTTGCATACTTTTGTATCAATTGTAGTGGGAATAGTAAATGTAAAACTATATGTAATTTTATATTGTTACAATTTACATTATTATGTTTTTGCTTGTTTAAAATAAAATATATAATATTTATAACTATTATTATTGTGTCAAATATTTTTATAAAATTGGAAGAAACGTATGTTGTTTACATTTTTATTTTAATTAAAATGGTTTGTTTTTTAAATATTTTGTTATTGGTTTGTATACATGTATATATATATATTCACTCAAAAAACCGTAGGTTTTAGGGACAGTTATAGTTAGTTGGACATTGCACTCGTACAAAACCCGTGAAATTCCCCCGTTATAGTTAGTTCAGGTAACTATAACTCGCGCCCCGCAATGCACTGCTGATGACGTCACATATTACATCACTCATGACATGGTCAGTGACATCACTGATGACATCTCAAATGACATCACTGATGACATCATGCAGTGACTGTGTGTTTCTATAAAGTTTATATATGTTTAATATATATGCCAAGGTGTATTGAATAATGAGTGGGTGTATAAGTGTGTGGATGGATGATTTAGTAGGTGCGTGACTGACTATAAGTGAGTGATTAAACGTATCTTACTAAATGCATGGGTTAGTGACTAAACTGTGTGAATGTCTTTATCAGTCTGTCTTATTGGTGTGTAAGTGGCTGCATGGGTTTGTAAATGGCTACATGAGTGTCTATATGAGTTATTGATTGGTTGTTTGAGTATCTGTATGGGTGCCTGATTGTTTGTGTGGGTGGGGTGTGTGTGACTCTGTGCATAGATGTGTGAGTGGGTGATTCACTTGGTGCATGGTTTCAAGAGTGCATCTGTGATGGACTGTATGGGTGGGTGAGTGTGTGTATGGGTGTGTTAGTGAGTGAATGTATGTCCCAGTGGTACATGTGTGAGTAACTACATATGTGAAAGGCAGTATATATGTGTGTTGGAGTATATAAATAGCTATAAGCGTAGAGTGTGTGATTGTGAGAGTGACTGTATGGATGAGTGTGTGCTTGTATCAGAGATTGTATAAGAGCGTAAGAATGTGCTAGTATTTGTATGAGTAAGTGAGCTGGTGTGTGTATAACTGTATAGGTGAGTAAATGGGTGTGTGCTTAATTTTTTGCATGACTGACTAGGTGTGTGAGTACCTCTATGGATGAGTGGCGGTGTGTGAGTGTTTATATAGGTGTATGAGTGCATATAAGTATGAGTGACTGTACGGGTGAGTGAGTAGATGTGTGTGTGTAGACCTAAGAATCAGTGAGTGTGTATATAGTAATTGGTGTTGGAGTGTCTATGGTTTTGAAAATGGCAGTCTGTAATTTACAGTGGGTGTATCAAAAGTTATATTAGGGTGTGAGAAGATGCATCAAATTATCACATGAATGATGTCATCAGTGATGTCATCAGTGATGTCATTTGAGATGTCTTCAGTGATGTCATCAGTGATGTCACTGACCATGTCATGAGTGATGTAATATGTGACGTCATCAGCAGTGCATTGCGGGGGCGCGAGTTATAGTTACCTGAACTAACTATAACGGGGGAATTTCACGGGTTTTGTACGAGTGCAATGTCCAACTAACTATAACTGTCCCTAAAACCTATGGTTTTTTAAGTGAATTTGTAAGGTTTTTTAAATGCTAATTTCTACCTATAACGTGCCTGAAACCTATGGTTTTTCAGTGAATTTGTAAGGTTTTTAAATGCTAATTCCTAACTATAACATGTCTGAAACCTATGGTTTTTTTCAGTGAATTTCAAAGGTTTTGTAAATGACAATTTTTAAATGTATTAATTGTTATATTTATTTTTTTGATAATGATTTACTAAATTTTTTTAAACTATTTATTTTTACATATTTTATTTTTTAAATTACATTGTAATTACATTATACATTACATTACAAAATATACTTTCTCAGAATGAATTACTTTAGTTTAAATACTTTGCAAATAGGCAATAGACTTTTAAGTACAGTAGTTACAGTTGTTGCAATGGGCAACACAATTTCAAACACAATGCAACATTGAGCTCAATGTGAATTTCTAGTTAAATGCAATTAGTTACTTTATGGATTACTTTTCTAACCACAGGACTGGATCCTAGATTCAGTCCTGGGACATCTCCTGTAAACAGTTGAGTAAAAGCGTTTTGGTTACAGTAGTGATTTTAAGGAATATTATTGTATTTTAAAAGTTGACACTTAGAAACTTTTTCACATAGAATCACCAATGTTATCCTATGGGAGGAAATTCACTTAGCAGGTAAGTAGTTTTATCATTACTTTTTCTTACTCAGTGGTGGATCCTGGATCCAGCACTGGTGCATCTCCTGTAAACAGTTGAAAGAATGCGTTTAAGTCATACAGGCGATTTTTAAGGAATATTTGTAGTTTGTGAAAATCGACACAAACTTTTCTGCTGAAAACCAGACAATGGATTCCTATGGAAGGAAATACAAGTTACTGGTAAATACGGTTAGAATTACTTTTCAGGGTCAGTGCTGGGCTAAAAGATGCAGCACTGGGTTCTCTCCTGATAACAGGTGAGTAAATCGGAATTCGTAGTTCGGCTGATTTTAGAGGAATATTATAAAGTTCCAAAACTCCACACTTAGAAGAATTTCCAAGTGAAACCAGTCAATGTTAGCCTATGGAAGGAAATTCAAGTTACTGGTAAGTACGGTTAGAATTACTTTTCAAGGTCAGTGCTGGGCTAAAAGATGCAGCACTGGGTTCTCTCCTGATAACAGGTGAGTAAATCGGAATTCGTCGTTCGGCTGATTTTAGAGGAATATTATAAAGTTCCAAAACTCCACACTTAGAAGAATTTCCAAGTGAAACCAGTCAATGTTAGCCTATGGAAGGAAATTCAAGTTACTGGTAAGTACGGTTAGAATTACTTTTCAAGGTCAGTGCTGGGCTAAAAGATGCAGCACTGGGTTCTCTCCTGATAACAGGTGAGTAAATCGGAATTCGTCGTTCGGCTGATTTTAGAGGAATATTATAAAGTTCCAAAACTCCACACTTAGAAGAATTTCCAAGTGAAACCAGTCAATGTTAGCCTATGGTAGGAAATTCAAGTTACTGGTAAGTACGGTTAGAATTACTTTTCAAGGTCAGTGCTGGGCTAAAAGATGAAGCACTGGGTTCTCTCCTGATTACAGGTGAGTAAATCGGAATTCGTCGTTCGGCTGATTTTAGAGGAATATTATAAAGTTCCAAAACTCCACACTTAGAAGAATTTCCAAGTGAAACCAGTCAATGTTAGCCTATGGAAGGAAATTCAAGTTACTGGTAAGTACGGTTAGAATTACTTTTCAAGGTCAGTGCTGGGCTAAAAGATGCAGCACTGGGTTCTCTCCTGATAACAGGTGAGTAAATCGGAATTCGTCTTTTGGCTGATTTTAGAGGAATATTTGCACAATGGTGAAGGGAGGGGGCGGGGCCTGAGGTGACATCTGTGCAAACGCGCCCCGTGGCGCGTTTTAAGTTGGGGGATTAAGTCCCCTTGAATCATGAGGGTCCCTGGGGTCCAAGTAGCCCACCCTGTACCTCCAGTATGCGCCAGGGAGCTGCGTTGCAGAGAGGTGTTCAGAGGCCACGCCCCTTTTTGCACCTCTCTGCAATGCAGCTCTGTGGCACTTTCTGGACGTACCTGGTGGGCTAGTTGGCCCCCAGGGACCCTCAGGATTGAAGGTGATTTAATTCCCCATCTGAAAACGCGCCACGGGGCCTGTTTGCACACATGTCACCTGAAGCCCCGCCCCCTCCCTTCACCACTGTGCAAACGCGCCCCGTGGCATGTTTTAAGTTGGGGGATTAAGTCCCCTTGAATCCTGAGGGTCCCTGGAGTCCAACTACCCCACCATGTACCTCCAAAAAGCGCCACAGAGCTGCGTTGCAGAGAGGTGTAAAAGGGGCGTGGCCTCTGTACACCTCTCTGCAACGCAGCCCCTGGCGCATACTGGAGGTTCCTGGTGGGCTAGTTGGCCCCCAGGGACCCCCAGTATTCAAGGGGAATTGCTTCCCCATCTGCAAACGCGCCAGGGGCGCGTTTGCAGAGTGCTCCAAGGAGGGGGCGTGGCCTCCGGCGCGATGCCGGTATTTTTGTTTATTTGTTTTTTAAGAAGGGGGCTGTGTGGCCCCCCTTCTTTTTCTAATTTTTTGGCCCTGGGGACCCCATCCCCCAGGGCCTGCCCCCTAATATTTTTTTTTTAATTTGGAAGGGGGCCGTGTGGCCCCCCTCCCCAGGCCTTAATAGGCCCCAGGGACCCCATCCCCTGGGGCATGGCCTTCTTTAAAAAAAAAAAAACTTATGGAGGGGGGCTGCGTTGCCCCCCTCCTCAGGCCACTTATGGCCCCGGGGACCCCATCCCCCGGGGCTGGCCTTTTGTTTTTTTTTTTTTTTTAAATAACATTTGGGGAGGGGGCCACGTGGCCCCCTCCCGGGCCACTACTTGCCCCGGGGACCCCATCCCCCGGGGCTGGCCCTATCCTTTGGGGTCCGTGGGGGACCCCAACTCCCCCACGGACCCTGCCGGCTCCCCGCCTCCTGCGGGAGCCGGCATTGCTTTTCCACATGGGGAGCTGCTAACATGCAGCTTCCCGTGTGGAAAAGCAATGTGCTTTGAATTTGTGAAGAGAGAGCAGGTTTCCTGCTCTCTCTTCCAAAATTCAAAGCAGTTTGCAATGACAGGACGGGAGCCGCGAGGCTCCCGTCCTGTCATTGCAAACTACAGTGTCCCGGGGGTAGGCACCCCGGGACACTGCAGGAGCCGGCCCTGGGGGGTGGTGGTCCCCAGGGCCATGGAGGGCTCCAGGAGGGGGGCCGCGCGGCCCCCCTCCCACCATCTGCAAAGCTCCGGGGAGGTGTCGGTCCCCGGGGCGTGTGGGGGGGCTGGAGCCCCCCCACACATGTTATTAAAAATAAAAAAAAGAAGCCCTGGGGGGTGGCGGTCCCCGGGGCTGCGGGAGGGCAGAGTGCCCTCTTGCACCATTTTGTATTTATATTTAAAGCCCCGGGGGGGTGGCGGTCCCCGGGGCTTGGGGGGGCCTTAGAGGCCCCCCCATAAAATCTAAACCCACCCCCGCATGCCCCCGGGACTTGGGCCAGCCGGGGGCAAATTAACATCGAAGCATGGGAGACCGCGCTTCGATTTTTTTTTGTTCGGCGGGATCCGCGCACCCTAAGCGCATCCCGCCGATTTAAAAAAAAAAAATGCTTTTTTCTGCCCAGGGGGTCCTTGTCGGACCCCCTGAGCAGACCTAGTGGGTCAGGGTGTTTCTACCCTGCCCCCTTTTTGCGCTTTGCGCACTTGTTTCTGTCCCTCGGTTCTACCGAGGGACAAAATGGCTGCCAACACTTCCTGATTTGGAGTGTTGACAGCCAATTAGCATGCAGCTCGTGATCGGGAGGGTACGCGGACCCTACTCGGCCATAGATATATATGTAATTTTATTTGTGATTTTCTCAGAAACTACTGAACGGATTTACACCATTTAAGCAAAAGGCACGACACTGAACCAAGGGCTACCTCTTTGCCAAATTTGGTGTAATTCCGTTCAGCAGTTCGGGCTGTAGCTGCGACTAAAAGTTCCTATGGAAAAATGAATGGGGAAAACGCGTTTTGGGACCCCCCTTTTTTCTCGGCCCCCGCTTGACAAATCACCCCGAGACTTTCAGGATAGGAGTGGACTGGAGCGCCCCAACAAGTTGGAAACTTTCGCAAAGATTCGTCAACCGGCGCCAACGTTATTTCAAATAGAATGTTGCGGATTTCCTATGGAAAATAGGTCCTAACTATAACTATCTACTGGCGACCGCCAGTAGATAATATATATATATATATATTCACTGAAAAAACCATATGTTTTAGGGACAGTTTTAGTTACTTGGACATTGCACTCGTACAAAACCCGTGAAATTCCCCCGTTATAGTTAGTTCAGCTAACTATAACTCGCGCCCCTGCAATGCACTGCTGATGACGTCACATATTACATCACTCATGACATGGTCAGTGACATCACTGATGACATCACTGATGACATCTCAAATGACATCACTGATGACATCACTGATGACATCATCCAGTGACTGTGTGTTTCTGTAAAGTTTAAATATGTTTAATATATATAGGGAAAGGCATATTGAAGAATGAGTGGGTGTATAAGTGTCTGAATGGATGATTTAGTAGGTGCGTGACTGACTCTATGAGTGAGTGATTAAACGTATCTTACTGAATGCATGGGTTAATGACTAAACTGTGTGAATGTCTGTATCTGTCTGTCTGTTGGTGTGTAAGCGGCTGCATGGGTTTGCGAATAGCTACATGAGTGTCTATATGGGTTATTGATTTGTTGTTTGAGTATCTGTATGGGTGCCTGAGTGTTTGTGTGGGTGGGGTGTGTGTGACTCTGTGCATAGATGTGTGAGTGGGTGATTCACTGGGTGCATGTTTTCAAGAGTGCATCTGTGATGGACTGTATGGGTGGGTGAGTGTGTGTATGGCTGTGTTAGTGAGTAAATGTATATCTCAGTGGTACATGTGTGAGTAACTACATATGTGAAAGGCAGTATATATGTGTGTTGGAGTATATAAATGGCTATAAGTGAGAGTGTGTGATTGTGAGAGTGGCTGTATGGATGAGTGTGTGCTTGTATCAGTGATTGTGTAAGAGCGTAAGAATGTGCTAGTATTTGTATGAGTAAGTGAGCTGGTGTGTGTATAACTGTATAGGTAAGTAAATGGGAGTGTGATTAATTATTTGCATGACTGACTAGGTGTGTGAGTACCTCTATGGATGAGTGGAGGTGTGTGAGTGTGTATATAGGTGTATGAGTGCATATGATAGTCCTGTACTGAGTGACCATAAGTATGAGTGATTGTACTGGTGAGAGAGTAAATGTGTGTGTAGACCTAATAATCAGTGAGTGGGTATGTAGTTTTTGGTGTTGGAGTGTCTATGGTTTTGAGAATGGCAGTCTGTAATTTAGAGTGGGTATATCAAAGGTTATATTAGGGTGTGAGAAGATGCATGAAATTATCACATGGATGATGTCATCAGTGATGTCATCAGTGATGTCATTTGAGATGTCATCAGTGATGTCATCAGTGATGTCACTGACCATGTCATGAGTGATGTAATATGTGACGTCATCAGCAGTGCATTGCAGGGCGCGAGTTATAGTTAGCTGAACTAACTATAACGGGGGAATTTCACGGGTTTTGTACGAGTGCAATGTCCAAGTAACTAAAACTGTCCCTAAAACCTATGGTTTTTTCAGTGAATTTCAAAGGTTTTTTAAATGCTAATTTGTAACTATAACGTGTCTGAAACCTATGGTTTTTTCAGTGAATTTCAAAGGTTTTTTAAATGCTAATTTGTAACTATAACGTGTGTGAAACCTATGGTTTTTTCAGTGAATTTCAAAGGTTTTTTAAATGCTAATTTCTAACTATAACGTGCCTGAAACCTACGGTTTTTTCAGTGAATTTCAAAGGTTTTGTAAATGACAATTTTTAAATGTATTAATTGTTATATTAATTTTTTTCATACTGATTTACTACATTTTTTGAAACAATTTTTTTTTACATATTTTATTTTTTAAATTACATTGTAATTACATTATACATTACATTACAAAAAATACTTTCTCAGAATGAATTACTTTAGTTTAAATACTTTGCAGATAGGCAATAGACTTTTAAGTACAGTAGTTACAGTTGTTGCAATGGGCAACACATTTTCAAACACAATGCAACATTCAGCTCAATGTGAATTTCTAGTTAAATGCAATTAGTTACTTTATGGATTACTTTTGTAACCACAGGACTGGATCCTAGATTCAGTCCTGGTACATCTCCTGTAAACAGTTGAGTAAAAGCGTTTTGGTTACAGTCGTGATTTTTAAGGAATATTATTGTATTTTAAAAGTTGACACTTAGAAACTTTTTCTCATAGAATCACCAATGTTATCCTATGGAAGGAAATTCACTTAGCAGGTAAAAACTGTTATCGTTACTTTTTCTTACTCAGTGTTGGATCCTGGATCCAGCACTGGTGCATCTCCTGTAAACAGTTGAAAAAATGCGTTTAAGTCATACAGGCGATTTTTAAGGAATATTTGTAGTTTGTGAAAATCAACACTTTGAAACTTTTTTGTTGAAAACCAGTCAATCTTAGCCTATGAAGGAAATTCAAGTTACCGGTAAGTACGGTTAAAATTACTTTTGAGGATCAGTACTGGGCTGTAAGATGCAGCACTGAGGTCTCTCCTGATAACAGGTGAGTAAATCGGAATTCGTATTTCGGCTGATTTTAGAGGAATATTTTAAAGTTCCAAAACTCCACACTTAGAAGAATTTCCAAGTGAAACCAGTCAATGTTAGCCTATGGAAGGAAATTCAAGTTACTGGTAAGTACGGTTAAAATTACTTTTCAGGACCAGTACTGGGCTGAAAGATGCAGCACTGAGGTCTCTCCTGATAACAGGTGAGTAAATCAGAATTTGGATTTCGGCTGATTTTAGAGGAATATTTGTATGTTTCAAAAATCAACACTTAGAAACTTTTTCAGCAAAAAGCAGGCAATGATATCCTATGGAAGGAAATTCAAGTTACTGGTAAGTACAGTTAAAATTACTTTTGAGGATCAGTACTGGGCTGAAAGATGCAGCACTGAGGTCTCTCCTGATAACAGGTGAGTAAATCGGAATTCGTATTTCGGCTGATTTTAGAGGAATATTTTAAAGTTCCAAAACTCCACACTTAGAAGAATTTCCAAGTGAAACCAGTCAATGTTAGCCTATGAAGGAAATTC
This sequence comes from Calotriton arnoldi, assembly GCA_963921515.1. Taxonomy (NCBI): domain Eukaryota; kingdom Metazoa; phylum Chordata; class Amphibia; order Caudata; family Salamandridae; genus Calotriton; species Calotriton arnoldi. Next base: position 845,486 of record CAWUFW010003039.1, read on the forward strand.
AAGTTACCGGTAAGTACGGTTAAAATTACTTTTCAAGATCAGTACTGGGCTGAAAGATGCAGCACTGAGGTCTCTCCTGATAACAGGTGAGTAAATCGGAATTCGTATTTCGGCTGATTTTAGAGGAATATTTTAAAGTTCCAAAACTCCACACTTAGAAGAATTTCCAAGTGAAACCAGTCAATGTTAGCCTATGAAGGAAATTCAAGTTACCGGTAAGTACGGTTAAAATTACTTTTCAGGACCAGTACTGGGCTGAAAGATGCAGCACTGAGGTCTCTCCTGATAACAGGTGAGTAAATCGGAATGCGTATTTCGGCTGATTTTAGAGGAATATTTTAAAGTTCCAAAACTCCACACTTAGAAGAATTTCCAAGTGAAACCAGTCAATGTTAGCCTATGGAAGGAAATTCAAGTTACTGGTAAGTACGGTTAAAATTACTTTTCAGGACCAGTACTGGGCTGAAAGATACAGCACTGAGGTCTCTCCTTATAACAGGTGAGTAAATCGGAATTCCTATTTCGGCTGATTTTAGAGGAATATTTTAAAGTTCCAAAACTCCACACTTAGAAGAATTTCCAAGTGAAACTAGTCAATGTTAGCCTATGAAGGAAATTCAAGTTACCGGTAAGTACGGCTAAAATTACTTTTCAGGACCAGTACTGGGCTGAAAGATGCAGCACTGAGGTCTCTCCTGATAACAGGTGAGTAAATCGGAATTCGTATTTCGGCTGATTTTAGAGGAATATTTTAAAGTTCCAAAACTCCACACTTAGAAGAATTTCCAAGTGAAACCAGTCAATGTTAGCCTATGAAGGAAATTCAAGTTACCGGTAAGTACGGTTAAAATTACTTTTCAGGACCAGTACTGGGCTGAAAGATGCAGCACTGAGGTCTCTCCTGATAACAGGTGAGTAAATCGGAATGCGTATTTCGGCTGATTTTAGAGGAATATTTTAAAGTTCCAAAACTCCACACTTAGAAGAATTTCCAAGTGAAACCAGTCAATGTTAGCCTATGGAAGGAAATTCAAGTTACTGGTAAGTACGGTTAAAATTACTTTTCAGGACCAGTACTGGGCTGAAAGATACAGCACTGAGGTCTCTCCTTATAACAGGTGAGTAAATCGGAATTCCTATTTCGGCTGATTTTAGAGGAATATTTTAAAGTTCCAAAACTCCACACTTAGAAGAATTTCCAAGTGAAACCAGTCAATGTTAGCCTATGGAAGGAAATTCAAGTTACTGGTAAGTATGGTTAGAATTACTTTTCAGGACCAGTACTGGGCTGAAAGATACAGCACTGAGGTCTCTCCTGATAACAGGTGAGTAAATCGGAATTCGTATTTCGGCTGATTTTAGAGGAATATTTGCACAATGGTGAAGGGAGGGGGCGGGGCCTGAGGTTACATCTGTGCAAACGCGCCCCGTGGCGCGTTTTAAGTTGGGGGATTAAGTCCTCTTGAATCCTGAGGGTCCCTAGGGGCCAACTAGCCCACCAGGAACCTCCAATATGCGCCAGGGGCTGCGTTGCAGAGACGTGTAGAGAGGCCACACCCCTTTTACACCTCTCTGCAACGCAGCTCTGTGGCGCTTTCTGGATGTACCTGTTGGGCTAGTTGGCCCCGAGGACCCTCAGGATTGAAGGGGATTTAATTCCCCATCTTAAAACGCGCCACGGGGCCTGTTTGCACACATGTCACCTGAAGCCCCGCCCCTCCCTTCACCACTGTGCAAACGCGCCCCGTGGCGCGTTTTAAGTTGGGGGATTAAGTCCCCTTGAATCCTGAGGGTCCCCGGAGTCCAACTAGCCCACCATATACCTCCAAAAGCGCCACAGAGCTGCATTGCAGAGAGGTGTAAAAGGGGCGTGGCCTCTGTACACCTCTCTGCAAGGCAGCCCCTGGCGCATACTGGAGGTTCCTGGTGGGCTAGTTGGCCCCCAGGGACCCCCAGTATTCAAGGGGAATTCGTTCCCTCTGCAAACGCGCCAGGGGCGCGTTTGCAGAGTGGTGAAGGAAGGGGCGGGGCCTGCGGGCCCGATCGTTTTTTTTTTTTTTTGTCCCCTGAAGGGGGGCTGTGTGGCCCCCCTTCCTTTTTTCTGTTTTTGGGCCCTGGGGACCCCATCCCCCAGGGCCTTACCCCTTTTTTTAAATTAAAAAAAAAAAAAAAACGGGAAGGGGGCCGCGTGGCCCCCCTTCCCCGGGCCTGTATTGGCCCCGGGGACCCCATCTCCCGGGGCATGGCCTCTATTTTTATTTTTAATATTTTGAGGGGGGCTGCGTGGCCCCCCTCCTCTGGCCATTTTAAGGCCCGGGGACCCCATCCCCGGGCCGGCCATACCCTTTTTTTATTTTTTATAATTTTTCAAAACTTTGGGGAGGGGGCCGCGTGGCCCCCTCCCGAGCCACTACTTGCCCCGGGGACCCCATCCCCCGGGGCTGGCCCTCTCGTTGGGGACTGTGGGGGGTCTCCAAACCCCCACAGTCCCGCCGGCTCCCCGTGTCCTACGGGAGCCGGCATTGCTTTACACATGGGGAGCAGCTAACATGCTGCTCCCCATGTGGAAAAGCAATCGGCTTTGGATATTGGAAGAGAGAGCAGGTTTCCTGCTCTCTATTCCAATATCCAAAGCAAGTTTGCAATGATAGGACGGGAGCCGCGAGGCTCCCGTCCTGTCATTGCAAACAGCAGTGTCCCGGGGGTAGGCACCCGGGACACTGCAGGAGCCGGCCCTGGGGGTGGCGGTCCCCAGGGCCACCACAGGCTCCAGGAGGGGGCCGCGCGGCCCCCTCCCATCGTGTGCACAGCCCCGGGAGGTGGTGGTCCCCGGGCTCTGGGGTCCGTAACGGACCCCCATATTTAAATGTTTAGTGCCCCGGGGAGGTGGCGGTCCCGGGGCGTGTGGGGGCTGGAGCCCCCACACAGGTTTTTCATTTAAAAAAGAAGCCCCGGGAGGTGGTGGTCCCCGGGGCTGCGGGAGGGCTCAGAGCCCTCCTGCACCATTATGCATAAAGCCCCGGGGGTGGCGGTCCCCGGGGCTTGGGGGCCCTTAGAGGCCCCCACACATAAAATTAACCCCCCAGCATGCCCCCGGGACTTGGCCCACCCGGGGCCAATTAACATCGAAGCGCGGAGACCGCGCTTCGATTTTTTTCGGCAGGATTCGCGCACCCTGAGCGCATCCTGCCGATTTAAAAAAAAAAAAAAAATGCTTTTTGCCCAGGGGGTCCTTGTGGGACCCCTGAGCAGGCCTAGGGGGTTAGGGTGTTTCTACCCTGCCCCCTTTGTGCGTTTTGCGCACTTGTTTCTTTTTTTCTCGGCGGGATACGCGCACCCTAAGCGCATCCCGCCGATTTAAAAAAAAAAAATCTTTTTCTGCCCAGGGGTCCTTGTGGGACCCCCTGAGCAGACCTAGGGGTCAGGATGTTTCTACCCTGCCCCCTTTTTGCGCTTTGCGCACTTGTTTCTGTCCCTCGGTTCTACCGAGGGACAAAATGGCTGCCAACACTTCCTGAATCGGAATGTTGACAGCCAGCTGACAGCCAATTAGCATGCAGCTCGTGATCGGGACGGTGCACGCAGGGTGCGCTGAGGGTACGCGTATCCGACGCGCCCATAGATATATATGTACTTTTACTTTTGATTTTCTCAGGAACTACCAAACGGATTTACACCATTTAAGCAAAAGGCACCAGTCTGAAACAAGGACTACCTCTTTGCCAAATTTGGTGTAATTCCGTTCAGCAGTTCGGGCTGTAGCTGCGACTAAAGGTTCCTATGGAAAAATGAATGGGGAAAACGCGTTTTGGGACCCCCCTTTTTTCTCGGCCCCCGCTTCACGTATCACCCCGAGACTTTCAGGGTAGGAGCGGAGCGGAGCGCCCCAACAAGTTGGAAACTTTCACGAAGATTCGTCAACCGGCGCCAACGTTATTTCAAATAGAATGTCGCGGATTTCCTATGGATAATAGGTTGTAACTATAACTATCTACTGGCGACCGCCAGTAGATATATATATATATATATATATATATATATATATATATATATATATATATATATATATATATATATATATATATATATATATATATATATATATATATATACACATATATATATATATATATATATATATATATATATATATATATATATATTTCACTGAAAAAAACAAAGGTTACAGGGTCACTATAGTTAGGAATTAGCATTTAAAAAACATTAAAAATTCACTGAAATTAACAAAGGTTACAAGGACATTATAATTAGGAAATAGAATTAAAAACAAACTTAGAAATTCACTGAATAAACCAAAGGTTACAGGGACATTAAGTTAGGCTCAGATTTCACATGTACAAAACCAGAGAAATTCAGCATTTATAGTTAGCTGAGCTAACTATAACTGAGTGCCCCTGCAATGCACTGCTTATGGCCTCATATATTACGTCACTCATGAGATGGTCAGTGACATCACTGATAACATCTCAAATGACATCACTGATTACATCATCCACTGACTGTGAGTGTTTTTAAAAGGTTTATGAGTGTTAATGATACATACCAAGGTGTATTGGTGAATCAGTAGGTGTATCAGTGCCTGATTTGTTGATTCAGTGGGTGCATGAGTAACGGTATAAGTGAATAATTAGGTGTCTCAGTGAAATCATGGGTGAGTGACTTGTTGTGTGAATGTCTGTATCTGTCTGTCAGGTGGTGTCTAACTGGTTGTATAGGTGTGTGAGTGGCTATGTGAGTTTCTGTATGGGTAAGCGATTGGTTTTCTGAGTACATCTATAGGTGTTTCAATGTCTGGGTGGTCGGGTGAGGGTGTGTGTAACTGACTGTATGGATGAGTGCGTGGGTCAGTCAGTGGCTCTATGGGTTAGTATCTATGTGTAAGGGGCTGTATGGGTGAGAGAGTGTGTGTATGGCTGTGTCAGTGAGTGAATGGATGTGCCAGTGGTATATGGGTGAGTAACTGCATATATGAAAGGCAGTATAGGTAAGTGTTGGAGTACATGAGTGATTGTATGTGTGACTGAGTGCAAGAGTGGCTGTATGGGTGAGGTTGTGCTTGTATCAGTTACTGTATAGGTGAGTGAGTATGTGTTAGTATCTGTATGAATAAATGCGTGGGTGTGTGTGGAACTGTATAGGTGAGTAAATGGCTGTGTGATTGAATCTATAGGTGAATAAGTAGGTGTGTGAGTAGCTCTATAAGTGACTGACTGTGGGTGAGTCACTGTATGGGTCTATGAATGGATATATCAGTGGCTGTATTAGTGAGTGACTTTGTGTATGAGTTGCTCTATGAGTAACTGAGTGGATGTGTGTGTAGACCTATGAATCAGTGAGTGGGTGTGTATGTACTGGTATGGGTGTGTTAATGGTTTTGAGAATGCTAGTGTAGATGGAGTGGGTGTATGAAAGGTTATATTGGGGTGTGAGTGGGTGGGTCAGAGATTCTGTGGATGATGTCATCAGTGATGTAATTTGAGATGTCATGAGTGATGTCATCAGTGATATCACTGACCATGTCATGAGTGATGTAATATGTGAGGTCAAAAGCAGTGCATTGCGGGGTGCATGAGTTAATCTTAGCTAAGCTAACTATAACTGCTGAATTTCTCTGGTTTTGTGTGTGTGAAATCTGAGCCTAACTATAACGTCTATGTAACCTTTTTTTCCAGTGAATTTCTAAGGTTTTTAAATTCTAGTTCCTAACTATAACAACCCTGAAATCTTAGTTGTTTTCAGTGAATTTCTAAGGTTATTTTAAATGCTAATTCCTAACTATATTGTCCCGGTAACCTTTGTTTTTTTCAATGAATTTCTATTTTTTTTTAAATGCTAATTCCTAACTTTAACATCCCTGTAACCTTTGTGTTTTTCAGTGACTCCTCCATTTTAACTGTCTTTTATTCTACCAACTTTCACATTCATCTGCATCCTTCTCCTGTGTGCTACTTCTTCTTTCTTGAAAATAGTTAGAGTGTGAATTGTGGGTCACCGCTATGTTTTCTAGGCCAGACAATATGGAAGAAAAAGTGGAATTGGCAGGGACTTGGGTTTGCTTAAAGTGAAAATTAAATGGTTTTGCCAGAGAGGTTTAAAGTGGCACAAATTGCTGCATATTGCACATTCCCGGCATCCAGACCTGTTAATAGTACACTGTGGTTGCAATGACCTAGGCACTCTTACTGGGGTTGGTTTGGAAATTGCAATGAAAGAGACCTTTAGCAAATTAATGACACTTTAGCCTTCACTGTCTTGGTGTACTCCAACATATGCCAAAATCAAAAATGGAAGTGGCCAAATCAATTCTGTCCACAAAATGACAAAGCCAGGAAACATGTTAATAAAGCAGTTTCTGCATTCCTTAGGGACCATAGCATAGGCTCTATCTACAACAACAACCTGCGTTATGACATGCATGTTTTTTATAGAAATGATTGAGTGCACTTTACAGATGAAGGCAGCAGGGTGTTTCTAAGTAACCTGAATCTCTGTCTCCGGTCTTAATTGCAGCAGCCATATACACACAACCCACGCAACGGCTCTTGTCAGAGCCACCCTAGCACACAAAATATTGTGAATTTTTTTTCTAAAAGTTTTATTTTTGTTTGTTTTTGACAATCTTGGTGATGACGTCACGGTCATCGCGAGCACATCGCGATAATGGACAACTAAAGCAGACATTCAATGACCACCAGCACATCCAAAAATAATATGTAAAAAAATCTATTCTGAACATTGCACTACACATAGTACTATATACATACTTCTTTCAAAACAAGTTTAAACTCATATTTTTGTACAACGTTTCTTTAAAAACTATCTTTTAGACATCTTTTCGGTTTTCGCCATTCTTCGAGACGTGGTGATGATGTTGTTAACCGCGACAATCGCACCTTTTCCATAAAGTCTACAGCACATATATCCACACATATTATAGTATTTTACACACTAGGGGGGCGATTACGATGTCGTTAGGTAAGCCTTCCCAACGAATTGGGTTGGGAATGCTTTCCTAACGAATCGTATTCTGAGAGTCCTACCGACCGATTACAATGTGTCCGGATGCTTACGGACTCGGTTCGCTCGGACTCCCATTGACTTCAATGGGAGCCTGTGTGCAGAACGAGAACACAGGCTCCCATTAGAATAAGGGGTGGTTGGGGAAAACCTTACACCCTGTGGCTGTCACCCAATGGTGCCTGCCACACTGTGCTTGGTTGGGAAGGGGTGTCCCTTGGATACCCCCATGGGCCCCATCCGGAGGCCTACGGTTGAAGTGGGGCCTGCTAAGGGCCCCCATAGACCGATTCCCACAATTGTTTCATCTCGGTCAGACCGATTCGAAACAGCTGTTCGAATCGGTCATCGTACTTGCTCCCGCGGAAACCGAGTCCATTGAGCTGTACGATTCCGCTCCGAAAGGCTTGACCGGTTTGAATGCTTTTCTGAACCGATACGGATAGCCCGTACGGTTTCTGTGCATCATACTCGGTCGTTCGGAAAAGGGTACGGATCGGTCGGAAACAAGGGCTCCGATTCGGATTCGTAATCTGGCCCTAGGGGTTTCTTACAGTATTCTGTAAAGTAATGTTTTTCTAGATAGTTTCTATAAAAACCATCTCTAAAACCTATTTTCTGTTTTCACTGTGACTCCAAAGATCGCGATGATGTCGGTAATCGTGATCCCCGTGGACACGTCGTGGAAATGCAAAGCAAAACCAGGAATTCAATAGCCACCACCACATTCAACAATTATAACTATCTTTCTAATTCTATCTATCACACTAGATAAATCACTATCTACTTAACTCTATAAAAACATTTTTAGTATTCAACATCTCTATAACAGTCTGTATTAATGATTCCCTTGGTTATGTGAGTGCATACATAAATCTTTGAGTGGGTCTGTCACTGCATATATAAGTTCATGAGTGGATATCAGAGTAGACTCATGAGCCTTTCAGTAAGTGTGTCACTAGCTGCATAAGTCTCTGAGTGCATCTCTCTATCAGTGAATGTATGACTGGAAGTATAAGTCTCTCAGTGACTCTGTGAGTCAGTACGTAATTGTCAGACTGGATCTGTGATTGAGTAAATCAATGTCTCAGTGGGTTTGTGAGTGGAATTATAAGTTGCTCAGTGGGTCTGTGAGTCGATGCATGACTATCTGATTGAGTCTCTGACTGGGTGTGTGAGTGTCTGAGTGGGTCTCTGAGTGGGTTCATGAGTGTTTGAATAGGTCTGTGAGTTGGTGTATGAGTCTCTGACTGCATATGTGAATGGGTACAAGAGCCTGTGACTGGATCTATGAGTTGGTGCATAAGTGTCTGGATGGGTCTGTTCATGTGTGTGTGTCACTCTTCAAGTGACTCTGAAAGTGCGTACATAAGTAAATGTATGGGTATGACAGTGGGTACATCTGTATCTGAGTGGGTATGTGACTGGATATATAAGTGTGTGAGTGGGTATATGAATGGGTGTATAAGTGTCTGAGTGGATATGTGAGTAGGTATATAAGTGTGTGACAATCACTGGCTAGTGTGTACAAATATATTTTTTTATATTGCCGCCAATATTCGTGATGACATTGGTAGTCGTGACGTCCCAGCGATGGTACACAGGGGCCGTGCTGATGGCTGAGTCATCGTCACAAATATCGTGTGCAATTAAAAAAACTATTTTTAGACACATAACTTATGCCGTTAACACCCCATTTCTCAAACATGGGGTCAGAGTACCTCTACTCTGACCCCTTATGCTAGCTTTTTCACAACTTTTCAGCTCTGGAAACTCTTCCCGATCAATAAAATGGCGGCTGCAACTTACTGTTCAGGTACCATCCAGCCAATGAGAGCATTCGCGTTGGCACTTGCATTCGCGAAACCTCTGCGAAATATCAGCGACCAGAGATATCACTATAATTTTCAGCTTAAATTTCTCAAAAATTACTGGACAGATTTTCACCAATTAGGCAAAAGGCACATCCTTGAACCAACATCTACCTACCTGCCAAATTTGGTGTAAGACCCTCAGCGGTACGGGTTGTTGGTGTGGCTAAAGGTTAATAAGGGATTTAACATTACAAACGCACCCTTATTTTGTGCCCCAAATTCTCAGTCCCTACTACACGGATCACCCCCAAACTTTCCAATGACAATCAGGACTTACCTTGACACTTGTTTTGGAAAAGTTCATGAAGATTGGTCAAACAACGCCAAAGTTATAGCCAAGTCAAAAAATTATATATATATATATTCCAGAGAGCAGTTCCGAACTCCTCATTAGTATGCGACTGAACAGATCGGTTTCATTCCTACATTTCCCTATGGGAGCATGCAATTCTGCCATAAACTGGCCGTAATCCGTGCTCCCATAGGGAATGGGAGGTGCTGTTCATCCCTGCACCCCATAAGGTGCCTGCCACAGGATGCAGGGATCAACAGCGGGGCACCATAGGTGCCCCCTCGGCCCCCAACCGGAGGTCACACACCCAAAGGGGCACTGTTGCAGGCCCCCAAACTCGCTTTCCAACATGTTTTCCATGTCGGACAGGCAGGCATCGAAACCATGCCAGAAACCGTGCATTGTAATCCCAAGGGCGGAAAGGCCCGCCCTTTGGGATTACAAGCCAGTTCCGATTGGCCGACGGGCTTGAGGAGCCTGACGGAAGCCAGCTGGAATGACCAGCTGGTTTAATTTCCGACTGCCAGCATTGTAATGCGGCGGTCAGAAACTAAACCGAGGGGCCGATTAAGATGCGGCCCAGAATGCTCCAACCATCCGTCAGAGCCTTTACGGGGTGCATTGTAATTGGCCTCAAAGTGCTTTAGTGCAAGAAACCATCTCTACTAAAGTTGCCATCTTAGAGTGGGTACCTGTTTACTTGATATTACATTCATGTAATGTTGTATATAAAACGGATTCTAAATTAGATTCATTAGATTAATTAAAAGTGCTAACAATTATAATGTACATGCTAGCACCTTTAAAATCACAAATTAACCTAAACTAAATGTAATTCCATTTCATTCATATCGGTTGTAGACTTTACTTGTTATCAAATGAGATCAAGCCCAAGTGGGTAGCTTCTCTCTTCTCTATTGCACTAAATAATTTATATATAATTAAATATGTGCAATTTACAAATATCTCTGTTTTCATATTAGCTAACAGATCCTGCTGGAAACCCTGATGACAATTAATTATAAAATGCAGGCGTGCAAGTGTAAAAATCCTGGTAAAGCTGTCCTATTAAAGTGGGTAACTATTTCACTCATAGTTTATTCATGGGATATCTCAGGGACCTAGGGCCATATGTAGGTGGGCTAATACCGGTCGCTAACGGCCGAAAATCGGTAAATTTCCCGTTACCGACCGGTATTTAGCCCTTTGCGATGTAGGAGGCTGGATTTAAGGAGTCGGTAATTTACCGATTCGTTATTTTAAGGAATCGGTAAATTACCGATTCCTTAAATCTTATGTAGGGAGCACTCAAGTGAGTGCATTTTTGGTTTAAGGATTCGTTATTTACCACCAACTACAAGTTGGTGGTAAATACCGAATACCTTTTAAAAAGCAATTTTGTGCTTTTTTAAAGTGCCATGTGGCAGACATACATGCCCTTAGGGCATGTATGTGTGCCACATGTGCACACATGCACGATTCAGGGGTGCAACAGGGTGTCAATTTGACACCCTGCCACCCTTGAATATGCTCCCCTATTACCGATTCGGTATTTACCGAATCGGTAATAGTGAATGGCTTCCCATTCATTCCTATGGGCCTCCAGGCCCATAGGAATGAATGGGAAGGTATTCCTTATTATATCGGATAACGAATATTACCGAATCGGTAAAATTTACCGAATGTTTACCTACATTCTATTTACCGATTCTTAAATACCGAATCGGTAAAATTCGGTATTTAGGAATCGGTAAATAGAAATTACCTACATATGGCCCCTAATTCATTAGTACATGATATTTTGTGGCAATTAAGATCACAATTTTAAAATCACAATCTCATATATACAACTACACAAAGCATAAAGGCCTCTGTTCCATTTGTATCCGTTGAGAATTAAAGTTATTTCCCACTGAGATCAAACCGAAGTGGGCAAATCCTCTATTCTCTGTGGTATTTAAAATGTACACGAATACCACCTCACAGTCCCTTCACAAACCTTTCTCAACCTTTCCCCACTATGTCATATGTCAGAAACCTACTACCCAAATATTCTCGCTTTCTACAGAAGACAAAATTAAGTGAAATTTCATAAAATTATTATAAAAATGTTGTATTCTTGCAATGTAGCAGCAGAATTTCTTTATTCCAGACAAGTGTAAAATTTCTCGTCAAGATTCATTCCAAAGGGTTCTTTACTGTCCATTTCTAAGAAAATTTAGTTTCAAGTCTACGAAGCTGCTTTTCTCTATCACCTCCTCTGATATTTCTAGGTTCCTGGACTATACAACTATATGTCAGAAGGCTTGGATCCCTGCTATGAACTGCTTTGAAGTGTCAAGCTGCTGGGTATGTCCGATCTTTTTTCCTTAAAGCCCTCAAATGTTGTAGCATGCGTTTGTGTGCTTAAAGTGTGGTGCTATTCACATATGTTTTAGGGCACAGGCAACTCAGGACAGGGGGCCCGATTCACAAAAGTATTCTGAGACAAAATCCTAAGTTTACGACTTTCGGTATTCACAAAAGGAATTTAGGAGTAGTAAAGTTAGGATTCCTAACTTTACTGCTCCTAATCTGAGAAAAAATCCTAACTTTACGACTTTCGGTATTCACAAAAGGCATTTAGAAGTAGTAAAGTTTCCTAACTTTACTACTTCTAAATGCCTTTTGTGAATACCGAAAGTCGTAAAGTTAGGATTTTGTCTCAGATTACTTTTGTGAATTGGGCCCATACACAGTATACTTGCTTTTGCATGTGATCATCCACTTAATTCGGATCTTTTTATTAAAGGGAGTAACCAGCTCACTCATGTTGACTCCTTGCTGACATGCTTTACACTTATACATTTCTTAAAGTCTTCTCTTTGCATGAGCCAGTTTACCTTCTTCGCTAAACTCCTGACATCACTTTTGACTAGTTGGTCTCTCATAGAGACCGATCTTCTGAAGGAAACTGAGGGGTGTTTGGGTAGCATAGATCCTATAACTGGATCTGTTTTAATCAATGCCCAATATTTGGTAAGTGCCGCTCATACCTGTTGGTGTGCTTTGCATTAGGTGGTGATGAATCTAAGAGCATCATCTTTCTTGCTTTTTATATTGGAGAGAAAAGCAGCTTGTCCCTCTCCAACCTTCTAGTCCCTTCACAAACCTTTCTCAACCTTTCCCCACTATGTCATATGTCAGAAACCTACTACCCAAATATTCTCGCTTTCTACAGAAGACAAAATTAAGTGAAATTTCATAAAATTATTATAAAAATCTTGTATCCTTGCAATGTAGCAGCAGAATTTCTTTATCCCAGACAAGTGTAAAATTTCTCGTCAAGATTCATTCCAAAGGGTTCTTTACTGTTCATTTCTAAGAAAATTTAGTTTCAAGTCTACGAAGCTGCTTTTCTCTATCACCTCCTCTGATATTTCTAGGTACCTGGACTATACAACTATATGTCAGAAGGCTTGGATCCTTGCTATGAACTGCTTTGAAGTGTCAAGCTGCTGGGTATGTCCGATCTTTTTACCTTATAGCCCTCAAATGTTGTAGCATGCGTTTGTGTGCTTAAAGTGTGGTGCTATCCACATTTGTTTTAGGGCACAGGCAACTCAGGACAGGGGGCCCAATTCACAAAAGTATTCTGAGACAAAATCCTAACTTTACGACTTTTGGTATTCACAAAAGGAATTTAGGAGTAGTAAAGTTAGGATTCCTAACTTTACTACTCCTAAATGCCTTTTGTGAATACTGAAAGTCGTAAAGTTAGGATTTTGTCTCAGATTACTTTTGTGAATCGGGCCCATACACAGTATACTTGCTTTTGCATGTGATCATCCACTTAATTCGGATCTTTTTATTAAAGGGAGTAACCAGCTCACTCATGTTGACTCCTTGCTGACATGCTTTACACTTATACATTTCTTAAATTCTTCTCTTTGCATGAGCCAGTTTACCTTCTTCGCTACACTCCGGATATCACTTTTGACTAGTTGGTCTCTCATAGAGACCGATCTTCTGAAAGAAACTGAGGGGTGTTTGGGCAGCATAGATCCTATAACTGGATCTGTTTTAATCAATGCCCAATATTTGGTAAGTGCCGCTCATACCTGTTGGTGTGCTTTGCTGTAGGTGGTGATGAGACTAAGAGCATCATCTTTCTTGCTTTTTATATTGGAGAGAAAAGCAGCTTGTCCCTCTCCAACCTTCTAGTTTTTTCCGCTGTAGCATTTATGATATTTAAGGAATACCATTGGGATTGAAATCTTGCTTTCATTTCATTCTCTATTTTCTCAAATTCATCTGTAGAGCTAAATATTCTTCTTGCCATTGCGAATTCACCACAGGGTATACTCCTTATTAGTGAGGAGGGGTGGAAGCTTTGGGAATGCAATAAACTACTCCCTGCTGTGGGCTTCGGAAGATAGTAGTTCCTAATTTGTTGCCCTTCACCTTGACCAGAATATCTAAAAACTCTATCTCTTTCTCATTTGTTTTACTAGTGAAAGTTCGCTTAAGTTCTTTACAATTTAGTTAATCCACAAATTATTTAGCTTCTTCATCAGTACTCTTCCACAGTATAAATAGATCATCTATAAATTGGACCCAAAACAAAACATTACTCAGCCACTTTTCCATAGATTTCCCACCGACCACCTGCTCCTCCCACCTGCCCATATGCAAATTCACATAACTGGGGGCGAAGCAGATGCCCATTGCTGCCCCTCTGGTTTGCTGGCAAACCTCCTCATTAATCATAAAATAATCATTTGACTTTTTTTAAATGTAAAAATAGTTCAGAAAATGATAAAAACATGATAACAATATTTAGCAAATATATTTCTCCAACAGTATGTTAAAGAAATAAAAATATGAAAAGAGTTAATAAAAATATGTATTTAAAAGCTTGCAAGAATAAAAAGCATTTCACAAAATAATATCAACAGGGAGCCTCTTACTGTCTGCCGCACCAGCTGTTCTTCCCTGCCGGCCTCAGGAGGAGGGAGTTGTGACGCAGCATAGAGGCGCTGGAGTGCCTTAAAAACTTCTGAGGTGTCCTGCAGTGCGGGAGCCTCTTGCTTTCTGCTGTACCAGCTGTTCCTCCCTGCCGGCCTTGGGAGGAGGGGGATGTGACGCAGCATAGAGGCGCTGGAGTGCCTTAAAAACTTCTGAGGTGTCCCGCAGTGTGGGAGCCTCTTGCTTTCTGCTGCACCAGCTGTTCCTCCCAGCCGGCCTCGGGAGGAGGGGGATGTCACACAGCATAGAGGCGGTGGAACACCATAAAAACATCTGAGGCGTCCCTCAGCGCGGGAGCCTCTTACTTTCTGCTGCACCAGCTGTTCCTCCCTGCCGGCCTCGGGAGGAGGGGGTCGTGACACATCATAGAGGCGCCAGAGTGCCATAAAAACTTCTGAGGTGTCCCGCAGTGCGGGACGTGCGCGTGGTATGCCCGGGCTCGGCCCGGGCGAAGACCAGGCCAGGACGGGCCTGTCTTTGCCGTCATAGCCTGGAAGAGGCTGGGCAACCCCTCTTCTGGAGATCGGAACTTGGAGATATTTGAGACGGTGAGTGGACATGCCGCTGATGTGCATTCTGTGATCCCGTGGGCTTCCAGCATTCTGATACTTTTCCTTCCTACACAATCTGTTAACTCAATCTAAGACCTGTGGTAATCAAATCATTGAGCATGGGGAAGAGAAAGGCATACATCACTAATGAGGGTGATAAAAGGCCAATATCCAGTACATCTATATTGTCGTTCTTGAACCAGGCCGTGGAGGTGCTATTGGAGGAAATTACTAGCACTGAAATAGAGCTGGCAGCGAACCACTGCGTTACAACAGAAGACACAGATGTTCAGACTGGGGGAGGGGCTGACTCTATTAATATCATTACCAGAGTATCTCCTACGCTTCCATCTACCCCCAAAGATGCTTTGACTGGCCCATCTATCACCCTAGCCTTACAGCCCACTCCCAGGGACACTACATTGAAATGCCCTATTAAACCTCGAAAAACGGGTAATACGGGTGCCCGACGCAAAACACCCATTCCGGGCCAGTCTTTCCCTGCTAAACCAACAAAGAAGGCTACGCCCGGCCCTAGGAAGGCTTCAGTTTTATCTACACTCGACAACCATACAGCTCGTGGGCTGGATTCAACAGAGGATTCCCTTGTGGTGTCTTTTAAAAGAAATCAAGATCCTCACAGCTTTAAATGCCTTTGATACCCGAATAACTGCTCTTGAGCAAACAGTGGGGTCATTACAAGGGTCCGTGCACAATTTACATTTAAGCATCAACAGTTGGCTCATTGAGTTTAATAAAACTATGTTAAATACAGGTACTAGAACTTTCCCTAGCGGTGCCTCTGACAACCACCTAAGGGCAGGTGCATCCTCCCAGGTCCAGGCTCAGGCTCCACTTATAGTCTCATTACAACCGCCCTCAAGTGCTGGTTTTTATCATCATACTGCACCACTTTGCACAGTCGAGTCCAATCCAGGGCGGCAAGCCTCTGCAAAAGTGCAGCTGACTGCCCAGGGAAGACGTTCTAACTCAGTTTGGGCTGCCCCTAGTATACCTCAAATCGCCCCTCTAGTGCACCGCCCCTCTAATGTTACCATTCAACTGCCTCTGGCGGTCACCCCTTATATTGTTGTGTTGGTGGATGTACCCCCCTTGGGGAAGGATACACAGGAAAATTATGCCCAACTCAAGAATAAAGTAGTCCATTGGCTGCAACCAGGGTGAACATTCACCAGCCTCTCACTCAGATATTGGCAGAAGAAATCATAATGGTCCGTAAGGTGGGCTGGATGGGCCAGTCCCACAAAACATCTGTGGATGATTGCATAATAGTGAACTTTAACAACCCTGTTCGAGCTGGCTCGATTCTTCATGCCCTAAGGGGCAAATGATGCATCAATGGACCGCAAATCCGTTCTCCCTTTGGGCTTCTTCTATCCGCCTGCAAACTCTGATGCCCTGGTGAGGTGAGACTGGGATCTGATCCTGATAAAGCCACACTGTGAGCCAACGACTCCTCCTGCCTTAATTGATACTACTACTTTAGAACTAAGTAACCGCTTTTTGCCCCTGAGTGAGCTGGAAGACCCTGATTGACTGGGCTCTACCCGTACTACTGATACTTTGAACTCTATTACTCTGAACCAGGAACCAGATACTTTGAGTCAAGATACTATTGCGGTTCTTAGTTGGAATATTGCCGGGGTACAGAGCAAGCTCCCAGACGTTGTTTGGCTATGCATGTTGAAGAACTTTGACTTTATTTGTTTACAGGAAATGTGGTACACTGAGGGTTGTTTATATCTCTATGAATTTTCCTCATACTCAATTCCAGCTGCCCATTCCTCTAGTGGGCGAGCTAGTGCTGGCCTTACAAACCTAGTTAAACTAGAGCATAAATGTATTGTAGAGGTTCTAAAGTCTAATTTCAAGACTATTTTTGGTACCCTTTTAGCATTTCCCAATAAGTGTAGACTGCTTCTTATCAATTTTTATAATGCAGTTACGTTGAGAAATGACCCAGATGCTGTTATCAGTCTTAAAGCAGTTATTGATGATTTTTACCACCCTGAACCCCCTTTTGCCATAATTATGGTTGCCAGGGATTTTAACTTGCACCCATGTCATTCTTGCACAACTTACGGGGATCCTGATTCCGAGACCCTACTTGAAAACCAGGTGCACTTCAAACATACTCGTCAAGGTGACGCTGCGAATAACCTTATTTCCGAGTTCAACTTAGTGAACTTCATGGCTAGCAATCAGGACTACTTAGGTGAGAGAACACCTACATTTAAGAGGGGGCTCATCATATAATTTTCAATTTATCCAAGGTTAGAGCTGCCATTTTTCAGTTGCCATTAAACAAAGCACCAGGGCCTGATGGGGTACCAGGGGACCTTTTTAAAACCTGCATAGATTTATGGGCCCCACTACTGACACTGCACCTGAACTCTGCAGCCTTCGGTCCTCTCCCACAAACCTGGTCTCGATCAATAATAGTACCCGTTTTTAAAAAGGACAACAGGTCAGACCCTACATGCTTCAGGCCCATCTCTCTCATAGACTGAGAGGTGAAAATTATTTGTCAGATTTTATTGAATTGCCTCGCGGATTGGGCCGAGGAGACACGCTTTTTATCCGACCTCCAGTATGGGTTCCGCCCCGGCCGGGGTACTATAGAGCAAACTCTGAACCTCTATTTATTAACCTGTAAAAACACTAAGGTCAAGAAGGGGGCAGTCCATCTGGCCTTCATGGCCCTTATCTCTGCCTTTGACAGAGTCAATCGTTCTAAGCTCTGGTCCATGATGGAACAGATGGATGTCGATCCAGTTTTAGTAAATTTTTTGCGTGATTTGCACAATGATCTTTCAGCTAGTGTCAGGTTTGGCCCTAACGGTGAATTCACTGAGCACTTTAAACTGCAGTGCGGGGTTCGGCAAGGTTGTATTTTGCTCCTTTTCTATTTATTTTGATATCAACCATATAGAGCAAGCTCTGGCAGCTCCAGATGCTGACGTTCCTAAAGTAGGAGGCCGCTCTGTACCTGCCTTGCTCTATGCGGACGATACAGTTTTAATTGCGCGTACAACTAAAGGCTTACAAAAACTTCTTAATCTTTTTATCAGTTTTATGAGTAGCCTTGACCTGATTACGAACTTCTCAAAGTCACATGTAATGAAGATTGGCCCACCAAACACAAAAACTGTGAATTTTGTAGTAGATGGCCAACATGTCAGTCAGGTAGACAAATTCAGGTATTTGGGGGTCCAATTGGACTCTGACTTTAATTGGCACCCACTTATAACTCAGAATGTTTTGTCTTTCAACAGAGCGATATTCAGCATTGGAAATTTTTCCCGCAGGCTTGGGCGCACTCATATTGAATTGATCCTGGAAATTTACAGTGCCAAGTGTATCCAACTAGCGAGTTATGGCAGTGGAATTTGGGGATATGGCCGGGTTGCTCCACTTCAAGTAGCCAAAACCACATTTTTACGGGGCCTTCTGGGAGTTTCACAAAGTGTACCTTATAAAATTGGCCACGAAGAGCTAGGTTTAGATTTTATTAATGACCAGCTTTGCCTCTGTCCTCTAAAGCTTTGGAACTCAATTTGGGTAAAGGAGGAACTTAGCTTTCATAGACTAATTTTGCAGGATTGTTTCAAATTAGAAACATCCTCCCTGATCCCATCGCTGGTGTATGTGGCGCGTAACTTGCAGGCTCTAGGGAGGCCTGACATATATGATAATCCTTATGTCATAACTCGCTCTGAGGGCAAATGGGTCAAAAACGCTTTTAGGGACAAGCTGGCTTCATAACGCGAGGACTCTGCACTAATGAAACATTCCATGCGACATGCAACATTAGTAAAAACTGTCAGCAATACAGGGCCTTATTTGACCTGGAATATGACATGTCATCAATGCCGCATATTGACTTACTTCAGGTTGAACTTATTTCCCTGCCTAATCCCTTTTAATCATGGTTGTTTTACAAACTCAGACTTACCCCTTTGAAATTGTGATAACACATCGATCAATGATACATAACATGTTGTTATGCTCTGTCCAAAATACAATAATTTGAGACATAAGTTTTTACGCACAATTTTGAAACCATTGAATTTTACTCAAGTTAGGCCTGCCTTACTGTTTTTACAGCTGGCAAACTCTCCCTCTATTTGCTTTTTTCTTGTGCGCTTTTTGATGGGGGTTTTAAATTAAGAATGAGTTTTGTTATGAAAAATCGTATGTTATTTTTACTGACTTGACTTTTATGATTTTATTTGTAAAATCGAATAAAGATGATGATGAATTTTTCAAAGCTTTTCTTCTCATGCATGATTTTTTCATCTGTATCCTTGAGTAAAATATTAATAAACTTAATTGTACTAATATGAACAGACATAATGTAACATCTAATATGATCTGTGTGTTCCAATTAAAGGTTTCAAAAAACAAAATGATTTTTTGGAAGTGATATCTAAAGCTTTATGGGCACAAAAGAAATGGTGAAGAGTAATTTTACAGAAAACCCACAAGGTAGAGTTTAACGTTTTTAAATCGTCTAACAGAAACGAAATGAATAAAATACGTAAATTAACATTTTGGTGGCAAATGTTACATACTAGCAATATTAAGTTAGGTTTTGCAGGAGAAACATATTAACAAGAAGAAGGTCTAACATATATCATCCGTGATATTAGCAGAGCTTCTAAATTCATATTTGTACTTATTGTGCCTTTGGAAAAAAATGACTAATTAATACATTAAGGATAACAAAATACATCTCAAAGAAACAACAGTGCTACACCAGGGATGTAGTTCAATATGTAACCTTCAACAACAATTTCATTTTCAAAATGTATTACAAAATGCAGAAAATTAGGGAGAAATAAAATACACAATTCTGAATAATAGTTGAATTATACATTAATTAAACTTAAAAGGATATCCAATTTTGGTTTAAGAAATTTTAATTGCAAAAGAATTTTACATCTTATCCATATGCTTGTTGTACACAGAAACAAAGAAAACAATATGTAACACAAAATTTGCATGAAGACTGGTTTTCTAGCACCAAAAATATGTCCTGCAATAATAAAAGGCACACAAATGAGCTGAAAATCATAAAAAGAAATTATTAATATTTTTGGGGAAGCCAACGGGAACTTAATATGAATGTTATTGTAAACATAAACATAAACAACAATGAATAAATAAAAACATGAAAAAATAAATATTCAATTAATTCTTCTAAATTCCATGAGATGTTGGTATATCTTGTAGAAAAGCTTTTAATTTTCATGTTCAAGAGATCAGCATGAGTTAATTCAAGAAAACAGTCAAACTAATTAGTTTATATTCCAGGAAAGGTCAATATAAATGATCAGATTAGGAAACACTTTGTAACAGTTACTACTCAAATTTTCAAGAAAATGAAATCATATAAGAAGTTTTGTCAACACTACAGCAATTTGGGAAGAACCATGATCATTGAAAAACTTTAAATTTAAATGAAACTATTTGAATACATACTGTCCATTCATTTCAAATAGTTCTTCATTAATTTCCTCCTAAAAACCTACTTCATTTATCATATGGAAATGTCTTATATTTAACAAAAGTATTGGGAAAAACAATTGAATATTATGAATTGGGAATATTCTAGCAGAATTTTATTTGTATTGGAAATAGTGCCCTAAGTAAAAATCGCAACATTTGGCAACAACTTTAAGATTTAAAAATATTGATGCAAACAGTTTTATACATACACAATTTCTTTTATCATAATGTCAGAATGTATATATAATTATGTTCTAGTGACTAATTGATACCATTCTAAAACAAACATCTAGAGGAAAATTTGGAAAAAACGCAGAAGCCAAAATTTGAGAAAATGACGTCCACGATTCGCCAGTTTCATTCTAAACTGCTGCTGCTCCAAGATGGCCTCAGGAAGGTATAGCCTCTAAGAGGCTTCCAGGCTGGGGATCAACTTTTTGGTGCAAATCCCTGCAGAAGCCACAGCAACGAAGACCGACAGCAATGGAGAAACCTCCACTTACCGTGCCCCAACCTTCTGCGAGACTGGAGGCTAGAACAGCACCAGCATCCTTGCTCCCAGAGTGCTAGCCCCCACAACGGGTCTCTGTCATGGCGCAGGATTAGGGAGAAACCCCAAACCAACGAAAATGACCAGGCCACCAGCTCACCTCCTCAACATCCCCTTGACTTCCTCCCCCAAGATCCTATGAACTGTAGTAAGACCAAATGCATGCTCATTTACTGCAGATCTGCAACCAAGCATGCAACAGAACTAGCAAAAGCAATCCTGAACCATGCCATTGATATTGCATTCATTATGGAAACATGACTAAATGAATCATCAAATCTGATCATGAACCCACCAGTCCCACCAGGGTTTTCAATCAAAACGGTTAGACAGGAAGGACCACCATGATGGAGGCATCACCATTATCCACAAGAACAACGTCAACATGGGTGAAACAGACATCTTCTCCTACAATTCATTTGATAATATCAGCATCCCCATAAGAATGAAAGACAACATAACATTAAACTGCCACCTTCTATACCACCCACCCTGCAATGCACTCTCACTTGGTGAATGCCTAGCAGACATGATAACACACTGCTCACTCTCATACACTGACAACATCATCCTAGGTGACCTCAACCTTCACAGGAATGATAAAAGCAATACTCTAATCCAATCATTAAACAACCTCTTACTCTGTAAAAACCTCTCCCAGCACTGCAAATGTCAAACTCACAATAAAGGCACAAGCCTGGACGATACCATAGCTCATGAAGAAATACTAACCATTGAAAACCTCCTCCCTGTAGACTGGTCAGACCACCACATCATTTTGCTTCACACTTAGAAGGAGTTTCCTCACCCATCTCGTATGCAAAGAACCCTCCAATAGAACAGAAGCATAAGTCAATTCTTCTAGAGGTGTCACTACTACCCCCTCATCAGAGAACCTCTCAACAACTGAACTTACCACCCACTACAACTCCAAGATGTTCTCCATCGTGAACCAAGTAGTCCCTCTGAAACTGAAAAAGGTGAGAAACACTTTCTCGAGATCCTGGTTCAATAAAAACCTCAACACTGAAAGAAGACAGCTCAGA
The DNA here is from genome assembly GCA_963921515.1 of Calotriton arnoldi. Lineage (NCBI taxonomy): Eukaryota > Metazoa > Chordata > Amphibia > Caudata > Salamandridae > Calotriton > Calotriton arnoldi. Next base: position 867,376 of record CAWUFW010003039.1, read on the forward strand.
GCAGCTGAAAGACTCTGGTGAACAAATCCATCCACAGCCCACCTGGACCAGCTCAGAAGGGAATGCAGGAAATATAAAAAACCTATCATGAATGAAAAAGCCTCCTTCTTCTGCAACGCTCTACATAAGGCCAAAAGAGCTCTTCAAAATTGCCAATCAACAAACCTCCAAAGACCAGTGTGACAAATTTGCCATCTACCTCAATGATAAAATAACGAAGATTGAGCTCTCTCTTGATCACAAGCAGTCATCCATTGAAACCCCCCACCCAGAGACCAAGACAACAACCCCCCCTCACTCCACGACCACTCTAGCGATGATCACCCAACAGGACAACGAGTGCAATAGAACCCAAGAGTCACACACAAACCTTAGTAGCTGGAAGGATTCCAATTCACTCATGGATACAGACATATCTGCTCTGCTGGCTACATCCAAGCCCTCCTCCCACATTGCGGACCCTCTCCCTGGCAATAAACTCAATCATGTCCTAACTCTCCTCTGGAATAAGATTATAAACAGCTCTCTGAGGACTGGAGTGATGCCAGACTGTTTCAAAATCAGGCAAGTCACGTTATAGATTAAAAAACCGGGAGCATATCTGAACAACCACAATAATTTCAGACCAGTTTCCGATCTGCCCTTCCTAGCCAAAACTCTAGAGAGATGTGTTCTTGCACAACTCAACCAACACATCGAAAACAGCAATCTCATGGACCCTCACCAATCAGGCTTCAGAAAAGGATGCAGCACAGAACCAACTATCCTGAATATAGTAGATGACCTACACAAATCTCTGGATACAGACCAATGCTGCCTACTCATACTCCTAGAACTATAGGCATTCTTCGACACGGTTGACCACAAGCTTTTCTTGGATTCACTCCAAAAAAGAATCTGTGTGGATGGGGTAGTCCTACGTTGGTTTGCATCCTTTCTACAAAACCATGCTCAACAAATAAAAAAAGCAATCAGACCGCTGATACAACATTAATAACCGTAGGTGTCCACCAAAGCTCTGTCCTCTCATCTACACTTTTCAGTATCTACATAGAACCCCTCATCATCATCCTCAACAAGCAAAAATCTCCTTCCATTTATATGCAGAAGACACCCAGCTCTACATGGAAATCTGCTCACAAGAATACATATTCCGAAAATTGCCACCCTCAAAGAAGTTCAACACTGGCTGTCTCGCAACCACTTAAAACTCAACCAAGACAAGACAGAAATTCTGGTAATTTCAAAGACAGAACAGCCCTCCAACTAAATAGACACACTTAAATGCACTCTAACACTAGCCGACTCCATCAAAGCTCTAGGTATAACTCCGGACTCCAAACTGATCATGAAAGATCATGTAAAGAATAGTGCAAAGAGTGCCTTTACAACCTGAAACCTCTGTACAAAATCAAACCCTACCAACTGCAGCAGGATCTCATATATGCCACTCAGGCGCCAGTGCTGTCTAGATTGGATTATTGGAATGCTACCCTGACAGGCTCTGCTAAATCCAACCTTGCACCCCATAGAACCACTCTCAATTCAGCAGCCAGAATGGTCACAGGAATCAAAAAACATGACCACATCTCCCGGGCCCTTAAGTAATTGAAATGGCCATCGATTGAAGCTCGCTGCAGCTTCAGAACGGTTTGTCTTACCCACAAAGCCCTGCACAATGGAAAACCAACCTACCTCACCTCTAAACTCAAAAAGGCAGGACAGAAGAGAAACCTCAGATGCTCAAATACTCTCCTCCTCAACCCGCCCAAAGCCTTCAAATAAAAAACTATGACTCCTTCTCAAACAACGCCCCTAAAATCTGGAACTCCATACCAATACATATCAGGACGAACCCCTCCTTCTTGAGATTCAAGAGACAGCTAAAGGGATTTTATCCTCAACTAGTGAATCATCAATTGCCTGAGACAGCCTCTCCACCCTCAGTTCTCCCTGGACCCCCTCCCTGTTTTTTTATGTACCCAAACATTAACTTGATTCGATTTGTCTTATGGTTCTGAGTACAATCGTTATTTTGGTGTGAACTTATATTGATGTAAAGCGCTCTGATACCCTTAGGTCTTGCCAGCACTATATGAAGTTCTGAAATAAATACACACTATTTTGAAGAAAGTGTAAGCGTATATCAAAAAAACAAGCTAAAGTAAAATCATCATGTAGGAGAAAAATGTAAAAGCTTGATGTTTTCCAATCTGTTAGACCTTACCACCTTAGCATGGTCTTCCCCCAAACCTTTTGCTGCCTTCCTCTTATTTTGCTGAATGTATTTTGTTGGGCTTAGGACTCTGTGTGCTTTACCACTGCTAACCAGTGCTAAAGTGATTGTGCTTGCTCCATACACTATGGTAAAATTAGCTTACACCTAATTGGCATATATAATTTACTTATAAGTCCCTAGTAAAGTCGTATACAATAGACCCGGGGCCTGTAAATTAAATGCTACTGGTAGGCCTGCAGCACTGATTGTGCCGCCCACTTAAGCAGCCCCTTAATACATGTCCCAGCTCTGCCATTGCAGCCTGAATGCAGTTTTAAAGTGCCAATCTGACTTGCCACCGTTCTGGGGGTAAACTACTGGGAATAAGGCTGAAAGCATTTCCTCCGCCTACTGACATACCCGGGGGGCCTATTATGAACCCGTCCGTTCCTGCCCCACAGGGTACAACTACCTCTATGCCAACTACCTCTTTTCCCACTGCTACATCAAATCTGGATGCAATTGATTGACTAAGTAAAAAACTCAACTGAATTTCTGTATGTCTAAAAAGTATTGGACTTGTGATGTAACTAGCGCAAACACCAAAGTGTTAAGTAATGACAAATGTAATCTCACTGTGATTAACACTGATCGAAGTCTGAGTGTAGCTGATACAAGTAGTCATTTGATAAGTTTTTGTACCATAGAAAATGCACCCATTCAGCTATGCATGGATAATATAGATAATACCCCAGAAGGTGGGAGGCATAAGATTATTCCGCAGAATACAGTTGAAAGGAAGCCCACTGTACACATAGATGAGTTACCCTGCCCACAATACTCCCCTGGTCCCAAGCCCAAAAGGAATCAATGCTCATTGCCAAGTATCAGTTTATTATCTTGGAACGTAGCTGGATTAGGGCCAAAGCTGACTGAACCAGGGTGTTGTACATCGAGGAGCATGAAGTATGCATACTCCAAAAAACATGGGCTACTGAGAGAGTGTTTATAAATGGGTTTACCACTTTTAGTGTGGAAGCAAAACCAGCTGAGCACTTTGGGAGAGCCATTGGGGGCCTTATGATTTTAGCTAGAAATGGTTGCTTTAGCTCACAATCACTACTGAAGCTAGACTATCCTGATTTAATAGGGATTAGCATGATTCTTCCTACAGGACTTTGTTTGACCCTTATAAACATTTATGTTAGAATGACAATGGCAAGAAAACCTTCTTCTCTATCCCTTTTGGAAGAGGTTTTAAACTCTCTACCAGACACAAAATTAATAGTGTGAGGGGATTTTAATACTTCCTATGAACCCTCCCTATATATAAATGAGATCATTGGCGAGGAAGATGAAAATTGGGGCATCCCGCCGCTGACAAGTTCAACCGAGGAAAACTTTCTCTACCTCTGCATTCAAATTAGCTTCCCTAATGTTTAGTAGAGGACTCAGGGTTTGCAATGGATATACTATTTCTGACCCTGATAGAGCACCTACTTTTAAGAGAGGAATATACACTAGTGTTATTGATTACGTTGTCATAGTTGTGAGGCTATGGCCACTTTTGGCTGACATGAAAGTGGATTTGTACTTTTACAGCAACCATAATTCCCTGAAAGTAACATTAATTGGGCAACCTTTGAAGCAGACACATAGGGCCCGATTCACAGAACTAATCTGAGACAATCCTAAACTTACTACTTTTGGTATTCACAGAAGGCATTTAGGGCCCGATTCTGATGCGGGTTGTAAAAGCTTCCCGACCGAGGGCCTGATTCTGATGCGGTTAGGAAGGCCTCCTAAAGGCATTTGCTCCTTCCAAATCGGATCGGGAACGTGTCTTCCCGACCAAGGGCCCAATTCTGATGCGGTTAGGAACAAATGTTCCCATTGAAGTCAATGGGAGTTCAACCAAATCGTATCTGGAAGCATCCGGATGCATCCTACTCCGCCGGTCGGACTTTCCCGATCCGAGTGGGTCGGACACCATTTCCCAACCGATTCGGTCGGGAAGCTTTCCCAACCCGCATCAGAATCGGCCCCTTAGTAGTAGTAAATTTAGGATTTTGTCTTAAGTTTGACTTAAGACAGACTTAAGACAGACTTAAGACAGACTTAAGACAAACTTAAGACATACTTAAGACAGACTTAAGACAAACTTAAGACAAAATCCTTACTTTACTACTACTAAATGCCTTCTGTGAATACCAAAAGTAGTAAGTTTAGGATTTTATCTCAGATTACTTTTGTGAATCGGGCCCATATACAGTATACTTGCTTTTGCATGTGATCATCCACTTAATTCGGATCTTTTTATTAAAGGGAGTAACCAGCTCACTCATGTTGACTCCTTGCTGACATGCTTTACACTTATACATTTCTTAAATTCTTCTCTTTGCATGAGCCAGTTTACCTTCTTCGCTACACTCCTGACATCACTTTTGACTAGTTGGTCTCTCATAGAGACCGATCTTCTGAAAGAAACTAATTCTTGTCATACTATAGTTCCGGCACCATCTGTAACCAATAATCGTCGCTATGTCACATGGCCCAAAGTCATGTCTAGTAAAATATTATACTCACAGATATATGGGTTGTATGTTGCCTTCTTAGCGGAATGTGTGGGGCTTAGTGAAGTAGACATTCCCATTTTAAGTGTGCACAGCCAGATGTTTAAGGAGATGCAAAAGATATTTTATAAGGACATGTTTTACACAAGGCCAAACCCGCCCAAAGAGCTCGGTAAGGTTAGCCATCTTAGATGGTGACAGGACTATAATTATTAAAGCTAGGCGTGCTTACAAAGCTCTGCTGAATCAGGCAAAAAGGAATTGGGATGAAAAACTCTGGCAAGATTTGCTAGCTGCTATTAAAACAAATGATAATAGGACTTTTTGGCATATAGTATCTCAATCTAAGACAGAAAGAGCGAAAACCCACCACTATAATATCTCACCTGAAAAATGGGTGTCACACTTCACTGACCTTTACGCTGTAAAAGTCTGCAACGATTGGAGGTTGAATAGTTGCCAGGTACTCCCCATAGTGACATATTTTACAGATCATGCTGAAGTTGCTGCTCCTGTCTTCTTTAGCCTTGAAGATACCAGGCCCAGACAAAATCCCTGGAGAGTTATACAAAACCGAGCCCCATATTTGGACAACCTACCTAAATTTAATATCAAACGCCATAGCGGCAGGTGGCGAATAAGCCTGGGCGATGTGCGCGGAGTTCCGGCTCCGCAGAACTCCGCAAATTGTAAAGAAAACTCTGCCACATTACGCGGTGCTCCGCAAGCGGTGGAGTGCGTTAGAGAAATACCGTTCATGTCGATTTTCAGCACCGGGTGTCCGTGCTGTGAAATCATCGCGAATGGCACCTTGCCCGATGCAAGCGGGCGCAAGTGGGTGCTGCTTCCTTTCTGCACTCAAGTAGATTTTCTACTCAAGTGGCAGCTTTCTCAACGCGAACGGACGGTTTCTCAGCGCTAGCAGTCGCGAGCATACACGACCACACGCATTCAGAAATCTCGACCGGAGGATGATTTTCTTCGCTCACACTCACCAACTTGACATTGACGAGCGTGAATGAGGAAAAATCTCGCCAAGCGGTGGATTTCCTCACTCGCGCTCACCAATTTGACGCTGAAGAGCGCGAGTGAGGAAAAAAACTCCGCTCTGCGGATCTCCGTGAGCCCCACGTAACGCAGAGTGCGGAAAACTCAGCAAACTCCGGAAGCAGATCGCAGTTCACCACCCAGGCTTAGGGGCGAACTACCAGAGACCTGGAGAGGAGCGGAAATCATAATAATATACAAAAAGGGTGACACATGCAACCCTTCAAACTATAGGCCGATCAGTCTAATTGATAATGCACAGAAAATCTTTGCAAGACAAGTTTTAGAGAAACTGCTAGACTGGGTGGATTTAAACAAAAGTATGTTCCCTCTCCAAGCTGGCTTTAGGGCTAAGGTCAGCACATCTGACCAGGTTTCAGATTTTCCATATTATACTGGAAATATGTTCTACTACAACATCAGAAGCTCTATGTGCATTTGTAGACCTAAGAGTTGCATTTGACCTTATCCCATGCACTAACTTATGGCACATTTTGTTAAACATGGGGGCTCGGGCATTCTTATTTAACTTATACACTAACTCCATGTAAAAACTTATGCTCAAGTTCGCTGGGGTCCTAACGGAGACTTTACCGAACATATTCCTATTGAGCACAGTGTCCGCCAAGGGGGCGTTCTTGTGCAGACATTGTTTTCTTTATACATGAACAATGTTGTGGACGTTCTGGTGAACTGCAGAAATATCTCCCCTGTCTTGAATAACAGAACGGTTCCCATCCTCCTATTTGCTGGTGATTCCCTTCTTATTTCCAAGCCGCCTATGGGGCTCCAACTTCTAATCGACAAATTTTTAGGTTTTTGTAGGTCTAGGGGATTGGAGCTAAACGTAAATAAGACCAAATACATGGTGTTCAGCAAGGGAATGAGTACAAATTCACTCATTCATATTGGCAGTGAGGCCCTGGAAAGGGTACACAGCTTTGACTATCTAGGGGTCAAAATTATGGAGAACTTTAAATGGTCAGGTCAACTCAGTAAGAGTACTCTTGCAATCAAGCACAGATCAAATGCTATCATCAGAATTTACAAGCAAATGACTACACATGCAGTTTCTCAGACCCTGGAGGCTTACCGTGCCAAGGCACAAGGTGCTGAACTCTGTGGTGCTGAGATCTGGGGCTGTGCTGTCGTTCATTCTATCCACAGCTGAAAAGAATTTTGTCAGGAAGTTAGTTTCTGTTCCAACAAGTTCCCCCCCTTTACTCCATTATATTTTGACATGGGGTTAAAAAGAATTGCAGATTTGGCTGCAATAAAACCATTAGTGCACTGGGCCTGTCTCTGGGTCACACCTGAGTTAAGAGATTGCAGGGAATCTCTTGACAAACTATTGAAAGTCTTGGGGGCTAGGACCCTTCCTTGAGTCAAATTTGTCTATGCCTAGCTGGGGAAGATGTTTCTAGACTTTAATCCCTTTCCGTTCTTTGAGCAATTCCTAGATCTAGTATCATCTCCCTTAGCCAAGAGTTTGTATATATGTTTCCGACTTGGGACTCTCCCATTAAGATTATTGACACAAAAATGGCGCCAGGATCGAGATTATAGCATTTGCCCATCGAGTGGCCAGAGTGATGAGAATGAGGCACATATAATGTTTTTCTATCCTGAGGATCATGATTCTCACTGCAAATGGATCCACCCAATATGCCGAGACATGGGAACAACTAGACACGTGGTAGCCTTTAGGATTTGAAAAAACATCGCTTCTCCTACAATTGTATTTGCAGTGAGTAGGTTCTTACAGGCGGTTTGGTACAAGAAAAGCAAAATTTTACAAGCAGCAATGTAGTGACAACGATCACCCTTCCAGATATTTTGTAATTTTCTTAATATTTTCACATACTTTTTTTTAACCTATTTAAACCTTTGGAAACTTAGGTAGAAATTGTTTTAGTGTTTTCTGCAATTTACACATAATCCATGGGTGCGATTTGAACTGATGTTATTGGGGAGGGGGGGTGACTGTATTGATTTAGCTTCTATTGTCTTGGTTGTATTGATGTTTTTAAATCGCCCATGGACATTTGTTACTGATGAACTATTCTGCTACCTAACCCGGGAATTGCACTTTTTTATCTTATTTAATGGCTGAGATGATGTTTCTGAATTGAGTTGTATACCAGTTGTTTTATGTGCTATTTTAATAATTCGATATTTTGTGTGTGCATACTTTGATGGTTTGCGACAACCGAATATAGTATTACTACTACTACTAAAAATGCTACTGGTGGACCTGCAGCACTGATTGTGCCACCCACTTAAGTAGCTCCTTAAACCATGTCCCAGCACTGCCATTGCAGCTTGAATGCAGTTTTAAACTGCCAATCTGGATGCCAAAATAACCTCCTTGCCAAACCTTAAACCCCCTTTTTATTACAGATAAGTCACCCCTAAAGTAGGCCCCAGGAGCCCATGAGGCGGGGTGCATTGTAAATAAAAGGTAGGACATCTACTTTAAAGTGTTACATGTCCTGGTAGTGAAAAACTCCTAAATTCATTCCTCTTCTATAGGATAACATATGGTTGTCTGATAACATTCCATTGAATACAATGGAGTGCTCCGAGCTTCTAAGGGCCAGTAAAAGCCTGCAAAGCAACATTCCAATGTTGTTTTACAAAGGCCTCTCAGAGCCTGAGGGGATTTAAACCCCCTCGGGCTCCGAGAGGCCTTTGTTTTATTTGTTAGAACATTCTGCCCTCTAGTGGCAGTATGTTCTAATAGCCTTATAGTCCTCCGTAGCTGGTATATACCGACCACTAAAGTCCCGCTCCCTTTTTAAAGGCCCTCGCCTTCGGCTCGGGCCTTTAACGCTGGAGCAGGCCATTAATGGCCGGTATAGCCCGCTGGGCTATAAGGCTATAATAAGTGCTAACTGTTGATTCAGAACATGCAAAGCTTCCAGGTTTGGTCTCTGAGAAACTGTAATTTAAAATCCTCTTTAATAGTAACGTCGGATTTTAAGCTACAATTTTGAAAATGACACTTTTAGAAAGTTTACATTTTCCTTCCCTCATTATTTGGTGCCTGCAGTATGTTCCTGTGTCACTTGAGTGGATGTATTTGACAGTTCGACATTTTTTATTCCTCCCAGAAAGTCAGACAATAGAGGGATTAGGTGTGCCTGGATTGGTTAGCACTGGCAGGATAGGTGTGCGGAGGAGTGCACAGCCCCACTTGGAAACCAATAGCTGTGCCCTCTTATTACACAAACAACTTGTCACCACTGCATTGTTCATGCAGCCAGCCTGGAACCAGGGCATGTGAGTCAGGAAACTTCAAGCACTTCAAAGGGAATTCCCGATAAATTTCTACTTCATAGAAGGGACCAAGTATAAAAATGGGACTCTCAGACCTAGTCTTCAGTTCACTTTCTGGACCTGCAGAAGGATCTCAGAGGACTGCCTGCCTATGTGGACTGCTGTGTACTTCAGAAGACTACTTTGCCTCACCTGGAAGAACTGTACTTCTGTTTGTAACTTGCCTTGAACCCTTAGATGCCTCCCCTAATGTTTGAGCCCCGTTCCACTTCTTGAACCCAGGAGTAACAGAATAACCTCAAGGGCTAGTTGGCCTGCATCTTGATCACAACCTAAGGGACGGGTAAGTCATGAACCTCCAAGGGGTGCCCCTCTAGTCCTGGGCTCTTGGTAGTGGTGTTAAATTTGGGAAACATCCAAAACTTTGGACTTAGAACATTTTTGGCAAAAAAATGCTCTGAAAACAGAGAGGAGACCGGGACCAACCTGCTTGTGTATCTGCCCAAGGTGCATCACTGGTCGACCAGACTTAGCTGCAGCTCCTGCTGCATTCTTCTCTGCAGCAGCAAACCTTGTTCAGAAGTCCTTCACAGAAGGGGTTTCTGGCCTTGTGGAGCCCTCATCAGCCACAGCCTACACCCTCGTCCCACTGGAGATTTTCGATTTCCAAAAGAGAGACTAAGTCCGAACATGGAAACCTTCAAGGCTGCTTGGTCAGTGGCCCCCCAATGACAATAACTCCCCCTTGGGCTCCGCCTGAAGACTTGCCCCACTGAACTTCTGTCTTTTCACAGACTTTTTGCTGGAATTTCTTCTAAGCCCAAAGGTAAGCGCCAACTGGACCCAATCCACTCTTTGTGCCCGACTCGTGCTCCATCGTCAGCCATGATTTTTGACTTTGACTCAGGCTCACACGACTGGATGTCCGCAGTTGGTGCTTTGATATTTTAGGTGCTAGTTCTTACCTTAAACTTAAAAATTTCATAATTCCGGTTCTATTGATTGGCTTTTGTTGTGGCAAATACGTTATTAAAATGTACACTTTTTGTTGCAATTAAGTTATCAAAATGTACTCTATATTTCTAAATTGGTGTGAGATTTTTCTTTTGTTGTGTTTTCACATTATTGTTGTGTTTGTGCTGCATAAATACTTTACACATTGCCTCTATGTTAGGCTGCCATTATAGAAAAATGGGGTAACCCAAACAAATCCTTGGACCTGGGTGTCGAGTAGTACAGAAAACAAATGGTCCTGGACCTTTCCTTTTACACAAAATACTTTCGAGAAAAGTTATCATTTAGAAATGACTTAGTGCATGCATAAAGTCAGCACATGGTTAAATAAATCCAGATAAAGAAATTACTTTGATGTGCAACAACCATGAGTTTGAAAAGCATGTATTTATTATTCACAAAATTATTTCAACAAATGGTAAACATCCTACCATGCCTATAACTTAAAGAGAAAAACGTTGCTCCAAAGGAACGTGCATGAAAAAGTGCTCTAGTGTGAGATGAGTGAAGATAAGAAAAGGAAAGGAATCCCAATGGAATCAGAAAACAAGCATCACTAAAATTGTTCTGAGTATGACTGATAACAAAACACTCCCAATTAGGCCTGTCCAATATGGATTAGTATACAGTTCATTAGTTCAATATGATTTACAAACAAAGCAGAGAATTATCATCTGTAATGAGGCAGGGAGGGGGACACATGTTCCAGGCCTGTTGGGGGTAGGCGTCGACGTTTCGACCCGACTTAGGGGCATAGAGGGTAATTGTAGCCTCAGCCTGCGGGTCTTCTTCAGGACAAGGGGCAAGGAAAAAGCAACCTTAGTGATAAAGCAGGGCAAGTTACTTAATTGCCTGATAGTAATTAATAGTTAATAGTTGCAATTCCAATGGGTGAACATGCCTGTCCTACCGACCTATTCTTGGTGTAGGTAGATCTGGCTCCCGAGGTGACCACCCGCATACACATTGCAAGGTCCTCATTGGACTCTGCCGCGCCACAGTGAGGACTTTGCACAGGGCTGCTGAAAGTTAAGTTTCTGATTGAATCACTTCGTTAATAAGCTCATCTAAGGATCAACCCTGTCCTTACACCACAACGTTAGTGCGGATGGCGATTACTTCACCTTCTTTACATATGGACTCATAAGGAGCAATTTGATATTCAACCGCAACGTGTATGAGTCGACGCCTACCTCCAACAGGCATGGACCATGTGTGCCCCTCCCTACCTCGTTACAGATGATAATTCTCTGCTTTGTTTGTAAATCATATTGAACTAACGAACTGTATACTAATCCATATTGGACAGGCCTAATTGGACTGATTTTTGTTATCAGTCATACTCAGAACAATTTTAGTGATGCTTGTTTTCTTATTCCATTGGGATTCTTTTCCTTTTCTTATCTTCACTCACCTCACACTAGAGCACTTTTTCATGCACGTTCCTTTGGAGCAACCTTCTTCTCTTTAAGTTATAGGCATGGTAGGATGTCTATCATTTGTTGAAATAATTTTGTGAATAATAAATACTTGCTTTTCAAACTCATGGTTGTTGCACATCAAAGTAATTTCTTTATCTGGATTTATTTAACCATGTGCTGACTTTATGCATGCACTAAGTCATTTCTAAATGATAACTTTTCTCGAAAGTATTTTGTGTAAAAGGAAAGGTCCAGGACCATTTGTGTTCTGTACTCTATGTTAGGCTGGACTGCATTCATCCCAAGTTACCAGAGGGTTAAATTTTTCCAAATAAATGCATTTGAATATTGTATATAAAAATGTATTATGAAGATCCAAGATTTCAACAAAACATTAAACAACAAAATTAAAGGTATATATTTTGGGTGCATTATGATTCAGCAATATGCATTTGGCCATGTGTGGTTCCAGAAACTCTAAACTGCAGCACTGCATACAAAAGCATGGCTGCACAGAAGCTCATTGAAATAGTAGAAAATAATGACTATCTACTAATATTGCAAGCATTTTCACTCATTAATGTGGATAACATATACTGATACATAAACTTATCTACTGTTCATTGCTTGCTAAGCCAATGTTAATCTGGTAAACATTACAACTATGACAATGGTTAAATACAATATATAGACCCAGTAAGCATCTCTCAATATTACCCACACAAGTTTCAAGTCATATTACACTTCACTTGCAACAAACAATGTCCACCTCCTGGAGGAGTGACACACTACTTTTGGAGGAATCTTTGTCAAGCAAGAGGAGACCATCAGATACATATTATAATGTGGCTAAAAGATACATCTAAATTTGAAGTACAATCAGAGGAAAGCATTTTACAATACATTAAAAGTCCATTCTTTGCTGTATTCCAAATGAAGCACTAAATGCCAATTTATTTAAAAAAAGTCTTACAGTAACAGCATCAACAGTGTACTATAAGCTACGGTTGAAATCAAAGCAAAACATACAACAGTACAGAAGACAGAGGTAGGGGTTTCCTAGCCCAGCATATGAAAAATGAGAAGTAAGTAATCACATGTCAGCACTGCACCACACATTGAATTCTATATCACAAAAAGAAAGCTACTCGTTAAAAGACTCAGAAGAATAGAATAGCAGCAATGATTACAATCCAATAATTAGTAGATTCTGAAATGCTAATATATTGTTTGTCTAAATCTTTTCATACATTTTCACCACCATTGCTCATATGGTACATCAGATCTTGCTAAGTCAAAGAGAACTGAACTTAAGATTTATGGCAAGATGTATCAGCAGATAAATGTTTTAGAACAAAACTATACAGTGTAGGAATAAATGATTTGTCACATGGAATGTTTTGCACATCAATGTAGTGATTGTTGTAAGATATCCTTTACAGAGAAAAGTCATCCTCTTAGTATGGCTATCATGAGGAATATCAGAGAGTCAAAAAAGGGATGTTACATTTTCAGAAATAGAACATTTGAAAGATCAAACACAACATAATAAAGCAAAATGTAGAAGATATATCAATTGGAAAAGTAAACCTATCTACAACCATCATTCTGCATTTAAGATTAATTTGTAATTCATTCTTATGAAGTACTTAAAGAGGATGTTATGAAACGATTGTTCCACTGGAGAAGCATTCAATTTGCCTAATGCCAACTATTGCAGATTACATACCTTTCAATGAAGAAGTTTTAAAAGAGAAGGGCAGATTGTTATCGAATTACCGGCCACTGAAAGAGTTGTTGTCCATGGATTACTTGCTCCAATTTAAAAAAAAAAGCTAACAACTAAAAATGGTGTAAATATAAATTACTAAAACTAATGGTTCACAAAGCAACCTAAAACTTTCAGCTAATAGTTGGATAATGTTGAAAAGAACTGTCATGCAGAAAGAAGACTTGTAAATGGTTCAATGGGAAATGTTAAAAGCTTTAATAATAAGAAAAAATAAAAATATAGGGCCTAATTCACAAAGATTTTGTTGTAAGTAGATGTAACTAAGGGGGTCATTATGATGGCGTAACGATCGCCACCACCGAGCCGGCGGTGGTGACCGTTACGCCATCGTAACGAGTAATACCCCCTGCCATATTATAATGGCGGGGGTATCGCGGCGGACGCAAAGTGCGCCCGCCGCTTTTCCGCAGGTTGACAATCGTTCCGATTGCCGGCCGGGCGGACTTGGGCCACTAATATGGTGGTGGTGCCTAGCAGGCACCGCCATCCATATTAGGATGTGTGCGGTGTAAGGCCTTTCCATGGCGGAAAAATTGGCGGTGATTTGCATTGGGGGCCCGTTGCGGGCCCCCGTGGGTGTGGGGGGGTGGGGGTGCACTTGGGGGGTACCCATGGTACCCCACTCCATTTCCATGCACAAGGTGGCAGGCACCGCGCGGTGCCTGCCACGTTGTGCATGGAAATGCACTACATGGCAAATTGACATTGCGGCAGGTGCTGCTGTAAGCAGCACCCGCCGCAATGTTGAACTGCGGAATGCAACCGCCAGGGTTGCGGTCGCAGCCTAATCAGAGGTGGGGGACCGCCACATGGCAGGCAGCCGGTCCCGTTCCCGCTAGGATGGCTGGCGGACCCAGGTCCGCCTGCCATCCTAATATGCCCCTAACTATTGAAGTACTTCCAGCATGATGCTGAATACCAGCATAAGGAACAAATGCTCAGAACCTGATTTAGATTTTGGCAGGCAGGTTACTCCATCACAACGGTGACAGATATCTCGTCTGCCGAAATAAAAATCCTATAATATCCATTGGGATTTATAATCTTCGGCGGACGGGATATCCGTCACCATTGTAACGGAGTAACCCATCCGCCAAAATCTAAATTAGGTTCTCAATCGTTCACTGCTGGCTTACTCCTGGAATTCAGCAGTAAGCAAGAGGTACTGCAAGATTAAGGGGCCTATTCACAAATTGCATTTTAAGCCAGGGGTACTGTTGGACTTAGGGCCTATTCACAAATGTGATTTTATATTACATTTAGTAGTACTACATTAGTACTCCAAATTTCTATTCAAAAACTTGCATGGGAACTTTCACTTCTGTCTCTCCTATCATTTTCTGCAAGGATATTTCTGCCATGACACACATGTAATTATATGTTTTAGTAGTAAATGTGGGAAGGACAGAGGAGAGAGAAAGGGAATGGGGAATACTTACTAAAGTGGAAAGGTTAAGAGAGGAGTAAGAAAGGGATATGAGAAGGCTAAGAGGTTTGGGGAGGAACATGCACCCACCCACAAGAGAGTAAACCCATTGCTATTCACAAACTGCACTTCTAAAGTTACTACAGCCATAAATGACCCAAAACAGTAGTAAATGTACTCCAGTTCAGAGCTCAAGTACGCCCAGCACCACACATGGCAAACCCTAGTATATGTAGTACCCTCCCATTGAGATTATTAGAGCCAACAAATACATGTAGAAAAAGATTGGCTAATAAAGCTACAGTTATTTCTTCCTTTAATATCTAAATTGCTGAAACCATTTTTAAATCATGTATGATTTTCTTTTTTCATCCAATATCTTAGTTATGTTTATAGCAAACTCTATATAATTTTACATCAGGTTCAATTTTTATAACATAAATGAAAATGCTGTTTAATGTTTGAAACAGAGTAGCATTAAAAGTTTTTCACTTAGAATCAAATGGTGTAGGTGTACATAAAAGTATTACAAAACTTGCAACACTCCTAATAATGAAAGGAGTGATAATTCTAAACTCCGTCACACTAAGGCTATATGTACATCTTTGGGTGGCTTTTCAAATACAATCATTAATCACTTCAACACAACACACACATTACCCTGGCAAACACTGCATGTATGTAGACATGATGTATTCCATTTAGAATAGATGTCCCTTTGTTAAACAACACTTTTAATTATTCTAATTGATGCTGGATATGTTTTCTCTCTCCCCATCTCCTCACACCCTACCTGCAACCACAGCATCACAAAAGAGGTACAAAAGGGGCACACATATGTACACAAGCCATTATTAAACACACTTTTGTGATCTGCAAGTCGCAATTCAAATGTTTTGACAGTATGGGGGGGGGGTTCTGGTGCACTTCCCAGATGTTATGTGAAAAATTGTTGTCGCCTATTACGTGTTGCACAACACTGCCATGCAATAGGGCTTTCTTACAGATCTTGACCCTGATCCACACTGACATCCAGGTACCCAGGGTGGGGTACAGAATAGAGGTAAGGGTATGCAGGAGCAGGATCTGCTTGTTACCTCAGTTTTCTCTTGAGCTGCTAGTTTGGTTGTTGCATTTATGTGGTTGGAGAGTGTCTTGTCGATGATGAATAGTGGAAGTTCAACAAACTGTCCATGAATACAATCCTGAGTCTGTTTACTTCACATAAAGTTGTTGTGTAACATTCAATGCTCATGTTTAAAAATAGTTGACTCCTTATTTTGCAGACACTTTAACACTTATAATTCACAAGTAAAAATCACACAGTGTCACATAGTACATGCGAGTTTTTGGACAAACATACCAAAACTTCAAATTAAATCTCATATATCTGTTACACAAACAATCCTTTTTTAAATATATCACATTTTATTAATTTAGGTACATGCAGGGTGTTTTCCTCCCACATTTTTAAGAATCCCTCCCACTTGCAAAGTCTCAGCTCTGAGCATGAATGTAGATGTACATAACAAGTATTACAAAACTTGCAAAACACCTGGTAATGAAATGAGTGATCATTCTCAACTCTGTCACACATTTCTAGCTGAGACACATTTTAACGAAGAAATCACAACCAGGCTGTCCATACAAGAAATGAGCTAACACACAAAAAAAATGTTGATGCAGTCACTAATTCGGTCAACATCTTTCTAGGTTCGGTCCTTATTTTGATGAGGAATTATTTCAGGATGAGGAGAGTGAGGGTTTACAGGGAAAGGATCAATATCTTAGCAATGTCATGGGAAGCTTTCACTGCCAGATACCGCTTATCACCTGATGTGATCTTGGACATGGCTGTTGACTGGGGGCAGGAGCTTAATTCACTTACAGCCCACTTCCAGGTTATCCCAACTAATGCCAAAATACCGGCTGCACTCCATTTCATGGCCACTTGATCTTTCAAGAGGGTCTCGTCTGACAACATTCACATTGTGAGGCGAGCTCCTCTCTATGCTTGCAGTAGGTTCTGATATGAATCAATTGAAGAGTGCACCAATTTATGGTCATTAGTCATGCCACATCACTGGTGGAGAGGCAAAGGGGGGCCTGGGAATTGTATGCCTTCGGCCACATCCCTTATGTTTTAGATGCCTTTGACTGCACCTCATAGCACACCTTTCCCACAAAAAGCACCCCTAGCACTCCATCAATGAGGAGGCTGTCTGCAATGCCCGAGGGTGCTTCACTGATGTATAAGCTGCCTTTCCCAGAAGGACAAACAACAGCTGCAGTTTCCAATAGTCACCTCTTGTATGCCACTTGGTGGCTGCAGACTTTGGTGACATGTGGCTTATAAGTAAGTAACAACACCTTATGCTAGGGCTATTTGTACATCTGTGGGTGGCTTCTCAAATATAATCAATAATCACTACAACACAACACACATACATTACCCTGGGAAAGTACATGATGTACTCTATTTAGAATAGAGGCCTTTTTGGTAAACAATACTTTTCTTTATTGTAAGTGATGCCGGGTATGCTTTCTCTTTTCCTCTTTTCCTCTTTTCCTCATCTCCTTACACCCTATAGATATGCAATCCCAGCATCTCAACAGCGGTACAAAAGAGACACACATATGCACATGAACCATTATTAAACACACTCGTGATCCACCAGTCAGTATTCAAATGTCCTGAGCATATAGGGGGTTCTTGTCTATTCTCCAGATTTTATGTGGAAAATTGTTGTAGACATTGCACAACAATGATCCTCGGAGGTTTTAATCTCTGGGAGAATGGGAACCATGAGACTGCTTTTAAAGAACTACGCCAAGCTTGTGAAAATACCAACCTACAGCAGTTGGTGTTGCGTCCCACTCATCAGGGAGGTCACGTGCTGGACCTAATCTTCGCCAACGAAACGGACGTAGCTGTGGGGGAGATACTCCCACTTTGTTGGACAGAGCACTTTCTGGTCCTTTTTTCACTGAGGTCAGCCACTACAAATAAACAAATCCCCAACCCGGTCAATATTCGATTGGGAAGGGAATGGTCTAAACTATCAAAACCTAAAGAGCTCCCATGACTTACTAATGGTAGTAGCTTTGATATTAACAAATCGGTGGATGAGAACTATATGAATCTGTGTGATCAGATTATTAATACATTAGACAAGGTGGCCCCGCTGAAGAAAGTTAAAAGTAAAAAAAAGCCGTCAGCTCCATGGTATAATGGGGAGTTGAGGCTGATGAAGACAAAATGTAAACAGGCAGAGAGAAAATGGAGGAGGAAATATGCGGAAACAGATAAAGCAGTTTTGAAAAAACTATTACTTACCTATAAAGAGATGATGGGTAAGGCCAAAGCTAAATATTATGAGGAAACTATCCTGCAAGCGCCCAATAAGGCCAACACCTTATTCGGCATAGTAAGAGACATATCTAATCCTGACTGTGCAAAGAATAAGATCCCAGCCTCACAAGAGCTTTGTGATGGTTTGGCAGTGTTTTTCGAGGAAAAAATCAATAAAATTATAAATGGTTTAAATACCCCTAGATAAGTAGAGATGGATAGTGAAGATGAAATGAAATGAAATGAAATGTGGTATTTGTAAAGCGCTGACTGTCACTCCGAAAGGAGCATCCTGGCGCTGATACTGAGGTGAGATAACACTCAAAAGATCTTAAATGAGAGAGAGGCAAAGTTCGTCTGTTGCTCCAAAGATCCAGGTTTTTAGAGCCTTTCTATATTGGGTTTCGGTTTTTAACATTCTCAGTTGCAAAGGAAGTAGGTTCCAAGCTCTGGAACCTAATACTGCTATTGTTTTGCCTCCTTTAGATTTGCATCGGAAGTTGGGAGGTTTGAGCAGGTTAGCAGATGAAGACCTGAGAGTTCTGTTTGTAATATAGGGGGTGAATCTAGATGAAAGATATTTTGGTCCTATCTTAAGTGACGCTTTGAAGGTGATTAGAAGAATTTTAAACAGTATTCTCTTATGTAATGGAAGCCAGTGAAGGGTTTTGAGGGCTGCAGATGCGGAAGACCTTCGAGGAAGTCTTAAAACAAGCCGTGCTGCTGCGTGTTGGACCACTTGGAGTCTTTTTACAGTTTTTTTGCTGGCTCCTGCCAAGAGGCTGTTGCAGTAGTCAAGTCGCGAAAGAATTAAGGCGACTGCTACTGATTTCCTTGCTGCGAGAGGGAGTAAGTCAAAAAATGTTCTCAGGGATCTTATAATGTTGAAGCAGGTCCCTGCTACCTTCACTGCGTGTGGTTGGAAAGTGAGGGCGGAATCAAAGATGATATGTATGTATCACTTAGTAGCAGAACTCTACATGAAGAATCTGCCAGAGAAATTATGGTGACTTTGGAGTCCTTCCAGGTCCCTTCACAAGAAGAATTTAATACAATTGCAGCTGGCATTTCCTCAGGTTCTCCCTTGTATCCACTTCCACATAAGATGTGGAAAGTGTTTGGAATGGAGCTCTTCCCGTATCTCTACCGAATCTGCTGCCAGTCTCTAACTAATGGCACAGTCCCAAACTGCTGGAAAAAGGCAGTTGTGTCTCCTTTATTAAAGAAAGCTACGCTAGACCCCCAATGTCCCTCTAATTATAGACCTATCTCCCTGTTACCTTACCCGATAAAGATCCTAGAAAGAGTAGTGAGTAAGTCCCTCTCAAAATATGCGGAAGAAAACCTTCTCCTAGATGAAGTTCAATTTGGGTTCCGCCCGGGACATGGCACCGAAACTGCCTTGGTGACAGTCCTTGATGACCTTAGAATGCGGGCTGACAATGGCCAAACAGCCATCCTAGTGTTACTAGATATGTCAGCCGCATTCGACACGGTCAATCATAAGATCTTGATCAAGAGACTTAAGGAGAATGGTATTGTGGGCAAGGCATTGGACTGGCTGCAGTCCTATCTTCAAAACAGACAGCAGGCAGTGACCATGATGCCATTTCTCTCTCAGAATCGCCCCGTAAAACATGGGGTTCCGCAGGGTTCGGCTATAAGTCCAATCCTTTTTAATTTTTATCTGCGCCCACTTATCTCCCTTATAAAATCCTTTGGCATTGAAGTTATAAACTATGCAGATGATACCCAACTTGTCTTCTCATTTGAGGGTAACAATGTAGTCCCCTTGGAAAAATGTCATAGCTGTATGCGGGAAACAGCAGACTGGCTCAGAGATAACTCTCTGCAATTCAATGGCGATAAGACGGAAGTATTATGTTGTGCTGCAAGTAAAGCTCCCCGTCCACTGCCAGCGGATTTCTGGCCAGTCCCTGCAAATAGTCCCCCGCTGCCTGTTAAGACAGCCCGTAATCTAGGAGTACTTCTAGATAGTACCTTACAACTGGACTCCCAAGTGAATAAAACAGTGAGCACTTGCTTATCTCTGCTCCGAGCTCTCCGAAAAATACTTCCTTTTTTACCAGCTTCAGCTAGACCTCACGTGGTAAGGAGTATTATTATGAGCAGACTAGATTACTGTAATGCTCTACTCCTGGGAGCTCCAGTCTCCTTGCTAAAAAAGCTACAAAGGATACAAGTAATCGCAGCTAAGCTTGCATTAAACAGACAACGCAGAGCCTCTGCCTCGCTTGCTTTAAAAGATCTTCACTGGCTACCCATCGCGCAGAGAGTTCAGTTCAAGGCACTCTGTATTGTTTATAGGGCAGTACATAAAATGGGGCCTAAGCTCTTACAGAGGAAATTCCTCTGGTATTCCCCAGCTAGAAGTCTCTGTTCTTCTTCAGCCAACTTGATATGTATCCTACATTTTAACAAAGCTCGATTGGGCGGCAGATCATTTAGTCTTGTAACTTCCAAACTCTGGAATGCACTGCCAATCGAGCTCAGACAAATTAACACCCTGCTGCGGTTTAGGAAGGAATTGAAAACTAGACTTTTTCCCAGAGAATAACTTTTTCAGTCCCCTCGGCCTGACTCCTATGAATTCAGTTGCCCATACTGTCCTTTTACTGGTAATCTCAGCACCAGGATACCCGTTGGGTGGCAGCCGTGCTATAGAAATGCTACTTACATTACATTACATTGCCATGCAACAGGGCTTTCTTATAGATCTTGACCTGATCTATGCCCACATCCAAGTACCCGCTGTGGGGTACAGAATAGAGGTTAGGGTATGCAGGAGCAGGATTGACTAGTTAACTCAGTTTTCTCTTGAACTGCTAGTTTGGTTGTTGCATTTATGAGGTTGAACAGTTTCTTGTAAAAGATAACAGGCCCTGAGCACACACATAAAAGTTGTACAACACACAGTAAACGTTGTATGCGAAGGATGACAGGAGAAACGTTCTTCCGATATTCATTTAATGAAGTGTGGATTCATATGCCAGCCAACACGTGTTTCATCACTGGGTGTGTAACCCTTGACTTCTTCAGGGCTGGAATTACATGAAATGGCTGTTGTCACAAAGGATTTGCATAAAAGGCATGGTCAACATATCATGCGTAACCAGTACGTGGACATGGTTGATATAGTGATTAAGACTTATCATTGGGTGGGAATGTGTACCACATCTAGGAAACGGAAGAGGGAAGGAAGATGAGTTACGTGACATCCAAATTGGTGTCATGCACGGCATTCAAACGTGAGATTTTGTGCTGTCGCCTACATGCAGAATACAATGCGCATTCAAGCGGCATGTGTCCAATACATGTGTCAATTACTTTTCCGACCTCGGTGTGCTAAAGTGAACGATAAAACATCGAAACATGATAGAAATTATATCTAATGATGTTGGTGACGTACAATGGAAGGTGAGTGGTTGAGAAGTGTAAAAGGGGATATGATTCGTCCCAGCATTCGTGCAGTGAACTCGTGATAAAAGTATATCGTAAATACTTGAAATATCATAATTGAACGCTAATGCCTACCTCAAACGTAAAAATTGTAGGACTTTAGACATGTGGGTATAAATTGGTAGCACAATTAGGCTACACTATTCGCACCAATATAACGTGCAAATGTACTCGTTAGTGGTTGAAAACAAAATAGTATATCGATCATTAATTTTCCTCTCACCTTACGACTGGTGATAATTCCGACCCAGCTGGTCCTCAATGTTTCATCCAAACCGTCAAAAAATCCTTTCTTTATCACTATAAAAACTATATAATGAAAGTTTCTATAAATGTACCGTTCAAACGGATGTATACCAATTCTATAAAAGATCTTCACTGGCTACCCATCGCGCAGAGAGTTCAGTTCAAGGCACTCTGTAGGCACGAATCTTAATATCTGTCCCAAAGAAATTATCACGGCTTACCTTAGAGTTAAGGTGTATTATCAGCGTATATGTGTTTCCCTCTGTATATTTATTTTAATGACACGTCTTCATCATATCGTAGTCTTGTATACTGAAAACGCGGTGTCAATTACCGCAAGCCCACTACAAGTAAATCTGAATAAAAGGGGGGACGTCACTCAACTAACCAAGTTCTATCGCCAAGCAGAGTTTCATACAAAACACCTGCAGCAAGTTGCTGCATTCAGTTAAAATAAGCTTACCTTGAGGCGAGTACACCCGTGGCTTGTGCTCCGGCACCAAGTAAACCGGAGGACAAGGAGTCTGAAAATGGAAGCAGTATTTAAGCTTCCGGTTCAGCGCCTTGACTAGACCGCTAACCCCCGGTGCTCGAGTGAAGTCCAGAGTGAGAAATGTAAACGGCGCATGTGTATTCTCTGCCTTGCCCACCTTCATTTAAGATAGTGATCATTATTAAAGCAAGCAACAGGGCTCCAAAATGGAGTTGAAAGTCCAAAGCACCTATGTTTAGAATAGTAATTATTTAGTGTGTTATCCGTGCTCGGTAATTAAAATGGCAAAAGACTTACATTACATACACTGTGCATAAATGTCTATGAGAAAAACGGCAACAGCTTGACATGAAATTATCTCTGTTGTGTACAATGTAAAATCACCCGAAAATTCAGGCAAACGAGACTGAGAAGTCTACAACATAAGTAATGCATGTTTAACAGCACAAATTGATACGTAATACATTTCTGGGCATAAAAAGCAAACGTTTAGGCATCAAATTAGAATAGTGTACACAATGGCATAATAACCCAAATTTTCAAGCAACAGACAGTTAAAGCGCCTTCCTGTATTTCAACATGGAAAACACAAAACTCTTAAACGGTATCACAGTAGCATAGTTCAATTTGTATAGGAGAGGTAGGGATCTAACAGTGTGTATTATCGGACATATATCCAAAGGGAAAACCAACACACATGCCCTCTTGTAACAAATGTCCAGTGCAAGGTGGTAGATGTTAGCCAACATTATGATCATTCAAGATTTGCTAACCAACAGGCTAATGCAAATAGTTGAAACACAAAATCTAAGTCTATACAGATTATTAACCTCCCAAGAAATAGTGCATTTCCCGATCACTATTAAAACCATGTTCATAGGTTCTAAGACGCATGATCCAAAAGGCCTCAGACTGTCTAAGACGTAGTTCTCTGTTCCCTCCCCCTGGACTCGGTGTGGTGATGTCAATCCCATAGAAGAGGAAACTTCTATGTGTGCCTTGAGAGGGACACTCCCATATGTGTGTGGCCATGGGATATCTAGGATCCTGATGTTTAAGGGCTCTGACGTGTTCTCCAATCCTCTCTCTGAGTGTCCTTATAGTGCTGCCCACATATTTTCCACCACATGTGCATTCAAGGACGTAAACCACGTACTTGGTATTACAGTTAATGTTATATCTAATATCATAAGTTCTGTCAGGGCCAGTGAAGCTCCTCTTGCGATCAGCGGCCCACCTGCAAATGCCACATGAGCCGCATTTGTAGAAGCCCAGAGAGCGCAAATGAAGCCATGTTTCATTGGTAAGTGATCTTGGATAGCTTGGACTTAGTCTAGTTCTGAGCGTCTTGCCCCTTCTGTAGGTGATTTGTGGATACCTGTTGATGTGTTGGGCTAGTACTGTGTCATTGGTCAGTAGTTTCCAGTGTTTATTCAAACTCCTGGACAGTGCCCCACTTAGGTCATTAAATTCTGTAGTTAGTCTTACTGTGTTGGTGTCTGTCCTGCGGATTTTATCACGTATGGTCTCTTCTCGGCATGTGTGACAGTTTCTTGTAAAAGATGAATGGTGAATCACTAACAAACTTTCTATAAATATGATCCTGAGTCTGTTTATTTTATATAATTGTTTTCATCTAACATGATATGTTCAAGTTTAAAATTAGTTGACTCCTCATTTTTGCACACATTTTAACACTTATCAATCACAATACAAACTCACACAATGTTACATAATACACTCATGTTTTTGGACAAATATACTAAAATTCATAATCAAATCATAGATATATCATTTACACAAACAATCCCTTTTTTAACTATATCAAATTTTTATTAATTTAGGTGCATGTGGGGTGTTTCACTCCTGCAGGTTGATGGATCCCTCCCACTACGTTGGTGAACATCTCTGTATGTTCGGTCCTAGTTTTGATACTAAATTATTTCAGGGTTTATAGGCAAACGCTATTGATCTTAGCAATGTCCTGGGAAGCTTTCATTGCCATATACCACTTCTCAACTGATGTGATCTTGGACAGGGCTGTTTTCTGGGAGCAGACAATTCATTCACTTAAAACCCACTCCCAGGTTATCCTGACATATGCCAAAATAATGGCTGCACTCCATTCCATGACCACTGACTTGTTCCGGAGGTTCTCCTCTGACAATCTTCACTTTGCAAGGCAAGCCTATCTCTATGCTTGCATCAGGTTCTGATATGCATCAATTGAAAAGTGAACCAGTTTATTGTAATGTCACATTCACTGGTGGAGAGGTAAAAGGGGGCAGGGTCATTTTATGCCTTTGGTCAACTCCCCTCAAGAGTAGGGTGCCATTGACTGCACCACGCAGCACACCATTTTCACAACAACCACCCCTGGCACTTCATCAACGTGCTGGCTGCCTGCCATGCCCGTAGGTGCTTCACTGATATATAAGTTGCATGCTGCTTGGTTGCTAGGAATTTGGTGTCATGTGGCTTATTGGTATGTAACAACACCTCGCACTGGGTCTATTTGTACATCTGTGAGTGGCTTCTCAAATATAATCAATAATCACTACACCATAACACACACACATTACTCTAGCAAACACAGCATGTGTGGAGACATGATGTATTCCATTTGGAATAGAGGCCCCTTTGTTAAACAACACTTTTCCTTATTGTAAGTGATGCCGGGTATGCTTTCTCCCTCCCAATCTCCTCGCACCCTACATATATGCAACCACAGCATCTCTACAGAGGTACAAAAGGGGCACACATATGTACACGAGCCATTATTAAACACACTTTTGTGATCCACTAAATATCACATTTTAATTAATTTAGATACATGGGGATGTTTCCCTCCCACATGTTGAGGGATACCTCTCACATGCAGTGTCAGCTCTGAGAGTGGAGTCTCCTTCCAATTGCAGACATCTCCTCTTACTGCAACAAGCAAGACATGTCCTCAAAGAATAGGAAGGTGCCATTTTGTTGTCATTCTGAATGATCCTCTCTTCACAACACCATCTTCCTCCATCCTGCTGCTCTTGCAATATTCTTGCCCTAACATGGCTGAGGGACTTGATGAGAACCCCCTCACCCATTCCCTGAGGGGACGTCAACAAGTGCCCTCAGTACTATGTGGGTTCATAGACCCAGGTGAGCAATGCAGTGGGGGCACAAATCTACAAAGAGATTGTGGTGCAATACAGTGCAGTGGTTACCTGCATCTAGCTGGGGAAACAATACCACATGCGCCTGGAGGACCTTTGTTGCTGGGCTCGAATCAATACAGAGGCCATTGTGGGATTTTCCTACCTGGCACATTCTTGGCACCCCCGCAAGATACCACTGAACCACAGGGTCCAGAAAGCTGCCTTGCCAACCCTCCATGCTCTGTTGGAAGAGTTTAAGTGACAGAGAGAATGTAAGAGTATATGTAGAAGCCACATAGTTGCAGTTGCATTTTGAGAGTGGTTTCCTGTCATGTGTTCACTCTGAATATACTTATAACCTTCTATGTCATACTAAACATTTGTTGAGGGTATGAAGTGTGTGAAAAATAAACTTTACTAACATGCACGTTTAGTGGTTGTTCAGTTTGAATTAATCGTCTGATTTTGACATTATAGAAATGCTTTGACCATAGCAAGAAATTCTGTCAAAGTAAAAGTTCAAAATATGCATTATATGTCCGAAATATAGAACATTTTCATTATGCCAATGTTCATTTATGCGATACTTACATTGTGTTCCTTTACATTATTTCCTAACCACCATACAACTGCTACTTTTTATCTTCAAAGTTCACACAAATAATTAATAATGTGTGGAACATTTGATGGAAAAAATGTAGACCTGACTCCTGCCTCAGATACTAAATGTGCGGAACCTGTTGAAAACCTACATTTTCACAGACATATGCTCTTACTATCCCTTTCACCTCCTTTGAATGGCTGATTCTGCAGATATTTTGAGAATTTTCCATTTTAACTATTTGCAATTACTAATGTGTGCATGAAAGTACATGATAGTGACACGTTTGTCACTGGTACAATGGGAAAAATATTCTCTTTTTGCTAAAATTATGTCAATGTGCATTAGTGACCAAAGGAATTCAAAAAGTCTCTCTTTTTTCACATTCCTTTTCAGTGGACCCAGCTGGTCAAGGAAGATAACAGGTATAGGTAAGTGTATATGACAGTGACAACATTAACATTTTGAACTAAAAAAAACACAGAAATTCACCAGTTCAGCAGAGCTAACTATAACATGTTCCCCGCAATACACTGCTTATGACCTCACATATTACATCACTCATGACATGTTCTATGACATCAATTATGACATCACTGATGACATCATCCAATAAGTGTTCTAGTTTTTTTGTAGTTTACATAATGGAGGGTAACTACCATATACATTACCTTGCTACCTTATTTTCTGCAGATTGTGTCCAGGTAATGGGTGTAAGTGCTTACAAAAAGCATGTGTTTCTAATGCATCATAGGTATGGATATATATATATATAGGTAGTTAAAGTTAGGACCTGTTTTCTATTCAAAAAGTGTTTTGTCTTTTGCCAATAGCTTTGGCTCGTTTGACGAATTTTCGCAAAATTTTCAAAACTAATGGGGCGCTTTGGTCAGCTCCTGTCTTGAAAGTTTCAGGGTGATTTGTCAAGCAGGGGCTGAGAAAAAAGGGGGGGTCCCAAAACGCGTTTTCCCCATGTTAATTTCCATAGGAACTTTAGACACGGCTACAGACCGAACTGCTTTACAGAATTACACCAAACTTGGCAAAAAGTTAGCTCTTGGTTCAGAAAGAGCCCTTTTTTTAAATGGTGTAAATCCGTTCAGTAGTTCATGAGAAATTCAAAAAATAAAAATATTTATATCTGAGCACTGAGGAGGAACCTCATGGGCCCCCCCAAACCCCGAGGACCGCCACCTCCCTGGGGCTTAAATTAATATAAAAAAGTGTGGGGTGGGCTCCTGCCCCCCCCACACTGCCTCGGGGACTGCCACCTCCCTGGGGTATTCATTATTATCAGTGGGGGGGCCTCATGGGCCCCCCAAGCCCTGGAGACCGCCACCTCCCCTGGGCTTAAATTAATATAAAAAGTGTGGGGGGGCTCCTGCCCCCCAACACTGCCCCGGGGACCACCACCTCCCCAGGGCATAGACTAATTTAAATGCGGGGTCCGTAGAGGATCCCTGGCCCCGGGGACCACCACCTCCCCGGGGCTTTAAAACTGCTGGTGGGGGATGAGGTCCTCCTGTGTCCTGAGGACCTCAGGACACAAGTGGACTTCATCCCCTGAGCAGCAGTGCGCCAGGAGCTGCGTTTGCAGAGTGGTGTAAAAAGGGGGCGTGGCCTCGGACCAATCTCAGCAATCCAGGTGTGTGGCGCTTACTGGAGGTACCTGGTGGGCTAGTTAGCCCCCAGGGACCCTCAGGAACGAAGGGGACTTAATACCCCAACTTAGAACGCACCAGGAGGTGCGTTTGCAGAGTGTGGGGAAAGGGGGAGTGGCCTTTGTCCACCTCTCAGCAATCCCACTCTGTGGGGCTTACAGGAGATAAGAGGTAGGCTAGTTGGCCCCTTAAGGACCCCCAGCAGCAAAGGGGACTTCAATCCCCATCCAAGAGCATGCCAGGGAACACGTTTGCAGAGTGGTGGGCAAAGGGGGCGTGGCCTGCTATGAGAACTTAGCAATCCTGCTGTGTGGGACTTATGGGAGGCAATAGGCGGGGTAGTTGGCCCCCAAGAATGTCCTTGGGGCCAACTACCCCTCTTTTTACCTCCAGTAAGTCCCACACAGTGGGATTGCTTAGACGTCTACGAAGGCCATGCCCCCTTTTCTCCACCACTCTGCAAACGCGCCTTCTGGCAGACTACTGGGTGGGGGATGAAGTCCAATTTACTCCTGAGGGACTTTGGGGGCCAAGAAGCCCTCCTGGTACCTCCTGTAAGTCCTACACAGCGGAATTCCTGAGCGCTGGTTGTAGGTCCAGCACCCTTTTTCCACCACTCTATGCAATGTAATAGGTTTCGCATTTGCGAGAATTAGAGCTATTGGCGTTGTAAATGTAAAAGTTTTTTACTAATGTTTTTTGGAGTGGAGTGGATGTACGTTGTGTGTAGTGGAATTATGTGGTATGTTGTGCAGTGAAATTATGTGGATAGAAAGTATGTGGTATTTAATGTATAGGAATTATGTAGAGTGAGATTATGTGTTATGGAGAGTAATTATGTGGTATGGTAGTCTGTGTTGTGGAGTGGTAACCTCAGGTTTAATCTTCCTCGTTTCCATAGAATCTCAACTATGAACTCATTGAGACAAAAAAAGAAGGAATCACTGAGGAGCACTTGTGGACCTAGTCATTGGTATGAGCAGGGCCACTGGAATTATGCGACTGTTTGGCTGCACCGACTTTTGCACAATTATACATTTTCTGCATTAGCCACATAATTCATCATCTGCTCGCTAATCTGCAGATTTGAACAAAAACAGCCTTGTTTCTAGCTCAAACGGCTCAAACGTTACCAAAAATGCAGCGACAAGTGTTACAGCGTGGTGGAAGGCCCTTTGCAATCCTAGAATGCTCACCTGTTACTTATTGCTAAATGTGGGTGTTAAATTGGTACTAATGGTGTGCAAGCCACTCTTGCTTCCTTCTGCGCCTCTCTTGCCTCTTTCTGCATTTCTGTTGCTTCTTTCTGCACATTTCTTTCTTTTTCTGCACTTCTCTTGCCTCTTTCTGCAAATCTCTTCTACTTTCTGCACCTCTCTTCCCTCTTTCTGCATGTCTGTTGCCTCTTTCTGCACCTCATTTGCTTCTTTCTGTACCCCTCTTGCCTTTTTCTGCACCCTTCTTCCCTCTTTCTGCACCTCTCTTGCCTTTTTCTGTACCCCTCTTACGTCTTTCTGCACCCTTTTTGCCTCTTTCTGCACCTCTGTTCCTTCTTTCTACATTTCTGTTGCTTCTTCCTGCACTTATCTTGATTCTTTCTGCACCCCACTTGCCTCTTTCTGCACCTCTATTGCCTCTTTCTGCAGTTCTCTTGCCTCCTTATGCACTTCACTTGCCTCTTTCTGTAACTCTCTTGCCTCTTTCTGCACCTCTCTTGCCTCTTTCTGCACCTCACTTGCTTCTTTCTGCACCCCTTTTGCCTGTTTCTGTACCCCTATTCCCTCCTTGTGCAACTCTCTTGCCTCTTTCTACACCTCTCTTCCCTCTTTCTGCACCACTCTTGCCTCTTTCTGTACCTCTGTTCCTTCCTTCTTCACCTGTCTTGTCTCTTTCTGCACCCTTCGTGCCTCTTTCAGCACCTCTGTTGCTTCTTGTGCAGTTCTCTTCCTCTTTCTGCACCCCTCCTGCCTCTTTCTGTACCCCTCTTGCCTCTTTGTGCACCTCTCCTACCCCTTTCTGCATCCCTCTTGCCTTTTTCTGCACCCCTCTTCCCTCTTTATTCATCTCTCTTGCCTCAGTCTGCCCACCTGTTCCCTCTTTCTGCACCCCTTTTGCCTGTTTCTGCAACTCTCTTGCCTCTTTCTGCAGTTTTCTTGCCTCCTTCTGCACCTCTGTTGGTTCTTTTGCACTGCTCTTGCTTCTTTCTGCACCTCTCTTGTAAATTTCTGCACCCCTCTTGCCCTTTCTGTACCTCTTTTGCCTGTTTCTGCAACTCTCTTGCCTCTTTCTGCAGGTGTCTTGCCTCCTTCTGCACCTCTGTTGCTTCTTTCTGTACTTCTCTTACCTCTTTCTGCACCTCTGTTGCTTCAATCTGCACTTTCCATGCTTCTTTCTGCACCTGTCTTGCTTTTTTCTGCACCCCTGTTGTCTCTGTCTGCACTCGTCTTCCCTCTTTCTGTACCTTTCTTGCCTGTTTCTGCATCTCACGTGCCTCTTTCTGCACTTTTTTTGCTTCTTTCTACACCTCTGTTGCTTCTTTCAGCAATTCTCTTGCCTGTTTCTGCACATCTCTTGCCTGTTTCTGTACCTCTTTTGCCTCTTTCTGCACTTCTCTTGCCTCTTTCTACACCCCTGTTGCTTCATTCTGCACTTTCCATGCTTGTTTCTGCACCTGTCTTGCTTCTTTCTGCAGCCTTGTTGTCTCTTTCTTCACTCGTCTTCCCTCTTTCTGTACCTTTCTTGCCTGTTTCTGCATCTCACTTGCCTCTTTCTGCACTTTTCTTGCTTCTTTCTACACCTCTGTTGCTTCTTTCTGCACTTCTCTTGCCTCTTTCTGCACCCTTTGTGCCTCTTTCAGCACCTCTGTTGCTTCTTTCTGCACTTCTCTTCCTTCTTTCTGCACTCCTCGTGCCTCCTTCTGCACGTCTGTTGCTTCTTTCTGCACTTCTCCTGGTTCTTTCTGCACTGCTCTTGCCTCTTTCTGAGTTCCTCTTGCCTCTTTGAGCACCTCTTTTGCTTCTTTCTGCACTTCTCTCTCTTCTTTCTGCACCCCTCTTGCCTCTTTCTGCACCTCTGATGCTTCTTTCTGCACTTCTATTGCCTCTTTCTGCACCTCTCTTGATTCTTTCTGCAGCTGACTTGCCTCTTTCAGCACCTCTGTTGCTTTTTTCTGCAGATCTCTTGCCTCTTTATGCACCCCACTTTTCTCTTTCTGCACCTCTCTTGCCTCTTTCTGCACCCCTGTTCCATCTTTCTGCACCTCTCTTGCCTCTTTCTGTACCTCTGTTGCCTCTTTCTGCACTTCTCTTGCTCTTTCTGCACCCTTCACGCCTCTTTCAGCACCTCTGTTACTTCTTTCTGCACTTCTCTTCCTTCTTTCTGCACCTCTCTTGCTTCTTTCTGCACATCACTTGCCTCTTTCAGCACCTCTGTTGCTTTTTCTGCAGATCTCTTGCCTCTTTCTGCACCTCACTTGCCTCTTTCAGCACCTCTGTTGCTTTCTTCTGCAGATCTCTTGCCTCTTTCTGTACCCCTCTTTTCTCTTTCTGCACCTCTCTTGCCTCTTTCTGCACCCCTGGTCCCTCTTTCTGCACCTTTCCTGCCTCTTTCTGCACCTCTCATGCCTCTTTCTGTACCTCGGTTGCCTCTTTCTGCACTTTTCTTGACTCTTTCTGCACCCCTTTTGTATCTTTCTGCACCTCTGTTGCTTCTTTCTGCACTTCTATTGCCTCTTTCTGCAGCTCTGTTGCTTTTTTCTGCAGATCTCTTGCCCCTTTCCGCACCTCACTTGCGTCTTTCAGCACCTCTGTTGCTTCTTTCAGCAATTCTCTTGCCTCTTTCTGCACTTCTCGTCCTTCTTTCTGCACCACTCCTGCCTTTTTCTGTACCTCTCTTGCCTCTCTGTGCACCTCTCCTACCTCTTTCTGTACCCCTCTTGCCTATTTTTGCACCTCTGTTGGTTCTTTCTGCACTGCTCTTGCTTCTTTCTGCACCTCACTTGCCTCTTTTTGCACTTCTCTTGGTTCTTTCTAAACCTCTGTTGCTTCTTCAGCAATTCTCTTGCCTATTTCTGTACTTCTCTTGCTTTTTTCTGCACCTCTCTTGCTTCTTTCTGCACCTCTGTTGCACCTTTCTGCACTTCACTTGCTTCTTTCTGCACTTCTCTTGTTTCTTTCGGCACCTCTGTTTCTTCTTTCTGCACCCATCCTGCCTCTTTCTGCACCCCTCTTCCCTCTTTGTGCAACTCTCTTGTCTCTTTCTACACCTC
This sequence comes from Calotriton arnoldi, assembly GCA_963921515.1. Taxonomy (NCBI): domain Eukaryota; kingdom Metazoa; phylum Chordata; class Amphibia; order Caudata; family Salamandridae; genus Calotriton; species Calotriton arnoldi. The sequence continues at coordinate 899,389 of CAWUFW010003039.1, forward strand.
TCTTCCCTCTTTCTGCACCAGTCTTGCCTCTTTCTGTACCTCTGTTGCTTCTTTCTTCACTTCTCTTGCCTCTTTCTGCACCCTTCGTGCTTCTTTCAGCACCTCTGTTGCTTTTTTATACACTTCTCTTCCTTCTTTCTGCACCCCTCATGCCTCCTTCTGTACCTCTGTTGCTTCTTTCTGCACTTCTCTTGGTTCTTTCTGCACTGCTCTTGCCTCTTTCTGCATCCCTTTTGCCTCTTTGAGCACCACTTTTGCTTCTTTTTGCACTTTTCTCTCCTCTTTCTGCACCCCTCTTGCCTCTTTCTGCACCTCTGTTGCTTCTTTCTGCACGTCTATTGCCTCTTGCTGCACCTCTCGTGCTTCTTTCTGCACCTCACTTGCCTCTTTCAGCACCTCAGTTGATTTTTTCTGCAGATCTCTTGCCTCTTTCTGCACCTCACTTGCCTCTTTCAGCACCTCTGTTGCTTTTTTCTGCAGATCTTTTGCCTCTTTCTGCACCCCTATTCCCTGTTTCTGCACCTTTCCTGCCTGTTTCTGCACCTCTCTTGCCTCTTTCTATACCTCTGTTGCCTCTTTCTGCACTTCTGTTGCTCTTTCTGCACCCTTCGCGCCTCTTTCAGCACCTCTGTTGGTTCTTTCTGCACTGCTCTTGCTTCTTTCTGCACCTCACTTGCCTCTTTCTGCACTTCTCTTCCTTCTTTCTGCACCCCTCCTGCCTCTTTCTGCACCCCTCTTCCCTCTTTGTGCAACTCTCTTGTCTCTTTCTACACCTCTCTTCCCTCTTTCTGCACCAGTCTTGCTTCTTTCTGTACCTCTGTTGCTTCTTTCTTCACTTCTCTTGCCTCTTTCTGCACCCTTCGTGCTTCTTTCAGCACCTCTGTTGCTTTTTTCTACACTTCTCTTCCTTCTTTCTGCACCCCTCGTGCCTCCTTCTGTACCTCTGTTGCTTCTTTCTGCACTTCTCTTGGTTCTTTCTGCACTGCTCTTGCCTCTTTCTGCATCCCTTTTGCCTCTTTGAGCACCACTTTTGCTTCTTTTTGCACTTTTCTCTCCTCTTTCTGCACCCCTCTTGCCTCTTTCTGCACCTCTGTTGCTTCTTTCTGCACTTCTATTGCCTCTTGCGGCACCTCTCTTGCTTCTTTCTGCACCTCACTTGCCTCTTTCAGCACATCAGTTGATTTTTTCTGCAGATCTCTTGCTTTTTTCTGCACCTCACTTGCCTCTTTCAGCACCTCTGTTGCTTTTTTCTGCAGATCTCTTGCCTCTTTCTGCACCCCTATTCCCTGTTTCTGCACCTTTCCTGCCTGTTTCTGCACCTCTCTTGCCTCTTTCTATACCTCTGTTGCCTCTTTCTGCACTTCTGTTGCCCTTTCTGCACCCTTCGCGCCTCTTTCAGCACCTCTGTTGGTTCTTTCTGCACTGCTCTTGCTTCTTTCTGCACCTCACTTGACTCTTTCTGCACTTCTCTTTCTTCTTTCTGCACCCCTCCTGCCTTTCTGTACCTCTCTTGCCTCTTTCTGCACCTCTCTTGCCTCTTTCTGCACTTCACTTCCTTCTTTCTGCACCTCTCTTGCCTCTTTCTGCACCTCTGTTGCTTCTTTCTGCACTTGTCTTGCCTCTTTCTGCACCTCTGAGTTAGAGGTAGTTTTAATCCCCCTGCCCTATTATGTACTAGGGCCTTACAGGGAAGGTCATGCCAATCATAGGGGTACCCCAGCCCATAGTGTACCCTAGTGTATGTAGGTGTTTTCACTGTATTCTAAGTGTCTTTCAGCATAGCACTGGCTCCGGGCCTGGTTAGTCAGAGTCAGTTACCACCAGTACCGGTCAGCGAAAAGTTGGGGGCACAGGATGACTTTGCAACAAGGCCTCTTTCTGCACCTCTGTTGGTTCTTTCTGCATATCTCGCTTATTTCTGCACTTTTCATCGTCTTTCTGGACTTCTGTTGCCTCTTTCTGCATTTCTTTTGCTTCTTTCTGCGCCTTTCTTCTTCTTTCTGCACATGTCCTACCTCTGTATGCATAGTTAGAAATTAGCATCTAAAAAACCTTTGAAATTCACTGAAAAAACCATAGGTTTCATGGACGTTATAGTTAGAAATTATCATTTAAAAAACCTTTGAAATTCACTGAAAAAACCATAGGTTTCAGGGACCTTATAGTTAGAAATTAGCATTTAAAAAAGCTTAGAAATTCACTGAAAAAACCATAGGTTTCAGGGATGTTATAGTTAGAAATTATCATTTAAAAAACTTTGAAATTCACTGAAAAAACCATAGGGTTCAGGGACATTATAGTTAGAAATTAGCATTTAAAAAACCATAGAAATTCACTGAAAAAACCACAGGTTTCAGGGACGTTACAGTTAGTTGGACATTTCACTCGAACAAAACCAGAGAAATTCGGCCGTTATAGTTAGTTGAGCTAAGTATAACTCGCGCCCCCGCAATGCACTGCTGATGACATCACATATTACATCACTCATGACATGGTCAGTGACAAGATCTGTTCAGTAATGTTTGAAAAATATAGGGTTACAAAATAATGTTTTAGCAGGACTTCTCCTGATATGGTCTGACTGGCTGTCACGGCTTGCACACTGTGCCTTCCTCCTGCAAGCCCCCCAGCAAGGTCCACCTGGCATACCATCAGTGTCTCCCTGGTGTGTCCTAGTTGTCAGTGATATGAACCCTTGGTCTTTCCCTTCACATCCTATTCCTCTCTACAATGACCCCTTGGCCCTTTCCTGACATCCATTTCAAGGCCTTTTCCCTGTCCACCTTGCCCACCCTAGGATTTATCATTGCCCATGAGAATTTCACAAGAACTCACAAGATTTACAGCTCTTGCAAGATCTGGCTGTCATATTCGGTGTGCCTATAGCTATCACTTCTTTTCAGTCTCTGCTTGCCTTTTCAAGCATGAGGAGCTTGTGGTCCCTTTCCAGAGACTTACCTGTTACCAGTCCCTGATCATCTTTGCTGGTAAGAGACTTATACATCCAGAAGACTCCCTATGGGTGTTCTTCTAGGAGGCTTTATCCCGCAGACTTCTCGGTGGTGTTGTCATCGATGCTCCAGTAAGGAACCTGCAAAGACACAAAAGACTCACTCAGCTCCATAGAGGTCTGGAATTCAAGTAAGTAGAATCTTAACTTTGGCCACTTCAAAGAAACTTGCCAGTCCTGATAGGTTGGTCCAAAAGCCATTGCAGTACTCAGGGACATGGTCCCTGAGTCCTGAAATAAATTAAAAATATATATAAGACAACAGGGTGAGCATACTCTGTCCCCAAAGGGAAAGTGGGGCATCTCAAAGGAACTCCCCTTAATTGGCTGGTCACAACATTGACAACATATTGTGGCAGCTATTACAGGACTCTGGGACATGGTCCCTGTGAGAAATTGGGTTGTTGGTTGACTGGGGTGTTAGCCCTGGTAAAGCAACAGCCACAATAATCCCTGGCAGGGTGAGCCACAAAAAGTCATCAAATTAATCTGTATTTAACCATGGGTAGCTCAGCACAAAAAGCAGCCAGGCTTCACTCAGAGGCAACGTATAAAGTATTTATGCAGCACACTAAACAGTAATAAAATGAAATGAAAACACAACTCAAGAAAAATCCCAAACCAATTAGGAAAAATAGAATGAATTTGACTACATTATTTGACACCAAAACAACAAAAATGTATTCATTAGAACCAGAGGTATGACTTTTATAGTTTTTAGTAAAAACGAGGGACTAAAAAATCAAAGCGCTGACCATGGACAACTAGTCATGCAAGATCTAGTCAAAGTAAAAAAATATGGCCGAACGTGATTGAGTGTGGGTCGTATACAAGAAGTGAATTGGATACGGTCGGCACTTTTGAAAGAAGGCAAAGTTCAGTGGGGCGAAGCTGCAGTCGACATCCAAGGAGGAGACGTGGTTGTCAGGGAGCTGCTGGATGAAGTTGCAGTGAAGACTTCTATGTTTGGACAAGGCAGGAGGGTGTAGCTGACGAGAGTTCCAAGAGGCCAGATACCCCTTTGGCGAAGAACCGCTCAACAGGATTTGCTGCTCCAGAGAAGAACATAGCGGGAGCAGCTGTCATAATCAGGCCGACCGGCGATGCACCTTGGGCGGATTGACGTATGGTTTGTCCCAGTCTTCCCTCGGTTCTAAGAGCAGTTTTTTGCCAAAAATTCTCTCATTCCTAAGTTTTGGATTTTCGAGATCTTGGCACTGTTAGCACAACTTCCAAGGGTCGAGGACTGGAGGAGCACCACTTTGGGGGGTTAGGCTCACTCAGGCTGAGTCCAGGTACAGGTTCAAGATGGTGAGAGCAGGTGATGTCCATGTGGCTCTTAACAGGAGATGCCAACAAACTTGTTTTTGGTGTCACTCTGGTAGTCCTGGGCTCAGGTGAAGAAGCAGGGCTCCGACAGCAGGGCAGGCCTCTGAAGTTTCAAGGCAGGCTCCAGGCAGCAAAGCAGTCCTTCAAGGTGCAGCAAAGCAGTCTTGTGGAGTACACAGCAGGTCAAAGCATCAGGCAGTCCTCTGAGAGTTCAGAAATTGAATTGAAGAGTGGGTCTGAGGGCTCAGATTTTATACCTGGTGCCTTCTCTGATGTACGAGAAAATTCTAGAGAGTTCTCTTTGAAGTGAGACAATGCAGTGGTGACAGGCCCTTTATGTGATGACAGAGCATAGCCAATTCAGTTGCAGGTGGGGCTGTGCCCAGCTATGCCCCCATACTGCCAGCAGATGGCCCATTCAGGCATACCTAATTCCTCTATTGTGTGACTGTCTAGGAGGAAGTCACAAAGTCAAACTACACCCAAACATGTGACCTAGGACAGGCTACAGGAACCAAATGACAAAGGGCAAGAAAACGCCAACTTTCTAAAAGTGGCATTTTCAATACTTTAATGTATAATTCGACTCTACCATTAAATAGGTTTTTTAATTACAATTTCATAGATACCAAACATGAATTCCCAATCAAACGTTAGCACTAGATGTAAGCCAACTTTACCATGTTTAGGGGAGTGAGCACAAACACTGGCAGTGGTAAAGTGCCAGAGTCCTAAGGCTAACAAAAACCATTTCCAGCAATAACTGGAGGGAAACAGGCAAAATCTTTGGGGGTGGACCACCTTAAGGCTGACAGGTCTAACAGTACCCATTGAAATGCATTGTAGAAGAGGCCTGTTTTTGCGGGTCAAAAACAAGCACATATAAAGGGTGATAACAGATTTTAGAAACAATAGAAATAATTTTTTGGTTGTATGAACCGAATTTTAGGATTTGTAGCGCATTCAAAGGTGATTGTACCTTGTGAAAAATGAGAATCCTCCGCTGGAATTTTATTAACTTTGTTTGAGAAAAACCTGGTTTGTCTCATAATTTTCTCCTAGAAGTTATACAAGGTGCTTCAGAAGCTAGAATTAGAGCAGTGGAGTGGTGTGGTGCAGCGGCCAGGGCAGCTGACTTCGGAGCACGGGGTTCACGGTTCAATCCCCGGCTCCGGCGGCAGCTCAGCTCAGCACCATGTGACTCTGGGCAATAGCTCACTTAATTTCCACTCCGGCCCCCAGCGCCTTGAGACCCGTAAGGGTGAGTAGCTGCGCTATATAAAAATGGACTTACATTTTTACATTTTTTCTTTTTTTACACATGTTCTCTAAATTTTCTTCCTCAGCATGTGAGTAATAACTGGCTTACTGAGTAAAACATGGACTTCTGACAGAAGCAGTAGCCCCTCAGTTTATTCCGCTGTGTTCTACTGCATCCTTCTACAGTGTTCTAATGAACAGAGCTAACATTTTAATTTATGACAAAAGTGTGGCACACTTTAAGAGAACTTCATTGAATCAAAGCTGTAAAATGTAAAACATTTCCTTTAGAAATTAACAAAAATGAGTTAGTTTGAATTGTCATCGAAATTATGGAAAGCAAAATTAGGACCCATTTTGTATGAACTATTTTCATCATCCATTTAAGTAAAACATTCTGACATGCCGACTTAAACATGTACTTTCAACAGCAGCAGCATCCTGCTAATCAACTCCCTGGAGATCAACTACAGTTGTACCACAATTTTCTAATGAGCAATTAGACTGCTAACATTATGTATCTATGACATGGAGAGCAGAAGGGGGGCAGTAGCAGCACAACAGACTATGGAGGGCAGGAGGAATGGTGTACAGGCATGAACTTGGACAATAGAGGACAGGAAGGAGATAGCAGGGGCAGTACGCTGACCACACAGGGCAGGTAGCAGGAGTATTGGCAGCACAATAGATCATGGAGGGCAAGAGAGAGGAGGTAGGGACACACACATGAATGGATGGCAGGGAAGTGGGATCAGGGATAGCAAGCTGACCATGCAGGGTAGGCAGAAGGGGCAATGATGGTGCAATGGAAAATGGAGAGCAGGGTAGTGGGGGTAAGGGCATGCCAACAAACCAAGAAAAAGGAGGGGATAGGGGCATAGACTCAAACAATAGAGCACATGAAGAGGGAGGCAGGGGCAACAAGCTGACCACACAGGGCAGGTAGAAGGAGCAGTGGAAGCACAATGTGCCTTGCAGGGGCGGGAGGGACAGTGGCAACATAACAGATCATGGATGGCAGTGGCCCGCATCAGGAACATGGAGGGCAGCGGGCAGTAGAAGCAAGATGATCATGCAGGGCAGGCAGGAGGGGCAGTGGAAGCACAATGCACCATGGAGAGCAGGAGTGAGGAGAGAGGGGCACGGGCAATGAAAAGAGGGTGGGAGCATGTCAGGGGCAAGGGCAGCAAGCTGACCACACAGGGCGGTTCAGGTGGGCAGTGGCAGCACAAAACAAATGACCACACAGGGGTGGAATGAGGAGCATTTACAAGTACAAATATAAACAAAGGCCTAGCCCTGTGGGATGGGGTCCTCAGGCCCGAAATCGGCCTCTGGAGGGGGGCTGCCTGGACCCCCTTCCTTTTTATTTTAATAAAAAAATAAAAAATGGGTTGGCCCAAAAGGGTCAAGGGAAGTGGAGCCACACAGCCCCCCTTCGTTAAAAAAAAAAAAATGAAGCCGACAACTCGCCGGAGGCCCTGCCCCCTTTTTCCACTACTCTGCAAATGCGCCTCCTGGCATGCTCTTGGTTGGGGGATGAAGTCTACTTCACTGATGGGGGTCGTTAGGGGCAAACTAGCCCAGCTGTTAACTCCAGTAGGCCCCACACAGTGGGATTGTGGAGAGGTGGTCGGAGACCATGCCTCTTTTTCCACCACTCTACAAATGCACCTCTTGGCGCACTGCTGGTGGGGTGATGAGGTCCCCTTGCGTCCTGAGGGCCTCAGGACTGAAGTGGACTTCATCACCCAAGCAGCAGTGAGCGAGGAGGCGTGTTTGCAAGGTGGTGGAGAAAGGGGGCATGGCCTCTGACCACCTCTCAGCAATCCAGTTATGTGGGGCTTACTGGAGTTAACAGGAGGGCTAGTTGGACCCCAGGGACCCTCAAGAGCCAAGGGACTTCATCCCCCAAATAGTAGTGCACCAGGAGATGCATTTGCAGAGTGGTGAAGAAAGGGGCGTGGCCTGTGACCACCTCTGAGCAATCCCACTGTGTGGTGCTTACTGGAGGTAACAGGTGGGCTAGTTGGACCCTAAGGACCCTCACCCGCAAAGGGGACTTGTTCCCCCAACCAAGAGCACGCCAGGAGGCGCGTTTGCAGAATGGTGGAAAAAAGGGGTATGGCCTGCTATGCTATCAGAACTCAGTAATCCTGCTGTATGGGACTTACTGGAGGTAATAGGAGGGGTAGCTGGCCCCCAAGGACGTCCTTCGGGGCCAACTACCCCTCCTGCTACCTCTAGTAAGTCCCGCACGGCAGGATTGCTGAGAAGTTGTCAGAGGCCATGCCCCCTTTCTCCACCACTCTGCAAATGTGCCTCCCGGCGCACTACTAGTTGGGGGATAAAGTCCCCTTGGCTCCAGAGGGACCTTGGGGGCCAAGAAGCCCTCCTGGTACCTCCTGTAACTTTGCAAACATGACTGCTAGTTAAAAAACCTTTAAAATTCACTAAAACAACTAAAGGTTACAGGGAACTTTTAGTTAGCAAATAGAATTTAAAAAACCTTAGAAATTCACTAAAAGCCAAAGGTTACAGGGACATTATAGTTAGCAAATAGAATTTAAAAAACCTTAGAAGTTCACTAAAACAAACAAAGGTTACAGGGACATTATAGTTAGGCTGACATTTCATTTGTACAAAGCAGTGCGTTGCGGGGAACAAGTTATAATTAATTCAGGTAACTATAACGGCTGAATTTCACTGGTTTTGTACGAGTGAAATGTCAGCCTAACTAAAATGTCCCTGTAACCTTTGTTTTTTTTAGTGAATTTCTAAGGTTTTTTAAATTCTATTTGCTAACTATAACTTCCCTGTAACCTTTGTTTTTTTAGTGAATATAAATACATATGTATATAACTTCAGCACCGCTTGACGAATCTTCACAACATTTTCAAACAACTTCCCCTTTTTGGTTCAGCTGCTGTGCTGAAAGTTTTGGGGTGATCCGTCAAGTGGGACAGAGAAAAAAGGGGGTTCCAAAACTAATTTTCCCCATGTTATGTCTATGGGGATTTTTCATTTTCTGAACACGACTACAGCCCGAACCGCTTACCAGAACTCCACCAAATTTGACAGACAGCTAGATGCTGGTGCAGAAAGCATATTTTTGTGATTTGGTGTAAATCCGTTTAGTAGTTTCAGAGATGTTTAAGTTTAGAAAATATAGATATCTGAGAGCCCAAAACCCTACTGAAATTTGATTGGCTTCCAACACTTCAACCAGGAAGTGTTGGCAGCATCTTGGGACTCAATTGAACCAAGTGCCACAAAAAAATGTAAAAAGAATAGAAAAGGGAGCAGGGTAAAAAAACACTCTGACCGCCTAGGGCCCGTGGGATCCGGCAGACATTTTATAAAAATGAAGCTCCAGCGCTTCCTTCATTATGAGCCCCTGGGTGGGCCAGGTGAGCCAACTACCCCTCCTGTTACCTTCAGTAAGTCCCACATTGTGGGATTGCTGAAAGGTTTTCATGGCCCACCCCCTTTATCTACCAATCTGCAAACTTGCCTCCTGGTGCACTACTGTTTGGAGGATGAAATCCCCTTGGATGCTGAGGGTCCTTGGGGGCCAACAACCCCTCCTGTTACCTCCAGTAATTCTCACACAGCGGGATTGCTCAGACCTCATCCGAGGCCATGCCTCCTTTCTCCACCACGTGGCAAACATTGCCTCCTGGCACACTTATGATTGGGTATGAAGTCCCCTTGGATGCTGAAGGTCCTTGGGCGCCAACAACCCCTCCTGTTACCTTCAGTAAGTCACACATAGCAGGATTGCTGAGAGCTTGTTCGAAGCCCCACCCCCTTTCTCCACCACTCTGTAGACCTACCTTCTCCTGGTTGGGGGATGAAGTCCACTTTTATGCTGAGGGTCCTTGGGGGCCAACAACCCCTCCTGTTACCTCCAGTAAGTCCCACACAGCAGGATTGCTGTGAGCTCACCCCAGGTCCCACCCTCTTTCTCCACCACTTTGCAAATGTGCCTCCTGGTGCACTACTGGTTGTGGGAGGAAGTCCCTTTGGATGCTGAGGGTCCTTGGGATCCAACAGCCCCTCCTGTTACCTCCAGTAGGTCCCACACAGTGGGATTGCTGAGCCCTCATTGGAGGCCCGCAGCCTTTTTCCATCACTCTGACAAAACAACATAACATGTGTATTTGTAAAGCGCAAGTTCACCCGTGGGAATCTTGGCACTGAATAACAGGTGTTTATTGTTACCCACCTCAAGGGTACTCATTTTATCGACCTGAGAAGGTTGAAATGCTGAGTGGCTTCACCAGATTTGAACCTGTGACCATGAGGTCAAACACAGGCCTTTGCAGTGGACACATAAGTCAACTAAGCCACTAGACCTGGCTTCTGCACTACTTGTTGGGGGATGATGTCCCCCTAGATGCTGAGGGTCCTTGGGGGCCAAGAACCCCTCCTGGTACATCTAGTAAGTTCCCACACAGTGGGATTACTGAGAGCTTGTGGGAGGGCTTGTCCCTTTTCTCTACTAGTTAGGAAATAGAATTTTAAAAAACCTGAAAACGCAAAGGTTACAGGAATGTTATAGTTAGGTAATAGAATAAAAAAAACTTTGGAAATTCACTGAAAAAAACAAAGGTTAGAGAGACCATATACTTAGGCTCGAATTTCACTTATAGAAAACTAGTTAAATTAAGCGGTTATAGTTACTTGACCTATCTACAACTTACAATCTGCAATGAACTGCTTATGACCTCACATATTACATCACTCATGACATGGTCAGTGACATCATTCATGACATCACTCATGACATCTCAAGTGACATCACTGATGGCATCACTGATGACATCATCCATAAAACCACTAACACACCCACTCAATCCCCCATAGAATATCTAATACACCCACTCCCACACAACCCTGCCCATACCAATTCAAAGACCCATCCACCCACTCACTGATTCATAGATCTATACACACATCCACTCACTCACCTATACAGCCACTTATACACCCACTCACTCACTAATACAGCCACTGTCATATCCACTCATATACCCATAAGCCACTCACACACTTTTTTAAAACACTCACAGTCACTGGATGATGTTATCAGTGATGTCATCTGTGATGTCACTGACCATGTCCTGAATGATGTAATATGTGAAGTCATAAGCAGAGCATTGCAGGGGCGTGAGTTATAGTTAGCTCAGCTAACTATGACTGCTGAATTTCATTGGGTATGCACGAGTGAAACCAGAGCCTAACTATAACGTCCCCTGTAACCTTTGGTTTTTTCAGTGAATATATATATATATGTTTTTTTTCTTTTTTCCAACAAAGATACGCCGCACTCAGAAATCCTTTTAGCAATATTTATTTCAACAGAGCCAGTCTGTCACACCGACGCGTTTCGGCCACACAGGCCTTTCTCACGGTTGGGGGACACTACATTTCATTCTGTTTTTTATACCACTTCCTTCCCAGCCCATGCTGTGGAATTCTGGGAGTTGTGGTTTTTAGTCCCTTTTAACAAAAGACAGATAAACACATGGTTTTCGTATATCAATCTAACGACAGTGAGATATTATTTTTTAGATTTCTTCCACCATAAAACAAAGGTCTAATGTACATCATAATCCAATCTTTTTAAGATGTATAGTACAGTCTTTAACACCAGTGATTCCAGGCGGGGGCCATATTGGTGATCATGTTGTTACATTTAAGTATGTATTTTCGTGTTGATATTCATGATAAACAGTGTAGTATATATATTCCGAATCACTTTTTGTATTTGGTCTAGTAACAAAGGATACATCCTCATGTGCGACTTTTGTTTTGATGTTCTGAAGCATTATTTAGAGCAATTGTCCAATGTTGAATTGTCACATTTGTATCCTGATATTATTTGATTTTCTGTGCGAGTTCATAAATGGACCTGTAATTCCTCATCATTATTAGGGCCTATAGGAATCTTTGTGCGCAGTCTAATGATGTATCGTGATTCCAATTGTCTTAATTTTCTTTTTCTATCATCCGCTCTTTCATTCTGAGGGATAGTGTCTAATCCGAAGAATTCCATTCGTCTCCAGTCACTGTTCTGGCAAATGGCTAGATGTTTTGCTGTTGCATAGTTGGAATATTTGTTTTTCACTGCTCGAATATGTTCCAAAATGTGTTTTTTCAGCATGCAGATGGTGTTGCCAATATATCTAAGCCCGCATGCGCATTGTATGACGTAGACCACAAATTGTGTTGTACAGGTAATTTTGTGTTTTATCCTCATAGGTCTTCCTTCCAGATCCATTATCTCTTTTGTGTTCACACCAATTTTGAAAGCTTTGCAACTGTTGCATCTTTTAAACCCCAATTGCTGTTGTTCTAACCAGTTGGTCTTCGGTCTTTCTTGAAAGTGACTCTGCACTATTTTGTCTCGAAGTGAGACTGCCTTTCTGTATGTGACTTGTGGTCGTTTCCCAATAATTTTTCTGATATCATGTTCTTGTGTCAGCAAATACCAATATTTTTGGATAATTTGTGTAATTTTTTAGCTTTCCTTACTATAGGTTAGAATCTGTCTTGGGGTTTCTTGTTTGTTGGTGTTCTCCAGAGTTTCTTCTTCCATCTCTGCTTTATCTTTTTCTTTTTCTTTCTGGCCTCTTGTCATCAAAGTCTCAGTATGTGTTGCTTGTTCAACTTTGTGCAGACTTTTTTCGAGATCTCTTTTTCTATATCCTCTACTCCACAACCTTTTTGCACTCTCCATGATCTTATTTTTTGCATCTTCATCTTTGGAACAGTTCCTTCGTATTCTTACGAATTCCCCATATGGGATGCTGTTAAGTAATGGCTTAGGATGAAAACTCGTTGCGTGTAAGATGCTGTTTGTTGCTGTTTTCTTTCTAAATAGGGTAGTATGAATTTGGCCTTGGTCAATGTATACTGTTGTATCCAGAAAGTAAATTTTTCTGCGATTTATTGAACAAGTGAAGGATAGGCCAATTTCATTTTGGTTCAGTTGGTCGAAATAGTCCAAAAATTCCTCTTTTTTGCCATTCCAGATTAGAAATAAATCATCAATAAATCGTACCCAGAGTACGATTTTCTCCAGTGCGTGATGATTTGGGGGCCTCCATGTCATTTCTTTCTCCCACCAGCCCATAGTTAAATTGGCAAAATTTGGTGAAAATGAAATGCCCATGGCAGTGCCACATAGCTGTTGGTACAAATCGTGGTTAAACAAGCAGACATTGTTTTTGAAGCATAGTTCTATCATGGTCAGGAGCATGCCTGAGTGTTGTAATTCTGTAATCTTTTGTTGTTTTAGAAAATATGCACATGCTTGTAAACCAATTATATGTTCAATTGAAGCATATAAAGATACTACATCAATGGTAGCCATGATGTAATTGGGATTCCATGAGGTGTTTGCCAAAATTCATATGAAATCGCCAGTGTCTTTGATATATGAACTGAGGTCCTGAACCATTGGTGCCAAATAGTGATCTACGTATGTCGAAACATTTTCATTTAAGGAGTCACATGATGAGACTATTGGCCTTCCTGGGGGATCGCAAAGAGTTTTATACATTTTTGGCAAGAAGTATATGGTGGGTATAGTCGGATGTTCTTTGAAAAGGTATTGTCGCTCATTGTTATTGATCAGATTTTGGGCATGCCATTCGTTCAAGTGTGCTTGTAATTCCTGAATCATTTTATTGATGGGATTGTGTTCAAGTTTTTTATACTTCGTAGGGTCGTCAAATTGTCGATGAGCCTCCTTAACATAGCCGGTCTTATTCTGTATAACTATGCTCCCGCCTTTATCTGCCGGCTTTATGATTATATCATTATTCTCCATTAACGTTTTGATTGCCATGTTTTCTTTAGTTGATAGGTTTTCTCTTCTGTTGTTGTTATGTGATTTTTCCAGGCTATCTCGTTCTTTCATCACCGCCTCGGAGAATAAGTCGATTTTATTTCCGGGAGATAATTGTGGACAATATTTAGGTTTATTTTTCAGACCACTGCTTTTGTGTTTCGTTGTATTTAATCCCAATTCTTGAAACATTTGGCTTTCAGTGGTTTCCTCTTCATTTAGATTATGCATTAGATCAAAAAGATTTTTTAAGTCTGGAATCTGATCTATAGATAGTTCTGTTTCTTCAGGATTTTCTTCCAATATTGTTTCCAGTTTGTTTCCTGCTTTCAAGTGACTTGCGTGTGTTTTTGTTAACTTCAATTTGCGCACATACTTGTATATATCTATCTTGGTATTTGTATAATCGAAATGTCTCTCAGGACAGAAAGACAGTCCTTTGTTTAATACTGTGCACTCGTCTTTAGAAGGTGTGTAATTCGAAAGATTGGTGATGAGATTGACTTCGATCATTTCCTGCGTGTTAGGTTCCGTAAGGGATATTGTTTTTTTGTGCTTTGATCTTCTGGTTTTTCGGGTGCTGTGGAAGACTTTGAATCGCCTTTTCCACATCCTCTGCCTCTCCCTCGTCCTCGACTTCTTGTCAGAGTCTGGTCTAGGTGTATCAACCGTAGCTCCTCTAAAAAAAGTAATATCTTTGGAAGCGATGGTACCGCTTGTAGCTTCATTTTCGCTGATATCCGATTCACTTGTTGTTTCACCAGTTGGTTTGGGGATGTTTTTTCCATAGTTTAATTACAGGGCATCAAACCTTCTGGCGAATGTCAGGATCCTTCCTTGTCTGTAATCAATCTCATCCTTACATATTTTCTATGTTTCCGTTCTTGGATCTCCTCTTCATATTTTCCGAGACGAGTTTCCATATCTTTTCTTAATTTTGTCACCTCTTTTTTATTTTGTGATTGTATTTTACATTCCAGATCCTTTATGAGTGCGTATACCTCTTCCAAATCAATATTTGCATATTTTATGAGGATCTTCATCATATTTTTTGAGCCCCCCACTCTTCCAGCATATTCTGTTCTTGTTTCTGGATGTGTGGGCATGGTAAAGATCCTTAAACCTCTGGGGATCCTATCTATTTCAAGATATTTTTGAAGCGCTATTATTTCCCAACTTTTATTGATTTCTTTTCTATATTGGGGTTCTAATTACACAAAGAGTTGTTTCAGGGAAGAGTCTTGTTTGCATTGCGCACCCTGTGTGTCACTGGCTTCCGTTCGTTCACTCGCATTCGGTTGAAACATTGAAGCCGTTTTCTGTGCCCTTTTCGCGCTTCCATGGCGCTTTGAAGTTTTCTCTGCCATCTCACTTTATACTCTATTGATTATTATTTGTTAGGCTCTTTTTACGTTGATTTCTTTCAGTTGGAAGGATTTCTACTCTATGGTTTGCCCGGTGTTCGCTCACTCTGTGCTGCAACGGTTCCTGGTATGTTTCCCCAATGCGAGCCGCTTCGATTCACAACACTTTTATTACTCGTTTCATCGATCCACTCACCTCTCGGGGAGACTCCTATACAGGTGGGGCTCTTCTGCTCCATCCTCCAGCGCTCAACTCAGTGAGTGGTGGCGTCTTCTAGCGTGTTGTCTATCGGGCGCCTCCGGCTATGAAAATGTCTGCAAACAATGTGGTTTGGAAGCCAGAGCGCTCAGGTTTCACTCGTACATAACCAGTGAAATTTAGCATGATTTATGCAGGAAATAAGCTATGAACTGGTATAAGTTATAACTTAGGGTGCACACATACTCCAAACGCTTGTATGATTTCTTAAATTAAACAGAAAATGAATTTACTAATTTTAAAACTGACAAGCAATCATGTGACATTCAATGAAACTAATTATTGACTGAAGGAATAGATTGAATATGTGTTGGTAATTTGCTTTATCACTTTAATCACAAATGTTTTATTTTATTTTCAAGCTGAGTCGCTAACATTTCGTGTGAGAAATCTGTCTTTTTTGGGGTATTGACACATAGAGGCATTTAAACAGCACTGAATGGTCGCACGTTGTGTGAGCAAGGTCACTGTGTTGACCGAAACGCATTACAGCAGAGTGGTGAAATAAAGATATCACTTGAAGAACTGCGGTCTGTGCATGGTCAATTTTGGCAGAATTCATACACAGGTGTGTGATTCAAAAGGTGTACATATTTTATGAGTGAAAATGCTTGCAGTGAAGTGTTAGGGATAGTAATAAATATAAAAACAAAGTTATTTTTGAGGGTTTGCTCTGCTACTCTGCCTACACAATGTTAATGGGTTGTATAATTGAGACTGTGCTTTTGTTGTGAGTGAGTGATTTGGTAGTGAATGAGTTGAGGTTGGAGTTTAAGGTGATGGAGGTAGTAAAGGTGGTACAGGTGGATGTTGAAGAGGTGTGAGGTTGGCAGATTTTGTGGCCCTCCTATGTTTAGGTACCTTTGTTATATCCCCTGCATGTGCTGGCCTAGAAGATTGACATTAGCTTTTTGTGCCTATTACCTCGATCATCTTCATGGCTTAAGCATGGTACCTTGCATTCTTTTCCCTAAAAAGTCAAAGATGTCCTTAGTGCATCTTTGCCTTGTCTTGTTAACATTTTACAATGTTGTCCAAGGCACAAGTCGGTCTGTTGTCTGTCAATCATCTGAGTGAGTACTGTAAGGAAGGCAGCTTCCTCATGGAGAGTATCCCTCATAGCATAAATATAGTCCCGCACTTTAGATTGTTGTTGGTAAAACTGATCATATCAGTCAGCAGCATTAGCCCATACCAACACCCCTGCCTGCATACATGGCCATGTTATATGACCAGCTGGTTGTCCAGCACAGAGAGGGGTGGCATCTGGGAGGTTGTTGGGGGAGAATCATGAATGGGAGATACCTGCTCCTCACCAGGGGGGTTCTCTGTCGCAGATTACCAGAGATGCACCTTAATGGAAGGGGTGTGTAGGAGATTGCTGTGAGTAGAAGGCTGCCTGGAAGAGATAGAACTATCATCCATAACTGCTTAGCTTAATTTCAAATAAGTTTAAAAAATAAACCATAAAACCACAGCTATGCACAGTGCAACCAACTGGCTGTGGAGCAGTCCCATTGGTGCCCTTCTGCAAATATATAGAGAAGTGAGATCTGAGGGTATGTAAACTCGGTAGAGTTGCAGGTCGTGGAAAACAAGTTCTATAGGCGGAACCTGTATGTCTCACAGAGTACCCCAATGGTAAGTCTTTACAATACAGCAAAGGGGATATGTAAAGCAGATTTCACAAAGGTGAAAGATCTTTTTTTGAGAAAGAGATCCATGGAGAGGGAAGCACATTGATTATCTAAGCCATGTGTACAAGGCCATTTCATGCTAAAAACAGTGTCATCGGTTGATATATATCTCCTTGAGTTTAAAAATAGGCATGATTGTTTTTTATTAACTAGGTTTCATTTTGATTTGCTGCAGTTTCTATTAGCTTGCCCTCGTGGCAGCAACAGTGGTCACAAACATTTACCTTCTGTTGTGATAATAAGTCTCCGCGGGACAGTCTTCATTTTACTGTGATCTGTAGCTTTTATGAAAAGCTGAGGAAGGAATCTATTACCCCCATTCTTGAACAAGGCAAATTTTACTAACGTCAGCCTGCTTTCATGTTTTTACAAATGCTTTTGGTGGATATCAAGTTTAGTGTTCTTAATTTCTTAAAAGTTGCTACCAGGTTGAGAAACAGTCGAGATTGGAGTCTAGCAGTGGATTGATGTGATTCTTTTCAGCTTGCATTGCATTTTACATATTGACTTATGGACAATTTAAGATTTTTTTTGTTACTTGTATAGTCTCCACTGTGTCTGTACTTGTAGTTGCATTAATGGGACTTCCACAACACCATAATCACTTATACAGGTGAGTGAGTATGTGTTAGTCTCCGAATGAGTAAGTGTGTGTAACTGTATGGGTGAGTAAGTGGCTGTGTGATTGACTGTATGGGTGAGTAGGTGTGTGAGTAGCTCTATGGATGATTGCCTCAGTATGTGAGTGGCTTATGGGTGTATGAGTGGATATGATAGTGGCTGTAATATTGAGTAAGTGGGTATATAAGTGGCTGTATTGGTGAGTGGATGTGTTAGTAGATCTATGAATCAGTGAGTGGGCGTGCAAGTACTGGGATGTGTCTTTAAATAGGCATGTATTGGGTTATGTGGGAGTGAGTGTATGAGATGTTATATGGGGGTGTGAGTGGGGTTGTTAGTGGTTTTATGGATGATGCCTTCCTTGATGCCATTAGTGATGTTACTTGAGATGTCATCAGTGATGTCACTGACCATGTCATGAGTAATGTAATGTGAGGTCATAAGCAGTTCATTGCGGGGGTGTAAGTTGTAGATAGCTCAGGTAGCTATGACTGCTGAATTTAACTGGTTTTCTACAAGTAAAATCTGAGCCTAACTATAACGTCTTGGTAACCTTTGTTTTTTTCAGTGAATTTCTAAGGATGTTTGTAATTCTATTTCCTAACGATAACGCCTCTGTAACCATTGATTTTTCAGTGAATTTATAAGGTTTTGTAATTCTATTTCCCAACTAGTGGACAAAGGGGGCAGGCCCTGCCACAAGCTCTCAGTAATCCCACCTTTTGGGACTTACTAGAGGTAAGAGACGGGGTTCTTGGCCCCAAAGGACCCTAAGCATCTAAAGGGATTTCATTCACCAACAAGTAGTGCACAAGCTGGGTCTAGTGGCTTAGTTGACTAATGTGTCCACTGCAAGGGCCTGTGTCTGACCTTATGGTCACAGGTTCAAATCCTGGCGGGTCCGCTCAGCCTTTCTTTCTTCTGAGGTCGATAAAATGAGTACCATTGATTTGGCTAACATTAAACATCTCTTATTCAGTGCCAAGAGTCCCATGGTTTTTTGAGGGGAGTTTTATATAGCCCGAACTTGACCGAAAGGTATCAGAGCACTTTACATAAGCACCAGTTTAATTAAAGATGGACGCATACATTTTGGTAGGCACAGGGAGATTAAGTGATTTGCCCAGAATCACAGGATGTTGAGCGTCTCTGCCGAGACTCAAACCCGATTCCCCAGCTTTGAGGTCGACTGCTCTAGCTATAAGGCTACATCCTCTCCCCTGTTTAGCTAATGCCTGAAGACTAGTGAAGCTCAGAAGGTATTTAGGAGGAATGCTGCTGCCTGGCTGTGAAATGGCCTTCTCGAAGATGTTCTAAATTGGGGGGCAACAATGCCCTCCTATGTGTCTAGGTCCTCCTCCTCCTCCTACTCCTTAACCAGCTCCTGCTCTTGCTCCTCCTCTGCCTCCTCTTGCTGAGCAGTATGGGCTGCCCATATTGTAGCTTGGAGAAGGACTGGATTCTCTCATCTCACTGCCCACTGTCTGCCAGTATCTGGCTGAAAGTTTCAAAAGATGAAGTATATCAAATCCAGTTTTGTGTACAAATTTCAATTTACATTGTTCTACAGATAAATAATAATGTTAGTAGCATGTGAGCAGTAGTCAACATGTGCAATTAAGTGTTAATCCATGGATTTAAATAATTATATATTTATGTAGAAATTATTATATTTTAATAATGTGAACTCACCAGCACCAACCACAGAGAAGACTTTTATGGAGATCCCCTATGAGATTAGCTGCTGAACCTGGGTGAGTGTAGTTGTCGTTTTCAAAGTATCACCAGAGCCAGCAGCGACGGAGAGAAGATTCAGGTTCAGTAAATACTTAAAATCTACAGAAACCATCATGACCACAAATGCAGACACATTAGAGATATTTACAGGAGAATATCAAGCACCACAAAATACATGTTTAACATTTGATAAATGTACAGAATAGAAAGAAATGAGTTAGTGAAAGGACTAATGATGAGATGCAAACAATAACATCATACCTGATGGACGGATGGTACAGGGCCTAATAGCAGTTATTAGAATGTCCCTTGATGTCATTGTGGTGGATGTTCTTAACATGGACACCAGGGGCTTATTTTATTTGAAAGAAGCTGATAGAAGAGAGAGAGATGCATACATATGGAAGTAATTCATTGCAAACCATAGAAGTAGGTTTTAGGTATATATTTTAATATTAATTTTGACAGCCACACAGATTAATATCTCGCAAGTTAAAACACTACCTAATAGATATCTTATAGTAATACCCTTACATTTCCAAAGTGAAGGCTATTTTTTTAAGTCTACATATAATATCTGAAAAAATAGGATAACATATTTAGCATGGTGCCAATGGGGATGTGTGACAAAATACATACACTTATCCTGTCTCTACCAAATAAAGAGGTTAGATCCCTAGGCAAAAGAGAAGACATTTAACTCATGAGTATGTACCGTTTATCTGCTGTGTGGTGCCATGCCGGGTGTTGGTGTACTGCTAGGAACAGAAGCTAATGTTGTGGCAGGGTTAGAGGGACACATAGAAAGGGTAAACTTATAGTGGATGCAGTACACAGAAGGACTTCAGAGGGTTGGTCATGCAAAGGACTCCATGGGCAAGGTAGAGTGGTACAAAGAGAGGCTACACAAGTGTCAGGGGTCACACAGAGGGCAGTAGGTGGAGAGAACTGGATCCAAGTGACATGGGGTTCAGGGTGAAGCGACTCCTCAACACTGACACTCAATTGGTAATCGCCTGAGATTCCTCTGTGCCCTGTGTAGAGCCATATGAACCTCCAGCTCAGGGCAAAGCAGCAGAAGAAAGACAAGGCACCACAGATGCATCAGCTATTGCATCTTTCTAACCTCTCCACACAGATGTTATCTCGGTCCACCAACTTCAAAGAAAGACTGTTCGGGAAAGCATTATCATGATGGACGTCTTAGAAGGCAAATGGGGATGTTGAGGGTTTGGGTTATATGACATGGCTGTGGGGCTTTATCATGGAATACAATCGCAAAAACTGTTTTGGGTCCAGTCAGGCTTATTTATATCACCTTTGCTTAACTATGGGTACTGTGGCTTTGAGCAGCAAGGCTTGACAAAGCAATATAGTGTAAAGCATTTAACAACAACAAAATAAGAAAATCACACAACACGAGAGAGACATGACAACAATTTATATGGTTCACTGATCGAATATCGACGCCCAAAATATCCCCATCCACAAATATTGAGTCATAAATATTGATGCAAAAATATCGACATCATGTATTTATAATGGAAAGTATAAAAATATTGGAAAAAATATTGTTGTAAAAAATATCGATGTTCAAAATATCAATTTTTTTATATATGTAAAAAAGAATGTTAAATATATTAAATAATAAAATTAACTTTAAAAAAAATTATTTGGATTTAATATACATTTTAACAAATATAAGAAATAAATTGAATTTAAAAAATGTAAATATACATATATAAAATGTAATATATATATACATATATATTTACTTTAAAACAAATAATAAACTATTAATTTTAATGTATTTTTAAATTTTATAAATGTTTAACAATTTACAAACATATATATATATATACTTGCCACTTGGCGACCAGAAACAATGCAATTCACACGCTCTGTCGGTATGCCTTCCGGTCTTGAGCTAGCTGTATTTCAGCATGATGTGGATTTATGTTTATTCATCTTAATTTGATATTCATGTATTGAAATGGATTTTCGTTTTTGGTATAACATATCTGCTGTTATTCTTTAAGGAATTATTGCCTTTTTAATCTGAATTTAGTCACTCCAATATGGCCGCCACTTTTTACGTAGGTAGCTGGGTATCGTGCAGTCCTATGTCGATTTCATTTCCCCTGTACTGAGTCTATGTATTCACTTGGTGTACACTTGGTTCAGTGTGTGATCAAGGGAGCTTGCTCCCGAAACGCGTAACCTTGAACATTAAAAAACCTTTAATAGGAATCTGAGAGCGCGTGCTTATTTGCAATTGTGGACTCATATTTATGCCGGCATTGCTCTACCGGCTTCATCGCGCCACCGTACTACGGGCGGAGTTCCCAGGAGGAGCAACTCTTTCTTCAAAAAAATATATATATACATGTATATATATACATACACCTATAACATAAAATCTAATTAAAAAATCATTATATTATATATTAAAACATTAAAATATTTATAGTCTTTAAACTTAAATTTTGCACTCCATTGAGTGCAACAGTAGGGAAACTGTTGGATAGCGGAGGGGTACAAAATACTATTCCCACTCCAGTGAGTGCAACAGTAGGGAAAGTGTTGGATAGCAGAGGGGTAACAATTACTATTCCTACTCCAGTGAGTGCAACAGTAGGGAAAGTGTTGTATAGGGGAGGGGTACAAATTATTATTCCCACTCCAGTGAGTGCAACAGTACAGTAAGTGTTGGATAGCAGAGAGGTAAAAATTACTATTCCCACTCCAGTGAGGTTCAACAGTAGGGAAATTGTTGGATAGCGGAGCAGTAAAAAATAATATTCTCATTGGATTCATTTCTTAATTTAAAACAACAAAATATCAACTACAACACAAAAGATTTTAAAAAACAAAAAAGAAAACATATAAAAATATTATTGGCCTAGAGTTCAGTTATTGAGTGTGTGAATTCCTTTGCTGACTGAGTGGGTACATCAAATGCTTTACACTGTCCTCTGATACTGCCTTACTGCTCGACCAAGCTACCACTTTGGAGAGTAAGGTTCTATCTAACTTTAAAATATTAAAAAATTATAAAAGATAAAAACATATTATTTATAATATTATTTAACATTATTTAACATATTATAATGTTAAAAAGATCTAACAAATACCTAGAAAGATTTTTTTAAATTTTTAAATTTAAATTTAAAAATAATTTACAAATTACTATTTTAATAGAAATTATTTATAATCAAAAACATTATTTATTACATAAATGTAATCTTTTAAATTTCCTAACCTATAACACCATACAATTCACAACACACATCTAAATTTTTTTAAATGTACCTCCATAATTAACATAATTAATTATCAATTAGGGAAATATAATGAATTAAAAACTAATTAAAACAGATAAAAAATAATTTACTCCGCCAAATATGTTATGCCTATAAAACTGAAACCCACATACAAAATAAAAATAAACAATTACCATAAATATTTATGAATTGATGAATTAATATTAATGATCAAATCATTAGTAATTAATTAAACATAAATAATTTTCCACCCTCTACCCCAATAAACACCACAACCCACACCTAAAAATCATTACACAATTTCCATAACTAACTTAACATTAATAAATTAATATCAATTAACAACAACTTATTAATTAATTTAAAAGATATTACTTCCCACCCTTTACCACTATAAACCCCACAACTCACATCTAAAATTAATTACAGAATTGCCATATTTAAATTTTAATTAATTAATTAGCATTAACAAGTAATTATTAATTAATTATAAATAAATTACTTCCCACCCTATTCCCCTATAAACCCCACCACCCGCTCCTAAAAAAAATAACACAATTAACATAATTAATTTCCAATTAATTAATTAATATTAATTAACAACCAATTAATAAATAATTAATACTTAATTAATTCCCACAATTAACACTATAAAATATAAATTAAATAAATATTAATAAAAAACAAATAATAATAAATGTATTATAATTAAATTACTTCCCACCCTATTCCCCTATAAACCTACAACCCGCTCCTAAAAAAATGGTACAATTAACATAATCACCAATTAATTAATTTATAATACATTAATTTCCACAATTAACACTATAACATGTAAATTAAATAAATATTAATAAATAAAAAATATTAATAAATGTATTATGATTAAATTACTTCCCACCCTGTTCCCCTATAAACCCACAACCCGCTCCTACAAAAATGACACAATTAACATAATTACCAATTAATTCAAAATGATTAACAACCAATTATTAATTAATTAATAATAAATGAGTTCCCACAATTAACACTATAAAAATCTAAATTTAATAAATACTAATAAATACAAAATAATAATTAATTTATTATAATTAAATTACTTCCCACCCTTTTCCCCTATAAATGCACAATCCGCTACAGAACTAAAAAACGCAAAATTTAATTTAAAAAAATTAATAACTACTAAAAATGTAATACATATATTAAAAAACAAAAGTGATACTTATACAAAAAAATAGTTCACATACTTTTAAAATACATACTAAAATACATAACAATAATTAAAACATCGATATTTTAAACAACTATATTTTTGCAAACAATATTAATAACTTCGATATTTTAAAAAACGATATTTCTTACCTCCAAGTCGATATTCTTGATCATGATATTTTTGCTGTCGATATTTCTGCATCACAATATTTCCAACTCAATATTTGTCTATGTCAACATTTAAAACCCGATATTCTGTCTGTGCACCCAATTTATATATATATATAGTGAGTATTTTTATACATTTTTAGAGACCTTGATAAACAAAATATACCAGAGGGTTCCAATGATGCATATTTTTGAAGATATAAATACTTTCAAATGCAACCGCACTCAAGCATTGGCCAACAAAATGCCTGTAAACTTTTGAATAGTTTGAAAGAGTTAGTTCGACATCTCCGGTCCGGCTTGAGCGACTAAATCCGAAAGGATGGAGGTGAAGCGGGCCAGAGAGGATGCTTTGAACAGTTACTCGGCCACCAGAGCATTTTTAAGGCAAGTTCCAAAATTTACAGGACTACCGCCGTAGACTATAATGTAGTAGTCCTGATGCTGAGTATACAGGTGAAAAGATGCTTAAGGATGCTCCAGTTGAGGTGCAGTTGACAGGGGTGTCTTTCTGGTTAGTCCTTGGTCCGTGAGTAATGTGGGGTGACTTTGGCCACAAAGCTAGGGGTCCCTAGAAGTCCTCTTTGCTGCAGTAGCTGGTCAGGCGATGTTGGGCTACTGGTCTCCTTGCACTGCGGTTGGGCCAAAATCCTTTGGTGGAGGCTGGTGTCCCTCTTAGTTGATAAATCCAAACTTTGATAGCACTCCTCGGTCCAGCGGACTGAGGTGCAACATTTTGCTATTGAGGATTTGTCACTTTTTATGCCCAGCGGCATTTAGCGGGAAAACTCCTGCTGGGGCCAACAACTTGCCAGTTTTGGCTTCTTCAGGTCTTGTGTCCCTGAAGCTTGTTCCAGGGGATCAGCCACCTCATCAATCAACTTTTCCCCGGGTCATGAGCCGCAGGCACAGTCCAAATTTTACTAGCCCAAAGTGCAGCAGGTGCAGCCTCTCTTTGTGCTTTTTCAAGGGCAGCAGAGAGGTCCTTCTTTGGTCCTTTCTTCAAATCCAAGGAAATCTGGTGAGCAGAGTGGCAGGAGTGCCATATTTATCCCAGGAAAGTGCCCTGAGGGGACCACATGGTTTACTAGCCAATGGCGTACTGGGACCCTTACTTCCCACTGATGTGTTTTCTGCAATGTGTGGCATCTGGCTGTCCCAGAGTGCACTATTCAGCTACTCTCAAAATATTTGGACCCTTCCTTGGTCATCAGGAGCTTGGTAGGTGTCGCCACCTGAGGGCTATATTCCCACGGGAAGACCGGTTTGGGGACAGCTTTCCATTTCTGTCCCTGTCTCCAACTTGTCTGTAAGAACAAAAGGCATTCTGCTCAGGAGTGTTGTCACAGGTGGCCCTTCAAAGGTGGCTTTCCCTTTGAAGCTTGCATTTGTTCCTAAGCTTTTGAGTCGTTCACACATCTCATTAGGCAAGCAGAATGTTGTCTATGTGCAAAGGCCTTTGTGAGGCCTCTAGACTAGTTGGGTAGAGGGGCAACTTTCTAAAAGTTGCTTAACTTTAATTGTGACAATTATTTCAACCTGGGCCTTGTTGGAAGGTGGTTTATTAGTTGGGGTAAGTAGATACCTACCACTAGTAATAAGGCCACAATCACAATGAAAGGTCCAGTGAAGGTCTCAAAAAATTATTCCCTTGCTCAACCCTTGGTAGCTGGCTGAGAGCAGGCAGGCTTAACGTAGGAGACAGGTTTCTAAAGCATTCAAAAACACCAATAAGACACAGTTAATAAAAATAGGATTTTTTTATGATTAAAATGACACCAGAATGACAAAAATCCAATGTAGGGAACCAAAGATTTGAATTTTTAAAGATTAAAAGTAATCAGAGACTGGCCAATCAGGAAAGGGCGACTGGAAGGCTGGATTTTGGCTTACAGAAAAGAAAGTTCTATAGTTTATTTTCTGTGATAGTGATAATAAATCAAACAGTGGCAAGTTCTTGGATTCATACTAACTAACATTTTGATACTTTGAAGTACCTTTTTAGCCCACTCCTATCAATAGTTATACTTTATTAAAGTATTTCCATGTTAGCCTATGGAGCCATTGGGCTAGAATGGGGAAAATAAACTGACAGTTTGTCCCTCACCAGGGCCTATAATACATCTTTTATAATCTCCCTACTTATAATTTTAAGGCCCCTCTACCCCTAGGGCACCTAGGAGAGACCTTACAGGTGACGTGACGTATATGTACCAATAAAGTTGTTTGAGACTTGTAAAGTAACTTTAATTTGAAAGTCGAATATGCATATAATTTAAGTTTAAAAGCAGCCTGCAGGGCAGGGCTGGCTTTTAAAATGACAGCAGGCACCACTGTAGTGCATACTTATGTGCATTAAATCTACTGGGCTTCTAAACCTACATGCCCTACCATATACTATGGACTTACAGGTAGGTTGTCAGTACCAATTGTAATTATACCAAATTATCATGTACCTTTTACACAGAGCACAGGCACTGGGTCTGGTTAGCAGAGTCAAAAAACCAACATCTAGTAGTCAAAATATTCCTGATTTCTCACAGGCATCAAATCAGATGTAATGCCACAATTAACTTGATACCTTGCCGTACCCAGTTAGGTAGTCCCAATCAGAAGTTAGCCTGGCTGGGGTGCCAGCTGGTAACCTTGCGTAAGCCAAAGGGACTACTATTTTTTCCTCAGCAAAATGACAATTTCGAAGTCTTGCTTTTAAAACATGATACCTTTTATATCTTACTTAACAATATAGAGCTTTCTGCCATAGGGCTCCATAGGTCTTTCTTAGGGGAGACTTACATATAGGGTTAAGGCAGTGCTGGCTTTGCTATTGTTTTGAAATAGAAAAGTCAAACTTGCTGTAAAACACTGCTCTTACCATCTGTGGTGGCAGGCTAGGATCAGTTTTGTCTTGCAGCAGCCCTGGGTGGACACTCTGCTTTACATGCCCTGTGTACCATACTAGGGACTTATAAGTAATTCAGTATTTGGCCAATTGGGTGTAGCCAATTCCACATACACTTTGTAAGAGTCAGAACACTGGCACTGAGGTCTGGTTAGCAGGCCTCAGTGCACTCTTAGAGTCCAAAAACCAGCAGCATCATTCCAAAAATGTGGGGGTGAACATGCAAATAGAGGCATTTCCTTCCAGGGACTGATGAGATATAGAATACTAAGATATCAGGACTAATTTTGTTTTCAATATTCCAGCAGGCTGTGCATGCAGACCCTGTGTAGACCACATCCTGGGTGCTGGAAGAGGTCATGCCTTCATATCATCCAATGCACAATGTAGCACTTACAGATTGTAGTAGCCTGCTCGAATGGTTGAGCCATGTGAACCCAAATTCTTACACCAGCAAACCCAACATTAAACAACACATGATGAAAATCATATGCCAACACACACACAATGACACACCACAAATACTCTATCTACCTGGTGAATACATTTATGTGTAGAAGAGCATTAAAGGAAATAGCAAATCAGCTAAAAGATAGAGTAAAGGTGGTGTGGATTCAATTGAAGACTTGTTTTCTTTCTTGAAGAAGAACAAAGAGAGTGAATGGTGTGCATGGAGGAGGAGATGGAGTTCCAGGTTTTTAATGTGCATCCAGAGCATGAACGTGACAAGGTCATGTATAGAAGTACATATTAATTAATAAGTATGTCATACATCATAAATGTGTCTTAATAAAGAACATTTATATATCATGTACACAGTAAAACCTATAAAACATATTTTGGGAAAATTACTTAATAAATCCCTTCAAACCTCTCCATGTAAGCAGAATGTTCTCCTGCAATGAACATTTAGGATGTCTGCATTGGAAGGGAGGTGCCATTGCTCCATTATCTTTCGGCTTTGTAAGTCCTCACTCACTCATTTACAGGAGGATCTTAGGGGGTCATTAGCATGACGGGCGGACTTTGTCTGCCCGCCATACCCCCGGGAAATGGGACCGCCCGCAATGCATGCGGTGGTCCCGCACATCCCATTAGGATGCGCCCGCCACACTGGCGGGCGCATCCCGCATTTCTAACATTGCGGCGGGCGGTGCTGAAAGCACCGCCCGCTGCAATGCCAGAAATGCAAGTTGTGCTTTTCAATGAACAACGTGACAGGCACCGCGCGGTGCCTGCCACGTTGTACATTGAAATGCAGGGGTACCATAGGTACCCCCATGTGCACCCCCACCCCCAGAATCCCTGGGGGCCCGCTACGGGCCCCCAATGTAGAATACCGTATGCCTTTCCGTGGCGGCAACGCCACCGCGAAAGGCTATGTCCCTGCATTCATCATAATATGGATGGCGGTGTCTACTAGACACCGCCACCATATTAAATGCTTTTCCGCCCGGTCGACTCATCGACCGGGCGGAAAACCGGCGGACGGTCTTTCCGTATGCCGGGGTCCCCCCGCCATAGTAATATAGCGGGGGGAAAATGTGTGCCGGGCGGAGGAAAATAGCGGGCGGATCGCCACCGCCATAGGGGCGGTGGCGATCCGCCCGTTATCATAATGGGCCCCTTAGTGTACAAACATGTAGAACAAGCGTCAGACTCTTCTCTTTTAGGGTCTGCTTGTCCTTCCATAAAGTCTTTGCAATCCCGCCCCTTGAGACATGGGTGCCTATTACGATGGAGGTCGGAAAAGCTCCCCGACTGCCATGGTAACGGGAAAAGACCGCCCGCAAGGCCCGCGACATAACCGCCGGTCGTATTACGATGTTCCATGCTCGAAATCCGACCGCTGCGGTCGGATCGCGGGCTTTAACATTGCGGCGGTTGCTGATGCATGCAGCACCGCCGCAATGTCAAAAGGAGCATGTCCTGCATTTCCCTGCACTGCGTGGCAGGCACTGCACAGTGCCTGCCACCTGGTACAGGGAAACGTAGGGGGAGACCATGGGTATCCCCCCAGTGCACCCACACCCCCCCAACACATTGGAGGCCCGCAACGGGTCCCCGGAAGATACCCACCGCATGCCTTTCAATGGCGGTCTTACCGCTGAGGAAAGGCTGGCTACCGCTGGCATCATAATCCTACCGGCGGAGCCTGCCCTGCACCGCCACCATTATCCCGGTCCTGCTCTGTCCGCCAGGCAGGAGTGCGGATGGCAACCGGCGATAAAGCGGCGGTCGGAATTTCCCACTGCCGCGGTCACCACCGCCATCCTAATGTGACCGGCGGTTTTCCTGGTTGCGATGGCGGGCGGATGACCACCACCGGTACGGCGGGCGCCACCGCCGGCCCGGCGGTGGTCATCTAACCGCCATCGTAATAGACCCCATGGTGCTTGTAGTAAAGCAATGTACAACTGATTACATTAGTTCAATTATTAATTCACTTAAATATAAAATTATTTAAACTGGAAAAAATATTTGATTTTACTGTGCCTCTTTCAGAACCTACTTTCAAATTTACACACATTTGGTTTCCTCTCAGTTAGTGGGTCCAACTGAATAAATATGTAGATGCTCTTTCCCCACTGACGTGCATGCGCCTGTGTAATGCAGACAATAAATGTCATTTTCATATGCACATTTCATGGGGAAATAGCGAAAAGCATACTTATTTTCTTTATAAAATGCAGGGCTGGGCATGCAGAAGGTCTGCCATCTACCAATAGATTAACTGGATTATGATTCTGTGAAGAACTCACATGAGGATAGAGTCTCAAAGGCTCACATTTACCGTTTTGAATTTTCTAGAAGCAGTACACGAATTGTGTGTTTCCTCTAACCTGTCTGTACTTTCAGAGCCACAAGCTTTTTAGCCTAGCAATAGCAATTAAATAAAGGGAGGGCAATCATTGGACTCGTTAATAGAAAAGCAAAATCCATACGGTTGCTGAAATACCTAAGAATTGATTTACTATTTCGAAAAGGAAATGATATATTTATTTACTGTTGACATAAAATACAAAGAATCCAAAATACCTATGCTGGAGTTCTAAACAACCAGACCCCGAGTGTAGACAAAGGCATTAATTATTTAGAAAGTGTTCTCTTCTTCTTAGCGTATGTTTATAAAAGTATCATGGTGCATTTCAATTGGTTGAAACGCCTAAGTGTAACCTGTTTCGATTTCTCTCATTCAGATTGGCAGGTTTGACGGATTTTACAAAACAAAAGGCAATAGCAGATTTAGAAAGAAAGACATTAAACGTGACACCTGCGCTTTTCGACACCTACAGTAGTAGCAACACAGCAGGCTATCACACAAGGCACCGGACAGTTATTGAGTTTTCTCGAGGAGTGTCAGGATCTGTCAGCACCGGCTTTGCTGTCAAATGAAGATTAACTATCCTGGGACTTCTCTAGCGATAACAGCGGTGGTATTTGATAATGCCAAGGCATGACTCCATGTGTTGTCACTGGAGACGTGTCAGAGTGGGGTCCTAACCCCAATTTGAGCAAGCTCCTTTTTGCATTTGAGTCACTCTCAGACCTTGCTGCGGTCTGAGGGTTTTGCTAATTATCTCTCAAGCTAAATGGCAAAAAATCTGCGCTTCCTGTCACAAGAACAACACGTTTACCCATCGAAAATGATTTCGTAAGTGCAATTCGCCTTTTAAAAGCTTCCGCTCGTTTATTGCTTGTAAAAATTTTAGTGGTTAATTAGCCTGTAAGGAAGTCCGATTTTCATAAGCCAGGCAGACGAAAAATTGAAAAACTGCTCGCATAAAATAAATGTTAACTTTTGGCTGGTTTTTATAAAGGCTAATATTAATCAGACATTTCACCACAGCCCAGGCTTCTTCAAGTGCTTCCGAATTATTGGATATTGGTTTCCCTTTCGGCCTAGACGCTTCTCGAAGGACTCAGATGTCGAGAAGAGAGATTGACAGGTTACCCAGGAGCTGCAGATAGTCGTTTTGCTAGCGGCAAGAGCAGGGGTAGGTTTGTTCCTGGAGGGGAATCAACTGACACTTTCATACACAGCACAACCGTGAAAGGAACATCGAATCAATTCATACGCAAGGTGCATTTCGCGTGGACTTTCATTAGGCGGTTAAAGAGAAAATTGGAAAGAGGCACAAAGATTAAAATAGCCTCGGATTGTGACCTTCCTCTCACCCCAGGCATGGACAAATAATCTTAACTCTTTTAAAAGACATTATAATTA
Source organism: Calotriton arnoldi (assembly GCA_963921515.1). Lineage (NCBI taxonomy): Eukaryota > Metazoa > Chordata > Amphibia > Caudata > Salamandridae > Calotriton > Calotriton arnoldi. The sequence goes on from CAWUFW010003039.1 coordinate 930,318, forward strand.
CCGTTGAAAATCCAGAAGGGACCTTCAGCAGTACTCAGAATAACCCTTTAAGACATCGCGATAGCAAGGTCACAAGGAAAGTATGAATCCCCAAATAGGCAATCATAGGACGCCTTATTCGCAAAGGCGTTTTGAAGTACACACAGTCTTAATCATGTAGTACTCTTTTACTTACTTTTACGTGTCTTTCTACATTGTAATCAAAACATCTAACATTTTGAATATTCGTATGCAGTTATCTCAGTCGTAAAGAGCTGTTGACTTTTTGCATTTTCATTAACAGGCAGTTGGGAGTTTCGGGGCAGATTTATAAACTCATGTATTTATATGAATATTAGTAGTTCTGTAGTACTACTTCTGTACTCACAAATGCTTTTGGAAATCGATCCCATTGCTTATTATGCGTAAGTCTGACTAAGATTATGTAAACCAACAATGCTCTGCAAATTAAGTCCCTAGAATTTATAAATAACAAAAACCAAATCTAAATTTTGCGTAGTAAATCCTTTATAAAGCATATAGACTTATGCCTACTCAGCAGTAACAAGAATCCTTTAAATGTGTTCTGAAATTTAAGGTCCCTGCAACATATTTCTAATTCAGCATTTTCAGAACCAACTCAGCACATTATTTTCTGATTATCTAATAATAATAACTAAGGGTCCATTTCACGAAACCATTTACTGGTAGGAGTAGTAATACCCCAGTAATACTTGACATACATGCCTAGTCACGAAGGGACAGACATAGATCTACACACTGGGACTTCCCATCTTCGTGTGTGCCATTCTACACCACATGTTCTGAGTTTAGAATTATCCTCACACTACTGAGGTATAAATTTGGGAGTGACAAGAATGAGTGACCCAAAAATGTGGATTATCTCCTCTTAAATGTGAGAGGTATGTGGAAATCAAGGAGGGCCACAAGGAGACACATGAAATACCAAAAAACACCCAGTAACGTGTAAAGCATACACACTTCAAAACTGTTAGATCTACAGAAACTCAACTGCTACAACAGCCCAAACATGATTAATTCTACTCAAAAACAGCCTTTCAGTAAGTCAGAGATCTCACATAACCACGCCATAGACATGACTATCACTACCAGCACAAAGGGAAAACATTGTAAATACATTCTTTAAATTAGGAATGCAAGCTCTCACAGACAATTAAAAAAAAATGCACACAAAAGGTGTCCAATTACAAATATATGCACATCAATTGTAACTAAATTTATTTAGCACCTGTGTCATGGGACACAAATCAAATTCTGAAATACAAACCGACATATGGATACCTCAAATCTCCAGGTAAGATACATACGATCACTCAGACACTGCACAGACTCTATATAGAAACAAATCATGCCTCACCCTCAAAAATAAGATTAAGGGGCATATTATCAACAACGGCGTTAAAAATTATTGCCGGTTTAGGGGCAGAAAACTGCCGCTAAAGCGGCGATAATGGGCTTGATAATATGCCCTTGAGAATTCCAATAGAAGCCCATGTTCTGGTGTGAACATGGGCTTCTATTGGAATTCTCCAGGGCATATTATCAAGCCCATTATCGCCGCTTTAGCGGCAGTTTTCTGCCGCTAAACCGGCGATAATTTTAACGCCGTTCTTGATAATACGCCCCCAAGTGCCTTCATGGTCATATCTCCAGAAACCACTGTCAATCATATGACCACGCAACTTTATCATCCATTTGTTCTGTCTAGAGAAATATACTTTATGTGGGTACCTTTTGTAGGAAATCTATTTTTGCTGATTTGAGAGCTCTATGCACTTTACTCCGGCTATTCAGGAGTAGAATGCTCCCATTTTAAAAATGGCTGTATTAGCTTATTGCTAATCAGCACTTTCATCTTGCTTATAATCTACTAGTATATGGGGGAGAAAGTGCAATCAGGGACTGGAAGTTAAATGCTACATTGGGACTGCAATTCCGATTGAGCCACCCACTTCATTGGCAAGGTGAAACTGAAATAAGGCCTATCCTGTGTAGCCTGACTGCTGTAGTGTAAAAACTGCAATGTGACCTATCAAAATAACCCTTTTTGGCAGAATAAAAGCTTGCAGTCCACAAGTCAGGGAACATGGTGGTCAAAAGTAGGGCATGTAGAAATTTGAAGTCAACATGTCCTCACAGTCACCAGCATCCAAAAGCTAATTTCACTGTAAGAAGGCTGTAGCTGGCACATAGAGGACAATGGAAAGTGGGATTAAATACTAGTAATGCTAGTGACAGCTAGAAAAATATTTAAACCACTATTTTTAATAGGTATTAAAAATCCGATTTAATGGTGAAGCCATATTTTCATTAATTGTTAAGGAAAAATAACCTTTAGAAAGTTAACTTTCCCTGTCTGACATTCCTGGAGGCTAATTTGCATGACCTGTTTAGCAACTCCCATCCTGTGCTCAGCCTAGAACAAATGTGCACTATGTGTGAACTCCCTCCCAGGAGCAAACAATAGGCTGATGGGAATGGGCAGAGATGACTCCTCTGAACTCCAAAGAATAATTATAGTGGGGCTGTGGACATCCTGTGACACCATACTGTCAAATCATGTTTGACATGTCTGCTGTGCGTCATGTGACACTTAGGGCACACTTGAAAGAGGAACAACAGGATGCCATGGCAATTCTTCTGGATCCCCTTTGTGGTTGCCGAAGGCCCCTGCTTTTGTCCTGTCTCTGGGTTTGTTGTGGGTACTATAGATGCTTCAAACTAGATTTTAGTGTTAGTTGTGGGAGAACACTGATGATTTCCCTATGACATTCCCATATCCACAGCCCTCTAAACCTAAGTTGAATGTGGCTGAAGACTTTTATTTAGTATGACATGTCATCTTGGACTCGTTTTCAGTAATGGAAACAAGAATTACTAAAAAAAAGTGAGGAGTGTTGGACCAGGGAATGTTTACCTCATTGGGTAGGGAGTGCCTAGGATGCACCCCAAGCAACTACCTGGCACCAGGCATAAATGTTGTACCTCTAGGCACCTACTTCAGAGCAATTTTTGGACCTGTGGAAGTTCATCAGAGGACTGGGCATGATGTCTGTGAGCTGAGGGAGCTGTGAAGGACTCAAACTGCTCCCGCCTGTAGTCATGACAAAGAAGTGGCATCCAAGGGTCAGCTGGCTGAACTTCTGTGTGACCTGTTTGTGCTATTTCTACTTAAAACTTTGACAATTCATATCTCTGGTTCTTCTTATTGGATTTTTCACATTTTGGTGCGATTTTGTTTATTACATCTCTAATTCAGTTTGGGGCTTTTTGTTTGGCATGTGGGCCCTATTACTGTTTTGCTAGTGCAGAAATAATTTACACATTGCCCTACGTTGAGCCTGTCTGCTCTGTGCCATAGCTACAATGGAGTTGAGCTCAAGTTAATTTAGTGACTTTGCGGGTACACCCTGGCAAGTGTTATGATTATTCCTTGAGGTGGGCAGTTGCCCACCCCAAATAAAAATCCAGTTTCTTATGTTGGTTTTCAGCAGTGGGGTCCAAAACTTGTATTTTTTAGAACCACTCAGTGATTAAGTTGAGAATAATCCCTCTCTAAATTGACAGCAAGAATATATATTTTACACTTTTTATTGGTTTTGGTTTTTAATTTGATCTTTTTTTTTACAAAGTCATTCATGACCTCAATTTTTATGCCTTTCATCTTTGGGAAGATGGAGTTTGATCTTGCTGGCATAGAGACCTTCAGCTTAGCAGAGCTGAGAAGCATGTTTAAGTAATGACGAATGAAGCTGAACAAGCAGTCTATGAATAAGTGTTACCATATTGCCTTCAGATTCAGGGAGGAAATCCGTCAGTTACAGTCCAACTCAGAGGAAACTGAGGATGAAGTGGAAGAAGAAAATGAGTCGGGCATTGAGGAAGCCCCAACACCAGGGGATACCCCCCTAAGGAGGAACATCAGCTGCATTGTCTGGAGAAGGGGGAAGTGTGTACTCTCACAGTTTCTCCCCATCAGAGCTGGAAGATAAGCAGGTAGAGAGGGCCTTGAAATTGTAAATGACTGCCCTTGCTCTTGAGGAGAAAAACTGTTCTTGACTGCCGAGGAGACGGAAGTATGTGGAGCCTAGGTTGCCGAGGAGGAGAAGGCAGTAGCAAACCTTGCATGGGTGGAGAAAATTTTTACCTTGGCCTTAGAAAAGAGGAACACCCTGCCTGCCCATGAGAGGAGTCCAGTGATGATGGTAGCAGTGAATCTGAAGTCCTTTAGAGAGATAAACAAAGAGTTTACATCCCAAAAGACCTGGTGCCTAGTTATGTGGTGGGGGATGACATTGATAAATGGTTTGAAGCTTATCAGTTGGCCCTGTATATGCTTAAAGATCACGAATAGGTCTGGGGATTGGCCTGTGGAAGCACACGTTCATTGTGGGGAGGAATACCCTATTGGTTTCGACGCAGCTGACTAAGCTAGGCATACCCATGAAGGAGGTCATCAAAGGCAAGTTTGATTTAACCCCAGAGAGGTATCACCTGAAGTTCAGGGATTAGCCAGAAGCAGTGACCCCAGTCTTGGATGGATTTTTTGGACTCATCTAGCAAGGCACTGGATCAGTGAGTGAAGGGTTGTAAAAAGGGACGATGATGGGCTGTATATTTTGATTATGCAGGAGCACATCTTGAATAATTGCTTTGCAGAATTACACCAGTGCCTGATAGCCTTCAAGCTCACTGAGCCTAGGGAACTTGGGAAAGAAGTGGATCTCTGGCTAAGCACCAGAGCCAGAATATAATGTGCAAATTTCACATTTGAAGTATGCCCATACTCACTTATGGGATGAGATAGCACTTAAAAAGATTTTGCTCATAATGTTGGTTCATTTAAACAATGAAGAAAAAATGGTTATGCTTCATTACTATCTAGCACAAATGACTCATGTCATCTACTACATGTCATGAATGCTGATAGGCATAAGTCAAAATCATCTGTTCGAGCATGAGGATGGGTGAAATTGGCCTATTTTCATGTTCATGTGTACAATGAAAAAGGCCGGTGAGTGAAATATGGGTTGAGTAAGTTGAGTGATCTCACTTGTGAGCTTCCTCTATTCTTCTTCTGTCATCTTGAAGTTAGGTAATTGGTGGGGGAAGTACAACGTGCAACAGCTGCATGTTTGCTGGTCATCGGGCCCCACTAGACAACGGTTCACAGAAGTTAAGATGGTGTCCATGGAGGTCTGTCTAACAAAACAACAAATGAAATTAACAATGTTAACATAGGTGCACATATAGAAGCAACCACACAGATACACAAGCCTTCCTCGCTCTTTTAATCTTCCTTGGTAAACAGGTATCCAGGAAGCAAGTAGGGAGCAGCAGAACTCATTGTTAAAAACAGAGAGCAAGACCTCGGCTGCATGGTGGGCACATGATCAATTAGATCTCTCTGGCATGACTCTGGTCTGCAGGAGGTACAATGACCAAGGGCCTGATTTAGATCTTTGTGGACGGGTTACTCTGTCACAACGGTGATGGATATCCCATCTGCCGAAATATAAATCCCATAGAATGTAATGGGATTTATATTTCGGCGGATAGGATATCCATTACCATTGTGATGGAGTAACCTGTCCACCAAGATCCAAATCAGACCCTAAGTTATACATGGCCTTTCTTAGGTGCAAGTCATCATCATGTCACTTGGCATTGTTCTCCCTGACCATCATGAAACTTTCCCAGCGCAACTCTGACTGGTTTAAGGGGTGAATATTCTCCATCACCTGTTTATGTCTCTCCCTCTTCCAAGTTTAATCCTGTAAGTGGGTTCCTATGTTCCCCAGGTGGGTATTAATGGAGCTCATAGACCCTTCCGTGTCCTGGTATTCATGTCACATGGAGTGCTGCTGTTCCAAAAACGACTCTTCTCAGAGGGGAAACCTTACGCAAGCACTCCCCCATACGGGCATGGCCATCTCACTAAGCGCCTTTATGTTGACAACTTAGAAGGAGTAGTCTTGGGTGGGTATAACAAAAAGACTGCAATATGGGAGGGATCTATTGCTCACTTGAGGGAAACAGTCTTTTTGGGGATGGAGAAAATACAGGAGTTGGTCCTGGGTCAGAGGTCCAAACTGGGGACTCAACTAAGAGACCTTTATGGATTTTTACTGGGGTAGGTAAGCTCTGTGTTTCTATGGCAAGCATCCATGGTCTCTGTCCCTGTAGTTGGGGACTTGAAATCTGAACGGTGTGCTTTTGCCATAGGTCTGCATGCCTTTGCCCGTGGTGGCCATGTGGCTGGTGGCCATTTTCTAGTCAGCGTGCTTTTGCCATAGGCCTGTATGCGTTCTTTGTTGTCCATGCCTTCGCCCTTGGTGGCCATGTGCCAGAGTGGCCATTTTGTGTAGCCAGTATGTTCCTTTTCTTCCACTTTTCAAAGCCATTTTCTAGGTACATTGATAGAAGAGGCCTATGCCTTTTTGTTTTTGTTCATTTTTTCTTTTTCCCTGATATGAGTTTAATGTGCTTGAGAATGATCGCAGTATGTATGTACAGTGTTTTTATGCATTATTCCATTTTCTCCTGTGCCTCCTTGCCACCCATATGATTTCTCAAAGTCCCTAGGGAGACACCAGCAATATTTTTTTCAATTATTTGATTTTGCCCTGCCCCCTCTGACTGCCATAGGCGAACATCAGCAATCATTTTTTAGGATTATTCCATTTTACACTCTACCCCCTGCGTGCTACTGATGTCTCATAGACACACACCAACAATAGTTTTTTTAATGATTATTCCCTTTTCCAGTGGACCCCGCATGCCATAGGTGTCTCATAGGCGCACACTAGCAATAATTATTTAAAAGGTTATCCCATTTTCTTCTGCACCCCCACCTGCCATAGCTGTTTCATAGGCGCACACCAGCAATGTATTTTTTAAGGATTTTTCCATTTTCCTGTGTGCCCCCTGCATGCCATAGGTGTCTCATATGCATAACCCGCAGTCATTTTTTTAATGATTATTCCATTTTCCACTGCGCCCCTACCTTCCACAATTGTCTCATAGGTGCACACCAGCAAGATTTTTTTTTAAGGATTATTCAATTTTGCCCTGCACCCCCTTTCTGCCATAGGCGCAAACCAGCAATAATGTTTGTTGGGATTATCCCATTTTCCACGGCACCCCCTGCTTGCTATTGATGTCTCATAGGCACACACTAGCAATAGTTTTTTTATGATTATTCCATTTTCCAGTGCACCCCTTATCTTTCAAAGGTTTCTCATAGGCACACACCAGCATTAAGTTTTTTAAGGATTATTCCATTTTCCCCTGCACCCCCACCTGCCATAGATTTTTCATAGGAGCACACCAGAAGTATATTTTTTAAGGATATTCCTATTTTCCCCTGCACCCCCTGCTTGACATAGATGTCTCATGAGTGCAACTCTCAAAATTTTATTGAATAATTATTCAATTTTCCGCTGGGCCCTCTGCCTGCCATAGGTGTCTCGTAGGCGCACACCAGCAATAATTTTGTTAAGGATTATTCCATTTTCCCCTGCACCCCCTGACTGCAATAGGTGTCTCATGGGCGCACACCATAAATATTTGTTTTTTAAGGATTATTCAATTTTCCCCAGCATCCCCTGCCTGCCATAGGTGTCTCATAGGTGCACATCAGCAAGCTTTTTTTAAGGATTATTACATTTTCCCCTGCACCCTCTGCCTGCTATTGATGTCCCATAGGCCGACTCTAGTAATAGTTTTTTTTAATGATTATTCCATTTTCCCATGCACACCCTGCCTTCCACAGGTGTCTCATGGACGCACACCAGTAAACATTTTTAAAGGAGTATTCCATTTTCTCCCGCACCCCCACCTGCCATAGGTGTTTCATAGGCACACACCAGCAATATGTTTTTAAGGATTTTTTTATTTTTTACCTGCCATAGATGTCGCAGATGCAAAAACAACAGTTGATGGACAGAATGCAGAACAATGTCATACATTCACCCCAGTACAGAGATCTGGGCCTAAATTCATCGTTTTTTAGCTCACCATGCCATTCCAGTTTGAACCCAGCCATATGCAAATCAGTCTTGATCCTGTGCCTCCTGGGAACAGTCCAGCCCGAACTGCCAAGCCAGGTCCTCCCTGGACTGGAAACAAGCATCCTAGGACCGGTTTCGGGGTTTCACCCCTCTTCAGCTAGGATAGCTTGATTCCAGTGGCATGGAGAGCACGGGACCCACGTCTGGGCATACCCGTCCCTTCGGGGGTGACAAATGCAAAAACAACAGTTGATGGGCAGAATGCAGAACAATGTCATACATTCACCCCAGTACAGAGATCTGGGCCTAAATCCATCGTTTTTTTGCTCACCATGCCATTCCAGTTTGAACCCAGCCATATGCAAATCAGTCTTGACCCTGTGCCTCATGGGAACAGTCCAGCCCGAACTGCCAAGCCAGGTCCTCCCTGGACTGGAAACAAGCATCCTAGGACCGGTTTCGGGGTTTCACCCCTCTTCAGCCAGGATAGCTTGATTCCAGTGGCATGGAGAGCACGGGACCCACGTCTGGGCATGCCCGTCCCACTCGGGGTGACAAATGCAAAAACAACAGTTGATGGACAGAATGCAGAACAATGTCATACATTCACCCCAGTACAGAGATCTGGGCCTAAATCCATCGTTTTTTTGCTCACCATGCCATTCCAGTTTGAACCAAGCCATATGCAAATCAGTCTTGACCCTGTGCCTCATGGGAACAGTCCAGCCCGAACTGCCAAGCCAGGTCCTCCCTGGACTGGAAACAAGCATCCTAGGACCGGTTTCAGGGTTTCACCCCTCTTCAGCCAGGATAGCTTGATTCCAGTGGCATGGAGAGCACGGGACCCACCTCTGGGCATACCCGTCCCACTCCGGGTGACAAATGCAAAAACAACAGTTGATGGACAGAATGCAGAACAATGTCATACATTCACCCCAGAGATCTGGGCCTAAATCCATCGTTTTTTTGCTCACCATGCCATTCCAGTTTGAACCCAGCCATATGCAAATCAGTTTTGACCCTGTGCCTCATTTGAACAGTCCAGCCCGAACTGCCAAGCCAGGTCCTCCCTGGACTGGAAACAAGCATCCTAGGACTGGTTTCGGGGTTTCACCCCTCTTCAGCCAGGATAGCTTGATTCCAGAGGCATGGAGAGCACGGGACCCACATCTGGGCATACCCGTCCCACTCGGGGTGACAAATGCAAAAACAACAGATGATGGACAGAATGCAGAACAATGTCATACATTCACCCCAGTACAGAGATCTGGGCCTAAATCCATCATTTTTTTGCTCACCATGCCATTCCAGTTTGAACCCAGCCATATGCAAATCAGTCTTGACCCTGTGCCTCATAGGAACAGTCCAGCCCGAACTGCCAAGCCAGGTCCTCCCTGGACTGGAAACAAGCATCCTAGGACCGGTTTCGGGGTTTCACCCCTCTCCAGCCAGGATAGCTTGATTCCAGTGGCATGGAGAGCACGGGACCCACGTCTGAGCATACCCGTCCCACTCGGGGTGACAAATTCAAAAACAACAGTTGATGGACAGAATGCAGAACAATGTCATACATTCACCCTAGTACAGAGATCTGGGCCTAAATCCATCGTTTTTTTGCTCACCATGCCATTCCAGTTTGAACCCAGCCATATGCAAATCAGTCTTGACCCTGTGCCTCATGGGAACAGTCCAGCCCGAACTGCCAAGCCAGGTCCTCCCTGGACTGGAAACAAGCATCCTAGGACCAGTTTCGGGGGTTCACCCCTCTTCAGCCAGGATAGCTTGATTCCAGTGGCATGGAGAGCACGGGACCCACGTCTGGGCATACCCGTCCCACTCGGGGTGACAAATGCAAAAACAACAGTTGATGGGCAGAATGCAGAAAATGTCATACATTCACCCCAGTACAGAGATCTGGGCCTAAATCCATCGTTTTTTTGTTCACCATGCCATTCCAGTTTGAACCCAGCCATATGCAAATCAGTCTTGACCCTGTGCCTCATGGGAACAGTCCAGCCCGAACTGCCAAGCCAGGTCCTCCCTGGACTGGAAACAAGCATCCTATGACCGGTTTCAGGGTTTCACCCCTCTTCAGCCAGGATAGCTTGATTCCAGTGGCATGGAGAGCACGGGACCCACGTTTGGGCATACCCATCCCACTTAGGGTGAAAAGTGTTACAGCAAACAAATGATGATTTGTTGTTTTATTTGTGAAACGTGACCAAGGAGAGACCCTGGAGTAAGCAGGAAAAGGATTTATCAAGCCTTACATGTTGACCAGCTCCAGGAGTCAGGTTGGAAGATTTTTCTCACTCGCCAAATAGAAGTGGGTGTTTTAATCGAAGCTGTGTGCATAACAATCGCACTATTCGCTATCTCTAATAAAAACAAAGAATAACAGGCATGAAGGGATAAAGAAAATAGGAGACTAAGGATAAAATAAAGAATCGGGATCCACATTACTGAAGTGTGTATCTCGAAATTGTACAGAGAAGCTTTTCCTTCCCGAGTGGTGCGGCAACGGTTTTTATTTTTATCAATGTGTAACTTGGATAAGGGAAGATAACGGTTAGTCCTGAGGAAGGTGGTTACATTCAGACAACTTCACCGAAACGCGTCGACGCAGCAAATTTATGTTAAATTTGAAAAGAGACAGCAAGAACGAAAAAGACAGGGAATTTCTTCCCCTGCTGGGTGCTGTTTACATTAGTGTTCAAATTAACAGTTGCAAGACAAATTATATTGTCTGGTAGTTTCCTGTCCAGTGCGGTGGTTTATTTTGCAATTGATGTGTATAGGAGAATCTAGGTTTTTAATGGTTTTTAAGAATTTATGTGTATTTGTATACATGATTGGTTTTGTTGATATTCAAAATGTCTAATTATTTGTGATGTCTAATTATTTGTGATGTTTAATTATTTGTGATGATTTGTATTTGTATTATACATTTTTACCTATTTGAGTTTCTGATCTATTAAATACGCACAATAGTGCTTATATACTCTTATTAGAGTCTCTTAGTTTAATCTTGGGGGGAACATTGATGCATCAGATTGTGACTGGCATGAGTGAGGAGTAAATGACCAAGTGTGCAAAAGGAGTTCCAGAGGGAAAATTCTGGTTTTAACTTTCAGCCACAAAGTACCCAATCATCGCAGAAAGGTGGACAATATAAGTCACAGCCAGCAACAGTTCTTCTTGAAGTAGGAGCAGAACAGGAGGTTGAGTTTTCTGCTGATCAAGATGTTGCTCTTCAAATATGGCTTCACGAGCTTCAGCAAGGAAAAGAAATGGCACTCCACCATCTTCTCCAAGCCCCCCTTCTACTGATCTAGACATAGATTGGACCGCAGATGAGTCCGAGACCTGTGCCAAGATACAAGGGAAAAGGAAAGTTCCTCAAACTTTTAAAGTAATGGAAAGTGATGATGAAGAGCCAGTGATTAAAGCAAACACAAGGAGTACTGGGGTGAATGTATGACATAGTTCGGCTTTCTGTTTATCCATTGTTCTTTTTCTATTTGTCACCCTGAGCGGGACGGATATGCCCAGACATGGGTCCCGTGCTCTCCATGCCACTAGACTCAAGCTAGCCTGGCTGTTGAGGGATGAAACCCCGAAACCGGTCCTAGGATGCATTTTTCCAGTCCAGGGAGGACCTGGCTTGGCAGTTTGGGCCGGACTGTTCCCATGGGGAACGGGGTCAAGACTGATTTGCATATGGCTGGGTCTAAACTGGAATGGCATGTGGAGCAAAACAACAATGGATATAGGCCCAGATCTCTGTACTGGGGTGAATGTATGACATTGTTCAGCATTCGTTCCATCAATTGTTCTTTTTGGAAGAGGCAGTGATTGTCAGCATGGAGAGTGGTTCAGAGAACACAAAGATGACCCCTTCTATTCACAACCTCCTCAGAGGAATGTGGTTCACCACCACCAACGTGGGCTTCCATATTTGTTTGGACCCCCATCGAGACCTGAATACACCACTAGCACAGTTGAAGTATGCCATGGCAGATAGTAGATATGTTATGGCCCTGTGTTTGGTGCATTCCATCAACTTGATTGTGGATGACTTTCTCAAAAAAGAAGACAAAGTAAACAACATACTGGCCATCTGGCAAAGAATCTGCACTCATTTCAGTCATTCTTTTAAAGCCCAGAAGCAGTTGAGGATCATTCTGCTGGTTAAAGCCCTTATACAGGAAGTGCCAACACATTGGGACTCAACCTACCACATGTCGCAACCTCTGTTTGAGCAGTACAGACTGATCACCAACTATGTCCTTCAAAGAGGAGGAGATGCAACTGGGAAAAGCATGACAATGGGGATGGACAAATGGGGGCAAGTAATGCCTGACACAAAAGCTGCTTCCTTTTGAGGTTTTCACATGGGAAGTCAGCAAGGAGTTTGTTCAGAACTTAATCTTTCGCTTGGCTGTTAATCCAAGGCTGCAAAGAGAGATTGTGTGCTCCAAAAAGTACATATATGCCACAATACCTGATACACTGTACAAAAAATACTGGCCATTTTCATTCTTTTTTTCAGAAGGGGATGTTTCATGTTACAAGACTTGGATTGTTGATCATGCAAGAGACCTGGAAGAAGAATGGCTGGAAGTTAGAGGCTCGGGGAGAAGTTCTGGCATGCAGCCTTCAACATCCAGAGCGGGCAGTGCAGTTGTCTCACAGCCATCACCATTATAATCACCAGCAGCACTAGCAACACCAGCAACAGAAGAATGAGACCCAACATCTGCAACGGCTTGGTTTCTAATTACAGTGCTTAAGTCAAGTGCAGAGGCGAAGGCAGTAGAGGTCAAGCAAATAGCAGCACCAATGAAAATTCAGCGGATGGTCTAAAACTATATGGACGACGCAGATTGGTCCACCGGAATTAAAACACATTGGTCTATTTGGTATGGAAAGATATGACAATGGCCAGATCTCAGCAGGCTGGTAATAGAGTATTTGGCTTGTCTGGTAGTCAGTGTATCTTCTGAGCGTGTTCTGTGCAGCTGGCACAATTGTCACAGTCTGAAAAACCAGTCTCTTGCTTCAAATAGTGGAAAGATTGACCATGATTAAAATGAACAAACACTACCAGCCACAAGTTTACACTGTTCCTGAAACAGCACAGGAGGTAGAGGAGGGTCAGACTCAAGTGTATTAGCTGATCAACAAGTCTGAGGATGAACTCTTCTTCCCTGACTTAGTAGGCCACAACAGAACTCTCATAAATTATTGTCAAACTTCTTTGACACACAGAAAAAGGAGATATAGAAGAACATTTACATATTTGGTGATTTACGTATGCAGCCTCATGTATTCACGTGTTTGGAGTGGACCAGTGTGCACAGAAGAAGCCTCCCCATTCGCTTCAAGACATGAAGACAATGCCGCTCATCCATTTCCTTCTTTTTTCATTCCCTTGCTGGGCTGCCAGTAAAGATAATTAATTATACAAGACTACCATTGTTTGTGCTTCCATCCGAAAAGAGATGCTACAATAGCGCGGGGACACTCCGTTGGGAGTAACCATTGCGCTTTACAAACTTCCTAATAATATTAATAATAATAATAATAATAATAATAATAATAGACAAATGTGCACCACACATGGAACAGGTAATTATTGCACCAATGAGTGATATACTGAGGGACTGATGATGTGTGGGGTGGCTGAGAGGATGTTGTAACTAAATTGTAAACTTGATTTGTAATGTTTGGAGCCTGATGGATGTTTCTGCCTGAATGATTGCCTTGGTTTCACATTGCAGTATAATGGCTTACATGGTCCACTCTTTACTTTACTTCTTTTTTCAGGTTCTTCAGAGACCACTCAGTTTAGTTAACAAAACTACACAAAATGATCAATTGTTTTTGCTCTTCTTGTTCATCAAAACTATAGGTTCTTTTTCAATCTCATTTGGGATCTTCTTTACTAAACAATAGCCCATGCCAACCCAACTACCCACCCAGGCATGAAAGGGACATCATAATCAATACTGAAGAATATTAGAATAATGTTTGACATAGGATAGGTAGAACTAATGTGAACTTTGGCCTCATTCACAAAGGTAAAGTTACCCTTTTGTTGTAAGTATACTCTTGCATTATAGCTGTACTACCAATAACTTTACAAGTAGTAACTTTATGAGTAGTAACAAGCTAGTAGTAATAGTAACTCCTTTTAAAATGATAGGCGTCACTTACTACTTGCAAAGTTCCTACTCGTAAAGCAAAGTTACTGATGGAAAAGTTACTAATTGTAAACTTGCACTGCAAGAGTAAAAAAATACCAAAGTGTAACTCACTTTACCTTTGTGAATTAGGCCTTTTGTTGCTTACAACATCTATTCAGCATCTATTCAACATAGAGTAACCTCCTCCTGAGTCCTGATTCCCAACTCAAGATTTTTGTAAGTGTAGCTTTATTTTTTAAAATAAATTGAATAGTTACTAGCTCCCAAGATTGCTTAGAAGTTACTACCACTAGTTGTTGTTTGTAATATGACTTTTTTTTATGGTATTCTCAGTCTTGGATTACCTACTGACTCTGTGTTTTCTTTCAGTCTAGTTGCCTGTGATGAATAATCCTTTTGAATAACCTTACAGATGGAGTTCACCTTGCATTTATCATTCAGAATAAGTGGGAGTGGGACCTTGTTTTGTGATGTCTTCCCCGTTAGCGCTAGCCCACTACAACCATCAGCGCTAGGAAAGCCAGTTGGGAAACCTTGCAAAAAGGTTTGGGAAGTCTGAGAGAGAAAGCAGACAATGTTTAATCTATTGAGTTACAAACTAGTTAAGAGCTTGGCACTGAAGTTGTTCTCCAGAAAGAGAGATAGATAAGATTGAGATTTTTGAGTATGTTGTTGGCAGACCCCATTAGTGGTCAATAGTTTCAGAGGGTAGGTCGGTCAAGGGCAGTAACTAACTAGTATAGAGTATCATTGATAGACAGCTTGGTGCTGCATAAACTCACCAAGCAATGAAGTCAATTTTTGGAATGATGATGAAGAGGGGGGCTGGTGGTGTTTCAGGCATGGTGGTGAACCCTGGCTGCTGGAGGCACCATGTTGTTGTGGCCTGGTTGGAGGCAGGCCTGGCTGGCTGCCCAAGGAACTGAACACCATTCGTCCTACTCTTCCTCCTCCAAGGTCACCAGTCGGTAATATGCTGCTAACACAGCCTTCAACTTTACAATACAATAGCACTGACTGCAAGGACTTAAGCCAGAACACCAACATAATGAAAAAAAGTGATTTTAGTTTCAAGGATTTCATAATGAAACTGAAAAGACACTGTTTTAATAAATGAATTAGCTGCCACTAATGAGCACAGCGTGTAGATGCTGAACCATTTTATTTATTTATTTATTTAAAATGTTTTATATAGCGCTGGCTGGACCCGAGGGTGTCAGAGCGCTTTACATGGGTATTCATTGCAATATAACAAAATTTACAATGAGGTAGAAATTCCGAACCATACAAACGATATAAAGCAGCTAAAATATTATACAATCTGAATACACAAGTTGCGATGGGCTACAGCAAATCATGAGAGATTAGGTTAGTGAGAGAGGGAAAGGATGGTAAAGAGGGAGGTAGGGTATAGGAATGGTGAGAGTTTAGGGAGTGGGGTAGGTTAAGGCAAGATCAAACCGCTATACATGGATAATTAATTGTAATGTAACAGACTTATAATGAGGTAGTACTCAAACGATTCAAACAGTAAGAACAGCTCCAGTTTAACACAATCAATTACATGTATTGCAATGTGCCATATCGAGTCCTGTGAAATTGGCCTAGCATGGGAGGGAAAGGGTAGAGAAGAGGGGGGAAGGGTATGAGAATGGGGAAGAGGATTAAGGAGGGGGGTGGTTAAGGCACTACCAAGCGTGATGAGCAGGTTCTATGGGAAAGGCTGGAGGGAGGAGTTAGTGGGCGAAGGAAGATGGGGGAGAGGGAGGAGAACAGTAGGAGGTCGAGGTGGGATGAGTGCCTAGGGGAGGGATTAAGGACCCCAGTATTTGTTGAGCAGGAGAAGTTTGAGGTCTTTTTTGAAGCTGATGTAAGAGGGGTTGCAACGAAGATCTTTAGGGAAGGAGTTCCAGATGTTAGGCGCGTTCCCAGAAAAGGAGCGAGATTGTGTGGTTTTCTTGTTTAACAGAGGAGGGACAAGAGCGAGGGTGTTGGAGCTCCTCAATGATCTAGAGCAGCCAGCTTTGTGAAGTTTGTCTGAGAGGTACTGCGGGGAGCGTTGATGCAGGGCTTTGTGCGTAATGCAAGCTGTCTGTAGGAGGTTCTTCCTTCAACGGGAAGCCACTTGAGGTCTTTAAGGACAGGGGAGATGTGATCGAACCGTTTGAGGTCGGTAATGAGCCTAGCGGCCAAGTTCAGAACAGATTTGATTGGGGCTAGGTGGGCTTTAGGGGTTCTAGAGAGGATGGCGTTACCATAGTCGATTTTCGACAGGACCAGCGATTGGACAACTAATTTAAAGTCGTCTGCAGGAATGAAGGGTTTTATTTTCTTGAGGTGATGGAGTGTGAAGAGAGCGCTTTTGGCCGATTGTTTTATGTGGGGGATAAGAGTAAGGTTTTGGTCAATGTTAAAACCGAGGGATTTAACTGAGTTAGATACAGTGAGAGAGCAGTTGAGTGCGGTAAGGTCAGAGATCCAGGCTAGAATGGGGAGCGAGTTGTTCTTAGGGGAGAAAAGAATGATTTCGGTCTTTTTTGGGTTGAGTTTGAGGTGGTTGTAGTGGAACCAGGATTGGATCTTACTCAAGGCATCATTGAGGTGAAGAACATCCGAGCGGGATTGAATCTTATAGTAAAGTTGGGTGTCATCGGCGTATAGGTGGTAATTGATTCCCGCTTGTTTGAGGATAAGGGTGAGGGGTTCCATGAAGAGATTAAATAGAGAGGGGGAGAGGATAGAGCCCTGTGGGACCCCTAGGGAGACGGGCAGAGGTTTGGAAAGGCAGTTACGGATTTTGATTTGCTGCATTCTGTGTTGGAAAAAGGAGGTGAACCATTTGAGGACTGTACCGTTGAGGCCAAAACGATCTTTAAGTGTGTTAAGTAGAGCAGAGTGGTTAACAGTGTCAAAAGCAGCGGAGAGATCAAGGAGAATGAGAAGGAAGGATTCGCCTTTGTCGAGAGCGTGGTGGATGTCATCAATTATGTTAAGCATTGGCGTTTCGGTACTGCATCCCTTTCTGAAGCCTGACTGGAAAGAGTCTAGAAGATTGAATGAGTCAATGTGTCTATCTAGTTGGAGCAGGGCACATTTTTCAAGGGCTTTTGAGAGAAGAGGAAGGTTAGAGATAGGACGAAGGTTATTTAGGTCATTAGGGTCACCAGCAGGATTTTTGAGGATGGGAGTGATTTGTCCCAATTGGAGGGAAGCTAGTACACAACCCGAGGTAAAGGAGGAGTTGATGATGGAGGTCCAATAGGGGGCAATGATATGTTTTAGATCTTGGACAAGGTTGGAAGGGAGAGGGTCTTTAGTGTGCGATGACGGTTTAAGTCTTGAGATGACGTTAAGGACATCAAGTTCAGTGACTGGTTGGAAGTCAAGCCAAGAAGCATTATTTTTTTGCTCAAGTAAGATGGGGCCGGGATCAGGAATCTGGATGGTAGGGGGGAAAGAAGAGGAGTCATGAGGAAGTGTAGAGAGTGAAGGAGAATTGGAGGAAATGTCCGGTGAGGGAAGTAGGTTAAGAGAGAGGGCAGTAAGGGCGAAGGATTGATCAATTTTGGAGATTTTTTCGGAGAAGTAGCTGGCAATTTCTTCGCATTTCTCGGTGGTGGCAATCACCTTGGGGGTGCAGGGGCTGTTTGGTTTTTGACAATGTTGAAGAGTTCCCTAGGTCTGTTTTTGGCCCGGTCGAGTTGGGAGCGGAAGAAGGAAGTCTTAGCATTGAGGATGTGTTTTTTATAGTTGGATCTAGCGGATCTGAGGAGAGAGAGATTAGAAGGGGAAGGGTTTTGCCTCCATATGCGTTCAGTCGATCTAAGTGTACGTCTCTCATTGTTGAGATCAGAATTGAACCAGGATTTGGAGGAGGAGTTTTTTTGTCGTTTTAGTCTGGCAGGGGCAATTTGATCAAGGACCTTAACAATGGAATTATTAAAGTGTTCGGTGAGGTCATTGGCATTTTGGGAGGGAGGAGAGAGTCAAAGTTGAGCTTTAACTTTGGACTCAAGTTCGCCTGGGGGGATAAGATGAAGATTCCTGGTCAGTTTCATCTGATTGATGGTTTTAGGAGGAGGGGGTAGTACGGTGTTAGTGATCGTGAAAAGGATGAGGTGGTGGTCGGACCAGTCGATGGGAACGATGGAGGAAAGGGAGGCCAGCTCATTGCTAGTAATGATAGCATCAAGAGTGGCTCCTTTGGAGTGAGTAGGAGAGTGGCATAGTTGTTTAAGGTCATAGATGTCAAGTAGATCGGTGAGGAGGTTAACCATAGGATCGTCTTTTTGTTCCAATGAAGGTTAAAATCTCAGAGGACGAGGTTTTTAGAGTTGGAAAGTGCGGATTGGGAAAGAAGGTCAGACAATTCTTCTACAAAAGGGAGAGGGTCACCGGGAGGATGGTAGATATTGTGTAGTCGAATTGGAGGGGAGCCCTTCACTTTAAGTTCCGCTCCGAGGTATTCAAAAGTAGAATAATCGGAGTTTGGCACAGGGGAGAGTTGGAGTTCGTTTTTAAAGATTATTGCTAGACCGCCTCCAATTTTGATAGGTCTATCTTTTCTGAGGATGGAGTAGCCAGGGGGAGAGAGCATATCGAGAATGGAAGAGGAGTGATCTTTAAGCCAAGTTTCAGTAAGAAAGGCAATGTCAATGGATTCACTAAGGATGGTTTCCAAAATTTCAGTCGCATGTTGGACAGCCGAGCGACAGTTAACCAGCATGCAAGTCAGGGGAATAGGGTTGGTTGTAGGGGTGGGGGGCAGGAGTGGATAATGGTGAATTGCGGAGGAAGTCTTGGAGAAGCTGGGGAATTTGGAATTCTGCTAGTCCCTAGGATCACAGGAATAGGTGCCTGAGGGGTCAGAGGGTCAGTAGTCAAAGAGCAGGGGGGGGGTAAGGATTACAGAGGTCAGGGAGTTCAGAGGCGGGGAGGAGGTTTGAGGCGCGGAGTGTTCTAGGTGAATCGTTACCGAGGGGGGTAGTATCCCATTGCTGGGGGAATGTGGTGTTGATTTGTTCAGTACACCGGGCAATAGAGTGATTGGGGCAGTTAAGAGAGGAGATGGAGTTAACATCATTTCTGAGAGAGGTGAGTTCAAGCGCTAGGTTAGCGAGATGGAGTTCTATATTAAAAAGCGTTCGGGGAATAAGGGAGAAGGGGATGGAGGTTGGGAGTTCATGGGGACATGGAGGATGTTCTGCATTAGTCAAGGCGAGAGGTCTGTGGAGAGGAGGGGCGGGAGTCCAGGTGGGGGTGGAGAGGGAGATCCGATTGATAGCCGAAGGGAGGGAGGTGAGGTGGGATTGGGCAGTCACTGGAGACTGTAGAGAGTCAGGAGAAGGAAAGGGTGCTCGGGGAGAGTGAGGAGGGTTGGTATTCTGGTTAGGGAGGGGAAGGACAATTGGGGGGAAGAAGTTAGAGTAAGGGATTGGGTCGAAGTTAGGTCAAATAGGGAGGGCTGGGAGGAGGGAGAAGATAGAAGGGAGGAGCTGGTGTGAGTTGTTGGAGCCTCAAGAGGAGGAGAAAGAGTTTGGGTGGTTGAGTAGGCCGTCGGTGAATCAGTAGGAGGGAGAGTTGTTAAGGCGGGGGAGAGATTGAGAATCTTTGCTTGTGAAACTTCTAGGGTGTTTTCAATGTCTGTATGAGGAGGGGTTAGAGTAGGTGAAAGAGGAGGTGTGTGGTCAGACTGTGATTGGGAGGCTGAAGGGTTAGAGTAGGGTATCGAGACTAGATTGGATAAGGTGCTGAAATGGTGTTCAAAGATGGTGAGGTGTTTTTCAGAGGCTTGAATGAGGATGTTTCCGGATTTAAAAATGGAGATGACCATTTCACCAAGAAAAGTAGGGGAAGGGGTGGTAGATAGTTTCAAACCATATGGGATTTTGCATGATTTTGTGATAGGAAGGTGGTGGAGGAAGGTGCTTTTCCATTTGGAGGGGCGCTTGGAGTAGAAGATATAGTTGGTTTTTACAATCGAGGTGAGACTTCGGTAGTTATCTACAGATAGCGTTTCTTGGTGACGAATTAGTAGTTTGTGTTTAAAGTTTTTCTTAGCATTTTGGAGAGGTTGGGGGATAAAGGATGGTCCAAGAGTTTGGGCCATGTCTAGTGATAGGTGCATCCAGTGTAGGGGGGTGATTGAAGGGGGCATTGTTATTCCGTATAAGGCCGGGAGAAGAAAGTGACTAGAGTAGACCCCGGGGAGGTCTGAGCTAGGAAGAAGTCATAAATGGTGAGAGGGAGCGTAAAACCTGTTCAAAAGGACAAAACGAAGGGAGGAGGTAACATAAAGATGCAGTGAGAATGGTAGATAAATTAACTATACGTCTGAACAATTCTCTACTCCCTATTGCATAAAGAGATGGACGTGCAATGTGTTATAACGCATAATATATGGCGGTAGGTAAAGTCGAATAGTACAATTTAGATGATCATAAAGAGGCAGGGCAGTTAACAGTGTATGTAGAGCAATAAGGATAAAAGTCATTAAACAGCTCAGTTAACAATAAAATGAGTATACATCCAGAGTAAAAATGCAATACAATATGACGTCGCGATGAGGTAGGGCAATTGAGGAGCACGTGGGACTTTAGGTTTGATAAGCTACACCTGTCATGGTGTTTTTTTTATTTTTTATTTCAGAATAAGTCCTACTGAATTAGTGGTTGTCAGCAAATATGGGCAAATCTGCCTCCATGATTTAGTAGTAAGGGTAATCTGAGTGAGAGTTCAGGGTTATGCTATAGACAGATAAACCTAATGGAAAAGTCGTTCAAAGATGGCTGCATGTTTAACTAGTGATGGTTTTGGCTTAAATGCGTAGTCCTATCACTCTTTTCATGAGCCTGTCTCGCTAGATTAAAGTCCTCAAGAGTTTACCCTGGGTTGTTGTTGTTGGTCCTTTGTTTATTTTTAGTCCTGTGAAGCCCGAGGTAGTCCTATGTTTTTGAATATAGCTTGGAGTGGGGAAGGAGCAGCCCTCTCAATTTAGATAGTTAGGACAGCCATTTTGAGGGGAATTGCAGCCATTAACACTGTGTGAACAAAATGGTGGCCTGGACCTGATACAAGGGCCATTGATGTAGACGATCCTGTGTGACAATGAACAAGAGGACATGAAAGCCAAAACAACGAGGCAAAAACAAGGGAAAAGTCCAGACTAGCAACCAAAACAACAGGAGATCTGTGGGGCTGGTTCCTTGCAACACGGGCCGTTCTATGACTGATAGAGCGCCGTGCAGTCTAGTGTCCCGCGACCTTTAAAACAATCATGGCGCCTTGTGTCTGGATCCACATCAAAACAAAACAACGATGGGTCTGCGTGGCCGGTTCCCAGCACCACGCATTGATCAGTGTTAACGCTGAATGCGCTGCGTACTGCTGCCTGCACAGACAACAGACGAGGGAAGCAAGCGCCCAGGGGGAAAGTCCTGTTTAGCAGTGGAAAGTGCACACCGCTCCGCCAGAACCGAGCGGTGTCTGTAGCAGATCATCAGCATCTAGTAGCCGCAATCCTGCACGGAGATCATCGGGGGTTCACAAGAAAGACATCCCTCCTCCTCGGCGACAAGGGAAAGACCTCCCTGGGGGCCAGAGCACTCGCTGCAAGGAACGGCTCGGGGGGGGGAAGTTGGAGTGCGGCGACCTGTCCCGCTCGCACTTTCCGACATGCGAGCTCACCCCGGGACATCCGGCTCTTCACCTCGCAGCTACCCTGAGAGGGTCCAGACAATGTCGTGCTGCCTCCAGCGACGTCCTCAAGTGCACCGGGAGCCGTTCTTCAACTCAGGTTTCACCCTGCAAGGGCAGGATACCGTCTTCGCTCCCCAGGCAATGCCGTGCTGTCTCCAGTGATGCCTCCAGCAATGCGCCGTCCTCCAGGGACGTCCTCAAGCGAATCGGGTGCCGTTGACCCGTTGATTCCCATGCGGGACTGCCTCCAGACACGGTGCCAACCCGAGTGACTCCCCAGCCAGCATCGATGAAGGCAAGCCTGGTCGAGCGAGGGGTCGCCACCAGTGAAGTCCTGTTACAGAAGCGGAGGACTCAGGTAAAGTTTTTATGTTCTGATTAGGTTCCGATGTTCCTGTGATGTTCCGATGTTCCAGTGCCTGAAGCAGCAGGACTTTATATTAATACCATTAATACCATTAATACTTGACTATAAATGAAACATTAAGGGAGCCATGCTGGTAGGTCTGCTAGTCAGCAGCATGTTTTTGGGGCAGCTGTAATGGCATATTATGTTATTAATGCCTTCAATACTACCCTGACTCCAAACGTAGGGGCTGATAGAGTCTGGCAGATAGTATACTCCTTCACACATGTGGCGAATAATAGATATCCTGTCCAATGTATTACAGTAGACAGTGAATAGGATTATATTTTATTTGTCACGTTTGTCACAGAGTGTCCCATCCACAAAACTCTAAAGCAGACACTTAGTCCCATAGTACACACTGGTCTCCACCACAAATTATTTTCAACAAATACTTTCACTCGGCAGTGGGAAAAGTTAGCCTACAGGGAGGTAACTTACAGGGATTGGACTAGGTAGAGGTTTACCTATGGAATGGTTGGCTGTCACTGATCATGTAAAACACTTTTGCTTAGTCACCTTGCTTGGCAAAAGGAAAATATTGGAACCGTAAATCTGTAATGGAATCCAAGAAATAAATTACTTAGGCAGAAAAATGGGCACAAGTCGGGATAGAATTTACATTCTTGGGTAGGCTGGGACAGAAAGAAAGAATGATAAAGTAAAGTACTAGTAGGTAAGGGAATGGGCACTGGGAAACAACCCTTACCTTCGGTTTTTGTGCATTGCAGAGTTTGTCATGCTGCACTGTTAGCTGAAGCAGACACACATTTCACAACACTGCAGCTCCGAATTAAATTGCACTCCAGTTTTACGTGGTGAAATGCAGTATTGTCAATAAAAAAAAAAAGGTGACTTACCACTTCTCCCTGACACCAGCGGGACTGCTCCCTCTGCCTCCACTGACTGGGCCTCCTCCAATCTACCTGGCTGACTGGCACTTTTGGTGGCACTGGTGGTCTGTGCTCCTAGAGAAAAACATAATGCACCCATTTTAAATTCTAGATTAGCCACCTAAGTAAATATTTATTTGCAGAAGGCAAAACAGCAATACCTTGCAATAGTTAGGTTAGCTATCTATCAGTATCTTCAACTGAAAGTGTCACTTTGGGAGGTTTGTTGGTTGACAAAAACCAGGTAGTCATTGAGTCATCCAAAAACCTTTGCGTCTAATGGAGGGATAAGGTTAAGAAAGGATAAGAGTGAAACACAATGAAGGGGTGGAAAGGAATCAAGGGCATATGGTATTGGTTGGTAATGGTATCTCTTCCTGCCATGTCATTGAAACTGCTAGAATAAGAAAACATTGGGGGTCAATGACCCTGACCTATCTATCTCTGTCCCTGTACCTTTTGTATATTTGTTCATGAAAGCCTTCTCAACCAACATGTTAGGTGAATACTTGGGCCTGTGATCCTCTTTGTATTACCACAAAATCTGATCTCTTAACAGTACTGCACAAGATGTGAAAAAGAGGAGCAAGGGGGAGCTTGCTAAACTAGGGAGCAGAAGAAAGCTACAGACAGGAAAACGTAAGCTATGGAAACAGGATAATAAGAAAACACAGGAAAATACAGGGACAACAAACATTAAATAGGGGAGTTGAAAACAAAGCAAATATGGGAGAGGATGTAGCCTTACAGCTAGAGTGGTCAACCTCGAAGCTGGGGAACCGGGATCCAGTGTTGGCAGGGATGCTCAACATCCTGTGATTCTGGGCTAATCACTTAATCTCCCCATGCTTAACAAAATGAATGTGTCCATCTGTAACAAAACTGGTGCTCATGTAAAGCGCTCTGATAACTGATAACTCTGGGTTGAGTTTGCGCTATATAAAACTCTAAATAAAAAAAAAAATAGTATAAATATATATAGTATAAATACACAAGGCCAAAAATGTACTAGTGGGAATACGTTAAAGAAAGAAATAATAATAAACATAACGTACTGGGACAAGCAGAACCATCTGCCTGGTGGTAGTCGTAGCTGCTTGCCCAGATACCTTCTTGCCCTTGGGTGCTTATGAAAGGAATAAAGAAGATAAAAAGAACAATGATTGTGGTTACTCTCTACAAAAAAAAAAAAACATTGTGACTGGCACAGCATTGTACTTTTAAATCAGCCTATTCCTATTCATGTATTCCAATGAATGATCATTGCTTCTCTGCCCCCATTTTATGGGACAAGTCAGACTCCCTTTGCGTACTGCACCAGAGAGATTGGGACTGTAATGAGCTGCATAAGGCCACAGAGAAGAATGCTAACACCCATGATATACTAATATTGTAATAGTGAGTGACATGAGTCGACATCCCTTAAATCAGCCCAAGCGAGCACCTGGATAGCTCACACTGAACAAGCAGTATCATTTACTTGGTGTACCGCTACACTGTGTACTAGGGCCCACAATTAATAAGAGTTTGCTTTTCTAAGGATTGTTTTTGTGCAGGAAGTTGTTCCTGCATAAAAATAATCCAGGGTACTGTGTAACGTGACACCCTTGTACAAGGGTGCCTGCATTGGCATTAGGCACCATTCATTGCACCAGCGCAGGGAGAGAGCAGGAATATAACATATCTTAATAAATAAGAATGTTGCATTCCTGACTTCTTCCTTTGATGCAGCACAGCGTAGCAAGTTGTCTTGCTGCCATGCTTTGCGTGAAATTTTGATAGCTCTGGGCCCCAATGCACTCAGCAAACTACAAGCACTCTCTGATGCAAAAGATGCATTTATTTATGTGAGTTGCACACACTAACAATAAAAACCTCTTGCCTAAACATGGTATCACACTCGTAAACAAAATGCCACTCTCGTAGGTGTACTGCAATGAATTTCAATTGTGGTCCTTTGCCGCTGGCAGTGACCATATATATGTAATGGTCACATCAGTTCCATTCCTCTACGTGATCAAGGCTACGACTGGAATGCAGTGGTGAGGACTGATTTGTCCTAATAAACACCGCGAATTTATGATCCAGGAGAGTCCGAGTGATCTTTTAATTGGGGATTTGTTTCTGTTTCATGTTTTGGCCTCCAAAGCCCAACTCAGACCACCGCATCTTTGAGCCCCTGGTATCTGTACTCATCGCTTTCACTTTTATATATGCACTGAAAAAACCAAAGGTTACAGAGATGTTATATTTATGAAATACAATAAACATAACGTTATCTTTAGGCTCAGATTTTACTCGTACAAAAACAGTGAAATTCCGCATTTATAGTCACCTGATCTAACTATAACTTACTCTCATGCAATGCACTGCTTATGACATCACATATTACATCACTGATGACATTGTCAGTGACATCACTGATAACATCTCAAATTACATCACTGATGGTATGATTGATGACATCATCCAGTGATTGTGTGTTTTTTAAACGTTTATGAGTGTTAAACATATATACTAAGTTACTACAAAAGTTAAATTAGTATACTTTGTGTACTACTAATGAGTGCTACTATTTTCAACATATATTATGTGAGTGGCTGTGTGACTGTGTGTATCCATGTGTGAGTGGGTTTGTGTGGCTGTAATGGTGTGTGAGTGGGTGTGTGATTGGCTGTATGGGTGAATAATTGGGTGTTTGAGTAGCTTTATGGGTGGACTAGCTGTATGGGTCAATATGTGGGTGTCTGAGAAGTTGTATGGGTGAATGAGTGGCTGTGTGAGTGGTTGTAAGGGTGGTTATAAGGGTGGGTGAGTGGGTATGTGAGTAGCTGCATGGGTGATTGAGTAGCTGTGTAAGTAGCTGTATGGCTGTTTGGCTATATGTGTAAGCAGCTGTATGGCTGAGTGAGTGGGGGCTTGAGTGGGTGATTAGTTAACTGAGTGGGTGTGTGAGTGGCTGTATTGGAGAGTGAGTGTTTGTGTGAATGGCTCTATGTATTAATGAGTAGATGTGTGAGTGCTTGTATGGATGTGTGAATGGGCATGTAAGTGGTTGTGTGGGCATATGAGTGGCTCTGTTGAGTGGGTGTGTGAGTGACTGTATGGGAGAGTGAGTTGCTGTGTGAGTGGCTGTATGGGTGAGTGTGTGTATAAATGGCTGCATGGGTGAGTGAGTGTCTGTTTGAGTGGGCGTTTGGTTAACTGAGTGAGTGGCTGTATTGAAAAGTGGGTTTCTGTGTGAGTGGCTGTATGGGTGAGTGAGTAGATGTGTGAGTGCTTATATGAATGTGTGAATGCGTATGTACGTGGTTATGTGGGTGTATGAGTGGCTCTGTTGAGAGGCTGTAAGGGTGAGTGAGTGGATGTGTGAGTGGCTGAATTGATGAATAAACAGGTGTGTGAGTAGCTGTATGAGTGAGTGAATGGCTGTGTGAGTGACTGTATTGGTTAGTGAGTGGCTGTGTGAGTAGGTATATGGGTAAGTGAGTGGCTGTATGGGTAAGTGAGTGGATGGGTGTGTGAGTGGTTGTATGGGTGTGTGAGGGACTGTATGAGTGCTTGTGTGGGTGTGTGAGTGGATGTGTGAGTGGTTCAGTAGACAATGTCATCAGTGATGTCATTTGAGATATCATCAGTGATATCACTGACCTTGTGCTGAGTGATACTATATGTGAGGTCATAAGCAGTGCATTACGGGGGCATACGTTATAGTTAGCTCAAGTAACTATAACTGCAGAATTTCTATGGTTTTGTGCATGTATAATCTGAGCCTAACTATAACATCCATGTAACCTTTGGTTTTTCAGTGAATTTCTAAAGTGTCTTTAATTATTTCCTTACTATAACATCCCTATAACTTTTGTTTTTTTAGTGAATTTCAAAGGTTTTAAGGTTTTTCAAATTCTATTTTCGAAGCATTATTTTCCTGTAATGTTTCATATTTTTGAGTTCATTTCTAGGTTTTATTTTTTGTACTAAGTATACTACAATTTATTTTGCCTGTGAATTTAGTATTTTTCTTTGTTAAACTATTGACATTTAAAAAAAATATATACATTATATATGTGTAAAGCAAAAATCAGATATCTACTTAATGAAAAATAAATAATTTTTTGTAAGGGTAATTGAACAAGTTTTATTTCCTTAACATTATTTTTGGGTACTGTGGTACCTCTGTGGGTCCAAAAATGTAGGCGGGACTACAAGTACTCTATGGTTATTAAATCCGATCATGTGATCACAATGAATCCACGAATTGTGATTTGCGGATTTGCCCAAAAAAAATTACAATTATTTTGAATATGTACATCCCTCTACTTTCATTAATGACATCAGTGTGAACACATTTACAAGTATATATATGGCACCCTCCATCTGTTTTTCAAGAAAGTTACCCTTTTTACGAGTTTCATGAATTTATGAATCTACAGACTGGAATTGCGAATTTTCTTGAAGACACACCCAAACCTTGCCTTTTGATTGGACATATTAGGACCTCACCCATGTACATGTAAAACCACACCCACAAACAGTTATTTATCCAGTGAACTCTCCTTTTCACATTATCACTCTACTCTTTTTTTGTTTCCTTCCTCCCACTCTTTTAGCTCTGTTTACATAGTAACCATGTGTGGAACACTGACTGCTAGCACTAGGTCAAAAGTTCACAGCACTTTCTGTGAGCAGCATCCTAACTCCAAATTGAACTGTAGCAGGTGTGGTTGACTGTTTGGAATTATAAGCATGTCCCAAACTGCGTATTGTTTTTATTTTTCCAAAGCCAATCACAGATGCAGATACTTCTTTCTCAAAATGACTACATACTTTTAGCTACCTGCATATTAACAGCATCTAATCAAATATGTTCTTTTTTAATGTAGTTGCTGTACTCTATTTTAACCATCTTTCATTTTCAAAACTGCATCCTTCAGCTACAGCCTTCGCCTGTGTGCTACTCCAGTTTGCCTCCAAATTGATTTGAGTGTGGATCGTAAGCCATAGTTTTGTGTTTTGGGGCAGAGAGAGTGCTAGAAAGAGTGTCATTGACAGGGACTTTGGTTTACCTAATGTAGATATTACTTGGTTTGGCCAGAGAGGATTAAAGTGGCATCAATTGCTGCCTTTGGTTGAAAGCATTGTGTAGTAACAAAATCCAGACCTCATGATTGTGCATGTGGTGGCAATAACCTAGGCACACTTACTGAGGTTGGACTGTAAATACTAATGAAGGATACATTTGGTAAATTAATGGTACTTTTACCACACACTGCCTTGGTGTTCTCCAACATTTGCCATCTATCCACAGATAGACAAAGCCAGGAAACATGTCAATAAACCCCCCCCCGAGACAACGAGCAATTTTCTGAGCATTTTCTGAGCTTTTTCTCAAACGTATGTCAGACCTCCAGGTTTTTACATTAACTACCTCTCATTTTCAACAGTGTGTGACTACAAGCGCTCCTCCCCTCCCGTGAAAAAGCTCATGGGGCTACAGCATGGTATTAAAAGTGTAAGTTAAATTCTGTTATTTATTACTTGTAGAGGCAACATGATACATCATGCCATTAATATATGACCATGACAACATCTCCCGACTTTCCAGGAGACAGATCATTAATACACTTGATCGCAATAGAGTGTGTGCTTTATGTTTTATGTTCTATGTTGTGATGTCTGGTATTGTTTTGTTTGTCCTTCATGGGCAGCACAGCACCCACTTAAGATAACAATTGCGATAAAAATATATCACTTCTCTTACAGATTTCCACTAATAGGGTGATGTGATCCAGGGATTGTTCTCAAGTATTGTAATGTAATGATGTGTTTTTTTTTTATCCTTCCAGACTAATTTAAGGAACCATACCTATCAGGGTATAGTATTAAGTGCATGTTATTTTATATGCACTATTCCTGCTTGATTCAATAGCAGACCACATTGTTGTTTTATCACAAGAGTGGTATAGGGATCTTCTAGGGTCCTGATGAGAAGCCAAGGGGATGGCTTTGAAACATGTTGACTAAGGAGGTGGTAGCCCATTGTAGCTCAGTACCTCCACTCCCCATTTTTAATAATACCAGCTAGAAGGAACATTAAAATTTAGTTTTCCACATAGCCAGGTATTTTTGAGCTCACTCCTGCATTACACATAGTATATTCACTACTAAGTGCTCCCGCATAGACAACAGGATGTGGGAGCACACCGCTGACCTCTCAGACAGGGTTCGCCCCTGGCAATCTGGTAAATGCAGTCTCTTGTAGCTTGCTCCGATATTTTTGAGTGTTTCGCCAAGGTTAGCGCAGATAGTGCTGATCTCTAGACACGTGTTTCTGGTTTATTAACCGTCATCAGTAGAGAATACAGTCTTGTATTTTGGGGTTTTCTGAATTGGCTGCCAAACATTATATCAGGTCCGGTACCTCTCACTGGCGCGCAGGTGCTTCATCCACAAGCTCGTCAGCTCAATGACTCACGGGAGTACTTTAAATAGACAACAGGATGTGGGAGCACACCGCTGACCTCTCAGACAGGGTTCGCCCCTGGCATTCTGGTAAATGCAGTCTCTTGTAGCTCGCTTCGATATTTTCGAGTGTTTCGCCAAGGTTGGCGCAGATAGTGCTGATCTCTAGACACGTGTTTCTGGTTTATTAACCGTCATCAGTAGAGAATACAGTCTTGTATTTTGGGGTTTGCTGAGTAGGCTGCCAAACATTATATCAGGTCCGGTACCTCTCACTGGCACGCAGGTGCTTCATCCACGAGCTCGTCAGCTCAATGACTCACGGGAGTACTTTAAATAGACAACAGGATGTGAGAGCACACCGCTGACCTCTCAGACAGGGTTCGCCCCTGGCATTCTGGTAAATGCAGTCTCTTGTAGCTCGCTCCGATATTTTCGAGTGTTTCGCCAAGGTTGGCGCAGATAGTGCTGATCTCTAGACACGTGTTTCTGGTTTATTAACCGTCATCAGTAGAGAATACAGTCTTGTATTTTGGGGTTTGCTGAGTAGGCTGCCAAACATTATATCAGGTCCGGTACCTCTCACTGGCGCGCAGGTGCTTCATCCACGAGCTCGTCAGCTCAATGACTCACAGGAGTACTTTAAATAGACAACAGGATGTGGGAGCACACCGCTGACCTCTCAGACAGGGTTCGCCCCTGGCATTCTGGAAAATGCAGTCTCTTGTAGCTCGCTTCGATATTTTCGAGTGTTTCGCCAAGGTTGGCGCAGATAGTGCTGATCTCTAGACACGTGTTTCTGGTTTATTAACCGTCATCAGTAGAGAATACAGTCTTGTATTTTGGGGTTTGCTGAGTAGGCTGCCAAACATTATATCAGGTCCGGTACCTCTCACTGGCACGCAGGTGCTTCATCCACGAGCTCGTCAGCTCAATGACTCACGGGAGTACTTTAAATAGACAACAGGATGTGGGAGCACACCGCTGACCTCTCAGACAGGGTTCGCCCCTGGCATTCTGGTAAATGCAGTCTCTTGTAGCTCGCTCCGATATTTTTGAGTGTTTCGCCAAGGTTGGCGCAGATAGTGCTGATCTCTAGACACGTGTTTCTGGTTTATTAACCGTCATCAGTAGAGAATACAGTCTTGTATTTTGGGGTTTGCTGAGTAGGCTGCCAAACATTATATCAGGTCCGGTACCTCTCACTGGCACGCAGGTGCTTCATCCACGAGCTCGTCAGCTCAATGACTCACGGGAGTACTTTAAATAGACAACAGGATGTGGGAGCACACCGCTGACCTCTCAGACAGGGTTCGCCCCTGGCATTCTGGTAAATGCAGTCTCTTGTAGCTCGCTCTGATATTTTCGAGTGTTTCGCCAAGGTTGGCGCAGATAGTGCTGATCTCTAGACACGTGTTTCTGGTTTATTAACCGTCATCAGTAGAGAATACAGTCTTGTATTTTCGGGTTTGCTGAGTAGGCTGCCAAACATTATATCAGGTCCGGTATCTTTCACTGGCACGCAGGTGCTTCATCCACGAGCTCGTCAGCTCAATGACTCACGGGAGTACTTTAAATAGACAACAGGATGTGGGAGCACACCGCTGACCTCTCAGACAGGGTTCGCCCCTGGCATTCTGGTAAATGCAGTCTCTTGTAGCTCGCTCCGATATTTTCGAGTGTTTCGCCAAGGTTGGCACAGATTGTGCTGATCTCTAGACACGTGTTTCTGGTTTATTAACCGTCATCAGTAGAGAATACAGTCTTGTATTTTGGGGTTTGCTGAGTAGGCTGCCAAACATTATATCAGGTCCGGTACCTCTCACTGGCGCGCAGGTGCTTCATCCACGAGCTCGTCAGCTCAATGACTCACGGGAGTACTTTAAATAGACAACAGGATGTGGGAGCACACCGCTGACCTCTCAGACAGGGTTCGCCCCTGGCATTCTGGTAAATGCAGTCTCTTGTAGCTCGCTCCGATATTTTCGAGTGTTTCGCGAAGGTTGGCGCAGATAGTGCTGATCTCTAGACACGTGTTTCTGGTTTATTAACCGTCATCAGTAGAGAATACAGTCTTGTATTTTGGGGTTTGCTGAGTAGGCTGCCAAACATTATATCTAAAGTACTCCCGTGAGTCATTGAGCTGACGAGCTCGTGGATGAAGCACCTGCGCGCCAGTGAGAGGTACCGGACCTGATATAATGTTTGGCAGCCTACTCAGCAAACCCCAAAATACAAGACTGTATTCTCTACTGATGACGGTTAATACACCAGAAACATGTGTCTAGAGATCAGCACTATCTGCGCCAACCTTGGTGAAACACTCGAAAATATCGGAGCGAGCTACAAGAGACTGCATTTACCAGAATGCCAGGGGCGAACCCTGTCTGAGAGGTCAGCGGTGTGCTCCCACATCCCGTTGTCTAAGTGCTCCCGCATCTTCGTTGGTTGTAGCACACCCCTTCCCGCAGCGGGGCGTGAAGAACCCGATGATGAAGCATGCCAACAAGGTTCCTTTTGGTGGGTGAGGGTTATTTTAACAAAACATTGTGCTCCCCTACACATCAGTAGGGACACACAATTCACAAATAGTGATAAAATACTTTGGAATGATATCTCCAATAAAACTGCTTCTACATTCCTCATAGACCACAACATTGGCTCCATATATCACAACAATCTACGCCTTGATATGGACAGTATATATAGAAATTATGGAGTTTATTTCACAGAGAAAGGCAACAGGGTGTTCCTGAAAAACTTGAAGCATGCATCCTGTTTTATGTGTAGTTATCATTTTCACACCATAAAAATAAAGTCTCTATTTAGAACCACCCTTTTTCCCAACACTGGTTAATTTTCTTTTTTTTTAATCCTTCTTTTGAAACGTTTACTCAACTCTGCAGATCCGTTATGGATCCACAAACCAAAAGCACATATTCAATACAAAGCAGCACATTTAGGATATGCTTGCACAGGTCTGTGAGTGGATGTATGACTCTGTGTGTGGATCTGTGAGTGGGTGTCATGGTCTGAGAATGGGTCTGTGAGTGCCTGTGTGGGTCTGTAAGTGGTGTGTGACTGCCTATATAGGTATGTGTGTGGGACTGTGACTGCCTGCATAGGTGTATGAGTGGGTGTGCAAGTGCCTGTAAAAATGTATACGTGGGTATATAAGTGGATGCATGGGGCTCCAAGTGGTTATATGAGTGCTTGCATAGGTTAGTGTCTGGGTGTGAAGATACCTGCATGGATCTATGTGTGGGTCTCTGAGTGCCAGTGTTGATCTGTGAGTGGATTTATTAGTGCCAGCATGGATATATGAGTGGATGTATGAGTGCCCGCGTGGCTCTCTCAGTGGATCTTTGACTGCCTGTGTGATTCTATGAGTGGGACTGAGAGTGTCTGTGTGGGTCTATCAGTGTGTGTGTGAGTATGTAAGTGAGTATGTGAGTGGTTCTGTGATTGGGTGTGTGAATGTCTGTGGGGGTCTGTCACTGGGTGAATGACTGTATGAGTGAGTCTCTGAGTTGGCTTGTGACAGTCTGAGTGAATATATGAGTGGGTGTATAAGTGTATGGGTCTGTGAATGGGCATATGAGTGGTTTGTTGGGTGCATGAGTGGTAGTGTGAGTTTCTGTAGGGCTCAGTGAGTGCAGTTTACTCCACTTCAACTTGACAAGCCTTAAACTCCTCTTGTATTACACATAGGTCACCCCTAATGTAAAACCTAGGTGGCACTAAGGGCAGGAAGCTGTGTAAGTAAAAGGTAGGACATGTCCTTTTAAGTTTTGTATGTCCTGATAGTGACAAACAGCTAAATGTATTTATCACAATTGTGAGGCCTACCCTACTCATAGGCTGGCATTGGGAATTCCTTAAAATACTTTAAAGTTATAATTCCAGATTAGAAAGTAGTTGGTAAATCATGTATCATATCTATGGAATGGTAATGAAAATAACCTCTTTAGTGGTAAGGTTGGATTTCACATTACTATTTTAGAAATGCCACTCAGCTTGCTCCAAGAGGGTCACAATATTTCTACCAATTGTGATAATCACCTGTGGTTTTTCAAAATTCTGTATCACCGGTATTGTTATTGCACTGAATTATGTTGGTTCAAATCAAGTCTAGGAGGTTGTGAATGTATGTTTTCACTCATTTTTTATCTATTTGTTGTATTGCCAAAAGTGTTGTGTTTTTTATTTTACATTTTGATTCATTAATGCTTTTACCTTCGTTTAACACACTTGATCGTGTTACCACACTTGTAATTTTCTTTTTAAAAAAAGGTCTTCATTGAAAGAGAGAACAGTCATTTTATATGAAATATCACAAACTACACTAAATACATGTGTTAATATTTGCAGAGTTGAATGTGGAATAAATACACAGGCCAAGGTAATACATTGACTTAACTTTGTTATGTTAGAATAAGTGCAACTAAACCATCCCAGCAAGACACTATTGTTATTGATTTAATTTGAAGAGGCCAATCTGGCTGGTAGTGGTAGGCCCAACACCCTAATACGTGCACTTTTAGAAAGTGGACATTTCTGTGTTCTTAGCTTTGCTCTGTGTGCCTGCAGCCAGTCTCCAATACACGTCTGGGATGGGTAACAGCTACACTTTGTATATACCCTCTAGACAGCCGCAAACACAGGAAGGGTGGGTGTGACAAAGGACTCATCTGCATTCATCTGCATTCTCATAGCCTTCCTGGGCATGAAAGGGGGAGAAGGAGCTCACACTTACATCTGACTGGTCTATGTCCTATTCCCACACAAAGGACTGATTACCCCCCACAAATAGTCTGGCAGACTGGGCTGAGATGAAAGGTGACCAGTGTACCTCAGGAAGCTTCTTTGAAGTCCCACTCCAATTTAAAGGCACACTTGGGTATAAGTACTGGGGCTCTGACCCTACCATATCAGTGCACTAGTGGACCGGGGAAGAACTCTGTCAAAGTAAAGACTGCTATGCTGTAAGGATTGCCACTTTGCCTTGCCTGACTGTCCTGAGAAACTGCTTCTCTGCTTTGCTGAGCGGCCCTGCTGGTCTCTGCCCTGTTGAGGAAAAGCACTGGATCCGTCTCATTTGAATCCAGAGTGACTCCAAGGGCTTGCTGGCTTGCCTCCTGTTTTCTAAAGTCTCAGGGACACATAAGACTTCCTACAATTCTGCTGGTGCTGCTGGACTCAGCCATCTGAGAGGCCTCCCCTTGGCTGCTGTGCCCCCTCTAGTCCTGGGCCTCAGAAGTGGGTTCTGAAGCTGCTCAAAACCAACACATGGTCACCTTTGTGTCGATGGTAACCAACGCATAGCCCTTCGATGCCAACGCAGAGGCTGTTGAACGACAGCAGTTCTACAGCCTATGGGGCCTGACAACTACCCTCTGCGTGGCTTGACGATGACGCATTGCCTGCCTCTCAATGAAGCTCAATTATGGTGCATTGACCCGACTGCGTGGAAAAGATAAATGCATCGTGGCCACAGCATCAATACTTTGCTTCATCCAAGGTGCTTATTCAGCGGACCAATGTGAGTCTCGTAGCCAGCCTGCCATCCATCGTATTGGGCCTGAACTTTGAATTTACCCTGGTCCCTCATGATCTCAAGTAACCTTTTAGCACTTTTAACTTCTAAGCACTAGTTTTGCATTTTTTTATTAAAAATTCATATCTCGACTTTTACTGATTGGGTTTTTGTCGTTTTGGTCTTGTTTCACTCAGATAATATTCTTTATTTTTCTAAATCTGTGTGGAGTCTTTTTGTGGTGTTTGCATTGTGTTACTGTGTGTATGTGTTGCACAAATACTTTACACATTGCCTCCTAAGTTAAGACTGCCTGCTCAGTGCCAAGCTACCGGAGGATAAGCACAGTTAAATTAAAGTGTGTACTTAGCGCACCCTGACTAGGATTGTGGTCCCTACTTGGACAGAGTGCAAAGGTCTGCCAACTAGAGACCCAATTTCTAAGTACCGTATGTTGGCATAATCCAGACTGGAAGTGATAAGTGTACTTACAATCCACTTGTGGATGTCCAGGGACAAGTGTTTTAACAGCTTTCTCAGGGATTTTAACAGACCAAAGCACTTGACTGCCATGGCCCTAACGTGGGGTTGGAAGGAGAGAGCAGTGTCCATCATAACCTTCAGGTTCCTAACAACCGTGAAAGGTATGGAGACCAGTCCTAAGTCAGACAGCCATAGGCGTAAAGCATCAAGGGGGAGGGGGAGAGACCAAAACAAAAAAATCTGTTTTATCAGATTTAAGGTTGTAAAAAACTGTAATGCATCCATTGAGCAATGGATTTGAGACAGCCCTGAAAATCCCCATTTACAGTGTCATCAAGTTGATGGAAGGATAAGTTGAGTATCATCTGCATAGGAGACAATGTTCATACCTCAACTTTGCATGACTAGAGCTAGCGGGCCAGATAGATGTTAAAAAGGGTTGCGCTTAGTGATGAACCATGGGGGACACCACAGCTTATGGCTCTAGACTGGGATGCGAAGGGCGAGAGGAAAACTGCCTGTTGCTAATCTGTCAGGAAGGAGCGGAGCCATTTAAGACCATGGTCCATATACCTACCCCTTCAGCTTTTTTAAGAGGATCAGGTGAGACACAGTATCGAAGGATGCGGAGAAGTCTAGTAGGATGATCTTGTGGACCACAAACCTGCACATCTGCCCAAGCACCTAGATACCCTGTTGGGTGATTAGTGCTCTATACAAATCAATATAGTATCACATAACGAGGGAGTTGGGCTAAAGTGAGGTAAAGGGGTAGGTTGTTTGATGCAAATGCTTAAAATTATAAGCTTAAACATATGAGTCATCAAGCCCCTGAAAAATACTTTGCTTTGTTGTCACTTTTCAGAGATTTCAAAAGACAGATTTGCCTTTAAGAAGAGACACATCTCCTCAGAAAAGATTGGCCACGTCTGAGCTCGATGTGGTTTCCATACCAGTACTTCTCATCAGACATCAGGAAGAATAGCTGGGTGGCTATTCTCCTGTTGCCCTCTTTTCTAGGGAAAGTAAGGGAGGCTGTCCTATATCATACAGGTAGACTTCTTCCACTACATCTGACTATTGAAAGGTACACATTTAGAGTAGCATCTATTTACTCCCTGTTGCTCAGATATGAATTTACCTTAAAGAAATGAAAAGGCAAGAGGCGTTCGGCAAAACAGGAACAAGTTGCTTTAATTAAGCATTGCGGTCGGGAGAGTCTCCACAGAATGCGTCTGAGGAAAGTCTCTTGGTGAATAAGTTTTGGCTGGTATTATACTTTTCGTGAGGTACAAAAAAACAATTTCTGAATTCCTGAAAAGCATCTTAGTCATAAATTAACAAGCTCGGGAATTTGATAAGGACACAGATGGCTCTCGACCTTGGGGAAAGCTAGTGTGGGCCACTGTGTATGTGTCCAGATGTCTGGAATATGGAGCGTGTTATAACTATGTGTGGTGTGCATGTTGTGTCCTGATTGGCTGAGTGTTTCTATCTACATGTGGTATCTAGCTTTGTTGTTTTTTGGGGGAATGCAAGCCTTTGTTCAAACGTGTTTTATTAGGGCCCTTTGCTTCGGACCTGTTTGTGGTGCAACCCTCTTTTCCCTGGGCACTTGCTTGTCTTTGGGTTAAGAGAGACCCCACCTGTGATCTGGTATTCAATATGCATTAGTGTGGGTCGCAGGATCTGCCTAACTACGTATCTCTGACTCGGGGTTGATGGGGGGGTCACCTTGGGTAACTCCGACATCTATGATGTGAGTTCACTGGAACTCCTAAAAATAATATGGCAGTCACTGGTATCATTTTTATTGACATTCTCAACATTGTGTGTACAGTTCTCATAGCGTACATTGATATTGTCTTTACTGTTATTGACATAGTTATATATTACTGAATCAAGGTGTACATCGACTCTGCTTTTACTGGTAATGACATTGTCATTTGTGCATAGATTGTGGCATACATTGACATTGCTACTGCCTGTATCATCACTGCTGTGCAGGCATAGATTATGGCATACATCACCATTGCATTTATGGGCATTGACAGTGTTATGTGGGCACAGGTTATGACATACGTTGACATTGCATTTATTGGTGTTGCCGTTATCAAGCCTGTACATGTGGTATTCATTGAGATCGTATTTACGCATTCCCTAAGAGTGGCCACCCCTATGGTATTACAGTCTCCAATAGGGACATATTCATAGGAGGTGACCTTAATATAGTCATGGACAATGCTGTAGATAGGTCAGATCTAAGGATGGAACACTCAGGGGAGATTTCAAAAGACCACCACACATACACTAGACTTTATTGTTTCCTTAGCTTCCCTCATAAAAGATCAGATAAATGACTCTCAAATAAGGGTGAGACCTGTATTAGACCATGCACTGATATTTCTATTACTTAAAATACCTTGCATAGGATTGAGAAGAAGTCAAGGGTGGTTGCAAGATAATCTGTTGTGAAATGAAAATTACATTGAGCGAATTGCTGAGGCTTCTTCAAAGAATTATGGGAGCGTGACTGGGATCAGACTTCTTTGGGACACTTTAGAAGTGTTTTAAGTGCCAAAATAATGTCTTTTGGCTGTCACAATCAAAAGGGAAAGACGAGATAGTAGTATTAAATTTAAAAGTGCATCCCAGTGTTTCTCTAAGGAACAGACAGCCTTGCCTCAATAAAAATTGACATTGAGACACGTGAGGGAACTAGAAGAGGTATATAACTACAGTTATTAGACACAGATATAGTTGAATGTACACTTCTAAGTATAAAACAATCTTATTATGGAGGTTGCAACAGAACAGGGAACCATCTTGCAACAAAACTGAGGACTACAATTCAACAAGCAAGTATTTTCTTTATTAAGACCAATACAGTGGTCATCATTAACAATGGGACTGAAATTAGACTAACATTCCTGGAGTATTTTAAGATACTATACACAGTTGAGGTGCGCAACATAGACGATGAGCTCAAACACGCTGGAGAAAATACAATCACACTTATAACACCAGCCCAGACAGCAGCATTGGACAAACCTATAGAGAAAGCTGAAGTTAGATTGAGTATGGCTAAAATGAAACATCAAAAATCACCTGGGCCTGAGGGTTTTACTGGTCTGTTTCACAAAACGTTTTGCAATATGATTGCTCTCGTACTTATGTGTATTTATAACTCTTTTGGTGGAAACGCTCCAATAGCCGTTTATGAGGGCAACCTCTATAGTTCTCATCCCAAAACCAGGCAAAGATCCTACACTGCGTGTACTGGATGCAGGTTTCTTTAGAGTGTAATCATGGCAAAACATGCCTTCTCCCCAGTCATGCTGTCAGAAAAACCCGCTTATCTCTACACCAGTCCCTTTTGTCTCCTGTCTGGCCCCAGTACACATTTCCCAGTAGGAGAACCACCATCAGCCCAGGTAGCTGGCCACTCACAGAATGACCTTAGACGGGCCTCAGAAACTTTAGGCATGGAAATGCCAACTTTCTAAAAGTAGCATTTCTAAAGTAATAATTTAAAATATGATTTTACCATTAAAGAGGATTTTAAATTACAATTAAAATGAATGGAAGAAGTATTTCTCTAGCTTCTACCAATCTAAATTTAGCATATAATTAATGTAACATTGTAGTCCAATGATTCTGTATGGCAGTGGCCAGCGTTGCTACAGGGAGAATTGTTTTTAGGATATTTCACTGTAAGGACATGTTCAACATTAATTTTTACATGTCCTACTTTTGATTATCATGCACCCTGACTTTATGGGCTATAAGGTCTACATAGGTGTGACATTTATATTTGCAATGAAGTTTTTGAATTTTTAAAGGTTTTTTTGACAGATTGATTTTGTAGTTTAAAGCTGTCATCAGTAGATTACCTAGCCATCCTCCATGTCCCACTTATAGGAAAGCCTCACTTTTAAACTGTATGAACCAAAGCCAATTTTTGTCATGGCAGACCGCTAACTGTAAACAAATGGTAGACTTTTTAAACTACAAGTGATTAGGCCATGAACAATTTACAAGGTCCAGATAGGAGTGACCTCTGTTGTAGAGGTTGTGGCAATCACGGTTCCCTTATCCATCTGCTAAGCTTAAAAGATTTTGAAAGGAGACACTGTATGAAATTGACCCAATGCACTGAGTTAAGTTGGTCAGGCTCCCAGCTTATATTATTCTTGGAGTGACAGATACCTTTCAAGTTCCTTGAAATTGTAAAGAGGCAAGTAGATCTCATTATTACTGTGTGTAGTTAAGCAGTTGGTCTTAGGCCGATACGACAGGGAAGAAACACCAACACAGACATCCTGGATCTATCAGTTATAGGAAATGCTTGCCATGGAAAAGATATTGCTAGAAATAAAGGGTCAGCATTATCACTTTGAGAAAATGTGGGAAACTTGTTTGTACTGTCAGCAGAACGTAGGGAGTTCAGTTGCTCCAGATATCTAAGGGTTGGGCATGCCATAGGCACACCTTTATCGTGAGATTTAATGATTAGATAATATTGGCACTGCATGAAGAAAGCTAATTGAGGTTGGAGTGAGAGTTTGGGGCTATTTAATTTGATATTGTTTTATTTGTGTTGACACTCTTGACAGGCATTGCCTCTTGATGAGACTGGATGGCAATTGCCGAGGTTTTCAATAATATTATGTGTGACCATATGTGACATATAACTGCCTCACCTGCCTAGAGATTTAGGCTGGTGTACGTGCACTTTTCAGAAAATGAATAAAAACTGTTAATCCAAAAAAAAAAAAGTTTTTTTCTTTTAAAAGGTTCACTGAGAGCCTTTTTACCCGGAAACATTTTACACAATTTACAAAAGAAAAGGGGCCTAAGGGAGACTTCTTCCCCATTGTGAATGAGTTACCACCTCAACTTTGGGGTGAGTAATCTTGATGCGGTCCTTCC
The DNA here is from genome assembly GCA_963921515.1 of Calotriton arnoldi. Taxonomy (NCBI): domain Eukaryota; kingdom Metazoa; phylum Chordata; class Amphibia; order Caudata; family Salamandridae; genus Calotriton; species Calotriton arnoldi. Next base: position 970,970 of record CAWUFW010003039.1, read on the forward strand.
GAAGACTAGGATAAAAAAGACTATTGGGCCTCATAATTCCCCTTGGTTCTCTTCCGAACTGCGCACCTTAAAACAGCGTTGTAAGGTTAAGGAAAGACATTGGAAGAAAGACTTTCTACCCAGCAAAAAGTTGGAATACAGGGCAGCTATTTATGTCTATAAAGCAGAAATAAAAAAAGCCCAGGCCTCCTATTACGAGGCTAAGATTTTATCAGCCGCCAACTCTCCTAGAGAAACCTTCAGTATTATTAAAAAACTACTTAAAGCCCCCGTCCCACGAATAGCACCGGACACCTCTGGTCTACGTTGCAATAAACTGGCAGAATATTTCACCACAAAGGTTCAGAATATTCTTGAATCCCTGCCGTATAAGGATGACAAAGGCGAGACCCCTTACAAGCAGATGGATCCCGACCCACTTCCTTCTGAACACACACTAGAGGTCTTCCCCCCCTTTCGCAGGAATCACTCCTTACTTTGCTTTCCTCTGTAAAGAGCGGATCACCCAAGGATCCTGCACCGCTTAACATTCTGAAACAGGCAGCTTCGATAATAGCCCCTAACATGACGGACCTGATTAATGCCTCACTGTCCACAGGAATAGTTCCTACCAACTGGAAAGGGGCCATGGTGAAAGCCCTACTTAAGAAACCTAATCTGGACCCGGCGGATATGGGCAACTATCGCCCTATCTCCCTTCTGCCAGAAATAGGTAAGATGGCAGAGAAATACATTAATCAAACCCTTTCCGGCTTCCTCGAAACCTACAACCTGCTTCACTCCTGGCAAACAGGATTCCAAACGGCCCTGTTAGCAGTGGTGGAGGAAAGTAGAAAAATCTTAGACTCAGGAGGTTCGTCTGCCATCATACTCCTTGACCTGAGTGCAGCGTTCGACACGGTGAACCATAGGATCCTGGCCCATCGTCTCAGGAATATAGGAGTAACAGGCACGGTGCTCCAATGGCTGTGTTCCTTTCTGGAGGGAAGATCCTTTCAGGTATTTGAGGAGAACATCGCATCTAAACCTACCTCATTACCGAGCGGAGTCCCTCAGGGTTCATCGCTTAGCCTGACCCTTTTTAACGTGTATATGGCTCCTCTGGCAGCCATTGTAGCCCCCCCTGGAATCCGCATGGTGACCTATGCCGATGATACGCAATTGGTGGTAGCGTTAAACCAAGCAGATCAAAAAACTAACGGCCTCTTTTCCTGTCTAGAGGACGTTTCGAACTGGATGGACGCGTCTCAGCTCAAGCTTAATGGCGGAAAAACTGAGCTCATGATATTGGGCAACCCCCTTAGCTTTAAATCCAGTTCTATGTGGCCAGTCGGTATGGGTCCTCCCCCGGTCCCTAAGTCAGAAATCAAGAGCCTGGGCATCTGGTTGGACCAGGATTTGAACTTTACAGTACAGGTTAGGAAGACGGCAGCCCTCTGCTATGGCCTGCTTAGAATGGCCCGTAAAGTCCTCCCCCTCCTCCCCTTTCAAGCTAAAAAAGTACTGGTCCAATCACTTATACTTTCCAGACTGGATTATGGTAACGCACTATATCTGGGTGCCCCCACAACAGTAGTTTCCAAACTTCTGTCTGTTCAAAACAGCGACGCCAGACTTTTAACTGGAGCTACCAACAGACAATCGGCAAAACCTGCACTCCTCTCCTTTCATTGGCTCCCAGTGCAGGAACGTACTAGATTCAAGGCCTTGTGCCTAGTACAGAAATCCATGCAGGGGAAGGGGCCTCCTATCAACTCAGCCATGATCCGTCCCTACAAAGCCAATAGGAAACTTCGGTCAGATGAATTGCATCTGGCCGAGGTCCCTAGGATCAAGAAGGCCAGAAGTGGTGGACGGCTCTTCTCTTATAACGCCGCTAAACTCTGGAACTCTCTGCCACTACATCTTCGCATAGTTCCCAATCATTTTGCTTTCCGTAAACAACTGAAGACCTTTCTGTTTCCTTAGCTCTTTCCGCCTCCCCCCGTGTCAGTCCTAGCACCGGGATGCTCCCGGGTAGCCATGCGCTTTATAAATGTTTTTTCATTTCATAGGCTATTTTTTGCATTAGAGGCAAGAAAAACTCACGTTGGGCTGACTAACGTGAGTTTTTTTGCCGCTAATGGGCCTATCGGTAGTTTTCGCCCGCTAACGCCGGATTTCCTATCGCCATCACGCTGATGTTAGCGGCAGTTTTCACCGCCGTTCCCTGATACTATCGCCATGTAGCGATGGCTTGTTGTTTTCAGGGTTAGGTGGCGATAAAAAAACTGCCGCTAACTGGCGTTTGCAATAGGTATCGCCAGTCCTTGTGAATATGCCCCTTAATTTTTAAAACATTTTCAGATATATATTTAACAGTAAAAACGATATGCAGCAGTTCTAGAAGAAGGATACACATCAGCTGTTAAGCTTCTGAGTAGATAAACCTTTCATTCAATCTTTTAAATTTTTTTTAATGGAAAGACCTTATTGGAATTATAATTTGCTTTGCCTTTTTTGGATTGAGCGAAGTATGAAAGGAACTCTGTTATCTGTTGATTGTTTTTCTTTTTTAACACAAACGCTATCATTTTCTTAGTTTCATATGCGTATTAACAAAAAGAGCTTAATGCAAAGCAGAGAAGGGCGGCCATTTCTTTTATATCTTGATGTTCTCAAATGCTATCTGTTTTCAGACTGATATGGATGTGCCAGTCATGAGTTTCTCGTGTAACAAATACAGCGTTATGTGAGCACAATAACTGCAATTGCTGAAGGTAAGAGAACAGAATGGAATTATAATTGAAATCCACTGGGAATAATTATCTGTCTGAGTCACCTGGAAAGAAGAGGCAGGATACACATTGTTTGTATTTTGACAGGTCATTGCAAGGGGAAGAACAAAACTCAAATCTGGCTGTATGATGGGAGTCTGAAGTAGGTTTTAGAAAAGAAGACTAACAATTTAAGCTTACTGAGGAAGGCTCTTAGTTGAATTGCACCAATATATATTCAGTGATTTTCACAATGAAAATGAATAGCTGTCAGCATTGTTTTATACGTAAATTCTGTGGAGCGCAAAATGTAGGAACAATGTAACAGTGCCAACGTCTAGAGTAAAAGGCTCCCCGTGGAGATTCGTTATCACACACCAATGAAGTTTCAATCAATCGCACCACTCAACCAAGATCTTCCAATGTTCACTCTAGACCCTCTTTCTGTAAATATGTGCTACCAAGGTAAAAAGTTACGCAAAGCTTTAATGTCATGTGTACACACCCTCATATACAACACATCAACATGGAGCATGTAACAAATGTTATTTATCACTGTAGTTAAAAACACAACCCATGAGCATAAAAAGCAATACACTGCTATCTCCCCCCACAATACGACACAACATAAAAACCCACAATTGTACACAAATATTTTAAAACAAATGGGAGCACTCCACAAAACAGTACAAATGTATCTGTTGTAAATGTTGATCTGTTACATATATCAAGCCCGAGTCCTGATGAAGTAAATAATCTTCATCTATGGCCTCTCGTAGTAAATGGATTCTGCACAAGAAATATGTTGGCACGTTCCGGCGGCTTAGAAAATAATTCAACCATATTCTTCAGGACAATGTAATTTGGTAAAAGTCTCCCCAATATAACAAATATTTCAATCAATATCTACTAAAAACATACATTACAAAATATTGATGAAACAAAAGAATCGAACAGTGTCCCCAAAAACGTAGTGTATAATCCCACTTGGTGGAACTTAAAACCTCCCACACCCTCAGTTTTTCAGAATCTCACCTTATTGTCCAAAGGATCAAGAGGAAGCCACAATGCTTGCTCCCAACTTTACCCTCGACCAAGGCAACCCAACAATAGTCAAAGTCTACCAAGATCAACGGGGTTGAGGGAAAGGGAAGAGGAAAAAAAACAGTTGTCCTACAGAGGCAGTGCCGTGGTGCGAGGGTCTACCCAGGCCAGGTAAGGCTCTTCCTGCATGAGATAGAAGGGTAGAGTGTGTCAGAAAACCGCTAAGCCAGGAAATTGTTTCTTAAAATAAGTCTGGTTTACACGTAACCATATACCTTATCAATTCCTCTCTTCTGTGTACTGGTAGGAAGAAATTGTAGCTACTGTTGGTTGTGTATATCTAAAGAAAGAAAGAGAACACTTGTAATGAAATAGAAACAAATAACTTTAGAACATATTCGTTCTATTCCAAAGCATACCTTAGGATTTACTGTTCTTGACATATAGAAGGCTCAAGGTAATGACTAGAAAATTAGACAAAAGAAAGAAAAGAAGGTACATACATTCCTACATGTATATTCTTGTTATAAGCCTAAGTCAAAAAAGCAAAAATACAGATTCTAAAAAAAGTAGTGTAAAATGAAATAGCAGGATTATAATGAAGCTCTAATAACAAGCATTTTCATCACATTGCCTTTTCTTTTCTGTCCAAAGATATGTTCATTTTGAGTAACCAGCTCATACACAGAATCCAAACAACAAGATGCACAATCAGATAAGTGTTATTGGCAGTATGTTATAACTTGGGAGCACGCAGGGCGCATTACCCAGACTTCAGAGTGCTCATACTTTAATTGTTTATTTTTCTGCATTTTTTATAGGGTTTTGCAATTTCCGAGAAGCAGGAGCCACTGTGAACGCATCCGAAGAGGCAAACCACTGAAAGAAGACTGCAAGAGAATCCCAACAAGAGAGCTGCTGAGGATGCTGCAGAGATGAGGAGGAAACTCAGAACCAGAGATGAGTGAACCTCCAGCAGGAAGCTGCAGGCATGTAACAACTAGAACATCAAGCAGCTTCCTGTACATCCTCACCAGATTTTATCCTATGGGTGGTCCCCCTCTGCCACATATGGAATGCGGATCACAGCTGGTGTGACAGTACAGCCCCCCCAACAGTACCGCCAACTGGTTTTGGTTTGTCAAGAAAACGCCTATGGAAGAACAGAAGCAAAGGGGGGCATGGAGTTGACCAGCAGGCTCCCATGTGTGGTCCTCAGGACCTTAACCTTTCCAATGAATGAGTGTTAGAAATGGGGGTCTCTAGTTGGCAATGGCTGGCCACTGTCCAAGTAGGGACCCTTCTTCCTAAGTCAGAGTGAGAGGGCTACCCTCTTTAATACCCCTGCTCAACCCTGTGGTAACGTAGCACGAGCAGGTAGGCTTATCTCAGAGGCAGGGTGTGAAGCATTTATGATCATACACAGTAACACAGTGAGGAACACTACAAAGGGACACCACACAAGTAGTTATTATAAAAAATAAGTATCTTTATATAAAGGCAGATTTATCACAAGACCAATAACTGTAAAAGCCACAATACTGTCAAAAATAGGATAGCTGTTGAAAGGCTGTCAAAAATAGTTCAAAGGTTGCAAAAATAAGGTTCAAGTTCAAAGCAGTGGTCTCTGCGACCCTTTCTTTCACAAAGTACCTGGGTTTAGTAGCAAAACCAACAAAGTGTCGCAAATAAGCTGTAGCGATGATTCTCGGCACACGAGGCCGGCGATGCGTTGAAATCCTTGCCGCAAGGGAGGATGATGCGCCGATCTGCGGGATGCGTGCGGAGACGATGCGACAAACTTTGGCACGCTGGACCGCCGATGCGATGACTTTCTTGCCGCGTGGGAGAAGTCGATGCGGTGATCCTGTTGCGCTGTGCAATCGTGTTGCGATGCGAAGACAAGACGCTCCGCGAGGGAGCGACGAAATTCGGTGCGATGCGATCAAAGTGGCGAACGCACGGCGTCCGCACTGCGATGTCTCGAAGCGATGATTTCTTTAAGGGTTGCGAGGGCGCGGCGACAGCAGCGCGATGATCTTTCCAGCGCGTCTTGGCTGCAGCGGCTCGCAAAGGGGCGTCAGCGATGGTTTCGGGTTGCGGGCCCTCGGCGGCAGTAGCGCGATGATTTTCCCAGCGCTCTCGACTGCAGCGGCCTGCAAACATGCGTTAGCGTCGATTTCTCACCCTCTTTTCTCTGATGCAAACTAGAGGCCCTGGAAGTCACAGGAGCCTCCTCAGCAGATAGCAGTCCTCGCAGGGAGGAAGCAGGAGGTTGGTGGTGGAGTCTGATGTGCCTGAGACTCCAGCAGGAGGCTAGCTCTTTTCCTAGCCCTTGGGTAATTGCTGTAACAAAAATAAAAGTTCTCTCAAGAGTTCCTTTTCCTCTTCTTCAAGGTCCAGTGGTCACTGCTGCAGGCCAGTGCAAGAAACAACACACAGCACAGGGACAGTCACTTCCTGCAGATTCCTCCAGTGGCACAGACAGAGTTTCCTCTTCAGATCCAAAAGCAATACAAAAGTAGGGGGTTTGAGCACAGATATTTATACCCCAAAAACCTTTGATCCTTGAAGCTACCAGTCCCTGAACCTAGCCAGAACCAGTTCTGCTCAGGCCTGGAGCACTTTGTTTACCAGGCTGCATCCTTCCTTTCAGAAAGAGGGGTCTGCTAGCAGACACACAGTGGGAGGTGGAGCCAGCATTCACCTTGCCAGGCACAGCCCTATTCAGATCAAAGAGCCACCCCTCCCCACACTCTAAATGCAGATCTCTCTATTCCACCCAGGTCTGACTCAGCCTGTCCTGCCCCTCTAAAACCAGACAGCCAATACACATAACGGCAGAGCACACTGGAAGGCTTAGGCAAGAAAATACCTACTTTCTAAAAGTGGTATTTTCAAACACAGAATATAAAAATAAACTTCACTAAAAGGTGTATTTTAATATTCTGAGCTCAGGCATACTAAATTCGTTTTTCTACCATGTTCCTGGTGTCAGTTAGGACTATAGCATGTAATAGTCAAGCTGCCCATTCTAGCCTATGAGGAACAGGTAGCCTTACAGTAGTGAAAAACGAAATGGTGCATAATTCACTACCAGGACATGCTACACACACCAAGGCATGTCCTGCCTTACACATACAAGGCACCCTACCATAGGGGTGACTTACAGGATGCTAAGGGAAGGTTCAGGGGCTGGGAAGTGAGTGCACTTCACAGCCAAGATGGCAGTTCTGGACTGCACACAGACACTGCAGTGGCAGGTCTGAGACACACTTTACAAGCTGCTTCTGTGGGTGGCACACATCAGTGCTGCAGGCCCACCAGCAGCATTTGGTTTACCAGCCCTGGGCACACATAGGCCACACTACTAGGGACTAACAGGTAAACCAAATAAGCCAATCAGGGGTATACCAATTCACATAGACATATTTACACAGGGAGCATTCGGCGCTGTGACACTGAATGGCAGTGGCACAGCGCCCAGAGCATCTAACACCAGTAAAACAGAGGAGACAACAGCGAAAAATGGAAGGGAGACCCACGCCAATGGTGCCAGGTCTAACACACGTCCCCTCCAGCTGAAATGTGGGAGAACTACCCATCCCCTTGGAAGTTCTCATCGCTAAGGCGGAAAAATCTGGACAGACCATCAGCATTGGCGTGTTCTGTACCAGGGCGGTGTTCCACCGTGAAGTCCATACCCTGTAGGGAAATGGACCACCTCAACAACTTAGGATTCTCACCCCTCATCTGCATCAGCCATCTGAGGGGCCTGTGGTCTGTCTGAACCCGGAAGTGAGTCCCAAACAGGTATGGTCTCAGCTTCTTCAGTGCCCAGACCACAGCAAATGCCTCACGCTCAATTGCACTCCACCTCTGTTCCCGTGGAAGTAACCTCCTACTGATGAAGGCTACAGGTTGGTCTAGTCCCTCCTCATTTATCTGTGACAGAACGGCCCCCACCCCATGCTCTGAAGCGTCTGTCTGGACAACAAATTCCTTAGCAAAATTGGGCGCCTGGAGTACGGGTGCTGTACACATAGCAGTTTTGAGGGCATCAAAGGCTTTCTGACAGGTGTCAGTCCAATTCACAATCTTTGGCCGCTTCTTGAAGTCAGCTCAGTCAAGGGTGCAACAATGTTGCCATACCCCTTGACAAACCTCCTGTAATAACCCGTGAGTCCTAAGAAGGCCCTCACCTGGGTCTGGGTCCTTGGGGGCTCCAAGCCAGGATGGTTTCAATCTTGGGCTGCAGGGGCGCCACCTGGCCGCTCCCCACCTGGTGTCCCAAGTACACCACAGAACCCTGCCCAATCTGGCACTTACTGGCCTTGATTGTGAGGCCTGCTCTGCGCAGCGCCATCAACACTTCCCAGAGGTGGCTCAAGTGGTCCTCCCAGGAGGAACTAAACACTGCAATGTCATCCAGGTAGGCGGCACTGAAAGCCTCCAGCCCAACCAACACCTGGTTGACCAATCTCTGGAAAGTGGCAGGGGCATTCTTCATCCCAAAGGGCATCACACAGAACTGGTAGTGCCCATCTGGTGTGGAGAATGCTGACCTCTCCTTTGCCCCATCAGTTAAGGCGATCTGCCAGTACCCAGACGTCAGATCAAACGTGCTGAGGTACCGGGCAGCCCCTAACCGGTCTATGAGCTCATCAGCTCTGGGGATGAGGTGCGCGTCGGTCTTGGTGACCGAGTTGAGACCTCGGTAGTCCACACAGAACCTAAGTTCAGGAGTGGCACCAGGCGTCGCAGCTTTTGGTACCAAGACCACGGGGCTGGACCAGGGGCTGCTAGAGGACTCAACCACCCCTAGGGCGAACATTTTGGAGACCTCCTCCTTAATGCAAGCCCTGACCCTGTCAGTTACCCTGTAAGCCTTGTGCTTGACAGGAGAACTGTCCCGGTATCCACCTCATGGACGCACCAATCAGTGACACCAGGTACCAGGGAGAACAAATCAGAAAATTGCCCCAACAGGTGGTGACAATCTCTCTGCTGCTCAGGGGTCAGTGTGGTGGAGAGGATCACACCCTCCACTGACCCATCCTTCTCTTCTGCACACAGGAGGTCAGGGAGAGGCTCACTCTCCTCCTCAACCCCATCATCTGTGGCAAGAAGCATGCCCACTTGCTCGAATGGGGTACTCACAACTGGAAAGGGCTGGAGTGGGGCCTTGATCTTCCCCCACTCTTCCCACTTGCCTGGCAAGTCTCACAGGTCCTGCAATGAGAGTCTAAACTCTTGTGCATCTGGGGCCAATAAAAGTGGGCGGCCAGCCTCTCAAAGGTCTTGGTCTGCCCCAGATGTCCTGCCAATGGAATGTCATGAGCCAACCCCAGTAGGAAGGTTCTGAAGCACTCGGGTACCACCAGCACACGGGCTGACCCTGGCTCAGCAACCTTAGGCTCACTATACAGGAGACTGTTCTCCCAATAAATCAGATGTGAACCAGACATGTCACCTTCTGCCTGGGCTGCAGCCTGTCGCCGCATACCCTCAAGAGAGGGGCAAACTCTCTGCTGCTCACAAAATTCCTCCCTGGTGGGTCCCCCTTCCTGCTGCCAATGGGTCAGCTCAGGCAGGTCCCCCAGTTCGGTGATCTGCTCCCCGGTAGGCTCCAGGGCATCCCCTCAGGGTCTGCTCCTTCCTGGGCCGTGGGAACCAAGGGGGCCGGCTTCCCGCGCCCCTGCCCCTTCTCTCTAAGGCAGGGATCTGGGCCCTACTCTCAGGCTCCAGATCCTTTTCAACACCCTCCTTGGCTGCCATGGACCGAGTGGTAGCACACGCCCACTCAGGCAGACCCAACATTTCTAAGTGAGCCTTCCTCTCCACCGTGGCCCACGGGGAGTCCTCTAAATCATTGCCCAGCAGACAGTCTACAGGCATGGCGGGCCTCACAGCTACCTGAAGAGTTCCTGAGACCCCCCCACTCAAAGGGAACCTGAGCCACCTCACATTGGCTCTCTGAGTTGTCGGCGGACACTACTGGGTAGAATGCATGGGGGACAACCTGCTCTTTGGACACCAACCGGGAGCTGACAGCAGTTACACTGGCCCCTGTGTCTCTTAGAGCCTCCACCCTATGGCCATTGATGGTCACCCACTGCCTGTATTTTTTAGTGTTAGCAGGCAGTGCAGGCTTGGGGACCATCTCAAAGTCCCCTAATGAGACAAGGGTCAATTCTACGGGATCCCACCCTCTTGGGCACCCATCTCCTCCTCTCCCAGGGCTACACTAGCAATCCGGCGGGGTGGTGCACGGGGGTGCACTTGCCTCCTTTGGGGGCACTGGGGATCAAAATATCTGTGGCCCACTTGACCACAGTTGTAACACGTGGGGGCCCCCTGGGAACAGGCCTACCTGTTGGGGGCCCGGTCCTCCTTTCTGGGGGGCTGGGACACCACTGCTTGGTTCCCTGGGGGATTACTTTGGGGCCCTCGGTGGAACTCCCTCTGTTGACCCTTGTCCCCCCACTCCTCTGCTGGGGACCCTGCCCACCTTTGGCGACGTCTCCCACTGGACCCTTGCGGACCCGGGTGCTCACCCAGCGGTCCGCCTCCTCAGCAAGCTTTCTAGGGTTAGTCAGCTTGCAATCAATTAGGTGCTGGCGTAGCTCAGGAAAACAATTACTAGATAAATGCTCCCATGCAATCAAATCATAAAACTGTGCAAAAGTTTCTACTTTGCTACCTTTTACCCAGCGTTCCATGGCTCTGCAAAAAAAGGACACATATTCAACCCACGTGGTACCCTCTAGCTTCTTACAGACCCTAAACCTCTGTCTATACATCTCAGGGGTCAAACCATAGCGGGTCATCAACGCTTCCTTCATGTGGGCATAAACCATCCTACTTTCTGGGGGCAGGTCCAACAAGGTATCCCTCCCCTCACTCACAAAGCGTCCCCACAACCCCGCTCCCCAATCCTTCTCAGGGACCCGGTGGGACACTATGGCTAATTCATAAGCGGCAAACCATTGCCCAATATCTTCACTTTTGTGGAAATCTTTAATAACCTCCTTGGGTATATACACCCTACTCTCAGGGTGCACTACAGGTACGCTGCCACCAGAGGGGGAGATTTCCATGCTCTTAGCTTTAATCTCCAACTCCCTCAATACTCTCTCATGCTCAAGCTTCATCCTCATAATCTCAATTTCTAACTTCTTGTTCTCTAGGTCCCGGTGACCATCCATTTTAAGCTTAGCCATCTCCATATTATGCCGCCTATCTCTCTCCCTGTCCTCCAGCTCTTCTGGGGACAGACCCTTAGCGGACACACTAGAGCCCGGGTTGGAAAGGGCTGGATCTCCTACTAAGTCTACTACATCGCCCTGCTGCTCTCCTCCCTCCACAAGCTCTCCTAGATCCTTAGGGGCATCCCTGGCTTCTAGCCAGGCCTTCAGCGCCTTGTAATACTCCTCCCTTCTAGTGAGACCTGTGATAGGGACTGTGAATTGCTTGCAAAAATATTTGAGCTGCTTGGCATTGTAGGTTTCTATTTTCTCTTCTTCCCAGGAGAGATCTTCTGAGGCATTGGATCTGGGCTTGCCCATTGTAGAAATAACTGGCAATATCAATAAAGGACAGAAGAAAACTTCTCCAAAAATGTAAGCGGGTGAAAAATCACCGGCAATATCAATCACAATATAGGATCCTAAAAACTCTCAGAAATGTGCGTGGGTGAAAAATCACCAGCAATATCAATCACAATAGGGGATCAAAAAACTTTCAATAAATGGGCGCGGGTGAAAAATCACCGGCAATATCAATCACAATATAGGATCCCAAAAACTCAGAAATGTGCGTGGGTGAAAAATCACCAGCAATATCAATCACAATAGGGGATCAAAAAACTTTCAATAAATGGGCGCGGGTGAAAAATCACCAGCAATATCAATCACAATATAGGAGCAAAAAAATTCTCAAAAAAAAATGTATGCGGTACGTTATGGTCTGCACTCACTAGTAGTGTACACTATAATTACTGTATGCGATCATAAATGCAAGTCCAGATCCTCACCGCTGACCACCAATGTTAGAAATGGGGGTCTCTAGTTGGCAATGGCTGGCCACTGTCCAAGTAGGGACCCTTCTTCCTAAGTCAGAGTGAGAGGGCTACCCTCTTTAATACCCCTGCTCAACCCTGTGGTAACGTAGCACGAGCAGGTAGGCTTATCTCAGAGGCAGGGTGTGAAGCATTTATGATCATACACAGTAACACAGTGAGGAACACTACAAAGGGACACCACACAAGTAGTTATTATAAAAAATAAGTATCTTTATATAAAGGCAGATTTATCACAAGACCAATAACTGTAAAAGCCACAATACTGTCAAAAATAGGATAGCTGTTGAAAGGCTGTCAAAAATAGTTCAAAGGTTGCAAAAATAAGGTTCAAGTTCAAAGCAGTGGTCTCTGCGACCCTTTCTTTCACAAAGTACCTGGGTTTAGTAGCAAAACCAACAAAGTGTCGTAAATAAGCTGTAGCGATGATTCTCGGCACGCGAGGCCGGCGATGCGTTGAAATCCTTGCCGCAAGGGAGGATGATGCGCCGATCTGCGGGATGCGTGCGGAGACGATGCGACAAACTTTGGCACGCTGGACCGCCGATGCGATGACTTTCTTGCCGCGTGGGAGAAGTCGATGCGGTGATCCTGTTGCGCTGTGCGATCGTGTTGCGATGCAAGACAAGACGCTCCGCGAGGGAGCGACGAAATTCGGTGCGATGCAGTCAAAGTGGCGAACGCACGGCGTCCGCACTGCGATGTCTCGAGCGATGATTTCTTTAAGGGTTGCGAGGGCGCGGCGACAGCAGCGCGATGATCTTTCCAGCGCGTCTCGGCTGCAGCGGCTCGCAAAGGGGCGTCAGCGATGGTTTCGGGTTGCGGGCCCTCGGCGGCAGTAGCGCGATGATTTTCCCAGCGCTCTCGACTGCAGCGGCCCGCAAAGATGCGTTAGCGTCGATTTCTCACCCTCTTTTCTCTGATGCAAACTAGAGGCCCTGGAACTCACAGGAGCCTCCCTCAGCAGATAGCAGTCCTCGCAGGGAGGAAGCAGGAGGTTGGTGGTGGAGTCTGATGTGCCTGAGACTCCAGCAGGAGGCTAGCTCTTTTCCTAGCCCTTGGGTAATTGCTGTAACAAAAATAAAAGTTCTCTCAAGAGTTCCTTTTCCTCTTCTTCAAGGTCCAGTGGTCACTGCTGCAGGCCAGTGCAAGAAACAACACACAGCACAGGGACAGTCACTTCCTGCAGATTCCTCCAGTGGCACGGACAGAGTTTCCTCTTCAGATCCAAAAGCAATACAAAAGTAGGGGGTTTGAGCACAGATATTTATACCCCAAAAACCTTTGATCCTTGAAGCTACCAGTCCCTGAACCTAGCCAGAACCAGTTCTGCTCAGGCCTGGAGCACTTTGTTTACCAGGCTGCATCCTTCCTTTCAGAAAGAGGGGTCTGCTAGCAGACACACAGTGGGAGGTGGAGCCAGCATTCACCTTGCCAGGCACAGCCCTATTCAGATCAAAGAGCCACCGCTCCCCACACTCTAAATGCAGATCTCTCTATTCCACCCAGGTCTGACTCAGCCTGTCCTGCCCTCTAAAACCAGACAGCCAATACACATAACGGCAGAGCACACTGGAAGGCTTAGGCAAGAAAATACCTACTTTCTAAAAGTGGTATTTTCAAACACAGAATATAAAAATAAACTTCACTAAAAGGTGTATTTTAATATTCTGAGCTCAGGCATACTAAATTCGTTTTTCTACCATGTTCCTGGGGTCAGTTAGGACTATAGCATGTAATAGTCAAGCTGCCCATTCTAGCCTATGAGGAACAGGTAGCCTTACAGTAGTGAAAAACGAAATGGTGCATAATTCACTACCAGGACATGCTACACACACCAAGGCATGTCCTGCCTTACACATACAAGGCACCCTACCATAGGGGTGACTTACAGGATGCTAAGGGAAGGTTCAGGGGCTGGGAAGTGAGTGCACTTCACAGCCAAGATGGCAGTTCTGGACTGCACACAGACACTGCAGTGGCAGGTCTGAGACACACTTTACAAGCTGCTTCTGTGGGTGGCACACATCAGTGCTGCAGGCCCACCAGCAGCATTTGGTTTACCAGCCCTGGGCACACATAGGCCACACTACTAGGGACTAACAGGTAAACCAAATAAGCCAATCAGGGGTATACCAATTCACATAGACATATTTACACAGGGAGCATTCGCGCTGTGACACTGAATGGCAGTGGCACAGCGCCCAGAGCATCTAACACCAGTAAAACAGAGGAGACAACAGCGAAAAATGGAAGGGAGACCCACGCCAATGGTGCCAGGTCTAACAATGAGGCAATGCAATTTACACCGAATCCTCTTAGAGTCAAGCATGGCCTCTACCTTGAACTCAGGTTTATCATCCACAACCACTGGTAAAGGTTTCACTGGAATCCGATTACCAGGTGCAACGGGTTTCAACAGAGAGGTGAAACACAGGATGAATCCTTAATATAGAGGGCAACTCTAGTTTCATAGCAACAGGGTTGACTTTCTTGATGACTTTAAAGCAACCAATGAATCGAGGCTTGAACTTGCATGACACCATCAAGGCAATGTTCCGTGTGGATAACCATAACATGTCTCCTATATTGTAATCAGGACTGGGTCGACAATGTAAGTCAGCATATTGCTTGTAAGCTTCTTCAGCTTTGTCCAGGTTCCCTTGTGCTGTTTGTTGGATGTCATGTATGAGATCAACCAATTCCTGTGTTGCAGGAATACAATATGTGAGAGAGGTAGGAAGGAGTAAAAGGACAGGATGAAAACCATAATTACAACAGAATGGAGAAAGCTCAGTTGAAATGTGCATTCCATTATTAAAAGCGAATTCTGCAGCCTACAAATACACACCCCAATCGATGCAGCATGCAATGAATGGCAAGGTAAGTATTGTTCAAGACACTGATTCACACTTTCTGTCTGGGGGTGATGGCTAGAAGACAAATGAATGACAATCTGTAATGTGTCACCCAACCCTCTCCAAAATTTAGAGTCAAATTGAGAGCCCCGGTCCAAAACGATAAAAGAATGAAGGCCATGAAGGCATACAATATTTTCCTGAAAAAGTGTGGACAACTCTCTAGAGGTAGGTAACCATTTCATGGGGACTAAATGGGACATCTTGGTCAAGAGATCCACAACAACTAAAATGGTGGTAAAACCTTGCTTGGTTCTTGGCAATTCCACAATAAAATCCATTGAAATAGTATGCCAAGGGGCAGGAGGAGTAGGTAAAGATGTCAATAACAATCTGGGTGCCTACTGAGAGATTTTGCTTTGTGCACCTGTACTGCATTACTGTATGCACTGCTTAGTGTCAGTAGGAAGGGTAGGCCACAAGAAATAGCTCCTAAGCATGTCTATGTTTTTTTTTTTCATCTGGATGTCTAGTGAGTATATGAGAGTGACACCATTCCAAGGCTTGTTGTTGCAAAGGGACAGTGGGAATAAACAAACTCTCATGGACACAGACAAAGGTATGTACCCTTTGTCCATTATGTGAGCAATAGCTTGAGCGTCTTTAGATTTTTGTGCTTGTAACACTTTTTGATTGAACTGTTCTTCTGAGTATAAAGCCAATAGAATCCGATCACCCGAAAGTTTGTGTGGATGTTCATTTGGTGTTTCAAGTATCTCTTACCACAACCATGAGAGACCATCTGCTTTCCTATGTTGGCGACCGGATTGGAATTGGATAACAACACCAAATTCATTAAAGAATTGTGTCCAGAGCAATTGTCTCATAAGCAAAGCAATTGCAGACTTCAAACATTTCAAAATTCTGTGATCTGTCAACACAGAAACAGTATGGAGGGCACCCATCAATTAATGACACAATTCATCAAAAGCCTTTTTTATAGTCAATAATTCTCTACCCCCAACGGAGTAATTTTTTTTCTGCAGCACTCAATTTTTGGGAGACGAATGCAACAGGATGAAAATACCCAGATTTCTTATCTCTTTGGGATAAAATACCTCCTACCACTACTTGAAAAGCATCTGCTTCTAGAATGAATGGTTGGGTCGGATCTGGATGTTGTAAGATAGGAGCGCTAGCAAAAGCTGCCTTAAGTTATTGAAAGGCTTTCTCAGCTTCCTCAGTCCACTGAAACTTCATACCCTTCATACCCATACGCAATAACCGGGTAATGGGAGAAGCTAAGGTAGAAAACTGGTTAATGAACCAACGGTAAAAGTAAGCGAATCTCAGAAAGCGCTTCACTTCTTTGACTGATTAGGGGGATTTCCAATGAGTAATAGTCATTAACTACTGAGGGTCCATACTAAGTCCCTGTTCAGATAACATATACCCCAAAAAGGAAACAGCAGGAACATGAAATTAGCATTTTTCCAATTTGATTGTCGTATGCCTGCCCTCGGAAAAAACCTATTGGTTTGGAATATAATTCTCGATCTCCATATTGGCTGTTTTAGGAACGTCAGTGAGTTGTACGTTGAAGAGAGCAGTTTTGCCCAGATTAATGCATTCGCCAAGTGGCTTTTTACTAAGCCTGTAATAATTCTTCAATGTACAACTCACTGACGTTCCTAAGACAGCCAATATGGAGATCGAGAATTATATTCCAAACCAATAGGTTTTTTCCGAGGGCAGGCATACGACAGTAGAGCAAATCACCCAGCCAGCAACTAGAGTACTTTATTGGTCACACCGCAGACACCAATCTGCGAATAACTTTATTAATCCGTACACATATCACGTGACCACAGGCTGAGACCTCGTTCCGTTGCATTCCGTTACCTTAGCGGCATGATTACTTCTTTTAAGACAGAGTGACACATTGATACACAAGAGGAGAGTAAGAAAACTACAGGGAATACGGCACATAGTAAAGAAAAACATCTCCTATCCACTCGTGGGCGAAAAGAACATAGCGCCTTTAATCCACTTGTGCAGCCATCCACTCGGCAAATTCACTTACATAACAGTGAGATTGTATCAGGAGTGTAATTATATGAACCAATGAAGGAGAGCATTGCTAAGTATGTATAAATTCAATACACGTACAGCAAGACATGACCATTACAGAATGGATGCCATTGTAACATGACTTTGAATTACATGATTCGAATTGTCCTTTGTTGATTTTCATGACTGTGTATGTAAAACAGGTGCAGTTCCGACACACCAGTGTGTGAGCAAGACTGCTTTGACAGTCCAAACGCATTACTGGCAATAAAATCCGTGGTATTGCAAATTATCCTGAGAGCGCGACTACTTAGTTTTGGAGAATCATTATTTGTCCAGTGGGCTTCACTGGCATATCGCGCCACCTATCTACAGGTTAAAGGGGCAGGAAGGAGCAACTCGAGGAATCGAACTATTGGAATGTTTATGAATGCCCCTAACTGACAACCGGCCACTCGAAGTGTGGATTTCATGAAACGAGACGGAGAGAAAGGAGCGAAGAGTTGAAGCATCGGCGCCAGGAGCAGCTTCGGGATGCAGCCTACAGCCCAGAGGTGAGTGGACCGAGTCCTGAGGACAGGGGAGAGGGGGGATTGAGACGGGTCGGAGGGCACGTACAGTCCACCTTGAAATCCGGTTTGCCTGACAGAGTTCATTCACGGCTCTGGCAGGGAGGTTTAAGATACGGCCACACCTTGGCCGCAACGCCGAAACTTATCTGAGTTTTGGGATTTATTATCTATGACATAACCATCCCCGGTACAACTTCTAGTTCCATACGCCCTACATCAGCATTTCGTGAACGTACTAATACTATTTAGGAAATTGAACATTCTGTAACAATAGTATTTATGCACATACCAGTCATCAACAGAAGTATGAAAATCGAGAACTAGTAACAATTCGAACATTTCCGTGTCGGATCCACGCTCATCATGTGTATGAACTAGATGTACACACAGACAGCACTTCACAGAGTGGCAATAGGAACTCCTTATACAAGGAGGGGACTTTGCAATACCTTAACAGCTATCGCCAATATCACATTGGGTTTCCCCTACACTCCCACCGTCTTGGAAGTGAGATACAGGTACGGAACTCACGTAAGCAACAATGGACGAGGAAACAGAAAGATGGGCGGCTGCCCAGAGTCTATTCGCCACAGCACCGAACAAAAGCCAAACTTATAAAGAAACCAGCACCAAAGACACTACCCTACATGATAATCCTAAGAAATTAGAGAAATTAAAACGCTCTGAAATTTCCAAATGGTGGGAAGCAATATCTTTACAAGACAACTTGGATAAAGGCATGGTCCCAAGAGGGCTACGCATATACACAACCCCATCCTACGAGTCTCCCAATCCTAGTATGCTTGAGGAGTGGGTGGCAAACTCGGCTCAAAGCTCCAAAAACATGCTTACCATCCTTGTTAAGTATGCCTGGGAAGACAGAGAAGAGATCAAAAAGAATCTTAAACCCTTGGAAGATGATCTGAAAGGACATAAGGAACAAGAGGTTATAAAGAAATTCCTGATAGGTCTCAAAGTGAGACTGAAGGCATACGAGGACGACATAAAGGCTCGGAAACAGAGAAAACTCCACTGAGACTGTGCTGATTATGAAAGTGGCAGAATCTTAACATATAGCCACAAAAATGACCATATGTACGAGAAATTACAGGCTGGAGAAGAAATAGAAGACACTGAGGCCGCAACCAGTGAGAATGGATCAGTGACCAGTAGCGACACTGAGACCCGATCAACAGAAGGAGAAGGCCAACAATCCACAAGAAGAGTGACTAGAAAAGGTCCAACCACTTTTTTAGACGAGTATCACCTCATGAGAATGGGGTCACAAACTCCAAGAACGACACCGGTACCAAAGACACGCGGCGGAGGACGAGGCCAGAGAGGGAGAGGCCGGAGAAGAGGACAAGACGAAACAAGTGGAGAAGAAAACGAGACCTACATAGAAAACAGAAGAGGCAGAGGACGAGGAAGAGGATCAGTGTGAAGCAGGTCGACAGCAAAGAAACAACAATAATGGATGACGAAACGGTGCAGAAAACCATTGTGAATTTATCTAACAGACCACTCACGTTACTAGAGGAAAGAACACTGTGCTTAGGACTTTCATTTTGTCCTTCAGGTCATTTCAGTTATCCAGAGACTAGGATAGATGTTTTTAAATTCATCAGGAAGTTGAAATTAAAAAAATGGCACTATCTTAAAAACTCTAGAACCCTCAGTTACATTAAGAGGGAAGGTAATCTGGAGGGGGAATCTAGAGATACTGAACTGAGGGTGAAATATCTCCCAACTCTTTTAGCACTACAAGAACTATTAGTAGAAACGGGAGCAGAAGAAGGTACCCCAGTCACCAATATGGACATCAATTTAGAATAACCGGCTACCACTAACTTTAAACCTAAATCTATCTTCATGCCTAACACTGCCCATGACAACATTGACACTTTCCACGACACAGTCACACATGATCTAATGCAAGTGCGGCAACAGAAAAAGAGAAGTAACACATACAACAACCTATCCATAGCACAGAGACAAATTATCACATCACTGGCACACAATGAGATGCTGGTCATACGCCTAGCAGACAAGGGCGGAAACGTTGTACTATGGGACATAGAAATGTACAGAAAAGAAGCAAAAAGACAACTTGGAGATGGAAGATTCTACACCAGGATAGGCTTCCAAGAGTACAATGACAGTATCCTTAGTATCTGGAACAGCTTAGAACAATGGAAAGATAAAGGCATCTTATTATGGGAGGAATATTGTTACCTTAAACAGGACAATCCGAAACTCCCCATCTTCTATCTTCTACCCAAAGTCCACAAGAATGCCCGTACTCCACCGGGCAGACCAATTGTATCCTCAATCAGGAGTGTATCTGAGAGAATCTCTAAATACGTAGATCACTTTCTAAGAGAGTACGTCGAAACACTGCCATCATATGTAAAGGATACAAAAGACTTCTTGTGTAAACTGAATGACATTGTGTGGGAAGAAAATTTCCTATTGATTAGCATGGATGTTAATTCATTGTACACTGTCATTGACCACAATCTGGGGATTAGCGCATGTAGACATTACCTGGAAAACAGACCCATGAAATACCTGGAACATACTAATGTTATTGCGGAAATGATGAAATTCTGCCTCAACAATAACATTTTTATGTTTGACCGTATACTGTGCAAACAAACAATAGGGACAGCGATGGGTACATGCTTTGCTCCCAGTTTCGCTAATCTGTTTCTGGGAGCATGGGAGGAAGACATCAGGAAGGATGAAACCCTCACTAACATGTTTAATCAAGTGGCAGTCTGGCTCCGTTACATAGATGACCTTTTTGTCATCTGGAAAGGGAGCGAGGAGAGTGCTAGGGAGTTTATCACCAAACTGAATGACAACAAATGCAACCTCACATTGACACACACCATGAATAGAAGGGCTATCGAATTTCTAGATGTGATGCTAGAGGTAGATGTTAATTCCATGAGGTTACAGACTCGACTTCATCGGAAAACTACAGCTGGCAACAGTCTACTCCATGGAAACTAGAATTAGAAAGGCACCCCCCTAAGAGAATTAACTTTATAGGTCAGGGAACAGGGGGAAAAGAAACATCAAACAGAAACTACCAAGGTAGTATTCCCTCAAGACCTCAATTTCTTTAAATGGCGGCTTCTCAAAGCTCGAGACTAGGGCATAATAAACACACTTCTCCACACAAAATGCTTATTTGTTATTACATCTTTTACTCAATTTTTCTTTCTTATTTTTAATTTTCTTTCTTTTACATTTTTCACATTTTATAAAAACATTGTTAGAAAGTACGTGTATATATTCTTCAATTTACAACACAATAACTTTCTTCATTTATCAAAAAGTACTATTCAATAAATACACAGTATTACAGCACTTATAAGATCACCTAAAATGAGATAATAATAATAGAATTCAACAAACCCCCACACACACAAACACACCTCTCACAACTCCACAATCATGTCTCTTATATTCAATGCATTCAACATATATACACCCCAGAACAACACTGCATGCACAGATGGAAAAGCCGGGTGATAAAATCAACCCTTGGTTGCTGTGCTGGTAGCTGGGGTGTCACACTCTCTCTGGTCGACGTACGTTTCAATGGTATAGTGATTTCAGAACCATCTTCATCAGGACCTATTATTGAATACTTTATAACAGGTGAAGGGAGGGGGAATAAAAGTACTGTGAAAATAAGAGGAGAAGAAAGAACAAACTTTAGCTACTAATATAGATAACCCTAGGAGATATCTTACATTTCTCCAAAACAAGACAATATAACAAGCAAATGTGCCACTACAAAGCATTTATCACAATCAAAACTTTGTCCTCCATAGCATGGGATTAATAATATATCTATCCAGGTGTAAAAGAGAAATCTGGTGAATTACGAATGAGTTAGGTTAGAATAGAAAAACTACAAGAAATCGGATGTAATTAGTGATTCTACTTCTGCTGGTAATACATGTCTAATGGGGAAAAGGGAATGAACGAGAGCATCCCTTAAGCCCATATAACAGGTTCTTTATATTCAATGTTACTTTACATAATATCCTGAGTCAACAAAACCTGAGTACCACTAAGAATTTTCACCCTAAGATGATAAGGCATGATGATTACCTGTCATAAATATCCGTGACTTATTATATAAGGATACTGTTGGTTTCAAAAAGGCAGTTAGTGGTGCCACACCCAGATTTGAGCCTAGCTTCTAAAAACCGGTCTATCAAGCATCTGTAATAGATAAGTAGAAAAATTGGATACAGTTCATCGTGCAATTGGAACCAATACCATTGCTCTTACTAGTATATTGGCATGACCTATATACATAGCATAAAATACAATTACCTTGCGTTTAAGTGTCCTACAATATATTAGGAATCCTGTTGTAAATGCACACCACTATCTGTTAAACGATGCTTGAATTGTTCAACACAAGGATTTGAATGTCCTCTCAGGAGACCTGGGTATTATGAAAGAACAATACCGTATGTTAGATCTAAGGTTCAGATTATAATCTTAATAGTTGTAATCTACCAACACTTCGTTAAGGTATGAGTGACTGCTGATGTAACGGGATCACATACCTTTCTAATTACGAGCCTCAGAATGGCTGGGTTTGCCCTAGTTGTGGCCAGGCGGCGTCCAAATGGTTATAGGTGCTTACTATTTATGAAAGAATAGATTTGTTTTCAGTATGTACTGCTTCTTATAAGCGGTCCTCGGTGCAGTCTAAAAAAAGAAAAATAATAAATAATACTGCTTACCGCCCGGGAAATGATCAGGTGTACCTTCTCCACAGTGTACATGTACTAACAACTAAACATTTCTCGGGGGAACGAGTTGTATGTATATATACTTAGTCTGCCCTCCGGTCAGTGTTAAGCTATGCGCATAGGGTTGTCACCGCTGTATACCAATGTTAACAATACTCTACACAGATACCTCTCCTTGAAGCACAAGATCCCAACTCAGAAATGGAGCGAGAAAAACCGGGGCTCTCTAATGATTATAAATAGCGCTGTACTTGGTTCCTGGCAGCCATCCCGAAAAAACCTTCCCACAAAGATGTGAGCTGCCCATGCTATTAACTCACTACCTAGGGCGTGTGTCCAAGGGCATACAAATAGACAGACACCCCCCCAAAAAATTACTTACCTCTCGTATGGTGCTCGTGCCGCACGCCTGCTATCGTCAGCCTAAGACGATCTATATTACAGCTGAGTCTGTTATATACTCTAAGTACGGTGTTAACGCGGCTCACTCTCGCGATAGTCCGCCAATAAGAATGACGTGAAATTCGGGACGTTTGAACCCGGAAGAGAAAAATGTAATGCTGTTGTTGATCTTGCTCGGCGCCATGTTGGACTGGTTAGAATTACTGAGCCAGTGTGGTGAGTTCCCTAGCATTACTTGGCTAATGTTATTAGAGCGAGTTGCAGGGGATGCAATAATGAGAGGCATGGCTCGCAATCACCTGAACCTGCCATTACAACAAAAATAATGGGATATAACCCATATGAAGTTCTGAAAACCGGCTCTAAAAGCGATGTGGTGTGCATCAAGGTACCCATATGGGTTAGATATAATGGTACAATATGGTAATACAGAGCTGATATTATTACTCCAATACACCAGTGCCAGCATATGACCATTAGCGAAACGAATGTTCACAGTAGCTTGATATGATCCTGCCGGTCTGGCGCATATTTCTTTAACATCATCTTGAGAAAGAGGTCTGCAGATTGGTATATTCACATACGGAGCGCCATTCAATCGCTGCTCAAAGATAAAGAGGAGAGCACCCCACACTAATGTTAAATGATGTTCTAGCTACCTAGGAGGACACAGAATTGTCCATATTAGATGCCTACCCGTTGCCACTAAGAACAAAGGGGGAGGGAGATGTACAGTGCAGAATACGCGTGGCATCCAAGGGGCTACCAAAAATAGGCAGGATGTCCACTCGCCCCCATATCACCAAGGGGAGAGGTACACTGAGAATATAATTATTATATTGTCTTATCCCAAAGGGTTGGTCCCATCCTAGTGAGAAGGCATATCCTACTGGTCCCCAACAGCAGGCCTCCACGCTTGGTTGAAATACAATAAGGATATACCCAGGGGTGCCGTGATATGTTTGTTATAGGTTATTTGTCAGCCACCATCTAACCATGGGCCTAGGTCCACCTGGGTCTAAGGGGAAGACCCAGTGGATGATCCTGGCACCATTAGGTAATTTGCCAAACTATCTCCTCGTTGAGGCCCTCTCTCACTGAGTTGAGGGTATAAATCCAATAAGTTTCGCGGCGTTTCCTTACTTCATCAATATTTTTTCCAGGACTACCTTTGATTTTTTCCAGGATAAGCCAACGTAACTCACTTTCATGGTGATTGTGGTCAATACAGTGTTGGACCATAGGG
The DNA here is from genome assembly GCA_963921515.1 of Calotriton arnoldi. Lineage (NCBI taxonomy): Eukaryota > Metazoa > Chordata > Amphibia > Caudata > Salamandridae > Calotriton > Calotriton arnoldi. The sequence goes on from CAWUFW010003039.1 coordinate 994,785, forward strand.
GCCGAAGTTTTACGGGTTCTGATTGCTGACCTATGTTCACAATATCGGGTTCTGAACTCACGACTTGTTTCCCCCACATATCCTTTGTCACATGGGCAGAGAATGAGGTACACTAAATTGTAACTTCTACAGTTTGTGAAGTGTTTCAGTTTCCCCTTCTTTCCCCGGTATTCCCAAAATTGCGTAACAACCGCTGTGTCACATGCCACGCAGGTACCACATCAGTGGTTACCTAGAATTGGTGGGCCTGTGATGGTAGTTTGATGTTCCTGTAGACTTTGTCTCTCCCTTGTGTGTACCAATTTATCTTTAAGATTTCTGTTTCTCCGATATGCTACTATCGGTTTTTGTATGGTGTCTTCATCTTCATGAGTGTTAAGGATATACCAGTGCTTGTCCAAAATTTTCTTAATTTTGTAGTTCAAGGGTGAGTGGTTGATGACACAGACCAAGTTTTCATTTCTGGGCCGAGTACTACTTGCCAAAAGGGCCTCGCGGTTGTAATAGCGCGCTCTTTTGTAGGCTATCCTGATAAGGCGTTTAGGATATCCTCTCTGTAGCAATCTATGTCTCAGCTCGTTACCATTTTTATCATAGTCTTCAATTTTTGAACAATTGCGTCTTATCCTTAAGAATTCTCCAAAAGGGATGGAATCTCTCTGACAATTGGGGTGATAGCTATCATATGTCAAAATAGTGTTCTTAGCTGTAGGCTTACGGTAAAAGTTTACTTTAATTTCTCCTGCTTCACCAATAATTACTATATCCAGAAACTCCACTGACCTGGAACTATGGTGACTAGTGAATCTCAAGTTGTCATCACTGGCATTAAGCCAATCAATAAACATTAGGAGGGTAGATTCATTGCCACGCCAGATGAAAAAGATGTCATCGATGAACCTGTGCCATCTATGCACATTTTCGTAAAAAGGGGCCACTTCATTAAAAATGTGTTTAAGTTCATACTCACCCATGTAGATATTAGCCACACTCGGGGCACAAGATGCCACCATGCTGGTCCCCTTGATTTGGTGATACAGCTTTCCTTTGAAATCAAAATAGTTGTTTTTTAGAACGATCTCTAAACATTCCAATATAAAAGCATCCGGCCTTTCTCCGGGCATTCTATCAAGAAGAGTGGCTACTGCCTCTAACGCCTGTTGTTGAGGTATATTTGTATACAATGCCTCAATATCTAGTGTCACCAGAATTTCACAATCCGGGTCATAAGGGGCATGTTCTAATTTACTAATAATAACCCCTGTGTCTCTAATATATGATTGGTACAGGGTAGTAAGGGGACACAAAAAAGTGTCAACTAGGGCAAACCCAGCCATTCTGAGGCTCGTAATTAGAAAGGTATGTGATCCCGTTACATCAGCAGTCACTCATACCTTAACGAAGTGTTGGTAGATTACAACTATTAAGATTATAATCTGAACCTTAGATCTAACATACGGTATTGTTCTTTCATAATACCCAGGTCTCCTGAGAGGACATTCAAATCCTTGTGTTGAACAATTCAAGCATCGTTTAACAGATAGTGGTGTGCATTTACAACAGGATTCCTAATATATTGTAGGACACTTAAACGCTAGGTAATTGTATTTTTATGCTATGTATATAGGTCATGCCAATATACTAGTAAGAGCAATGGTATTGGTTCCAATTGCACGATGAACTGTATCCAATTTTTCTACTTATCTATTACAGATGCTTGATAGACCGGTTTTTAGAAGCTAGGCTCAAATCTGGGTGTGGCACCACTAACTGCCTTTTCTGAAACCAACAGTATCCTTATATAATACGTCACGGATATTTATGTCAGGTAATCATCATGCCTTATCATCTTAGGGTGAAAATTCTTAGTGGTACTCAGGTTTTGTTGACTCAGGATATTATGTAAAGTAACATTGAATATAAAGAACCTGTTATATGGGCTTAAGGGATGCTCTCGTTCATTCCCTTTTCCCCATTAGACATGTATTACCAGCAGAAGTAGAATCACTAATTACATCCGATTTCTTGTAGTTTTCTATTCTAACCTAACTCATTCGTAATTCACCAGATTTCTCTCTTTACACCTGGATAGATATATTATTAATCCCATGCTATGGAGGACAAAGTTTTGATTGTGATAAATGCTTTGTAGTGGCACATTTGCTTGTTATATTGTCTTGTTTTGGAGAAATGTAAGATATCTCCTAGGGTTATCTATATTAGTAGCTAAAGTTTGTTCTTTCTTCTCCTCTTATTTTCACAGTACTTTTATTCCCCCTCCCTTCACCTGTTATAAAGTATTCAATAATAGGTCCTGATGAAGGTGGTTCTGAAATCACTATACCATTGAAACGTACGTCGACCAGAGAGAGTGTGACACCCCAGCTACCAGCACAGCAACCGAGGGTTGATTTTATCACCCGGCTTTTCCATCTGTGCATGCAGTGTTGTTCTGGGGTGTATATATGTTGAATGCATTGAATATAAGAGACATGATTGTGGAGTTGTGAGAGGTGTGTTTGTGTGTGTGGGGGTTTGTTGAATTCTATTATTATTATCATCTCATTTTAGGTGATCTTATAAGTTCTGTAATACTGTGTATTTATTGAATAGTACTTTTGATAAATGAAGAAAGTTATTGTGTTGTAAATTGAAGAATATATACACGTACTTTCTAACAATGTTTTTATAAAATGTGAAAAATTTAAAAGAAAGAAAATTAAAAATAAGAAAGAAAAATTGAATAAAAGATGTAATAACAAATAAGCATTTTGTGTGGAGAAGTGTGTTTATTATGCCCTAGTCTCGAGCTTTGAGAAGCCGCCATTTAAAGAAATTGAGGTCTTGAGGGAATACTACCTTGGTAGGTTCTGTTTAACAGTCTACTCCATGCCCTCAGCAGTCACCCTGAGACTCTCAAGTGGAGTATCCCTTATGGAGAACTGCTGAGGGCAAGAAGGAACTGTAGTACAGAAGATCTGTATGAGAAAGAACAAAGGTGCATGATCGAAAGATTCAGAGAAAGGGGATACCCCATGTGGGTCCTCAATAAAGCAGTCAGGAAAGTGCAAACTATCCAGAGGGAGGAGATCCTACATGAAAATATTACCAGTAATGACCTTACTGGGGAACATAACACCACAAGGGTCATTCTCACATACAACTCGGAATCCAGCAAAATCCAAAGAGTATTAGCGAAAAACTGGAACATTCGAGAAAGTGACCCCGTTATTGGTAGGGATTTGCCTAAACGCCCCATGATCACTTACAAGCGAGGGAGAAACCTTAGAGACCTCCTAGTGAAAGGTGACATAACAAGAAAACAACAAGGTCCACAACACACTTTGCAGGGATTTTTCCCATGTGGACTGCAAGACATGCAATAATAGTCACATGAGAAAAACATACCAAACACCTAGCGGTGAGAGAAACATAAAACAATTCCTCACCTGCAGTTCCAACTTTGTTATTTACACCCTAGAATGCCCATGCAACCTTAAGTATATAGGTAGCACCACTTTCGCAGCTAAGAAAAGAATATTGGAACATCGGCGTGCGATAAACAACAAAGATAGCCATTAGCCAGTAGCTAGGCACTTTGAGGAATACCAACTCTCGAATAGCTCACTCCTGAAATACTACATTTTGGAACAGGTTAAACTCAATTCAAGAGGAGGGGAACAGAACGTTGCAATTGAGGCAACGTGAATCATGGTATATTATTGACTTGCAAACCAAGAACCCCATGGGTCTTAATCAGGATGAAGAATTGGGGATCCACATTCATGAACACTTAGTTGTATATTACATTATCTGTGGGGGGCTGGAACATATTAGAGGTCTCCACTCAGGCTTCCTAGGCGCAAATCCACCCGAGCCAAATATCAGAATGAATTATATTTAATCCATCATTGCTGAACTTTTCTGGATATAGTACCATTGTAGAATGACTTATGTATAGACGTGTTCATTCAACTTGTACGTACCTGTATCTAGAAATTTGTTTTAATCATATTTTAATCCATATTTTTGCACTTGTTTTTTATAGGAGGAAAGGAAGGGACCTTATCCAGGAAGGGTAAAGGATCTTGGTTCCCTACCCTTTTCTTCGTGACTTTTCGTCATCATGAAGAGAGTACAGCATCAGATAAGACTGTTGTTTTTTGATTTGATTATTAAGTTGTTGTGAATTTATTGAGCCGAAAGACATAGTTTTGTCTCTTTTTGTATCTGTAACATTTATGTAGTACTATTATGCACTTTGAACACACTCGATAGGGGAACACTTTAGGGTAGATTGGTGAGTTTCAGCGGAGTTTCATACACAGTAATTTTGGGACTGATCATCTCTCATTACATCACTAGAATTTAGATGTTGCAGATTTTCCTGTTTTTGCCACTTGGCGAAAGAATTATTACAGGCTTAGTAAAAGGCCACTTGGCGAATGCATTAATCTGGGCAAAACTACTCTCTTCAATGTACAACTCACTGACGTTCCTAAGACAGCCAATATGGAGATCGAGAATTATATTCCAAACCAATAGGTTTTTTCCGAGGGCAGGCATACGACAGTAGAGCAAACCACTCGGCCAGCAACTAGAGTACTTTATTGGTCACACCGCAGACACCAATCTGTGAATAACTTTATTAATCCGTACACATATCACGTGACCACATGCTGAGACCTCGTTCTGTTGCATTCCGTTACCTTAGCGGCATGATTACTTCTTTTAAGACAGAGTGACACATTGATACACAAGAGGAGAGTAAGAAAACTACAGGGAATACGGCACATAGTAAAGGAAAATATCTCCTATCCACTCGTGGGCGAAAAGAACATAGCGAGTTTAATCCACTTGTGCAGCCATCCACTCGGCAAATTCACTTACATAACAGTGAGATTGTATCAGGAGTGTAATGATATGAACCAATGAAGGAGAGCATTGCTAAGTATGTATAAATTCAATACACATACAGCAAGACATGACCATTACAAAATGGATGCCATTGTAACATGACTTTGAATTACATGATTCAAATTGTCTTTTGTAATTTTCATGACTGTGTATGTAAAACAGGTGCTGTTCCGACACGCCAGTGTGTGAGCAAGACTGCTTTGACAGTCGAAACGCGTTACTGGCAATAAAATCCGTGGTATTGCAAATTATCCTGAGAGCGCGACTACTTTGTTTTGGAGAAGCATTTATATATATTGCTGGTGAAATTTTGGGTGATATTCGACACGGCGCGCTCCAGGCCGTGAAGGCAACGCACCCCCACCGAAACAACAAAGGGGCCACCCGGGTAGAATTGTCTCCTCGTGATGTGGTGCTGTAGGTACTTTGAGCTGAGCAGGCAGAGTCTTATTCGGGAGCTCAATGCGGGCTGGAAATGGTCCTCATATGAATGGGATTCGAATCGGGCCCACTTGAGGGTCGCAACAGAAGGGCACGAACTCCTCTTAAAGTACGCAATTGTTAATTTTTATTTTAACACTTTCCAACAGTCATGACGCGTTTCGGTAACAGCCGTTACCTTGATCACATAATGACAATGCATTTCCGCCTTTACTAAATACCACCCCCTACCAGTGACGTATTGCCATGAAAAAAATGAACAGACTATGTTTTACAATTGCTGCTGTATTACTCAATATCCTTGACCCCAAGTGGGGACCCAACAGCCTTACATACCAAATTTATAGATATATTGCTCAATCATAAACATTTGCATCTTGCTTGTAATAATAAATAAATAAATATATATATTTAGATATAGACGTTCACATCATGAATTAGATAAGAATTTTTTTTTTTCCATTTAGCAATTCTTATTCATTCTGAGCCTTTTGCAAATATATTAGATCTGTTTCATGTACAGATTAAATGCATAATTCATACCCGCATGAATGCGTTAATAGTTATTTTGCAAAATGCTCATAAATAACATGTCAAAAAAGCAGGATATACAAATATATTGTTTTGATATAAAAAATAACCTTTAAAATTGGAAGGGCTGGTTAAAAGCATGAGCTAATAGCAGCAATATGAAATGTAAACATTATGCTTGATAATATAAAGTGCTGATGTGCCTCCTTTATCATAAGTGCAAATTATTATAAAAGTGCTTATGTGCAAAAATAGTGCAAACCTCTGTGTCACGCTAAGGCAAATTCTATTTTTATCTTGTTTTTTTTAAAACTGAAGTTTTTTATTTAAAATGTTTTTGGGATTTTATAAGTTAAGTTAAAATACTCGGCGGGATAAATAAGGAATAAAATAACATTGTATCTTGCATTACCAGGTTTTATAAGAAGGCTGACTATTTTATGTAGAGTGATACTAATTGCTCCTATTAGTATATTGATGTCTAAGTTTCATGGCTAAGTCACCTGGAATCTTCTTGTCATCTCTATGTGGGCTTTCCCTTCTTAGTGTTAGGTATTAAGCAGATACAGTGAAGAATATTTACAGAAAATTATGGAGATCCTCGCTATTGTTCAACCCATTGGGAGTCTTGCTGTCCAGCTCAAGTATCATGCGGGTCTCGAGCTGGCGTAGCAGTTTCTCCCTATTTCCTCCTCGTCTCAGGCTAGGGACCGAGTCAATAACAAAGTATTTTAGACATTCAAGTTTGTTATTATGTACTGCCTTAAAATGTCTAGCCACAGGATATGTGGCATTGCTGTTGACAATTGCCCTTAGGTGCTGTAGAATTCTCACATGCACCTGAAGCTTGGTGCTACCCACATATTTCAAGCCACAAGTGCACGTGAGAACATATACAGCAAAATCCGTTCTACAATTAAAATTCCCTCTAATTTCTACTTTAGTGGTATTAAACGCAGGGGCATATTAGCAAGACCCACGTTAAAATTATCGCAGTTTTAGCGGCAGGAAACTGCCGCTAAAACGGCGATAATGGGCTTGCTAATATGCGTTATGGAATTCCAATAGAAGCCCAGGTTAGATGTCCTGCACATCTAACATGGGCTTCTATTGGAATTCTATAACGCATATTAGCAAGCCCATTATCGCCGTTTTAGCGGCAGTTTCCTGCCGCTAAAACGGCGATAATTTTAACGTGGGTCTTGCTAATATGCCCCACAGTCTCATAATGAGTGGTATTAATGCCAAATTTACATGCTCTACATGATGAGCATTTGAAAAAACCACTCTTTGGTTTTAGCCATGAGGTAATTGGACTAACTTCTGGGCTGCCTTTAACTAACTGCGTTCTCATGGATGGCGCCCTTCTAAAAGTGATAGATGGAACCGCAGGTAGCCTAGGGGCCATAACAGCGTCGGTCAGTACTATTGGCCAATTTTTCTTTATTATGGCTTTAATTTGTCTTTGTTGGCTACTAAATCTTGTTATGAGCCTGGCTGTTTTCTCTTACTCCTTTGTATCTGATGATGATGTTATGATTTCTTTAGTGTTTACTTCACTGTATCGCTGCAGTAGGGTCTCCCTCGTTCTAGTTTTAACCTTTTTTACTGCTTCTGTCAGGACTCTGTTAGTATATCCCCTCGCTTTTAATCTCTTTTTGGCTTCTTCCAATCATTTTTCAAATTCTATTTCAGTACTACAGATTCTTTTTAACCTTAAGAGTTCCCCAAAGGGGATACTTGCTATCAGATGTTTGGGATGGGCACTTTGAGCATGTAATGTTGTATTTCCAGCTGTATTTTTTCTGTGCAGCGTTGTCTCTATTTTCATTTTGGAAATGTAAACCCTTACATCAAGAAATTCCACTGATTGACTACTAATACTAGATGTGAACTTTACATTGTTCACGTTGATATCTCTTATGAAGTTAGCAGCACTGAGTTCACTTCCTCTCCAAATGATAAAGATATCATCAATAAATCTAAGCCAGTACATCACATGGGCATTATATTGCGCAGCATGGTTGACTTTGAGGACCTGCTCCTCCCACCAGCCAACATGCAAACAGGCATAGCTGGGGGAGAAGCAGGCTCCCATCGCCACTCCGCATTTTTGTCTGTATAATTCCCTGCCAAACAGAAAAAAGTTGTTAAACAGACACCATTTGATCAATTCAATAAGCATAATATTATGACTGTAATTCATTAATGGTCTTGTGTTCAGAAAGTACTGTACTGCTGCTAGTCCCACATCATGGTCAATGCTTGTATGTAGGGACTCTATGTCCAAAGTTATAAACAGCATCCCTTCCGCCCATGTGATATTATTCAATTTTGATAAAAAGTCCCCAGTGTTCTTGATGTATGTTGGTAATTTTCTTACATGATCTTGGAGGTAGTAGTCTATATACTGTGCAATGTTTTCACCAATTCCTTTTATTGCTGAGATAATTGGTCGGCCTGGAACAGGTACTCGTTCTTTATGTATTTTAGGAATAAAATACATAGTTGGAAGCACTGGCCATTCGTTGTGCATGAATTTAAATTCATCCTTTGAAATGAGACCTTGCCTTTTGCCATTGCATGAGATCCTTTTTAAGACCTTCCTTTGCTTTATTGTATTGTTTCATTTCTGTTTTTTCATAGCAATCCGTATTATTCAACTGATGATATGCTTCCTGTATATAGTCCTTCTTCGGCCAGATCACGACATTGCCACCTTTGTAAGACTTGCTAATTACTAGCTCGTTGTTCTTTTTCAGTTTCCGCATCAGCTTATTATATTGAAAATACTGAAACTTGATTTTTCTCTAGTCCGTTTCACTTTGTGATTCAGATTTTTTAGGTCTTCTATTACCCTCTCGTGGAAAATATCTAGGGCTTCTTTAGGCATCATTGGCTGAAAAGTTGACTTAGGCCTAAAAGGACTATTTCCTGCACTTGTTTTAGCCAGATTGAGTGATTCCAGTTGTTCCTGTGTGGTCTCAACCTCACATTCAGATTGGCTGTCTTCATTGCTTTCTTTACTTAATTCATACAGCGTTAAAATCATAGAGGCATCTGATACCTGAAGATTGTCATCGGATATATTATTTCTGTCCATTGAAACTGTTTGGGTATTGCCTCCTTTAATGGTAAAGAACTTTTTTAGCTTTCATTTTCTAATAAATTGAAATATATCCACTCTTGTGTTGGCATAGTCAAAACTGCTTTCAGGGCAGAATGATAAGCCCAGTGCTAAAAGCTGTGTTTCAGCTTTGCTTAAGATTGTTGCCGAAAGATTTACTACTGTGTTTTGTTGCCCCGCTTCTTGCGCCATTGTGGTTTCTTGTTTTTTCCTATTTCTGATCTTTCTCCTTGCTCGCCTCCTTTTGTTCCTCCGCTCTCTACTGGTTTCTTCAGATTTCGTGGTCTCAGTGTTTGCCTCCTGTCTAAGACAAAAAAATCAATTTCTTCCGCTAGGCTTAATTTTACTAATTCTCCTTGTATATTTAACGAAGCTGAGCTTCCTTCAGAACTATATATATAATTTATTTTAGGATTTTCTCCTCAACTTCCTTCGATTGAACCCTAGTTTTGCACTGAAAGCACTGGCAGTTTCTTGAAATATTTCAGTTTGCAATCTGGGGCCTTATTACATAAAGTGCCCCGGGGGTTTGAACCCACTTTGTGTGGCCCAGGGACACTTTAGTATTACAGAGGGTGCTGCAGATGCTTGTGCAGCCCCTTCAGTAATACCAATAACGTTGGCGCACATAAAGCGCCAGTGAGATCTTCAAGGGGGTGTTCACTGATTTGCATGGAGGCATGCCCCATGCAAATGAGGGAATCCCTTTGACTCTGCGCCCGTGCCATTTTACAGCCATGGGAGTAGAGGCAAAGAAGCTCTCAGGAGGCACACTATCAGTGCACCCCCTGAGAGAAGCCCTCTGGATGGGGTAAAGGCCAGACATCCCCTTGCAGGCGGGTGCAGTCAATGGTTGGCACCTGCAGAGTGAAACAGGGAGAAGCTTCAAAGCAGCCGCTCCGTATTTCATGTGAATGCGCTGCACCCAGGTCACCATGAGTTCGCGGCTACCCTGGGGACAGCGTATTCCCCATAATGCGGAGTATTTTCCTTCATTGTGCCTGGTGCACCTTTTTAAATGAAGGAAAATGCATCACATGTGTAATGCGGCACCAGGTTGTCATAGTATGCAAATTTGTACTTGAGGGCGGACAGCAAGTAGAAATCTAAAACAAGGTACTGATTGCTTACCTTGAACCGTGACACAATGCTGAGTGTCACAAAAAAACTATTTTTTCTGCAGGTGCCACTGATTACATTACCAGTGTGGGACTCTGTACTTGTTTCACATTTGGCTCAAGGCAGTGTCACCGATTTGAAGTAAATCTGGTACAGATCTTTTTTCTTGCAACATTGTCTCTGTTGAGCAACCATTCTATGATGACCACATGTGATACCATTCACTAGGGTTCACTGCAGGTCAAGGTTTTATTTCGGCAGGGCCCTAGCATAAAGTATCATCAGGGTTTTTTTGAGGATGAGGAAGACAGGCTTTGCAGTTCACTATCATAGGTTTGTTATCTCCTATGAATACATGCCAACATTCCAAACCAGGAGAGAGGGAGATACTGTACAAAAAAAATCTGGAGAATTAATTTTTTCCATTTATGAAGATTGGAACAGGGGCAAATGTAGGTGGGAAACAGCTAAAATAAATAATTTGTTGGGAAAATTCGGGAGTCTCCGGCCTGAAACTGTTCTGTTTGCATGTATGCATATGATATAGAACTTTTAGTGGCTACAAAAAAATTGTTATTCACAGAGTGCTTTGCAGTTGTTATTCTTACTCATCACATGGAATAACAATACATTATGTAGAAAAAAGGGGGTCCAATGATATTCCTCTTCCTGGAAGGAATAAAGGCCTGTGAGGACTTCAGATGGGCTCTATTCATAGTTGAAATACATTCTTAAAGCTGTTCAAGCACTATGCTCTTTTTGTAAGCTCAGTGATTATAGTTGATGAAAAATATGCTCGAGTTTAGACAATACATTTATGAAATATGAGTATTGCTTGCAATACTTGTAGGAATAAAATAATTCGATTTGTGTTAAGTGAAAATTATCCATACTTCAGAGTATATAGGACAGCAGAAAACATCTTCATATATTGGTGTAAGGATGAGAGGCTCCGGTGCGGTGAGTAGAATTCAAGTTTATTAGAAGTGCGGCACAGTACATCTGTGCAAAGCAGTGGTGATAACTGCCGTACAAAGGCTCTGGAACATGGAACCAAAGTTGTACAACGCAGGTACATGGTTCCATGTTCCAAGCATGGGACAGTGCACGAGGGGAAAGGAGAGGAAGAGGAGAGGGGAGGAGATGAGGGAGATGTAACACATCTCACCCCTAACAACAAAAGAGGAAGAAGTGCACAAGAAAAAGCAATGCAAAAACGAGGAATCAAGACAAGTATCTCACAAGTAAAAATCTGGGTCTGTTGTTCCTCTTGACTCTGGATGCTACACATTGGGCAGGACGAGGAGAGCTACCATTGGAATTAGGGCAGTCACGCAACGGTAAAGCTTCCTCACTGTCCGTGCTAAGTCCATGAGACTTGCATTTAGCAACTCTCCTTACATTCCAAACTTTCCCACCCTGAGTAACAACACTGTTCTTGCAAACTTTAACAATTTTGATGGGATGACCGAACTTGGAAACCCCTTTCACTAAGAAACCAGGTTTTTTAATCCTAGCCCACTCTCCTACAGCAAAGTCAGGAACTCTTACATCCATATTAGAGTCAAACAACGCTTTCATCTTGTCCTGTTTAACTTCCACACGCCTAGCGACGAGATCCAAATCAACGCTGTCAATAGCCTTGTTAACTCTCTTGATCTACCACGGGCAGATATCTGAAATGGGTTCCCTGCCCTTCAAAAGCCTAAAGGGGCTGACCTCGGTAAGAGAGTGGGGAGTGATGCGGCACATCCATAATCTCTTTCTTACCACATCTCCCCAGGGCTCACCGGACTTACAGGCTGACTCAATACCCTCCTTAAGGACCCGGTTGAATCGCTCCACTTGCCCATTCTCCCTTGGTTCATAAAAAGATGTGGTCACATGCTTGATACCACACATACGGAGGAAACCCTCCATCTCCTGTGACGTGAGTTGTACCCCGTTGTCCATTACAAGAACCTCGGGAAAACCCTCATGCGCAAAAATCTCTTTGAAGAAGGTAATGATGACTTGAGTGGTGGCGTTCGCTACGAACTTTACCTCTGGCCACTTAGAATGGTAGTCCATCATCACCAGTGCAAAACGTGCATTAGAAGGCAAGTGATTGAAGGGGACTGAAATATCGAAGGCCACCTTTTGCCAAGGACTCTCAGGCCAAGACACAGGTTTGAGAGGAGCAGAGGAAACCTTGAGCATCTTGTCGCTATTGATGCAGTTGGGACATTCTCTAACGGTTCTATCAGCCATTTTGTCGAGGCCAGGCCACTAAAAATTGGCCCTGATGAGGCGTTTCATAGAAGACATACCTAGATGTCCCTGATGGGCAAGTAGCAAAATCTTGCTCTGCATGGAGGCAGGAGGGATGATTTTCCCCCCCTTAAAGAGTAGGCCGCCATCTTCTTCAATCTCGTCCGAGACTTGGCAAAAAGGCGCAATGTCAGCAGTGGCGGACCTTTCTTTAGGCCAGCCCTTTTTCAAACACTCATTGACAAGTTGACACACAACATCATTATTCATCTCCGTCACCCACTCAGATTCAGACAAACTCAAAAACTCATCAGAGACAAAGTCCTTAACGGTGGCAACTATATCTACATCTTGTTCATCATGGGGAACAAATTCGTTGGAACAAGGCAGTCTGGACAGGAAATCGGCAGTAACGTTGTTTTTGCCAGGAACGAATACAACTTCAAAATCATACTCCTGTAATCTAGATGTGAGTCTGGCAATGCGAGCTGTAAAGTTCCATCCTCCCCCCGGAGATAGGATGCCAATGAGGGGCTTATGGTCAGTCCTAAGTAAAAACCTGTTTCCCCACACATAGTTGCGGAAATGTTCGATGGCCCAGATGCATGCTAACAGCTCCTTTTCGATCACAGCATACCTTCTCTCAGTAGCCGAGAGAGTGCTAGATGCGAAAGCTACACACCACTCTTCTTTGCCAGAGTACTGGCTAAGTACTCCCCCAAGATCGTAAAGGCTTGCATCAACAGTAATGATGCATCTTTTATTCAAGCAAAAGACTTAAGAGTGGGGGCATTCACTATCTCGCTTTTGATTTGTTTGAAAGCGGTTTCCTCCCTGTCTGACCAGAAAAACTCAGTGGACTTTGTGGTCAACTCTCTGAGGGGCTCCATCTCGGTGGCGAAATTCTGTATGAATTTACTATAATATTCACACGAGCCCGCAAAAGAGAGGAGTTTCTCTCTGTTGTCAGGGGAAGGTGCTTTGACTATAGCATCCACCAGAGACTTTTTGGGCACCACACCATCACCCGAGAGAGTGTGACTGAGATATTCCACTGACTTGCAGAAGAATTTACATTTTCCACCCTTAAGCGTCAAACCACTCTTACCCAATCTCAGGCAAACCTCCTTAACATGGCGGAAATGGTCTTCTTCATTCTTGGAAAAGATGAGGATGTCATCTTGGAAACATTTCACGAAATTACTTACATCTTTAAAAATATGGTACATGGCCCTTTGAAAGATGGATGCGGCCGACACTAGGCCGAAAGGCATCCTTTTGAATTGAAATAACCCATGGGACGTGATAAAGGCAGTGAAATGTTTGGAATATCCAGTGAGCTCAATTTGGTGGTACGCAGAGCGAAGGTCAAGGGTGGAAAAAATGCAGGCATCATCCAGCATGCACACCATCTCGTTGATATTAGGAAGAGGGTGGCAGTCAACAACCAAATTGGCATTCAACGCTCTCATATCAACGCACAGCCTAAGGCTTTTGTCGGGTTTTTGGGCCAAAACAATAGGAGAAACCCATTCGGATGACTCAATCTCTTCAATGATACCACCATCAACCATGTCATCCAACATCTTTTTCAACTCAGTTCTTACACTGATGGGGACCCCTCTGAGCTTCTGATTGACTGATACAGATCCCTCTCTAACTTTGATCTTGTGCCTGAAACCTATAAGTTTCCCGAGTTCTTCTGAGAATATATCTGGGAATAACTTTGCAAAATCAGTACTGGTAGAAGTTATAGTAAGGACAGACACAGGCTCTTTCTCCCTGGGGTTTAACACAATACCAAGCTTGGCCTGGTCACGCCATCCCAACACATTTACCCCTTTAAAGGCCACATAAAGCTTAATAACAGCAGTACTCTGTTTGAATTCAATGAACACTTCCTTGAAACCTATAAAGTCAATATAGGAACAATCGAAATTCTGTGCCACAATATCAGGTTTACATAAGGAGTTCAGGTCAAGTAAATCTCCAAAAGACTCTGAGCAGTATTCCTCTGTGATAATGGTCCAAGGTGACCCAGAGTCTGCCATTAGCTCGAGGTTCCTTCCAAGGATACATTCAAGACATTTGGGGGGGCCAATCTTGTCAGCCTTGGAATCATCAAAGGAATCTCGAATGGAAACCACAATGACAGTCTCTAAATTGCCCTGGGTATCATCACAAGAGGACGGATTGCGAGAGACACAAGAAACTTTTCCTTTGGAGTAATTAGAAGGAGAAGTGGTATTCTTCTTCATATCCTTGCACATCTTAGAGAAATAGCCCAAACGTCCACACTTACTACATTCCTTTCCAATGGCAGGACAACGTGGGAAAGAGGCTATGTGACCAGGATTTCCACATCTGTAGCAATAAAAACTTTTGGGGTTGGGGTTATTCTTGTAGTTGGGATTATAAGAGCCTTTAAAGGTACAAGGAGTGACACTACTAACTTCACTTCCAGTGGGAGACTTAACTTCCTTGTTGAGGGACTTCATCCACTTCTCAGACTGTTCTAATGCTTTGGCTGTGCTGATGGCAGCATCTAAGTTAGGGTCGCCCATTATCCAGAGCTGCTCTTGTACTTTTTTATTTCTGACGTGAACGATGATTTGGTCTCTGATCATCTCGTCAGTGATCAAGCCAAAGTTACAATGCAAGGATAAAGCACGGAGGGCAGTAAGGAACTTGTCAAAACTCTCTCCCTCTTCTTGGGCTCTAGTGTAAAACTTAAACCTATTGAGGGCAACACTAGTAGTAGGTTTAAATCGATTCTCGATGCGCAAAATGGCTTCGTAGTATACATTAGGATCACCTCCAGATCTGACAGGAGGAAGGGTTCTGTAAACTACCTGTCCCTCAGAACCTAAGCAATGGAGGAAAATGTTCTTCTTTCTTTCAGCAGACATGCGTTCGCCATCAATCGCCTTTAAATAAGTAATAAACTCCTCTTTCCATCTTGTCCATGGGATGGGCGGTTCCCCTTTGCTTTGTAGAAATTTACAAGGCGGGTCAAACTGCATTGTAATGGTATAGTAGTAACAATAAGAAAAATATGTAATAGCAACAAATATAATATAAATGGCGACAAGTATGCTTATAGAAGTGGTAGAAAATACCTAAAATAGCCTTAAAACACGACTCAGTAGCAGTAATTAAGTTAATAGAAAAGTAATGAGGGTAGGAAAAGGTGTGCCTGTCACCGTAGAGAGACAGGCTGTGTAATACAAAATATAAAGAGTCAAGGTGTGCCTGTCACCGCAGATGAGCAGGCTGTATGGTATGGTATGCAAAAGTCAAGGTGAGCCTGTCACCGAGAATGAACACGCTTTCCTACCTGCATTTAAAACAAAGGTGTGCTCATCACTGTGCGTGTAGAAGACAGGAGAGCCTCCGAGAAGATGTGTTCATCGCCGTGGGTGGAGCCGATAATAACTGGTCCTCTGGGAGCGGCAAACGAAAAATGTAGTCCTCGCTTGTTAACCTCGCTTATTGCTTTCTTGAGGACAGAGCCGCTGAGCAAAGGAGGATGTTGTAGTCGATAGTTGCTTCCTTGAGAACACGGCCGCTGAGCGTGGCGAAACCAGATGATGTAGGACACTGCCGTAGAGTTGATCCTGGTCCAAAATGGCCGCCGGCGTGACGACGCACGGTCTGACCAACGTGAGGAGCGGAGCAACGTAAGTGACGCGTCGGCCGAGAATAGCGTCAACAAGGGTATACAGGCAACCGTTGTTAAGGAGTGATGCGCAGACAGGGGAGTGCGTCAATAAGGGTATCCAGGCAACCGTCGCTGAAGAAGTACAAGGACGTCA
This sequence comes from Calotriton arnoldi, assembly GCA_963921515.1. NCBI lineage: Eukaryota > Metazoa > Chordata > Amphibia > Caudata > Salamandridae > Calotriton > Calotriton arnoldi. The sequence goes on from CAWUFW010003039.1 coordinate 1,010,985, forward strand.
CAACGGATCTTGAGAGGAGATGGCCGTTGGGAATATCACATGAAGCAAACGGAGATGTTCCTGTAGGCAGGAGACATCAGGAACATGAAGGTTGGTCCGGAAGACGTCGCTGCACCTGTGCCACAGAGAGGATGTAGCTGGCGAAGTCTTCTTCGAGTCGTCGCCACTTGTAAGGACGAGAGGCTCCGGTGCGGTGAGTAGAATTCAAGTTTATTAGAAGTGCGGCACAGTACATCTGTACACAGCAAAGCAGTGGTGATAACTGCCGTACAAAGGCTCTGGAACATGGAACCAAAGTTGTACAACGGAGGTACATGGTTCCATGTTCCAAGCATGGGACAGTGCACGACGGGAAGGGAGAGGAAGAGGCGAGGGGAGGAGATGAGGGAGATGTAACAATTGGCTTTAGGACTGGCTAGCAATGGAGCGATGAAACCCATGTTCGACAGTGTAATGTCTGCCTTTACCTGCTGGTATTCATGCCAGAGGAGGCTGTACAAATTATTGATAAAACCCAATATTCACAGTAACTTGCTGTAGATTTATTTTCCTCTTGTGGATCAAAAGCAACTAGATTTTAGAGAAATCAAGAGGCAAGATCAGCATTTGTCCTACCAATGGGCTTAAAGATTGCAGAAGGATGGTTGGTCATTTTACTCTGTTATGTTGCAGATTAATCTGAATTTCCCTTTCGGACATGTGTAGAAATAGATGCAGTGCTGTCTGTAAAAATTGTGGCCTGTTATGTGCTGCTGTTTTCAAATTCTTAGAAAATGACTCCCGGTTCTTTCTTGCAAAATGGAGAGGTTTCACATAATCCAGCAACTATTCCAGATAAACAAGAGCTTTTTCTGCCACAACCAGCAGTTTCAGTGGGACCTCATCCAATGGTTACCTGACTTCGAGAGGGCTTTGTTGAATACAGCTTGCAGCCTTGTCCCACTGGAGGATTTTGGCTTCCATCTCAAAGACTAATTCAAAAGGTAGAACCTTTGATCTGGATGGCCCACTTGGGGTATCCAACCACTGCTCCTTTGCAGTCAGCCTGAAATCAGGTCTAGATCCTGGTCAACCACAAACAGTGACTTCTTATAGTTGCTTTGCTACGAAAGAACCTACTTCCTCCCATTTGAAACCCATTTTCTTACCTGTTGCCTTCTTTAAAAGGGTTGGATCCATATGAGATGAATTTTACGTTTGGAAATATACCACACAAGACCTGATTAGAAGTCAGGTAGAATGAAATTAATGCATGCTAATATTCTTAATGGTCAAGCTTTTGCACCTCGATTGAAAGCGTGTAGAACCAGGTTTGATTTTTCCAGAAGAAAAATACATTTACCATCCAATCAGTGCAAGTGGTAAACGTATGTGGTACAACCCTACAACCTTATGGATTAAGGCATGACCTGTGCTTTAAGGCCAGAAAAATTAGAAATACTGTAATTCCCTATCCCACGGAGTTTTACCATATTGAAATAGTACAATCACATGCAATTTTACTATGCAGTAAAATTGCCCCAGCACTGTGCAACTGATAATTAGGGCTAAAGATGATAATTTCAATATATTTTCTGATCCCCATTATTGGGGCACCTGTTTGAAATATGTTAACCCACAAGTTTGTAATTAAATACAAAATTGCTTATACTTTCCTGAAAGTAGTGCTAGACTTTATGAAACACTATAGAATACAAGTCGCTGCTATCATTCTTTATTGATGCTATTTGTAAGATATCACAAATTTACATCAATGAATTTAATTAAATCCCTTTGTCAAATTTTGCTTCAATATAACATAAATCAATGGCTTAATATTTAAAATGTATTTTAAGTTCAGGAGTTATTCTCACGCATCAATACAGGAGTGTGAGCACCTTGCTCATCCATTCCTTCGGTTTCTTTTGAAAGCCATATTTCCATCCTATACTCAAATGCATACCCTTCATAGGCCATTGTCCCAAAATGTTGTGTCTTTAACCTGAGTAGCAGGAATCTTTGCCTTGCAAATGGTCCGGTCTGCATCTGAAATCCAAAGACTACTTCAGATGCAATTTCGACCCTATTTTGTTGACTTGTTGACACAATTTTCCACTCATCAAACACAGCAGGCATAATAAGTATTAAATGGGGTGTTACGTTCCATTATATCTTTTTGCTTACTGTCAGGAGGTGATGTAATCTGTCTTGCACTGCTCAAGTATTTCATGAGCAGTGGAGTACTAGGTTTACAATACAAATAGAGGCATCCCGTACTCTCTAAATTGTGACTTCTTCTGCAACAGCCCTACTGCATATCAGGACTGTTGTAGGCGAAGTGGGGAGGGGCAGCGTAATAGGGGCAGCTGCACTTGAACACATATTGGCATACATCTGGTGCAAGTGTGTATGCAAGCAAGTTTTATGCACATATACACACACTCACACATGCACTCACTCCCACACACACCCACACAATTTTCCCTCTTTTTTGCAGAGAAGCAGTAGATCAGAAAAAAATGTTTTTTGAGGCGGTTCTAATGGTCCCCTGTCTGCATGGAAAGTTGCTTTTTATAACATTGACATTGTTTTCTTCATAGTATTGTAGTTAGTGAACATGTTCACTTAACGTTTGATTTTCTCATGTTTTGTTCTTCACAAAACTGTGTCTCATACACGTTTTTTTAAAATGACAACCTCTGACTGTATGATGTATTAATATTATCGGTTTCTAAATATTCATATATATACAGTAAAACTCACTGTCATTTTAAGAGTGAGAGTGAATGTATCATTTGGTGAACTCTCCGTTTTAGGTACATACAACATACAGGGCTGAATAATAATAAACTCAAAAGACATAATGGAATCAATAGGGACTTGCAGTGTGAAGAAGCTCTGTGCCGTGTGGCTGTCCATAGCCAACGGCATTTTCAGCCTTAAGTCCAAAGTGTCATCTTGCAGTCATTAGACTTTCACCATGGAATTAGAAATTTTCAGAGACAGAGTGAACAGAAAAACACTTCTAGTGAAATTAAATATAGCTTATATCTATGAGTAGGGAAGAAGATTCTTGTATTTGTCTAAATTACCTGTCAGCAGTTCGTGCTTCAACTTTGCAGTAAAAACTCAAAATTTACATTCAGCTATTACACCATAAAATGTGCTCTTAACATACTTACAAACCCCCTCCCCCGTGTACGCCAATTTTCTATGCATGTAAAGTTTTGTGTTTGTTTGAAATACAAGTTTAGTCAGAAACGAGCAACAATTCTGGATTTTGAGGTAAAACAAGCGGAAACAAAATGGTAATGTTCTTTATCGATAAGACCCAGTTATGTTCTAAATACTGTTCAACTCAGGTGCCCAAATGTTATTACATGCCAGAGGTAAATTCATAGCATGGATGAACTGTAGACACTATGGGGCATATGTACAAGCCCCTATCGCCATTGGAACGTCACTTTCTGTGACGTTCCCGTGGCGATAGGGGCCTTGCCTTATGTACAAGGCAGCGTTAAGCCACTTAACGTGGCTTAACGCTGCCTTGTACATAAGGCACCCTTTCACACTATGGTTAGCGTGAAAGGAGCGTGCAGTGGGTGTTGCGGTGGGCGTTCCACCGCAACACCCATTGTATTTGACGCTGCCCCCTATGTACAAGGGTGGCGTACATAGGAGGCAGCGCCAAAATTAAGACCAGGAAAATCCTGGTCTTAAGTTGGCGAAACGAGGAGAAATGCATTATTTCGCCTCGTTTTGCTTTTCCATGTGTGCTGCCTTGTGCAGCACACATGGAAAAAGCAAAATGCCATGGTTTGTTTATGTACAGGAAGGTGTCCCTTCCTGTACATAAACAAACCTTTTAAAAAAATGCCATTTTGTAACTTTCATGTGTGCTGCTTCATGAATGGCATTTTAGGATTGTTTATGTGCAGGAAGAGACACCTTCCTACACTTAACCAATCCTCCCTGCACACAGACTTGGCGCCATCGCAGGGGGAAACGCAAGGCTGCACCACATTCTTGTAAATATGGTGCAGCCTTGCGTTTCAGAAGTGGCGGGGCGTGTCGTTAAGACCAGGAGGCTAACGACATGCTCCGCCACTTCATTGTACATATCCCCCCATGTCTGCTTCTCTTTCGTGAGAGGAAAAATGTGAGGCTCATTTCCAGCGAGTACTTAGCAGAAGCAAGCACTTGGCCCACATCAAAATATTTGGGCATAATGGTCCAGGAACACCTGAGGGAGTCTCAGGGAAACCCACCTTTCCTCTGTGAGAAAGCCACCAGGTGATAAAGTTTGGCACAATGCTAGGTTGATTCCACTCTCCAGAATCTTTACGCTCAGTACATAGATTTATAATATTCATCCGAAGCACGTGCACCTGGTAAATGATCTGCATTTATATTCACACTATATACATCCCCTTTTATTAGAGTAAATTTCCAGATGACACCCAATAACAGTTACCCCTTCATATTTAGTTGCATTGTAGAATTGATTTCTGCTCACTTGTCTCTGCGCACCTTAGTAATTTTCTATATATCCAAAATAAATGTTACAGCTTTATCTGACATGTGCACATGTGAGTTTGCAATCTTTGCTGCTTCAGCACATGGTATCACAGCTTTCATAGAATCTAAGGCAAAGACATATTGCAGTATGTTATAGCTTTCAGAATCTGAGGTAAACATAGCATGAAGTAATCATGAACAAAACAAAGAGAGGGAAAGACTTTGAACAAAGGAGTGGGTTGGGAGGATGTTTGAAGGGTAATTGGGAAAAAGTGTTGCATGGGGTGTCTGGAACAAGGATAGGGTTTGCATAATGACTTGATTACTTACAAGTAATCTTCTATAATCTATATGCTCTTTTCTCAGTACCTACTAAATGACGTGCCCCACCTCTTATCTAGGCATAAAGCCAAAATAAAGCCTTAACCCCTTACCTTTGTCTTATCCTCCATATGCTTCTCCTATTACCCGACTAGTAAATGGGGAGAAGGACCACCACAGTTACTGTCAACCCAAACCTTAAGGAATCAAGGTGCAAGCGGGTGAGGAGAAAGGGATGTTAATGTTGATATGAGAAAAGGGTATAGAGAGCAATCACGGTCTCATACTTACTAAATGAGGACATAACAGAGCAGTAATAGCCACATGATTCCCAGAAAGACACAACTCCTGAATGATGCAATGAATCAATCAATTCTAAGGGGAAAACAATAATCTAGGAAATAGAAGCCAAGAGCACTCTAGATTCAAACTCCATTGAGGTAAGCTCTTCCACATCCAGCCTGTGATGTGAGACAACACAGATGAAGTGTCCCACGTGGCCACTCTACGTATATCTGTGATAGAAGCAGCACTTGCTTCTGTCCACGCAGCAGCCATACCTCGAGTAGACCTATCCATTATCTCATTTGGGATCCCAAGAAACATAAACTATGGAAATCAGAGTCTTAATCCATCTACTCAAAGTTGCAGTAGAGCTATAAAATCATTTCAATGTGAAATCAAATCGACAAATAGGCTCTCACGTTGTGTGTAATCCTGAGATATTGTTAGGTACATTTTAATTGCTCATAAGACATTCAATGTGTGCAAAGGAATCTTCCTCAGGAGTTGAAGGAACTGGAAAGAAGAAAGGTAGTTATCTCCTGATGAACAGCAGATATTACCTTTGACAAAATGTTGGCCCTAAGCTAAGAACAAATCTGTCTGAAAAGAATTCAAATATGAGAGTCTCATAGACAATGAACACATTTCAACAAATCTGAATATCAATGTTATAGATACTAAAAATATCACTTTAAGTATCACATGGTTGAGATCTACGTCAGAAAGAGATTCAAAGGGAGGTAACTGTAGAGCCTGAAGAACCAAGGGAAAATTTCATAAATTAGCTATTGATTATACAGAAGGCATAAGCAAGGAAAAGCCCTTCAACAGTCTATTGCCTAGCCGAAGGATTCTATTTCAGTGATGCTCTCAGGGGATCTGCCTGCTTTTAGTTCTGCCCTTTGCAATCTTAAAGTGGTGACTGCCAACACGTTATCAAATTCTACAATGAAGGACTTGAAAAATCCACTTCGATTCACAAGCTAATGGATTAAAATACTTCCTAACAAACTAGTTAGAAAAGGAATACCAGTGATGATCCTAGGAGCGTCTAGTGGATTAACACCGAGATTCCTGAACTGAGCTGTGCTAATCGTAAAGAAAGCCTTCATTTTTTGAAACCCCTGCTCTTAAGAGCCATGCTGCCAGGTGCATTCTCTAACATAAAACGAAAGGAAGAATAGAAGGTAAAATGGGCAATGTTATACTGGATAGACCCATTCCCGCATTATGAACATTATCCTGAGATATAAGAACTAACTCATCCTCAGACAAATGGGTGGTACCCAGGTGTGGCTGCTTTCAATGGGCACAGGGGCTGCACCCACCCCAATTTTCCTGCCTTATGTGCCATCAATAAAGACATAATTAAAAGCTGTCTATTAATTAACTGTTTGGAAGGCACATAGAACAGAAAAACTAAATGCACTTTTCAGACAGCCGACGCTGCCTTGTCTTGAAGTCATACTGTGACGCTCACTTTATGGTAGGGTCAGACAAGCACTTTCAAAGACAAGTGTGCTAATGTGCATGTGTCAGACATTATGGATGCCCAAAGGTTTAAATCACGTCAGCTCTGGCTTGCCAATATCTGGGGCCTTTGGTTTCCACCCCTAGATGACGTGCAGTATCGCCACTTTTTTCAGCAGCCCTGGGCTCGCGGAGTGGCTGCATGATAGGTACTAATGGCTCCCTACTCCTCCCTTTCCCTAGTCGTCATAAGGTGAGGTGGGATCAGTAAGCATCACTGACACAGACCCCCAACAATTGGTAGGAAGGCCACAGTGGTTAACTCATGCTTGCACAAACGTGCCTATACTACAGGCATGTTTAAATGGGCCCCTGCTTCTGCACCTCTCTTGGTACGAGACATCTGGGTAAACCACTTTCTTTAAATCCTCTTTTCCTGTGTGGCTCGATGTGTGTTCTTTCATCAACACACCCTTCTTACCCTCTGCCACTTGTGATTTCAATGCTCACTGCTAACACATAGCACATTCCTGAGCCTTGCTGTCGGAACCCCAGGAGGTGTGAGAGGCACTTTTGCAGGCAGAAGGGTCGGGGGCTGCACTTCACACAGATTCTCGAGTTTTAACTCTGGTGCGTGGGTTGAGGTTCACATATTGTCAAAGTTGCTTTAGGGATGGGGAGGGTGCAGGACCTCACAAGTGTTCCAGTGCCCGTGACTGCAACCACACCTGTTTGAGTTTCCGAAAGGTTGAGTTTTTTCTCCAGGTAAGATTTGATTCGGTTTGTATGGGGGGGAGGGGGGTAGGGGCCTTTTCCCACATTTTGAGTTTTAATCCCAGAGAGGATACCTGCATTTCAGACATTTTTTAAGGTGTCGGATCAAGATCGTGCCTACAAAAAATGAACGTGTTGTTCTGTAATGTAACTGGTGTTCATGTAAAGCACCAATACCTTCAGGTCGAGTTCGCGCTATATAAAACTGTAAAATAAAAAAAGCAGTAACCTAGAAATAGTAACAGTTGCCTGCCTTTTACCAGCCAGTAGGTGTTTGCATTTTGATCACCCAAACACACAAAGGGGCACATGGTATTAGGAACTGGAGACCTAACACAAGATACAATAAACCAAAGCCTACATGGTGGGTCTGGTGCCTTTTTTCATAGCTTTCCATGTGTCCTTGCCCTGTACTGCACACATTTCCAGTCCGGTCTAGATGGTGCTTAAGTCAAATTATCTCTCCCTCACTAAAGTCCTCTGAGATCTGTGCTATCATCTGTGGTAATGTGTTTGTAGGCCTCATAGGTGCAAGTTTGCAATGTTGTGACGCACCCCCTGACATAGTTAAACAAAGCACGTTTTCCATAAGTGTTTCTTATATGTGAAAAATCACAAATAAGTCACAGCTGAGTAAACCACAAGTTTTCCAAGGTAGAGTGCATTGAATCACGTGCAGAAGTTAAAAAAAGCTTGTTTACTTTTTTGTTTATCAAACAGTTATCTAGTATTCATTGTATTGGTTGTTATATCGCACTATTGAAACCCATTTCTCAGTGGCAGAGTGCTTCATACAGAAAATCAGTACTTAAATAGAAATGAGGCACATGTAAAATAAGTAACAAAGTAATTAGTTTATTGAAAGGTATAGTAGGGATCAGATTTACAACATTAGGCAGACCTTCGATGAAGACGGGCGGCTCTCGATGTTCATCTTTCTAGGGTTGACATTATGGTTATTATGCTTTTACTGTTTTGGATATGGCCTGTTCACTTAGTTTAGGTTTTATATGTGTAGTGTGTTGGCTTATGGAGCATATAGTACTCCTACCATCCCCCATTGTGACCCTTCATTGTCACTCTTTAACAAAATGTCTCTTTGAACTTCAGTGATTACTTCTTAACACACATGGGTATATAATGTCTTATCCACTTTTGAATGATGGAAGGCAAGTTGTCCCCAAAGATATCCAGATTTTGGGCCTGCAGTTTGCAATCAGAACTGTGAAGTTGGGCCATAAGTCTATCTTATTTGCAAAATGTGCTGCCCATTAGTTCTTTCTTTTAAAGGCACTAGAAATAGGAGACATTAGATCTGTAGGTTAAGCAACCAATGCAGAGAGTTCTTGTACAGTGCACATCCTGAACTCACGTATTTGAAGGAACATTTGTATGTGATAATGAAGAAAAACGAAAGTCAGTGAAATAAAATATTTGCCTAGGTTCACATAATTTTGGTCACATGCATAATCCAGGATTAACCCAAAGTTTTATGGCGGCTCCCCCATTGGGGCATTGCCCCACTGCTTTCTCGCAGTGCGAGAAGGCAGAAACATAAATGGTAATAACTACCATTTTATGTTTCTGCTTCTCGCACTGCGAGAAAGCAGAAGTGCCTGGTTGGGGAAGGGCGGTCCTGCTCGAGGGCAGGGGGGGGAGTGGCTTGCCCACTGTTGTGCGTACTGACTGTTTGGTCATGCCCTAATGTGGACTGCTGTTACGAGCACCGTGATACCCAACTTTATATTGTATAGTTTGGTGTCGCTGAAGCATATCTGTTCCGCGTTGGGGGGTGTGCAGTGTTCTGCCAAATGTGTACTGTTGGTGTTAGTTTTGTGGAGTGTATTAGAGGAGTTCGCTGTTGGGGCTATATTATAGCAGAATGCCATAGGGTGCGGGCAACAGGTTTTTCCATACTGGCCGACTGAACTCTGGAACATTCTCCCAAAGAATGGCAGGAACACCAGTGAGCACCTCGAGCTCAAGAGAAGCTGAGAACCCGACTGTTTCCATAACCCCCTGCCGGCTTCGCTTTCACTTCTTTAGCGCCAAGAGTCTTTTCTACCAGCAAATAAGCACTTTACAGAACTTTATCACTTAATTTTTTTATCGTTATGATTATCATTATTATTATTATTAATAATAATATCATTCCTCTCACTGACCTGGCTCAAATTCTGGGAATGCTCTAACACTCAGTCTGCCCACGGGCCTTGTGCCTGCTCCTCTGCTGTCTACACATGTTGAAACCACCATATACTAGTAGACTTCCATCTCAGCCGGCTGTAGTACCGCTGTGAAGACACCTTTGACAAACGCTATACAAGCCCAATAAAAAGCCACAATAGGACGCACAGGGTGGGGTAGGGGTTCCCAGGAGTGTGTCATGGGTTATCGGGGTCTCACGTGGTGTTCGTCCGATCCAACAAGTAATAGATTTAACAAACTTTACAGCAGCTGCTTCCTTTTACAGCATAGAGCAAGGGATGTTAAGCAGTTGATGGCTTTTATTGTAAATAATGAGACTGTGGTCTATTATACACAATATAAGTATTTTAAATGTTATTTTTAAACTTTGTGGGTTTTCTCTAAACATGATGATATTAATAATGCATTAATCAAGCATGATAATTGATTCAGGCTGATCACACATGTATTCAGTGAACTTGATAATCTCGTAATTCGGATGCACAGAAGATGGGGCTTCCCGTACTACAGGGGATGAGGCTTCTAGGCGCAGGGGTGAGTTTTGGGGGTTCAGGGCTAGTCTGGGAACCTAAAGCAGCCCTGGCAAAATAGTTAAAATTCCCCTCCCCCCCTCTCACTCGCTCTCTCTCTCCATCCATTCTCTTTCTCACTTCTTTTCACTTCTCTCTCTTCTCCCTCTCTCTGATCTCTTTCTATCTACTCTCTCTAGTGCCTTCCGCCCCCCATAGGTTGTTCGGGCTAGCTCGCTACGCTCGCTCGCCGCAGTGCAGTACAACTATTATTTTACGTCGCACCTCTTTCAAATGTCACCAGCCGCCACTGGGTTCACACTATGCACAACAGTCACTAGATGAGTATCTTTCTCTCATTTTACTTCAAGGGGTAATGCTCTTTCTTTAATTCTTGATCCATGAGGTTATAGTCGGAGAGCAAGCAGATGCCACATGAAGAGAGTCAGGATGAGAAAAGGATAGGGAGAGAGAAAACAGCATGACCCAGAAGATGTAAAATATAGGGAGAGGCATACAATATTGGAGAAATGCACATGGAAATGGAAACATGGAGAGGATGTGAGAACATAACTTACATTTACATTTTAATTTTTTCAATGACCATGCTTCTTATGAGATCATCAATCAATGTGGCATGAAGTTGTTTCAGTTTTGCCAACCGGTTGCAGTGCAGAATCAACCATGTGTGCAGGTAAGATAATTAAAAACCTTACTTGTTACAGTGTATGATTTGCACACCACAGCATCATGTTGAACATATTTAATGCAGTAAGTTAGGGAGAAGTTTTTCATGTGTTTACATAGTTCAAGCCCGCTATTCAAAATTACTTCATAAACCTTCTTGCTTTCTCACTGAATTCTTTGTTAAAATTTGCCGTATAATGAACCGTTTTCAACTCTTTTTAAAAAAAATGTTTTTGGGGTAGAACCCCTCAAACCCTCCTTATGTCAGTCAGACTTACTTACTTGCTACTTAAAACTCAGCTCTACCTTTTACGCCCTACCACTTTGAAATGTCACCACCTGCCACTGATGGTACCTACATTAGATGGACAGTCTCCTTCCAAAGATGAGTCAGAGTTCGGGCTACCAATGGAAATGGAGGAAACACATATAGGAGGAGAGGAGGACTTAGACATGTTAGTGCATCTACTCCCAACAACCATACCTGGACAGAAACTTTCTCATAAGAGTATTCTTTGAAGTGGTGAACAGGTCTTTTTTAGCTGATCCAAATCTTTGACACAATCCCTCAACTAAATAAAAAAACAAAAATCCTGGCATGTTTTTGCAATGATGGATCTCAGTGAGTAAATTGGTGCCAAACTAATGGACCCACATGCAAGCAATCCCATTGCATCACAAAGGCACATAATGCCAACAACAACACACAAAGAGATGCATAGAATTTTATAAGATGTTTTCAAAACCTTTGACGATTATAAACCAACCCCCCTTCAGACAGGCCTTACGATGTGGCCTTGAATTCATAGCCATTCCTTTGCTGAAGTGGTTCTCTTCTGCCCCAGATTGGGTAGAGTCTAGTGCAGTTTGACAGCTCAGCTGTGAAAGTCATGCATATCCTAGATGTCTGGAATCGAGCTCCATTAAATTGTAGATGTTGATTCCTAATCAGATTTTTCTGATTAATCAAAATCCGAAATGTCTCAAAGTTGGACATACCAGATCTGTGTGTTGCTGAACACTGGTCTTCAATGATGAATATATCAACCAGTGGTCCAGGTAAAGATGCACTAGGATTCCCTTTTTGTGGAGAATGACTATGAGTGGTGGTAGGGCCTTTATGAAAACCCTTGGTGAGGATGTCAAGCGGAAGGGGAGGACTTCAAACTGCCAATGGTGACCTTCCACATAATGCCTCAGAAATGTCTGATAAGGTTGAAATATTGGGATGTGGATGTACGCATCCTGAAGATTTAACACTATCATTGATTCCCCAAGAGACCCCAACAGAATTGTTTGTTGTAATGTGTCTATCTTGAAGTGAGTCTTCTTCAAAAATCAATTCGGTCTCCTTAGATTTATTATCAGCGTGAAGTATTCTGTTGAATCCGGCACCAAGAATTCATTGAAATAGAAGCCTTTCTCCTCCCGTGACTTTGGAACAGGACAGATTGCATCTCATAGTAGCAGTATTGAAATTTCTTGTGACAAAGCTCTGAACTTCATTGTATCCTGAGCATAACTTAGATGCACTGTGCTTGAATCTGGACATGGTAGTTCGCTGACTGCAACAAGGGACCATGCATGAGATGGCGTCCAATCATAGTGAGCATTTGTGCGATTCATTAATATTCATGAAGTAGGTTGGATTGCGAATCACTGCAAGTCAGAATGTTTTCATTTCTCCTTGTTTTTTTCCTCTTTCAATGCGTGCTGCATTCTACAGCACGCATTGAAAGAGGAAAATGCCTGTAGTGATTGTTTTTGTGCAGGAAGGTGCCCTTCCTGCACAAAAACAATCTCCCATGACGCAGGCATCCTTGCACCGTGGTGCAAGGGTGCCTGCGCCAGCGCATGGCAGCTGTTTGTGCGCCAGCGCAGGCGAGAGCACAGGAATGCGACATATCATTGTAAATATGTCACATTCCTGTGCTCTGAAAGTGCCGCAGCATGGCGCAGCCAAAGGGCTTGCGGTGCCACGCTGCGGCACATCCTTGTAAATCTGCCCTTTCGGCCTCAATCCATCGGGGCAGATTTACAAGAAAGTGACTCAGGGGCAGATTTACAAGCCTCTGCGACACTTTTATGCTGCCGTTGCATCACTTTTGAGGTGCAGCGGCGTCGTAAACAATGCGCCACGTTACGACACATTTACAACGTGACGCATCTAGGGAGATGCATCACGTTGTAAAGCCCTGCGCCATATTATACCTGCATCAGGTATAATGTATGCAGGGTGGGCGTTCCGACGCAAGAAAGCCTCGTAAAAGTGACACAGTGAAATCTACAAGATTTCACTGCGTCACTTGTACGACTCCACTGCGTCAAAAACTTACGCCTGCTTGAAGCAGGCATAAGGAGTGACGCAGCATAATAGGAATAGGCATTTCTGAGCATTGCTGGAGTTGCGTCATGCTTGCAACACGAGTCCAGCAATGCGTTGCCTTTACGCTAACAGATGCGTCACGCATCTGTCAATCCTTGCGCCACGGTGCGCCGCATTGTGAATGCGACACATCCATGGTGGCGCAAGGGTTTTTTTGTGTGACGCAAATGAACTGACGCATCTCTGCTAATATGCAGAGATGCGTCAGTTCTTGTAAATCTGCCCCTTAGTGTCGTACCGGTGGCGCATTTTACTGCTCCATATTTACAAGGACAGGAGAAGTCAACCTGCATGACTTTTCCTGTCCTTGTAAATATGGCCCCTACTTTGCACGCAGCACTTTGCATGAAAGGGGCGTTCTATGGGTGTTGCTGCTGGTGTTCCCACGCAACACCCATGGAACCTGACATATTTCCAGATTTACGAGGAATCGTAAATCTGGAAATGCGTGTGAATGCTACGCCTCCCCAAGGGAGGCGTAGGGAGGTGCAACGAGGAGAAATGTATTTATTTCTCCTCGCTTTCTTTTCCTCTTTCTATGCATGCTGCAGTCTGCAGCACACATCGAAAGAGGAAATCACCTCTAATGATTGTTTATGTACAGGAAGGGTTCCCTTCCTGCACATAAACAATCATTGAAACAATGACGTTTTTCAACTTCTATGTGTGCTAATGCAGCACACATAGAGGTTGAAAAACGGCATTTCAGATTGTTTTTGTGCAGGAAGGGAACCCTTCCTGTACAAAAATAATCTCCCCACAACGCAGGCATCCTTGCACCATAGTGCAAGGGTGCCTGCGCATGGCAGCAGTTTGTGCGCCAGCGCAGGGGGAAGCACAGAGATGCAACATATTGTTGAAAATATGTTGCATCCCTGTGCTTTGAAAGTGACTCAGTGCGGCACAGTCAAATGGCTTGCATTCCGCACTGAGGGGCAGATTTACAAGAAAGTGACTCAGTGTGTTCTGCAAGCCGTTTGGCCGCGCCGCACTGAGTCACTTTCAAAGCACAGGGATGCAACATATTTACAACAATATGTCGCATCTCTGTGCTTCCCCCTGCTCTGGCGCACAAACTGCTGCCATGCGCCTGCGCAGGCTTTTCCTTTCCTTGTAAATATGGAGCAGTATAATGCACCACCGGTATGTCACAAAAAGTGACGCACCGGTGGCGCAAGGGGCTTGTAAATCTGCCCCTTCGTTTTTTTGTTCACCATGCCATTCCAGTTAGAATGTTCTGCATTCCGTCCATCAATTGTGTGTCCTTTGCTTTCTCGCCGTAAGTGCGCCGGGTATGCCCAGACGTGGGTCCCGGGCTCACTGTGCCACTGGATTCAAGCTATCCTGGCTGATGAGGGGTTAAACCCCAAAACCGGTCCTAGGATGCTTGTTTCCGGACCAGGGAGGACCTGGCTTGGCAGTTCGGGCTGGACTGTTCCCATGAGGCACAGGGTCAAGACTGATTTGCATATGGCCAGGTCTGAACTGGAGTGGCATGGTGAGCAAAAGAACGATGGATTTAACCCAGATCTCTTGACTGGGGGTGAATGTTTTGATTTGTTCTGCATTCAGTCCATCAATTGTGTGTCTTTTGCTTTCTCGCCCTAAGTAATAATAATAATAATAATAAAAGACATTTATAAAGCGCGCAGCTACCTCAACTGAGGTGTCCCGGTATTAAAGTGGATAACATCGTAACCATGCTAGCAGAGAACTAGTCTCTACGGCTGAGCAGCCAGGTCTTCAAGGCCTTTCTGAACTCCTGTTCAGAGTGCATCATACGTAGTTGGAGGGGCAGGTCATTCCAGCATTTAGAGGTACCTACCTCGAATGTTCTGCCCCCCATTCTCGCTTTAACAAAGCAGGGGATGAAAAAGTAGCATTTGGAATTGGACCTCAACGATCTACCCTGCAGGTAGGGGCGAAGTCTCATCCTCAGATACTTAGGGCCTCTTCCCTGGTAGGCCCAGAAAGCAAATGTGAGCACCTTAAATTCAACTCCTTGGCCTCAGGGAGCCAATGGAGTTGTCTGAGGTGGGGGGAGATATGGTGGCGGAGAGGGACCTTGCGGACCAGCCTAGCTGCCGCATTTTGCACTATCTGCAGCCTACGGATCAAGCCGCTGGGCAGACCCAAATAGAGTCCATTGGCGTTGTCGAGATGGGAGGTGACTAACGCATGCACCACAGTTTTACGAGCTGTCTCTGGCAAGAAGCTGATGAATTTTCTAATAATTTTCATCTTACCAAAGCAGACCGCATAAACGTGCTGGATATGTGCGGAAAGGGATAAGTCATTGTCCCAATGGACACCAAGATTCTTGACCGAGTCCTTAGGGATGGGAGCCATTCCCAGTTCTGCCGGCCACCACAAGGCCGCTTGGTGAGGGACTGTTTGGTTAAAAAACAGAACCTCCGTCTTGTCGGCATTTAGCTTTACAAAATTGCTGCTCATCCAAACGGAAATATTTTTAAGGCACTCTCTAAAAGAGTCAAAGACGGATGCCGACACTTCACTAAAGGAAAACATCAGTTGGGTGCCACCCACGTAGGATATCACCTTGATTCCTGTGCTAGCGATGAGTTCCGCCAAAGGTGCCAGATAGATATTAAATAGAAGTGGACCCAAGGACGATCCCTGAGGCACCCCCCATCTTAGAGGCTTGGCCTCGGAGGAGAAAGGGTGGAGAAAGACCTGTTGGTCTCGGCCATGAAGGTAAGACAAGATCCAGTCCAGCGCCGTCCCACGGATGCCAATTTGCTTAAGACGATCAAGCAAGATGGAATGGGACACCGTGTCAAACGCTGCTGACAGGTCAAGAAGAACCAACATGGTCGCCGCACCCCCATCCACCGCTCAGTGAATGGCATGAGCCATCTCAATCAGGGCGGATTTGGTGCTGTAACTGGGGCGAAAGCCAGACTGAGAATCACGCCGAAGCCCATTAGATTCAACAAAGGCCGCCAACTGCTGATGCGCTAATTTCTCTAAGATTTTCGCAGGGGCCAAGAGAAGAGAGCTAGGCCTGAAATTGCTGGCGATTTCCGGGTCAGCATTTAGTTTCTTCAATATGGGGAGGAGAAGCGCATGTTTCCAGGCAGATGGAAAAACCCCTAGCCTGAGTGAGGAATTCCAGATGGCATTAAGGGGGGGTTAAGCCATTCTGCCAGCACGCTGTAACGTCTAGCTGGCCAGGGATCATTAGGTGACCCAGATTTGTATCGGGTACACCGGGTATGCCCAGACGTGGGTCCCCGGGCTCACTGTGCCACTGGATTCAAGCTATCCTGGCTGATGAGGGGTGAAACCCAGAAACCGGTCCTAGGATGCTTGTTTCCGGTCCAGGGAGTACCTGGCTTGGCAGTTCGGGCTGGACTGTTCCCATGAGGCACAGGGTCAAGACTGATTTGCATATGGTCAGGTGTAAACTGGGGTGGCATGGTGAGCAAAAGAATAATGGATTTAACACAGATCTCTTGACTGGGGGTGAATGTTTTGATTTGTTCTGCATTCCGTCCATCAATTGTGTGTCTTTTGCTATTAGTAAATTTGCCAGTTCTTCAAATTTGCTATTAGTTGCAAAAAAACTGGTTCCAAACTGTGACCGGTAAATAGTACATCTGGCCCCAAGTTCCTGGTAGCCATGATTGGCCACATTTCCCTTTCCACCTTCCCAGGTGAGTAAGTGGTAGTATCTCTAGTTTGAATCTATTGAGCTGGATAAAGCTGTGACCTTGTCCCAATGGACATGTTAACGATGGGGCACAGGTTTTAAAGGCCGTAATCGAAATGCCATAAATCCATGGGAAACACTTTAGACTGAGTTTTCCTGAGACTTGTTCCTGACATAGAAATTCCTCAGAGGAAAAAAAAATCTATAAAAGAATTATCGAAGAATATAAAGGGGCAATTGTTTTAGCAAAATCAATTTTTTTACTGAGAAAATTAGCTCAGCAAATAATTCAACTAGAGAGCTTTTAAAAACAGTCACAGCACTATCAAACTTTGATGAAAGCAAACAGTTCACTCCGGACCAAGATGTCTGCAGTAAACAAGCAGATTTCTTTAATAATAAAGTAAAACTGTACATGAAGAGTTCTCAAGTCACCAAAATGGATCTAGTCCAGATGAGCAAGGCTTGCCTGGATCATAATGTTGAAATCACATAGACTTGCCTAGAAAAGTTCCATCAGTTGACTCCCGAAAGAGTGGAGAGGCTCATATCATCAATCAAATCCGGATCCCCATTGGACCCTTGTCCGGCGCTGGTACTTCACATGGTCCCTAATACTATTGCATGTTATCTTGCAACCCTCCTAAATAACATTCTTGACTTAGGGTCTTTCCCAAGTAACTAGAAAAAATCACTAGTATGTCCTATCCTGAAAAAACCCTTGCAAGACCCTACTGAGGTTACAAATTACCGCCCAATCTCTTGTCTTCCGTTTCCATCTAAAGTCCTAGAAAATGCCTTAAATGAAGAACTGGTAAATGTTTTAGAGTCAAATGACAAATTGGACTCCTCACAACACGGTTTTTGGCCTAGGCACTGCACAGAGTCGGCATTAATCGCAGCCACTGAGGAGATCTGTATCCAGGTAGACGGGGGAGGGAAGGCAATGCTCATTCTGCTAGACCTCTCAGCCACGTTTGATATGGTAAACCATAAAGTACTCATTCGGCGATTATCCAAATTGGAGATTACAGGTGGGGCATCGAATATTATTAGATAATTTCTATCAAACAGAGAGCACACTGTAATGCTGGGGTCACAAATCCGTCTCCTATGCTCCGCCATGTGGGGTGCCCCAGGGATCTTCATTATCCCCAACCCTGTTCAATGTCTATGTTACTCCACTGGCCAAACTCATCAACTCACAAGGATTTACTGCTATCTGTTATGCGGGCGATACACAAATAGTGGTGTCACTATCATCAAAGCCAGAGGACGTGGCGAAGAAATTCAATAACTGTATGGCCCACATCATTAGATGGATGCAGGAAAACTGTTTAAAATTAAATACCGAAAGAAACAAGGTGCTATTATACCACAAAAACACCTTGTTCTGGAACAACCAGATGTTGCCGGACCATGTCCATCCCCAATGAGGAAAGTAAAAAAAGTCTGAGATTCACTCTAGATGATTAGTTATCTTTATCTGACCAGGTTTATCTCATGACATCTTCCTGCTTCTACAGTTTGAAGATTCTAAAAAAGATCTTCCAATTATTCCGATGGATCTACAGAAATCAGTGATCGTAGCTCTGGTACTATCAATGATAGATTACTGTAACTCTCTCTCTACCTGGGAGCAAAAAAGTGGACGCTACAGAAGTTACAGTCACTTCAAAATGCAGCAGCACATTTATTGTTCAAAATCCCCAAATTCAGTCCGGTGTCACAAAGTATCAGGGATCTGCATTGGCTGCCTGTCCAGGCGAGAGTTACATTTAAGTCCTTGTGCATTGTCCACAAGGCCCTCTATGGTGCCGTCCCTGCTCACTTTAATAAATTCATCAGACGGTATGTTCCACGATGTAACCTTAGATCATCCACCGCTTGTCTGTTGGACATCCCTAGGGCCAAGCCTCAAAATAGGCAGCAAGAAGCTTTTTCCATCTGGCCTGTAAGCTGTGAAACACCTTACCTCTTACACGGAGGACCCAAGCCTACAGACAGACTTTCAGAAAATATTTAAAATATGGCTATTTGTACCCAAGGTTTAAGCCTGCGCTTGCCTCTCTCCGTACGATCAATAATGGCAGCTCTACCGCTAAGACACCTTGGCATTCATGCACTTTACAAAACTTTCATTGATTCATTCATTCATAGAGCACATGCTTCATGAATATGAATATGCTTGCTCTTAGCTTCCTGATAAAAATGCATTTATAGGGTTTTCAACATTTGTATCGTTCTTGTAAGCTTTAAATTTGCTGGGTCTTAATGTCTTAATTGCCTCTGTGTTATCAATCACTACTGGCATGTGAAATAATCTGTGATTGAGCATTTCTCTGGGGCTCTGAGAGATGGAGGCACAGCCTTAAATCCCCTTATATACTCGTTTCTCTTTCCAATCCATTTCAGACCATGTTTCGACATAACACTCTGCACTGAGAGACTTGCTCTGGAGGCAGATTTTTTATCAGCTGCTCTCACCACATGGCCTTTGACAGAGCTGACTTCTTCCATTTCAAGACTATCACTATATATCCGTCTAATGGATGAATGCATGGTCAAACCCAAGGAATTTCATCCATGGCCATCTTCACCTATGTGTGCTGAACCCAGGAACAGCACTGGAATGGTAATCAGTTTGTCAATTTCTCTACAACTTCTAACTGAAAGAAGCTGCCAGACTTACAATCATATCAAGACTATATGTCTAAGTCAGTCTTCATCCACTCATTAAGGTTTCATTTATAGGTGGAACATTCTTCCTGTGACCGACCTGTTCAAAATGCCATTACATGGCATACCATCAAGTGTCCTTGTTGTTTTTATTGTTGATCAATCCTTTTTTTTAAAATGGCTTGTGCCTTATTTCTTAACAACAACTTGAATTCAATGCTACCTCGAAAAACATGGATGCATTTGAGTGCAGGTCCTAATGTTCACTTTGGTCATGCTTATGCTTTTGCTGGGAGTATTGTTATTAATGGCTTAGGACATTTTTATTATTTACCTCTTTTTTTTATGCCTTTGTTCTTGCGTATGTGTTCGCTTTTAACAATCTCCATGGCTTGGCAATTACTTTTGCCAAGACTTAGCTTTAACCTATCTCTCCATTTGCATTAAAAGTAGGTAGTCAAAATTAATGATCTAAAGCTCCTTGAAACAAACAATTCTTTGTTTGATTTAATAATTTACTGGTTTGTTTCAACTGAAGCACAGTACCAGCCACTCTTGCTCTTCTGTTTTTATACTGAGTTTTAGTTAATGAACTTAATGCTTTGGTTTGGAGTGACCACTGTTATGTTCATTCTCCATAAGGTTGGCATTTCATAATTTCCTCTCAGTTTAAAATGTTAACCATGATTGAAAGATACTTTTGCCAAGTTTGCTTTTGCCCTCTCTTCCTATTTTCCTTTTACAGCTAACAGGGTTTGATAATTGATATGGTGCCCTTGAACCTTGGCTTGCCACCACCTTGAGAGAAGATGCTTCAGGTAGGGTCTTCTTGATGCCAAATTACAACAAAGCTGACTCTGGCACAGATCAGTGGTGCCAAGCCATGCCATATTTATATATAGAGGTGTTACTTATCCTAAATATACTTACCATATGTGGTAAAGGCATCTATGTGGTAAAGGTAGGCATGGTAAAGGCTGCGTGGAAAAGGCATGCAGGTGGAAACCATAAATTGTAATGTCATACAACCAATCATGATACACTGTGAGCAATGAGGCTCACACTGGATCACTGACAGAATATTGGAAACACAAATATCATGTGGACAGAATATCAGTTTAAAAATATTGAGGATCAAAATGTTGAGAAGGTGAGTGCAAATAGCTTAGTATAGATTTACGATTCTTAACTCTACATCCGCATACCTTGATGATATATGTATATCGTCAAGGTACATATAGCTGTAGTTCTATATAGTAAAACTTTCCTTACCTATAGAAACTTAACTTCATATGATTTTTTTTTACACAATAGTTTGTCCCATGTTATATTTGTTTCCGATATTCTGTGTAAACACCCCTAAAACTGCTACTCAAAAGCGAAGTCTAGTCCTTTCACTTCCAGGGCAGAAGCAGCAAGCAGCAGGCCAGCACAAGAAAGCAACAGGCAGAGTGGCAGTCCCTCCTAGAGCATGTCCTCAGTTCAGAAGTGTTCTGAATTTGGGGTGTCAGAGGTTCAATACTTATACCCTTTTTGTCTTTGAAGTAGGCAAACTTCATAGGAAAGTCTTTATAGTACACAAGACCATGCCTTTCCCTGACTTGGCTCCAGAATCACTACAGGGGGCTGGAGATAGCTTTTTGTGCGGACAGGCACAGCCCTATTCAGGTGTCAGTAACAACTCCTCCTACCACTCTAGCTCAGGAAGTCCCTCAGCTGGTCATGGGCCATTAGGATATATAGGGCACTTTGTGTGACTGTCTAGAGTGAATGTACAAGAGCCCAACTGTCAGCCAACCTAGGTGTGTATTCTATAGACAGGCAGAGGCATAGAATGGTTAAGCATGAAAATGGCCACTTTCTGAAAGCGGCATTTTCAAACATGCAATCTAAATACCAACTTCACCAAAAGATGTATTTTTAAATTGTGATTTCAGAGACCTCAAACTCCAAATCTCTATCTTCTCCCAATGGGAAATTACACTTAAAAGATATTCCAAGGCAATCCCTATGTTATCCTATGGGAGAGATAGTCCCTGCAATAGTGAAAAACTAAATTAGCAGTATTTCACTATTAGGACATGTAAAACACACCAGTACATGTCCTACCTTTTTAATACGCTGAACCCTGCCCATGAGGCTGCCTTAGGCCTACCTTAGGGGTGCCTTACATGTAATAAAAGGGAAGGTTTGAGCCTGGCAAGTGAGTGCACTTGCCACGTTCACATGGCAGTTTAAAACTGCACACACAGACACTGCAGTGACAGGTCTGAGAGGTGTATACAGAGCTACTCATGTGGGTGGCACAATCAGTGCTGCAGGCCCACTAGTAGCATTTGATTTACAGGCCCTGGACACACATAGTGTGCCAGGTCCATCACAGACCAACATATCTACTGTGAGTGACACTTATTCAGTCAATAAACAGTGTTTATACATCAGAGCTAATCAAATGGCTGCCAAGAGGAAATACAGTGTCTGACTTTTTGTTCGTCAAAAGTCCACAAGAAAGCAAAAACACCCACCAACACTCAAACTGAGGTATTATGAAAACAGAACATCTTATGAGCTGTGCCTTTTCTCAACAAAGTGGCCAAAAAGGATATCTACTAGTGTCCGGGAAGGTAATCCTGCTAGTCATTATCCTGGTAGCCCGGTAAATCACATTTTCTGTAAGAATTGCAAGCACAGTCTTCAGATTACAGTGAAGCTCACTATGTTTCTCCATTGAACAGAGCAAAAGTCCACCCACAATACAGAGAAGATCCAACCAGAAAACAATAATTACAATTTAATATGTCTGCAACATATCAATGATCTTTAGTCTTAAATTCTAGCCTAAAGTAAAGACATGGACTAGCTTCACACAACTCCAGTCCTGAGATAAATCCAAAGACAATCAGAAAAACATGTATTTAAAAATAAATAATAAAAATAATGTAAGAAATATGGAATTTTAGACAGAATATCGGAAACATAAATATCGTGGGACAAAATGTGTGAAAAATATCGAGAACAAAAATATCGTACCTTGATGATCTATATATAATAAACGTACGTAGATGGGGAGTTAAGACTAGTAAATCTATTCTTACCTGCTTTCACGTACCTTCTCGATATTTTCGTGCTCGATATTTTTGACACGATATTATGTGCACACAATATTTGTGTTTCTGATACTCTATCAGTAAGCCACCACAAAGAAAATTAGAGTTGCTGAAGTGAAACTGATATTTGTTGGCACTTCCGGGCAAATCAAATGAGTATATAAATCAAGAAATCCAATTTATTCATTTTAAAAATCGCCCATGCAAGCCATCAGACCATATCCAGCTCAAGGCTTTGAATTTCGATGACCATTTCTGGGTGAGGGCGTAGACAGGCACGCTCTTGTGAATAGCAATAATGAGGTAGCAACACCCAGAGCTACTATTACTAGCAACTTTACGTACCAGTATCTGAAGTAGTGCAGTCTAAAGAAGCATCAATTTCCCAGCAACATGCTTTGCAGTATTGTGCTTTATTTCCGATGCTGAAGTATATATAGCACAAGTACTGCTTCAGTATTAAGAACCTTTAGAACTTGTACAGTATTATGGTGGAATAACCTATTGAACAGTCTTTCGGGCTGTTTCTGCCTGTCATCATAAAGAGGAAACATTTGTCCTGGTGGACATTATTGTAATTAGCCATGTAATAAAAGGTTGTCAGAGGCAAGACAGACATTTCCAAAAATAATTGGGAAGTGCGCCGTACTAAAAGTGACATTCCTGTGGCGATAGGGGCTTCTAAATATGTCCCAAAGTTTTGGATTTTTTCACAACTAGAGCTTGAATTCCACTGAGGAATTAGGCCTGTGTACCTGCCTTAATCATAATGGGCTTCTCTTATCTGGACCAGTCCTTCACTCACGAACAGTGCACACTAGCAAAAGACGGAAAGCCAAGCACCGGCCAGAGCAGTGAGTTTGTAAATAAGGATCTTGTTTGCATTAAATAGACAATGTCCTTCCACCGTGAAGTGCTAAAGTGACAAGGTGCCTCAAGTACCATTATTCCATTTGCAAAAACTGGCTGCAAATTGTGCACCAACCTTTTGTTGTATTGTATTCTGCGAAACTGACCTATGTACAAATATGTAGGTTTCCAAAATACCAAATCACAGGGGCCGCAGAACAACCTGCCGAAATTAATGTTCTTGAGGCAGGTCACAATTTGTGACCACATGCAACAGCCCACTATCACTGTGAAAGTGGCCTGCAAGGGTCAGCAGACCACCATGCCTGTGATTGTGTTTAAAAGAATCGCTTTTTTAAATGCAGCTCGTTTTCATTAGAAGAAACAGGAATATGTTTAAAACAGACAGGATTTTTTTGTAAAAAGCTTCATTAAGAGTTTGAAGTGCTTCCATTGGTCGCTGCCAACTCTCCAAGAAACTTCTTCCATGTATCACAAAGGGGAAGGATCCACTGTGAATCAGTTACCACTCCAACTAGGGGGTCAGTACATTCTAAGGGGCATATTATCAAGGGCTGGCGATATAATTATCGCTGCTTTAGCGTCCGTTTTCGGGCGAAAAGCGGCGATAATTATATCGCAATATCATCAAGGACACGCTAGCGCGTGTTTCCTTGATGTAGAGCCCGTTTTTCACAGCCTCGCCTTGCATCGCTAATGAGATGCAAAGAAGGCGTGGCTGTGAAAACAACACAAGTTAATATCGCGAAGGCAGCTTCGCGATATTAACAAGGAGGTGCAGCGATAAAGAAATCGCGCTACCTCAGCTTTAACTCAGGAATTTAACGTCTGTTAAATTCCTGACTTAAGCATACTTTACATGGGAGATGGATTCTGCTGATACGACCACAGGGTCGTATCAGCAAGGTTATCGCGTTTTCCATGGAACATCGCTGGAAAACCAGCGATGTTCCATGGAAACTAGCTACTCGCAGGAATAATTATCGCCATTGCGCTATGCGTTGTTAATACAGCGCTAGCATGGCGATAATTATCTGCGGTAGCCGGCGATAACTATTCTCACGCTGTGAACGGCCAGCGATAATTATCGCTGGCCGTTGATAATATGCCCCTCAATGTTTTGCAGTACATTGATATTTCAGGGTTATAATTGCTATTTGGAATTGATGCCCAAATCACACCCTTACAAATACCAATACTCACACCAATTCTAAACCTATTTAGTGAGTTGGAAAACCTTTTCTGAATTGCTAATTGCTAATTGAGTTTAATACATTTGAAAAAGAGTTTTAGTGTTCACAAATCCTCTGACTTACTGAATCTGTGGGCTTTCCAATGCTAAAATTCCTCATATAGGAAAACCTAGGTTTTCTCTGAATGCCTAATATCCGCAAATGTCTTATTCTTTGTCAGCATTGTGCTACACATGTCTACAGGCGCATTGTGCCTAATATCCTTTAATCAGACATCAAGGTATACTACACATCTTGTGTTGCCATGGTGGTATGGTCAACATACTTGGACATATATTTTTATGACAATGTAAAATCTCACATTACATCCAGTGCACACAGCCTATTGGAAATTACTTGAACAACTGATACCATAGCTGAAAGGCCCGAGTGGCATTTTGGCTCATATCCCAGTACATGAAAAAACATGGACTCGCTAACACTACTAAAAGTTACTGTTATTTAAACATTTGTGCAGACTTTGGGAAATCACTCTACAGCAAATGTGGTAAAATAGTTTCTTAATGTGTATGCCAATAGGAATATACCTTTACCATTTATAGAGTGAGGCAGTAGCACACTGACCATGTAGCAATTGTTCCATCTAAACACTTTATTGATTCCTAGATGATAAAAGATGTTCTCATTATAAGAGAAAAACCAAATCTCCAACACAGTCTGAACCAGTGGAGTGCTAAGACTAGGGTTGATTCCCAGGTGGCTCTCTGTTGAATTCCTCAGTGCCAAGGATCATTTATGGACCGGTAGTTGTCTAGCCCAGGAACAACCGTTGTGAAGGAGAATGTAGTAGCCTCTGCTTATAGCAGACAGGCTGCCTTCATGAAGCCATTTATCTACCTGCAAAAAGACGCATCTGGCTGCATAGAGAAGGGGTGAGAGATATTTTAACCAATAATATTCCCTTAAATATCATGCAAAAAGTGCAAATAATTAAAGTCCCCCACAACAGCGTAAAACAGTTTGTGCTGCTGAACGGGTCTTGATCGGGCCAGTGCCACTTAGCAGCTATCCACTACCTCATACCTCATACCTCCCATTGTCATGTGCCAGATTGTCCAGTCATTACGGCACAATTTCTAGAGGGGAGAAATGATTGTGTGGATCCATTTCATCATTTATATTGCCACTCAGAGCTATGGACAGCTGAGAGTGACAGCCGAGAAAGCTGTCCCTGTTGTGCAACCAAGTATTTAGAACTCTTCTTGGGCAGTACATTTAACTGCAGTGTCACAGAGCCACAGAAGCTTTTCAAAGGGAACATGTTTCATATTTCACTTGGTTTCACAAAAGCTTACTGGTGTATGTTGGACTTGGCCTTTTCTGCAGGGTCATCCTCAACCTTTATTCCTTCCTCCTATGGTTTGCTTAATTCGTATTTGTTGGCCTTAGGAGTCTGCGCACTTTGCTATTTCTAACCAGTGCTAAAGTGCTTGTGCTGTCTCCTTAAAACATGTTAGTTTGGCTTATACCCAATTTGCATATTTAATATATTTGTAAGTCCCTAGTAAAGTGGCACTACCTATGCCTAGGGTCTGTAAATTAAATACTATTACTGGGCCTGCAACACTGATAGTGCCACCCACTTAAGTAGCACTTTAAACATGTCTCAGGTCAGAAACTGCAGAGCCTGTGCATGCAGTTGATCCTGCCATCTCGACCTGGCAAAGTAAACCTTTTGTCAGGCCTAAACCTTCCTTATTAACACCTATAAGTTACCCCTAGGGTGGGCCTAGGGCAGCTTAAAAGGCAAGGTGCAATGTATTTAAAAAGCAGGACAGGGGAAGCGTGGCCTGACTGGGAATTGGGTAGGACGTGGCTCATCGGAGCCCTGAGCTCATGTCCTGAAAGCCTCTTAAAGCTTAGTTTTTGCCCTGAGTTTCAGCCATGTGGGGCCGGAGTGCCTCCTGAGTGGAGTGATAGCTGTGGGACCACGATCGGTGCCTCTCATGCTGGCTGGAACACTGAGCGGCATTCACCCTTGCTGTGGCGTGAAGCACCAGCTCCATCTTGCCCCGACCTGCTCTGAGTCTTGGAGGGGCTCATCATGTGGCAGAGGTCCCTGGCACTGAGGACTCAGCCTGTCTGGTGGACTTCAATGGTGTGGCGGCCCCCCCTCTCACTGGTTCAGGACTATTGTGGGGACCGTCCGTGCTCCTGGGCAGCGAGGGGAGTTGTGCCCGCCCAAGACATTGCTGCATTTCTGGTGCCCGAGGGGGAACCGAGACTGACAGAGGCTGCTTTCCCCAGGTGAGGGTGGCTGCACTACCACCGGTGAGGCCTGCCCACTGCCCAGCTGCTAGAGGCCTCATCACTAGTGAGTAGAGCGTGCCCTTCTGCTGCTACAGGATCACCTAACATGGCCTGGGAGGTCTGAACAGAGGTCTCCCCAGTGGCTGGCCCCCTCTCCACAGCCGCTTGGGGGCACACCTAAAGGTACTCTTTCTCTTAGGGCCTTGGGGGACCCTGAAAGCTTCTGGACTGCCTGCCTCTACTGCCCACCGGGGACTAATCACTGGCTGCGTGGTCTCCTTGGGGGGTATATTTTTCTCCTGCGGGCCCCTGTTAGGGAATTGATCTGGTTCCTCCCGACCCCCTGGGGGATCAACTGCTCCTAGCAAACACTACAGGTGATCAACAGCCATTGCAACACCTCCAACCCTTGGGTGCACAGCGCAATCCCTCCAGCAGCGCTGTATCAGAGGGAGGTCGGGTGCTTGCGGAAAGCCTGTCACCTTCACCGCCCTAACGCCTGGGTGCAGCTTTAATGCAGGGCTGGTGGTAAGCGATGGGCATTACCTGCATGAACTGAGCCTCCCTTGAGGCGAATCTTGACTGACTCCCTCTACTCATTCACTCCTCTGGACATCCCTCCCTGCGGTGGTCCAAATTTTGCAGGCCTTCAAGCAGATCTCGGGGTGCAAGATTAGCCTAGCTAAATTGCAGGGATTGAATCTCACTCTCCTACCAAAGCGCCTTAGCCATCTACATACACTCTCCCCTTTTCAGTCGGCCTCCCACTCTAATATTTAGGCCTCACAATCACAAACATTCTAGCTACCTGAGTGCGGGTGAATTGGCCACATCTCCGGTGGGCAATTCTGGAGGACCTTCCACAGTGGAGACCGCTTCAGATTTCCTGGTTAGGCCACATCAACGTGGTGAAAATTAATGTCCTTCCC
Source organism: Calotriton arnoldi (assembly GCA_963921515.1). NCBI lineage: Eukaryota > Metazoa > Chordata > Amphibia > Caudata > Salamandridae > Calotriton > Calotriton arnoldi. The sequence continues at coordinate 1,038,883 of CAWUFW010003039.1, forward strand.
TGATTCCTCTATCTATTTTAATCGCTGCCCACTCCCATCCTTTCTGTAGACATTAAACAGCTACAGGAATATATTTGCTCTTTCTCATGGAAAGGGAAACGTACTCGCATATCTACTGTGCTTCTTATGCTCCCAAGACACTGAGGAGAGCTTGCCTTCCCTGGTGCCCAGGACTATTTCTGGGCTGCTCATCTGCACTATATTTCTGAGTGGGTGGTGCATGAGAGCGAGAAACACTGGGTACACATGGACAAGGCTGTCAGTTGCCGGCTGCTTTGGGACCTTGCTTGGCTGCCTAAGCAATCCTGTCCCCATAGTACCTACTTTGCTACCCGACATGCATGGTGCTGGAGATATGGGACAGACTCACTATTAGAAGTGGGCTGACCACCTTCTCATCCCCAAATACCTCAATTGCATGTAACCTTGTCTTTTCTCCTGCCCACCCCTGGGACTACTTTTCGGCTTGGGTTGGAGGTGAGTGTAGACTTTTACAGTATCTCTTCCAGGGCCAGACAATCAAGAGTTTTGACTACTGCAGAAAAGAATACTGCATTCTTGAATCTGCCCGTCATCAATATTTCCAGGTCCGACACTGGGCCCTGCACACCATTCATGCAGAGGCTGCCACCCATCCTCTTACACTTTTTGAGCAAATTGTCCGTAACTTTCATAGCACTCGAGGTTTGGTGTCTAAGACATACGATAACCAGTAACAGTCACCACCCTCATCACCCCTACCAATGGAAGTGGACTCCGGGACAACTCCCAGGATGTCACCCTGAAACAGTGGGAATTGCTATGGTGGGAAAACCCATGAACACATAGAAGCATTCCCAAAAGGAAACAGCCTACAAGGTTATGCTTCAATGGCCCTATACCCCAGCCCATCTGCACGCCATGTTCCTTGCTGCCTCAGGTGCATGTTGGAGATGTGGAGCCCATGTGGGATAATTTTTACCACATATGTTGGGCATGCTCCTCCCTAAAGATTTTTTGGAAGGAGTTCCTGAGTCATATTAAGGGTGTTACAAAATTCTGTCTGACTATAACACACTCATCTTGGGCATTCTCCTTGAGTCCTTGACTACCATGACCCATGTAGGCTGGTACCTAGTGCGCCACATGACCGGTGCAGCCAAACATAGTATAGCCTGGGCCAGCAGTCTCCCTCAGCCCCACCTGCAGGCATCATGGTTCACCCAACTCTGGCACGATATTGCTATGGAGCAGATGACGCATAAGTTGTCCTTCACAGCCAAGAAATTCCTATGCCACTGGACACCTCTTGTTGACTATATGTCCCTCTTAGTATACCTATGCTTTCAGCCTCCGATGTTGCGCACATTTTACCTTTTGACACACTGGGGTAATACCTTCCTTGTCTATCTGGCTATGGGAGAGATCAATTGGGGAACCTTGCCTTCTTCCTTTGCCCCCTCCTCCCTCTCCCCTAGTATTTGCGAGTTCACTGGTTCATCCTCCAAATAGACATATTCTATCATGGGACCACAGTATGCAGGCTTTCGCCTAGGCTCTTCTGGGCCTCCTGAGAGGAGTGCACACATACATCAGAGGCACGTTTCCTAAGGGTCACAATTGGTTTACCAGTAACACTTTTACATAGCCCTCATTGGTTCACCACTACTGTGCAAATGTCTATTTTAGGCTATTCTTCAACTGCAACTTTAGATTCCTGCAATGTTGTTTGAATATTTAACAAACAGGACGTCGAGCAAAACAAGAAACTGCACCTCACAGACCCTTGCTAAGGTTCACCTTGACCTCTCACTAGGTGCATGTATGTGTGCCGAACTGCTACTATTAAACAATTGTCAGTGGCAGGATGGTGGTTTATTTATTTTTTCTCTTCTGTCAATTACAATTATATTTTAATGTTATTTTCTGAAAACTCAAAAAACAGATTTTGAGAAAAAAAAACAAAGCAGGACATGCACCTTTATGTTTTACATGTCTTGGTAGTGAAAAACTCTCCTATTGGCACTTTTGCACCCCCGGAATGTCACTTTTTTGACGTTCCAGTGGTGAAATGTGCCACCGCATCTTTATAAGGCCACGTAAAGCCACTTTACGTGGCTTTTCATGGGCTTATAAATATGTGCTCCTTTCATGCTGAAAACTGCGTGAAAGGGGCGTTCCATGGGTGTTGCTGAGCGTGTTCTCACGCAACACCCATGGAACCTGACACATTCCCAGATTTACGAGGCATTGTAAAGCTGGGAATGCGTAAGAACCTAATGCCACCCCAGGGGTGGCGTTAGGGAGGCGCAGCGAAGAGAAATGAAAACATTTCTCCTCGTGCTTTCATTTTTCTATGTGTGATGCATTCTGCAGCACACAAAGGAAAGGGAAAGCGCCTGAATAGATTGATTTTGTGCAGGAAGAGTCCCTTCCTGCACAAAATCAATCATCCCCGCAACGCAGGCACTCTTGCACCATGGTGCAAAGGTGCCTGCATTGGCGCACGGCAGCTCATTGTGCACCAGCGCAGGGGAAAAGGACAGGAATGCGCGATATCATATAGATACAGCGCATTCCTGCCCTTTCCTTTTGGCGTAGGGCAGCGCAACAGGGAGGCCTGCGGCACTGCCATACGGCAAAAGCCCATAAATAAGGCCCTTAAATTCATTTTTCATTACTGCAAGGCCTTTCTCTCTAGTAAGATAACATTGGAGTTACCTTATTACATTTTATAAGTGTAATTTTCAAATGGGAATTGGTGACCAGTTCATGTTTGGTGTCTCTGGAATCACAATTTAAAATCCTAACTCATGGTGAAGTTGGATATGAAATTACAATTCTGAAAATGCCACTTTTAGAAAGTCGGCATTATTTTGCATTAGCCATATGGTGCCTGTAGCCTGTCGCTATTTCACGTGGCTGGGTTTAGCTGACAGTTGTGCTTTCCGCATCCCTCCTAGACAATCACACACAATGGGGAGCTTAGGTGTGACTGGGTGGGCTATCAATAGCAGGATGAGAGGAGGGAGCAGGGCCCCAACCCCATTTACACTTGAATAGGCTGTTGTGTCACCCTATAGTTAGTCTAGAGCTAGGACCAGGAAGGCATGGCACTTGTGCACTTTAAAGGCATGACTCTAGAAGGTTCTCCCCACTTCAAAGGCACTACTGGGTATAAATACTGGACATCAGACACCCCAACTTGAGTACACTTCAGGACCTGTGGATACTCTGCCAAGAAGAAGACCTGCTGTGCTGCTGGAAGGACTGCCACTCTGCTGGGCTCCTGCTGTGAAGGAAATGCTTCCCTGCTGCATTGACCTGCTGCCGCCTGCACTCCTGCCTGGGTAAGGAGAACTGGACTTGCAACTGGATCTGCAACTTCATCTTGAACCAAGGACACCAGAGTGACTCCAACAGTGAGTCAGTAGTCCTTCTGATCTGAGCCCCAGGGACATAAAAGGTTCCCCGACATCCTGTACCGGCCCCTGGATCCAGCTGCAGGAAGTTCCTGACTCCAAAATGATACCCCTCAGGTCTTGGACCCTTGGTGTGACGCAGTGAGCTGAAATCAAGCTTTTGGGCTCTTTGCAACCACTCGCACTATGATTCTACGCGAAGTGAAGCCAGCTGGACTCTACACACTCAAGCATCGACCGCACATGGGGGACCACCAACGTGAAGCTACAGTCGCTGGTCCACGATGCCCGGCCTGCTCTTCACGCTATCCCGACAGCTTCCCGCGATGCTCTCCTTGTTTCTCGCGGCCCTCTCCAATGTGAGTGGGATTCTTGGCGCTGTCTTGAGAAGGTAAATCTTTGCCAGGGCTAGTCTGGGGACTGTAGCCGACATAAACTCCATCACGGTCAGCCTGAATTTGTGACATCGACCCGGTCCAGCACAACCAGATAACCCGATTTGGCGATTTGTGCTTTTTTGCATTCTTTCACTAAATTCTTTAAACATTCATATCTCTGGTCCTACTAATTGGATTTTGGTCCTTCTGGTCTTGTTCTATTTATCAAATTTTACTCTGTTCTTCTAACTTGGTGTGGGACTATTTTTGTGTGGTGTTTTTACTGGGTTACTGTTTGAAATGTTGCACAAACACTTTACACATTGCCTCAAAGTTACGCCTGACTGATCTGTGCCAAGCTACCAGGGAGTTGAGCACAGGTTAATTTGGGGTTTGCTTGTGCCTTACCCTGACAAACACTGTGGTGTCTGCTTGACCAGGGCTCACACCCCAGTCAACCCGTAACCCAATTTCTCACAGTGTGGTTTAAATTCCCACACTCCTGGCTTACATTACATGTCATAGCAGAGCGAGCACCAAAAAGAAAAAATCTGCTTCCCATCTCCTCTATTGTTGACTGTTTAATCATATCTGATGTCATTGAAGCTTCCACGTATCCGAGAGTCAGCTTCAACCTTTGTAGCATTGCCCTTTAGTGCTGCATCTGTGACACTATCAGAATTGATGGTCCCCTACATTTCAACCCAGAGTCATCATCCAGGACATCATTTGCTGCTGCTCTCATCATAAAACACATACAATTTCAGATAGGATCCTTGTACTCCTAAGTTTTAACTCTTTGTGTTAGTACTTTCTGCCCACACTTCTTTGGCTGGAAACAGGAACTAAGACAGTGTCCACTAACTAATTTTTCTAATGCTTTTCATCCCCTGAATGCCCTCTGCTTTTCTCTTGTTGAGATCTTTGAACTGACTACCTGTGCAAGGACTCAAAAAAAGTTAATAAAATAAATTAATATTTTGTGGAATTCTTAACCTCAGCAACAGAAATACATAAGTAAACAATTGTTATCACTGCTTTTAAAGTTTTGGTTACAAGTACCGTGTGGCTCAATGGTTAGAGCGGCAGACCCTGATGCAGAGATCTGGCCCGGGACCAGGGTTCAATTCCCGCCTCGGCGTGTCTTGGGCTCAATTTCCTCGGACCTGATAATTCTCGCCTCGGTGCCTATTCTAATCATGGGTCCCACTCTGCAACTCTGGGCAATAGCTTGCTTAATCTCCACAATGGCCCCAACAGCGCTGGGATGCCTGGCTTCACCCTGGGGGTGCCCAAGAGTGGACATTTCACAGGGAAAAGCCAGGAAGGGTTCCACAGTGGTATGCGTACAGCGCCTGGACACCCCTTTGGGGGTATGGGTGCGCTTTACAAGTACAAATTTCAATTTCATTTCATTCATAGTTTTACCCATCTGTACAGAGCTGTCCAGTGCACACTCCCACCAGCCCTATCCAAGATCACGGAACCTTTTTCTTCTTATCCTACCAGCCAATCCCACTAAAAAGAAAAAATCTCTGTCACGACTGCCAAATAAGTACAGACTGAAAAAAGCGTTCAGAACATCTGATAACTTAATAACTAGCACTGGCCAGCAAGAAACTCCTTGGACTGATTGAAGATTTCTCTTGTTCTTTCTTTATCTTGACTGGGCAACCAAAATGCTTTGTTGGGCTAGTGGATGCCAAATTGAATGAGGAAGTTGGGCCTTTTCGTGGTGCTTTTTCGTGGTGACTTTTTGTGGTGCCCATATTACTGCATGCACACAATAGATGCTGAAAAATCGCTATATATTCTTTGTCATTTCAATAAAAAAGTTGCACAGACTCATCTAATTCTGGTTTTCCTCTGGTCCAGGGAAATATCTAAATATCTTTCTGATGTGCGTTTGAAAGCTCATGGTATGCCCCCTGGTTGGTTCTCACTGTTTTGAAGCTTAGCACTTGATTTGACAAGACCTAAAGGAAGGTTGTCACCTCATTTCTCTTAACTGCTTATGGTTCAGTTTGGTTCACCTACTTAGCTGTGTAAGAAAATATCAAATATTACACTTTGAATCTTGCCCTTTCAATTGTGATTGAGATTTTGCGCAGAATGTATTATTTTACATTTTAATAGGACCATGATGACCATTAAAAACTTTGCCATTTCTCACGGCTGTCATTAAACTCAGAGGTTAATTATGGAAGGTATAAAAGAAAAAGAAATGATAAGCAAAGTTTCCAAAAACCTGACCTTAAAACTTAGCACCCCAGCATACCTTTTCACTAAAGTAAAAGACCAAAGGTCATTATGTTAATCAATTCAAGGTGAAATTAAATATATTCAACAGCTGGGATTCAAAAATGATGCTGTCTGCTGTATCTTCTAATTAATGTGAACATAACAGTTTGCAGGGTTTAGGAAGACCAAATAATTGCAAAGTTCCATTCATAATACATAACGCAACACTTCTACCTGAAAACACTTTATTTTTGATAAAAAACATATGCCCACATTGTCGAAAGTATAATTCATAAACTCTGAGAAAGAAAACTACCCACATCCAGAAGATAGCATATGAAGACTTCTAACTCCTCGTAATAAAATGTACAGCCTTTCATTCTGACCATGCTAGTTGTGGTTTAAAAAGTGCCGTCTTCAGTGTGGCATGTGTTTTATATACTGTTCGCATATTAGGCCCACTGAAAGAACCTTCTATAGACGATGAGTGACTCATCCGCTAACAGCCCCAAAGTGCGCATGTAACGTTGTAATGCTATTTTAAATAGTCATTACTTTATTGAAAATTTGCTCTTTTGGGAGATGCGTGTGGGCACGAGTCAAGATGGACACCCGTCGGTGCGCCAGTCTGTACGATGAGCTATGTTCACCAGGTTTTGGGGCAATTTTATATTTTTGTACTCATCCTCCTTACCCCTATGTAGTGAGTACTCTCTAGGTGTCAGCTTGCAGTGGAGCTCTTTGCCTGGGTGGCCGGTCTTTTGCCAGCTCAGTGCTAGGAGTACCTGTCAGAAGAAGTGGAGCTTTATCGTGAGAGGGCACAGCTTTGGCCCTCAATCCTCCTACTGTTGGCTTTAGCTGCTGCACCAGTGAATTTTTTTCAACTTACTACTGGCTTGACTCTTTTCCTTGCATTCCACTTCTACTTATTTTATACATTTTAATGGTTATTTCTCACCATGGCAGACAAATCTACACCTTCCAATGCCCATAAACGTAAACAGGCAGTATCTCTACCTCCTACTAAGTCTAATATTGTTGACTCTTCTAAACCTTCACTTACTGCTACAATAGAGGAATTACAAGCTGTCACTTCTAACACTGACAATATCTTTTCTGAAGTAAAAAATATTTGTAAGGATATGGCTGGTCTCTCAATGAAGGCTGCAGACTACAAAATTAAAAATAATGACAGCAATCCAAAAATTCACCAGCTACTCCCACTTGCTGCAAATATTCCTCCTATGATCAAACTGTTGTTAGATTTGAAAAATGATAACAGGCAATATAACTTTGATTGTAGACATTACCTCGAGAATGTATTGCTTGATCTATTAAAATTAAAATTTCCAACAAAACTTGAGTTTGATAATGCACATCCTATCCCATCTCATCGTCAGCCTGGCCAAACCACGACAAGTGATATTTAAGGTTCTGTGTCAGCATCATCTTGTTCGCATATGAAAAGCAGCTTAAGAAATTCCTTTTCTTATGGTTAGTAGCAATAAAATCTTCATTCATCAAGAGTTTGCTAAAGAAACTGTTGCCATCTGTAAGAACTTTACACCTTTACAACCACAACGTAGAAACTCTGGATTTAATTATGGACTCTTTGATCCATCCACTACACACATTTGGAAAAGATGACATCTCTAAATCATTTTGCCATCCGGAAGATCTTTGAGCATTCATGGATAGTCATTTCCCACTTTCAATGGGTACACAAGACCCATCAAACTGATATCAAATATACCATGTAGGGGTTCATATTTCCTACTCACTTATTATCTCTATCGCTATAATGTCAGGATTATTTCAGACTTTTCTCACCTGGCTCTTCCTCTCAGTTCAAGTGTGTGTCTTGACCTTATTATTAATGTTCTCTGTTGTCTTTCTATGTGGATCTTTATATGTATTCTTTTCTTGTATTGCTGTATGTCCTCAAACTACTTCATCGGTCTTCACTGCCTCCTCCTTAACTTATCCAATGCTGTCTCCTGTTTATACTTCCTCTTTCACATCTTGAATTATGAATAATGCTCACAAAATTAAAATTATTTCTCTTTATGTTAAAGTGTTATGACATACTGATAAATGTTTGAAAGTTCTATATTATTCATTTATACATAAGGCTGACATTTGTTTATAACAAGAAGTGCATATTGATGACAAAATATTAGTATACATGCCAAAGAAATGGATAGGTCAGATACATTCTGGAGTGGCAATTTTTCTTTCTAAAAAACTTCGATTACAAATTTTAGATAAACATTCAGATTCACAAGGCAGATTCCTATTTGCTAAATTAAGCTTTGTATAACGGTATTACATTTGAATAATATGTACGGACCAATAGTAGATGGCCCGACCTTATTGAACAACATTACCTGGCAAATTATTACACTTGGAAATGTTACTCTTATTGTTGGTGATGATTTTAATGTGATATATGATCCCCATTTAGATAGACCTCCCTCTACTAAATGTACTCCGCCAAAAGCTTTTTATACACTTAAAAGTCTATTTAAGAATAGTAAACTTATTGACATCTGGAGATTGCAGTTTCCCGTCCACAAACATTTTACCTTTTTCTCCAACCCTCAGAACTCTCATTCACAGTTAGATTATTTATTACTGTCTAGAATATTGGTAAAATGATCTCGCTATGTTTCCCAGTTAATAAATCCTCTGCTACTCGTTCTCGATGACGTACGAATGTTGATGCTGTTCTTCAAGATGTTAATAATAACTCTGGGCGGAAAAATCTGCTCCGCTCGCGGAGTTAGCAGATTTTTGGTAACTCCGCATTCCGCGTAGAACACAGAGTTATCGAAAACTCCGCGCTCCGCAACGGAGCGTAGTTTTTTTCTTGTTCGCGCGTTCAAAATGTGTTTTCGCGCGCGCGGGAGCGATTTACCGAGATGCCTGCGTTCGCCGATGAGATTTCCTATCCGTTCGCGTGCGCCACGAGATTTGGTAGCCGGCTGCACGGTCCCGCGAGAGTCTGCGATCGCGAACACGTCATTCGGACGCGCCATCGGACTTCCGGCGGATGTTTTGTGAAGATCGCGATGCCGAACACGCAGAATTTGCAAGCTGGAGAAGAATATCCCTTGAGCAGCATAAAACCTTCTCGACATGATGATATGGATGAAAAAAACTCCTCAGATTGACATTTGGCTGTACTTTTTTTGTGCGAGGAGTCCTTTTTCTTTTTTTACTTATTTTTTGAAGAGGAAGGAAGTGCCCCAGTGTCTCCAACTTCCTTTTCCTGTCCAGCAGGCTCCTCCCAGTGCTTTGTCCATCTCCTGTTCACTTTTCATTTGGATTTGGAGCTGAAAGGATCTCTTTTTTTTGTCTGCTGCATCATATATCATTGGATTTGAGGACTTTTGGATTTGAAATTTCACAAGTAAGTTGGAAAACTGGTGTTTGTTTAATTGGGCATTGCACCTACATTTTTTTGTACTTTTCATTGGTTTTTATCAATGTATTGTGGTGGGTGGCCTGTAGTTTCAGTAGTGGCCTAGTTGTTTCTTTGTATGTAATTTTTCTTCTAGTTTTCTTCTATAAAGGAAACATGTTGCAAAGTTCACTACATTTTCTCCAACTTTTGCAATCAATTTGCAACATTTATTTAATTCACTAGCCCAGTAGTCTGCCAATAGGCCTTTTTCAGCCAGTAGGCCCAGAGCTACTCATGTGTGCATGAAACAACTGTTTCTGTGGTGTCTGTTGAATTTAAACATCATTTAGGGCATGGATGGCATTGGATTGAATTGCAAAATGTTTATTTTTGGGGGTATTTCACTTTTTTTGTGTGTGTTAAATAAATGCCTTTGTTGGATGTGTGTGGTGTGGTTGTTGTGTAACTTGCAAACCTTTTTTAGCCCTGTGGTTTTTCGTTTTTGCATTGTTGCATTAAAGCTGTGTTGTTTAGCATGCCTCCTTTGTCTGGCCATATAGGCCTGCTTGAGTTCATTGTTTTACAGGCCTCCTGCTTGTTGTTGTGTGAGTGACCATGTGACTGGTGGCCATTTTTGATGGTAGTTAGTTAGTGTGCTGCTTTTGCCATAGGCCTGCATGTCTTTCCTTTGTTCCTCTTGGCTTACTACTTCCATCCCCATTGTCAGCTGCAGCTTCCTGAATGATGCTGCATCCCACATGATGCACAATCACATTCACAAATCACAATGCCAAACAGGTTCCATTACATTTGTATTTTTGTTTTTGTTCTTCTTCTTTCCTATCCTTCCTGAGTGTACACAGTGCACCATGAAAGCCCTTGTTGTCAAAGTCTCACAAATGGCTACACTGTTGTTATGTTTTTTTAATTCAATTTATTAATATTAATAATAACACTAACAAGTGTGACCACACACTAAGTTATATATTATATTTGTTTGTTTGTACAGTGGTAAATTGAACCACAACAATAAATGCCACGTTTCACTGATGTTCTTGTTGCTTCTTGGCATTTAGATGCACAAAAGAGGAGGAGGCGTCATCACCCATTGTACTGCCAGACAGAAGTCCTGCTGCGCACGACATCACGTGACGTGCGACCACAGATATCTCTTCAACTTGTGCCACTGCGTGCTGCTGACATCTGAAGAAAATGGCCCCAAAGAAAGGTACCAGGTCCTCCAGTACCAAGAAAGTTGCCAGTGAGAAGAAGAAGGAAGTGGCACTTACCACCACTTCTGGTGTGCCGACCAAGATCTTTTTTGGGAAACCAAAAATTGCGCCTGCAGCAGCGGTGTCTGGGGATCAAGCTGGGAGTAGCACCCCCGCATCAGTGGACCCACCTTACCAACGTAGGCCCAAGCCCATGTCTGTCGCAGAGGCAGCCAGTCTCATCACGACAACGCCAACGAGCAGTGATGTTGAAATTGACTTATCGTTATCGCAAAGTAGTACCCAATCAACACAGGAAACTCAGATACGTGGACAACAACATCCGCAACTACCGCCCACAATAGTAGTTGTTCCTCCCGAAGTAGAGGCAGTTCAGGAAATCGAGCTTCCTGCAGAGGAAGAAGAGCAAGCCACTCTTTCAGAAGATCCATTGTCTTCCAGATCCCCAGCAAGGAAAAGTGGGGTTAGTCCATCGAGTTCTTCTGCAAGCCCCCCTTCTGATGGTCTAGGTGCCACTTGGAAGCCACCACCTCAGTCTGAGAGTGAGAGACGCCACGAGACAAGGCTAGGGAAAAGGAAGGTTCCAGAAAGCCTCAGAGTTATGGAGGTAGATGTAGAAGAGGAGGATGATGACGAGCCAGTCATCATCATGGACATCAGTCCCGCCCCTGTGGAGAATGACATTACCCCATCCCAAATTGCTGTGAGGAATGAGGCACGGATACCACCAACACAGGTAACACCAACATCACCTCCAGCTTCCATATTTGCATTTGCAAAGGCCCGGCAGAGACCTACATCCAGCACAACCACCTCAGTAGAAGTAGGTAGTGGTAGTGCACAGAGTCAAATTCCACGCCCACCCTCCAGTTCATCCGGCATTGCAAGTGGCACCTCCAGCAGCTCCAGAAAGTTCACCTCCCCAGTTTGCGACTTCTTTTCGGTTAGAAGTAAGGAGGATAATGTTGCTATATGCTCCATTTGTAAACAAGGTGTTAGTCGGGGTAAGCTTGGTACAAACTATGGTACCGGAGGCCAAACAACCCATCTGAAAACACACCACTTGATCCAGTGGGAGGAACACCTTAAAGGCCAAAAAATTAAAACTGCACCCATTCCTGTTGGTGGTGATGAAGAAGTAGAAGATACGATCGCGGTGGAAGGTGAACAAGAGGGAAACATTTTCTCTGGAACACAAAGTAGCCCTGTCCCCAGCATTGCAGTGGTACCGCCCACATCCTCAGCAACATCTCAGTGGCACAAGAGTAAGAGTCAGGCTGAGAGTGAGACACCAAGGCAATGAAATAAAGTGCGGCGTTGAGCCTAACAACATCTGGCGTCAAGAAGTCACCTGCATCAGTGGCACCAGAAAGGAAAAAAATCCAGCCTAGCATTCTCAGCATGTTTAGGTCGGAGGGGCAGTACGAACGCAACCACCCAACTGCCCGTTTGTACAATGCGAAGCTGGCTAAAATGTTAGCGTTGGACCTTCTCCCTTTTTCTTTTGTGGAAGGGGTGGGTTTTCTTGAATTTGTGACAGCCATCTGCCCAAAATGGAAGGTTCCCAGCCGGTCCTATTTGGCAGAGTTGCTGTTCCAGTACTACATCACGACGTGCTGGAATTGCTTGGACTAGCTTTGCGGCAGAGTGCTGTTCACAGTATCCACATGACAACAGACATGTGGACCAGTTGCCAAGCCACGGATTACATTTGCATCACTGCACACTGGATCTCTTTTGTGGGGGTTAGAGAAAAGATATCTGCAGGTGTTGACACTGCTGAGATTTTTAATGCCACTCGGAAACATGCAACTGTAGCCATGTTCGCCATGGAGAAATCTCATACTGCTGCAAACATTTTGGAAGAGTTTAACAGCAAGGTCTTTGAATGGCTGCACCCAAGAGGGCTTAACATTGGTTTTGTTGCCACAGACAATGGCAGTAATAGTTAAGTTTTTTTGAAAAAGAATGGGGCCCCTGAATATAGGATAGGACTACCCTGTCAGGAAAATACTTCTTGGAAAACAACAACACCTGGGCACGGTGTATTTCACATTAAGCAGACATAGAAACTCTAGACCAAATTCGATTACACATTCTTAAAAAGACAAATACTAACCAAAGAATAAGTTTATACAATTTATTGTTTTATTTTTTCATTATTCTTGTTCGAGCCTTTTTTTATATAAAGAAGATTTTTTATAATATATAAACAGAAATATAAATATATGTACAATATTATCACCAATTTATAAACCACATGTGTTATTATCTTCTGACAATTGACACATCTTATATTCTCATTGCTCAATATATCAAGTAGCAAGATTATCTTATTTTCAGTTCATTTCTACATACAACAATTTTTCCATTTTTCATATGATCAAAAAGAATCCACTTTGTTACTGTTTGTGTACTGCACAAATACTCAGCATAGTGCTTCTATGCCTAACTGCTTTTGAGCATGAAGATCCAGTTGGGCATATAGGACTGTTGCTACTGGAGCTTCATGTTGGCGGTCACTGCTGGCTGTCGTGACTGTAGCGAGAAGCACAGATCTCACATTGCCGATCGTCACTGGTGGGTACTGTAGCACGAAAAGTCAGGTTCACCGGAGCGTCCCCTTGCGTCCCCTTGGCTGTTGTCGTGGATGGCAGAGACTTGGTGCAAATGGGCCCATTCATGGTCGAGAAGAGCACAAAACCTCAGGATTTCTCCTTTCTTCATAGAGGAGTGCACTCTGATGCCAGCCAAGGGTCCAGGACATGGGGAGGCACCTCTTGTGGATCAGGGACTCACTCTAGCAATTGCCAGCAAAGCTTCAACAGGTCCAGTTGCAGGGAGGTCTCTAGAGCTTGTTGTGTTCCTTTAGCTCAGAACAGAAGCTCAGCCTTGGAGTCACTCAGGTTATGGGGTGAATGGAGCAGGTCCAGTCTTCTGTCTCAGAGAGCAGGGCAGGCCTCAAGTAGGAGGGTAGTCCTCTTGAGAACAGGGTAGTCCTCTTTAGAACAAGGAATAAAGCAGAAGGGCATTCCCCTGGTAGAAGAAGGTCAGACCTCTGAAGAACAAGGAAGGCATCAAGCAGCAGTGCATGCTTCTAGGGAACCAAGACAGTGGTTCAGGAGGTATGTATACCTGGTGCCAGCCTTTGAGTGGGAGTGGCATCCTGGCTACACTCACTTGTGGTTCTGGAAAGTTATTCCCCCTCCCCTGCCAAGGATTTAAGTAGTCTGAGGGGAAAAATAACTGGTGTCAGGTTCCCTTTTGTGTGTGCTGGAGGCAGCCCACCCATCCTGTCAGGATGACCCACCTTGCCAACATCTAGTGCCTCTGTGTCTCATTATCTGGGAGGACTACACAAAGGCCAACTACCAAACTATGCACATGCATATGTCCCAGGCCTCAGACAGCAGGCAACACATGGTTAGGACAAGAAAAGATCAACTTTGTAAAAGTGGTATTTTCAGAACTGTGACTTAAAATCCAACTTTAGCATTATAGAGGATTTTCAAATACAGTTAATTTGAATCCAAACTTGACTTTTGCATATGTCAAAATATAGCTCTTATTAAATGTAATAGAGTAACCCAATGTCATCCAACGGGAGAGGTAGGCTTCAGAAGTGGAATATGAATTTTGGATTTTTTCACTACTAGGAGATGTAAACTTAAAAAGACATGTCCTTCTTTTAAATACAATGCACCCTGCCAAATAGGCTGTTCTGGGCCTACCTTAGGGATGATTTATATGCTTTAAGAAGGAAGGTTTAGGCATGGCAAAAGGCTGCATTGGCAGGCCTGAAGAATGTTTTAAAGTGGTATTTAAGTGGGTGGCACAATGAGTGCTACAGGTCCACTGCGCCACTGGATTCAAGCTAGCCTGGCTTATGAAGGTTGATGCCCTGAAACCGGTCCCAGGATGCTTGTTTCTGGTCCAAGGAGGACCTGGCTTGGCAGTTCGTGCTGGATTGCTCCCATGAGGGGCAGGGTCAGGACTGATTTGAATATGGCTGGGTCCAAACTGTGGTGATCCGGTGAGCAAAAGAACGATGTATTAAACCTAGATCTTTGTGACTGGGGGTGAATGTTTGCATTGTTCAGCATTCTGTACATCATTTGTACTTTTTGCTTTTGTCGCCTTAAGTGGGAAGGGTATGCCCAGACGTGGGTCCCATGCTCGCTGCACCACTGGATTCAGGCTAGCCAGGCTGATGAGTGGTGGTGCCCCTAAACTGGTCCCAGGATGCTTAGTTCTGGTCCAGGGAAGACCTGGCTTGGCAATTCGGGCTGGACTGCTCCCATGAGGGGTAGGGTCAAGACTGATTTGCATATGGCTGGGTCCAAACTGGGGTGGTGCGGGGAGAAAAAGAACAATGGATTAAACTCATATCTTTGTGACGGTGTGAATGTTTGCATTGTTCAGCACTCCGTCCATCATTTTTTCTTTTTGCTTTTGTCACCCTAAGAGGGAAGGGTATGTCCAGACATGAATCCTGTGCTCACTGCGCCACTGGAATCAAGCTAGCCTGGCTGATGAGGGGTGATGCCCCGAAACCGGTCCCAAGATGCTTGATTCTGGTCCAGGGAGGACCAGGCTTGGCAGTTCGGGCTGGACTGCTCCCATGAGGGGTAGGGTCAAGACTGGTTTGCATATAGTATGGTCCAAACTGGGGTGGTGAGGTGACCAAAAGAACAATGGATTAAACTCATATCTTTGTGACGGTGTGAATGTTTGCATTGTTCAGCATTCTGTCCATCATTTGTTCCTTTTGCACAGGTCCACCAGTAGCATTTAATTTACAGACCATGGGTAAATATAGTACCATATACTACGGACCACTGAGCATAAATGTAAGAAATCAAGTTATTGTTTGAGGGGGTGGAAACTCTAAAGAAACAACCAAAATCCTTATCAGAGTGAACCAAATAAATCACTAAATTAAGCTGTGATTAACCTTCTGGTAGCTTCGCACAAAACAGTTAAACTTTTATGTAGGACACAAACAGTAAAAAATTGGAAACACATCCCTAGAAAAATTCCAAACCAATTTTAAAAGATAGAGACAATTTTAATAAATAAAATGAGACCAAAAAGAATAAAATCCAATTTGTAGAACCGTAAATACGCAATTTCAAACTTTTAGTTAAGTATAGCACCTAAAAGCACAAAGCACTACTCTCAGTCATCTGATTGTGCTAGACTGGGGGCGAGTCACAAGTTCAGGCCAGCCATAGTGGAACGTGGGCCAGATACAGAGACCAGGTTAGTCCCACTAAAAAAGTTACCTTCTCAACGTCTTTCACCCCTCCTGTTTTTGAATGCGTTTTTGTTGGCTTTTAGGACTCTATGCACTTTACCACTGCTAACCAGTGCTTACGTTCTTGAGCCCTCTCCTTTAAACACGGTAAAAATTGATCGCTTACGCCCAATTGAAACATTTATTTTACCCAGGACCAGTAAATTAAATGCTACTAGCGGACTTGCTGCACTGATTGTGCTACCCACTTAACTAGCCATTTAAAAGCATGTTTCAGGCCTGCCATTCCAGCCTGTGCATGCAGTTTTAAACGATCATTTTGACCTGACAAAATAAACCTTTGCGAGACCCAAGCCTTCAATTTTAATGCATAGAAATCACCCCTAGGGTAGGACCTAAAGAGCCCATAGGGCAGGATGCATTGTATTTAAATAGTTGAACATTTACTTTTAAGTTTTTCATGTCCTGGTAGTAAAAGCTCTTAAATTCATTTTTCACTATTGCATGGCCTACCTCCTACATAGAATAACATTGGGTCACCTTATGACATTTAATAACTGATAACTTTGTATTGGGTTCAGGTAGGAATATCATGTTTGGTGTCTGAGGAATTGCAATTTAAACCCTCTTATATGGTAAAGTCAAATTCTAAGTAACAATTCTGAAAAAAATCACTTTTAGAAAGTTGCAATTTTCTTGTCCTGACCATTTGGTGCCCGTAGCCTGTATCCTGGGTCACATGACTAGGTGTAGTTGGCAGTTGGCCTTTGCGTATTCCTCCCAGACAGTATCACATTAGAGGAGGTGGGTGTTGGCAGGATGGGCCATCTTGGCTTGATGGGGGAGGAGCTGTCACCTACCAGATTGCACTTCAAAGGACCTGGCCCAGTTCACACACAAAGGACTTCAAACTAGCCTATTGCGCCCCTGGATGGACTGGTACCAGGGCAGGGAGGTAGAAAATTCCAGACACCTTTGTAGGGGGAAACTCCAGACAATTCTCCCGATTCAAAGTGGAAACAGGTATAAATATAGGACTCTCAGACCCACTCTTCAGTGAACTCCTGGACTTGTAGATACTACAAAAGAAGGAAAACCTTGCTGCTTGAGGCTGGCCATGTTTTTCTGAGAAGGAAGAGTGGACCTGCACCTTTCATCTCAGTCTGATGTTACTCCAAGGGTCAGCTGGCTGACCTCCTGTTCTGAGCTACAGGGACAAAACAAGCGCAGGAGGCCTTTCTGCAACTGACCTGCTGCACTGGACTTCCCTGGACCTGCAACTGGACCTGCAAGAGCCGGGCTGGCCTCTTCTGGAGTGAGTTCCTGATCCCCAAGAGGTGCATGTCAGGACCTGGACACTTTGTGTGGCATTAGTTGAGCCCCTCCTAGAAGAAGTGGAGTAATCTTGAAGATTTGGACTCTTCTCATCCTATAATGTGCGTATTTGTGCTAAGATCAAATGGCCCGTGCCAACCGCAAGCACACAACTCTGGTGAACTCGAATCTTTGCGCTCTCATGCTATTTGACCAACTTGCCCTTGGCTGTGCACAGTATGGGTTGACCGCAGGTCATTTACTTTGATCAGGCCCTACACCCACTCCTCCCTTGGCAGCCAACTCCTGCTGCGAATGGCTGAAGCAGCCAAATTTGAGGACTCTGTCTTTATTCTTTTTTGTTTGATTTGGGGATCCTTACATAGGAATTTTAAACCCTCAATGGCTTGTAGACCTACATTTGACCTTTTGTGGGATCCATGAATCTGTTTTTGGATTCAGAGAAAATGCACATGGGCCTAATTATGTCATTGAAGTTTGTTATGGGTTTCAGGTCCCTTGCCCTTGAAGCTGTCCTGTAAAACAAGCTTTGGGATCCATGAGCACCGACGCATAATCTGCAATTTTTTTATTTACTGTAAAGTGTCCATTTGTGCTACAATATGTGGCATTTTGTTTTTTAGGACAGTGGCACCAAGTACTTCAACGCCCATACTCATCGTTATGCTGTGCAACATGACACTCACATACTCTGATTACACAACATGTGACAGACATATTGTGAAGTTCTACCAGACTTGGAAAGCGGCTCAAATCTGTATTTGAGGATCCTTCAAATACACTTAACCATATTGTTTTTACCTTTTATGTGCACCTTTGTGCCTGTGGTGCCTCCTTCTGGAGGGATGCTGATATTGTATGATGATCAATTCACTTATGTTATATTCACTGCCACCTACGAGAGGGAATAAAGAATCATGCACATGCAGAAAGTTTGCATACATAATAATGTCTGTGCATTAGTATAGTTTTACCAAGGCATATACATCTCCAATATCATTATTGTGTAGTCTCTGCATTGGAACTGAAATTGCATTTATATAGCGCTTGCTACTCCTGACTTGGGTTGAATTATGCTGTGTCTGAACAGATAGTCATAATGTATGGTGCATGGATGCTTATCCAATTTACCCATAAGTGTTCGGTGTGGTGGAAGGTAGTCATATCAAAATGTGTTTGTCTGTTTACACTGTATGTTGCAGAGACCTTCCTTGATACTCTGCCACAGACTTAGGGGCATAAGTACAAGCCCCTATCACCACGGGAACGTCACTTTTTGTGACGTTCCCGTGGCGATAGGGGCCTTGCCTTATGTACAAGGCAGCGTTAAGCCACTTAACGTGGCATAACGCTGCCTTGTACATAAGGCACCCTTTCACGCTATGTTTAGCGTGAAAGGGGCGTGTAGTGGGTGTTGTGGTGGGCGTTCCACCGCAACACCCATTGCATTTGACGCTGCCCCAATGTACAAGGGTGGCGTACATAGGAGGCAGCGCCAAAATTAAGACCAGGAAAACCCTGGTCTTAAGGTGGCGAAACGAGGAGAAATGCATTATTTCTCCTCATTTTTGCTTTTTCCATGTGTGCTGCCTTGTGCAGCACACATGGAAGAAGCAAAATGCCATGGTTTGTTTATGTACAGGAAGGTGTCCCTTCCTGTTCATAAAGAAACCTTTAAAAATGCCATTTTGTAACTTTCATGTGTGCTGCATTAAGCAGCACATGAAAGTTACAAATGACATTTTAGGATTGTTTATGTGCAGGAAGGGGCACCTTCCTACACATAACCAATCCTCCCCTGCACACAGACACCCTTGCACTCTGGTGCAAGGGTGCCTGCGTTGGCGCTAAGTTGTTAAACTTAGCGCCATCGCAGAGGGAATGCAAGGCTGCACCACATTCCTGTAAATATGGTGCAGCCTTGCGTTTCCGAAGTGGCAGAGCGTGTCGTTAAGCCCAGGAGGCTAACGACACGCTCCGCCACTTTGTCGTACATATGGCCCTAAGACTGTCAGCAAGGGAATATGTATCCTTACACTTGCGGGCATGGCCCACAGGAATGGGTAGAGTGAATGAGACATTACAATCAGGCACATGCCACCTGCCTATAAGCCCATAGATTAATATGAGGGAGCGTTACTTCTATGATCGCCTTTTCCATTACTTAATATAACTCGTAAATGAGTAGCATCTCTCTTGTAAATATTACTCTCTTCTCATTCTCAGCAGACCGTAGTCACAACAATTTTACGAACAGCCAGTGTGGTCAGTTCTGAAGCATTTTGCGATTCCTTTTGGACTTTAAACTATTTTTGGAACATGATTTTAGATAGTACAACGTTTGCGTGTTTCCGTTGTTTCTGTCAATTTTACACAATTTGCATTTTTTTTCATTTTACTTGCATGTCATTAAATGCAATTGATCAATTTGTGATGTAAATTCCATATCCCTTTGTCACTATCGGTTTAGTATTTTCATCAAAAGACTTCCAACACAAACTACGCAAGCATTGTGCTTTGGGGGAAGTTGACACTTTGCCGGAGTTTGCACATTGCAAAATCACTTGCACAGTTGTTAGGGGCTTTGAAGCTGTTTACTAGTTTACTGCATTTTTAGATCCACTAATTATGTGGACCTGGCTGTTTGCTGAAATAATATGTTGCCAAGGCTGCTTAAATAATATGTTTCCTCGCTTTTTATAACGTTTTCTGTTAATCTGTGCTATTTTGGAAACACTTTTCTGGATAGAGTGCCAAAGCCACATTATCAGTGAGCAGTTTCACAAAATATACACTGTATTAAATATCTATGTTAAGCAGCAAAACCGTGCTCTGATATATATTCCGGTCAGCATGCAACAAAAGCAATGCCAGTTGGTGGCAATGTTGCACTTCGCTGACAGCTCAAGAGTTTTATTAGCAGGAAAATGAGTTTAAGAATGACCTCTGTCTTCAAAGTGGGAGGCACGTGGATGCAAATGCACATGTACTATTCAAGCAGAGAACAATCAAACAGCGAAGGACTCAGAGAACTTTCATGTAATGGTTATTTTAACCAAAAGTTACTAAAATATTAAAACGAATAATGAGCATAGAAAACTTAATATATAAATATCTCTGTAAACATAAATGTAAGTATCAATATAAGTACTATAAATATGCTGCAAAGTGAATGATAGTAACTCAGTAGCTATGATTACATTGATTGTTCCATAGGAAATGTGATTTTTGAATTTTAATAACATCTGTACAACTTTGGCTGCAGAAAACATTGCAAAAGTTTGATTCAATCCCTTTCACGAGAGTCCAATGAAGATGAGTCAAGAGGGGAGACGCTTCTAAGTGGTTGAGAGTTTCTACAAGTTAACTTCCCCATGCTAATTACCATAGTAAAAATGTTGTCACAGATAGGAGGAAAACAGTTGGAGGGATTGTCACAAAAACTGAGGGGCATATTAGCAAGGGCACTATCGCCGCTTTAGCGGCACTTTTGCCGCTAAAGCGGCGATATTCTTATCGCCCTATCAGCAAACTGTCTCTAACAGCAGTTAGCGACAGTATTTGGGCATTAGCGCCTGTAGTTTTATCGCTTTGCATGTCAGCGATATTTATCGCTAATGACATGCAAAGTGGGCGTTCCCGACGAACAAACCTGGGAAACAGCCGCTAACAGGCCTATCGCCTATTAGCAAGGTGGCCATGGCCCCAGTTAGCGACGTGAAAAGTCGCGCTAACCGGGTCATCGCCATTTATTTAACACCTGCAATTAGCAGGTGTTAGCCATATCTAACATGGGGGTGGATTATGCTGATACGACCACAGGGTCGTATCAGCAGAAGAGTCGCCGTTTTCCATGAAACATCGCTGGAAAACCAGCGATGTTTCATGGAAAACACCGCTATGGCTGGAATAATTATCGCCATAGCGCTAAATGTCGCTAATACAGCGTTAGCATGGCAAATTATTCCGACGATAAAAAAGTGCTCGCTAAACACGCTTTGCGATGTTTAGCGCACTTTTTAGATAATATGCCCCTGAATTTAAGTAAGGCAGCCTGGTGCAATTTTGATCGATGGTTCAATTGTTTTAGCTAAGAATAAAAAATCAGGTCAAATAAGTTCAAAATTTTTAAGCTGGCTGAGACCTTTACAATCATCATTTTTAAAATGTGATTTCTGTTAATTAGAATTTGAAATTTTAAGAAATGTGATTAGTTGGTGAATACCTTCAGTTAGCTTTATTTCCACAACCTTGAAAATAGGGCATAAGCAAACATGATGGTTTTATGTAACTGTTGGGGAAGGTGTTTGAGCAGTCACGAGAGCAGAGGAATACGTATTTTGGAACAAGAAAATAGATGAATTTAGTATTACTAAATCAAAACTTTTAACTCTGGGATTTCGATATAAAACTCGTAAAAGAATGCAAACATGATAAGTGATGAGTGTGGCTGCCGATTCCACTGAAAACCTGGATTTTGATGTACTAAGTACGTTGGTCTAGTTTATAAATCCATACTGACTGGGTAGACAATTAACATGTTTACTTTAATTTTGTTTTTTCAGTTTTTTCCCGACCACGGCCCACTTAAGGGGGTGCAAAGTTAAAGCGTTAAAGAGGGTAATTTATTCCATCTTTAAATCACTTTTTTTGACTAAAATCATATTTCGACGTCAAAGCAAAACATTTTTGCCAAAGTTTGGCATGGTGGTTTGTTTTTGATTATAGATGGCGAGGAATGAAAAACCCTTTTGTATCAGAAGGAAATATTGAATTGCACATTTTAAAATTATTATTAACAAAATCAAGATTTTGAAATTTTGGTTATGAAAAATACACACAGCCAAAGGCATGCACTGTGTGCTCTATGCAGAAGGGTAACGGGTCTGCAGTGCACAGCAGAAGGCTATGCACATCAGGGACAGAGGGCACAGTGTAAAGCTCATAGGGGCATATTATCAACGGCCAGCGATAATTATCGCTGGCCGTGCTTAGCGATAATAGTCCTATCGCAGGCTATCTCTGGAAATTATCGCCCTGGTAGCGCGTTATTAACAACGCGTTTCTCCAGGGCGATAAAAATTCCAGAGATAGTGAGGTTATCGCCGTTTGCAGGGAACATCGCTGGTTTTCCAGCGATGTTCCCTGCAAAAAGGCGATAACCTTGCTGATACGACCCTGTGGTCGTATCAGCAGAATCCACCTCCTATGTTAGGGATGGCTAAGTCAGGATTTTAGCAGACGTTAGATTTTGGCGAAAATGTCCGTTTACGCCAAAATTTAACCTCTGCTAAAATCATGTGGGCTGCCTTGTAAATATCGCGATGTGAACATCAGCGATATTTGCAACGTAGTCCATCCGGGGTACGCCCAGTAACGCCCACTTTGCATCTCATTAGAGATGCAAAGATGGGCGTTGGGGGAAAGGGCGATAATGCAAGGATTCACGCGAAAACGGACGCAAAAGCGGCGATAATTGTTTATCGCCTTGTTGATAATATGCCCCATAGTGCTTAAGAGAGTGGCCAAACATTGTGTGCAGTGGGATCTGTGGCTCGGTGCAGCAGTTATTGGCCCTATGTCACCTCAGCCCAAAAAAAACCCTGTGCAAAGCTGAAGAATTGGTGTAACTGTTTTGTGCAGCAGGGGACTTGGTGCTGAGTGTGGCTGAAGTGTACCCATCCCCTTATGTGCTTATCCGAACGCTGAGTGCTGTGGGCTCTATGGACAGAGGGGTCGAAGGCCAATCCTGAAACCTAAGCCTGATGTTCATGGGGGAAGGCAGGTGCAGGAGCTACATCGTGCATGAGACTGAGTGCAGTACATAACCAAAGCCCACACACACCTGGTATGCACAGATGAACTCTGTGTGCAGTGGAACTTTACACTTGCTAGGTTCTAAGTATATCATTACAATACACCCACAATTTGCACTAACACATGTTTATACAAACACAGGGGCATATTTACAAGCCCCTATCGCCACCACAACGTCACTTTTAGTGACTTTGTGGTGGCGATAGGAGCTTCGCCTTATTTACAAGGCAGCTTTGAGCCACTTAACGTGGCTTAATGCTGCCTTGTAAATAAGGCACCTTTTCACGCTGTACATAGTTATATAGGCACAGGCATACCAAAGGCCATTTAGGGTTTAGTGCGTTTAACAAATTGTAGGGCGCATTGGAAAAATTATATATCATGAATATCTATTGGCTATATGTTGGAAATTGGGATTCTTTGCAGATGCCCCCCAATTTTTTGCCCCCATTGGAACTGTTAGATGCTGGTTTTTGACTCTGATAGAGCACCATGGCCTGCTAACCAGGCCCCAGTGCCAGTGCTCTTTCCCCTAAAAGTAATGTGAACTGGTACACCCAATTGGCATGGTACTTTTCCCCCTTATAAGTCCCTAGTATATGGTACAGTGGTATCAAGGGCAAGGGTGCGAGGATGTAGCCTAATGGTTAGGGCGGTGGACTTCAAATCTGGGGAACCGGGTTCAAGTCTCGGCAACGACGCTCAACATCCTGTGATTCTGGGCAAATCACTTAATCTCCCCGTGCCTAACAAAAATGAATGTGTCCTCATGTAACGCAACTGGTGCTCATGTAAAGCGCTCTGATACCTGATTTCGGGTCAAGTTCGCACTATATAAAACTACGAGAACAAAAACAAAAAAAGGGTGGTAAAGGGATTATTAGGGCTGCAGTACTGTTTATGCCACCCAGTGTGAACCGAGTTAAAGTGTGTCTGCAGGTCTGCCATTGCAGCTGCACATGCAGCCTGCCTGCTTGAGAGAGACCCTGCACATACCACGTGTGGCAGGGTCACTATTACTGCCTTAATGTAAGTAAGTCACCTCTAAGGTAGGCCATCTAGAGCCCAGGAGACAGGGTGCATTATATTAAAGGTGTGAATATATATATTCAGACGTATATATCCCTACAGTAGCCCTGTAAAGCAAGGTTTACTGTAAGTAACAGGCGGTCCACAGGATAACAGGGGATGGCTACTAAGCAAACTCAAGACAGCCAGCGCCATTATGGTACCAGCAAATTGTGTCATGTTTGGATTCTCGTGTCAAAGGTGAGCTGGCACCCTGCCTGGGTGCCCCCCTAGGATACAAAGCTCCAGTTCCTTGCCGGGCTTTCTCGAGCCGTTTGCTGCCAAGACAAGAGTCTGCCCTCCTGGTGGGTTGGGCTGGCACTTCCCCAGGATGGAGACAAAGGGCTGGGCAGGAAAGACGTCACACCTCCTCCATCCCAGGATGGCTAGTGTTTACAGTCATCAAGGCGGTGCACCTCAAAGTCCATCATCACCCTTGATGTGTAATTACATTGTTCCTCACTCAAGTACAAAGCCCTTTCTGGGCCTGCAGCTCAAGCAGGTGAGAAAATTAATTATTCAGGAGGCGTACACTCCCCAAAGCCTAGCCACACATTTTGGGTGGGCTAGGAGGTCTGTACAGCCAAGGAAGGGTTCAGCCATTTTGGGAGACCATGAAATAGAGTATTCTGGCTAGCACAGTGACGTACTCCCACAGGATTTTGTCACTATAGGGGTGGGTAAGCTTCATGGACCCGTAGCCCATTGGCCACTGTCCCTAAAATCCTTAACACCCCCTAAACTAGAATTTAAGGGGCTCCCCTGATACCCGAACCTCAGTTCTGACATTGAATCCAAGAAGAGGCACAAAGAAGACGCCATCACGGACAACAGGACTTTGGACACTTAAGTGCCCTGAAGTGACCAAATACTGCAAGCATGTGTTCAACGCATGTCCATGGCAAAAGATCATTGCTCCCAGCAAGAGGGACTCTAGTGGACACCAGAAACCGAAGTAGATTCCCCATGACTGGTGGGTTCAGCCCCCTGCAAGCTGCATGAAAATTGACATGCTACGGGACAAGAATTGTGACATGTTGGGCCTGTCGAGAGTGAGCTAGAAGAGAAGTGGTGCTCTGGAAGCCTGGAGTGGTAGCTAAGCTTTTACCAAGTTTCATGCTACTACTCCACTCCTGTCGCCCTCTAGCCACTGAAGTACCCATGGAATATTTTGTCTGCAGCCAAGGCTTATTTGTCGTCAGTCCGGTAACCAACCTCTGAAGTGACTTCAACCACCTGAGAGCAACTCACAGCAACAGTGACTGACATCAGCAATGACCCCACTGCTGTGTCCCTGCATCCTGAATGTGGAATAATTGACTGTGTGGTAAAGTATCTTTCGCACAACATGTCCCGGTGATTGACAGCTGCCAGTTACCTCTGCACCCTGAGTCCCCAAGCAAGGTAGAAGAATTTAAGCTGTTGAACCCATGTTCTGGGACTCCAAAGACCTCTACTCTTTGAGGGTAGAGTGTGACTCTATCGCCAAGTGTGGTTTTGTCAGGTGCTGTATTTTTTGACAGCTCATGAGGATCCTGTCTGCACCAAGGACAACCAAGGAACCTCTGCACCCAGGCTCCCGGGGGAAGGTAATGAAGAAACAACTGTTGAGCCTTGATCTAGGGACCCGCAGAACCTTAACCACAAGAGGGTTCATTTGAACTCACCTTGCAAGTAGCCCAGCACTAACTGTGTTTTCTCTCATTCACTTCAATAATAAAAGTTTGACACCTTCAACAGGATTTTTTTTTTTGTTTCATATAGTGCGAACTAGACCCGAGAATATCAGGTATCAGAGTGCTTTACATGAGCACCAGATTCATTACAGACTGACACATTCATTTTGTTAGGCACAGGGAGATTAAGTGATTTGCCCTGAATCACAGGATGCTGAGCGTCCTTACAGAGACTCGAACCCAGTTCCCCAGCTTCAAGGTCGACCGCTTTAGCCGTATGGCTCCATCCTCTCCTTATTGTTTAATGCTTTGAAATGCTATGCCTCCAGTTATAGGCAAATTTTCAAGTTTGTTTTGGTGTCTATATTTATATAAAAATACAAACAATTTTTATAAATTGGCTTCAGGATTTCTTTCAATTCGCTTCACTTATTTGTTGTCAATGATGGTACTGTGAAATGCTTAGTGCATGTTCCTCTGAGTACTCCTGACTGCTCTGTGCCACACTTCCAGGAATGAGCTAAGGCTGCTAAGGGCGAAGCCGAGGTCCACTTTTGTATATTGTGTTAGTATTACATGATAAGGCCCACCAGCCATTTCACATAATACTTTTCGTCTTGCAAATGTATATTTAGTTACTACTGAGTGGAAGTATGGGGTGTAGCCTAAGCTTGAGGATTGATATTTTTAATGTAAAAGAGAGAGTTGCAAGGGCATCGTCAAATGCCATACTCAGTAAGAAATGGCATGGTTGACAGAAATGTGCGTTAACAAAAAGTCACAATTCTGTGAATGCTGGAAAACGCTATGCTTAGTGGGACCTGACTGAGACATGGAAATAGTATAATGTAACATTTAGAAGTGTGCCTACTTGCAGTTTGGGAAGCTGGAAACAGTTCAGGATATTTTTGAAGACTAGAACATGTACAGTCAATGCTTTTAGAAGGGTGATTATTAAGGGAATACAACAGAATGAGTTTCCTGAATACATACTGCATTTAGGGCCTGATTCACAGAGGTAAACTTACACTTTTGTGTAAATTTATTCTTTTCAGTATTCACAATCAAACGATTTAATAGTAAGCTTACAACTGTGGAGATTCCACAGTTGGGGCAAAGAACTCCACAAATAAAAAGAGGGGACAGGTCCTGAGGGTTTACCAACGACAGATCGCCCTCAGTCACCATTCATAGTGGGGGTATTGATGGGGACAGAGACCTTAAAAACAGATTACAAATAATCTATGCTGATAATTGATCATTCCTCCTGGATGAAATTGGTGAGCATATCATTGATGATGTGATTGATGATGTCAAATAAAAACCAATTAGTGGCTCCATCAATGATGTCATCTAAATTATCGCTTGGAACGCTATATGTGAGGTCAGATGGTGAGGTTGTGAATAATGCACTACTTATCTCACATTATCTGAAGAAATTAGGCCTGTGCCTGTAATCAAAGCACTCTGCACATGGCCAAAGACTGTGAACAGCTTGTTAAATGTCACAGGGGTTGGCATGGCACATGCAGATACATACTTCTGCACATAGGTGAAGGCTGCACAAAGCTGGTTTGGTGGCATGTGAGGCTAGTACAATATAACTAGTCAGATCCCCATGCCCGTAAATGTACAGAAGTTTAGGCCCTGCGCTCAGTTTGGGCGAACCTTGGGGCAAATTAGCAAGACCGGCGATAAAATTATCGCCGTTTTAGCGGCAGGAAACTGCCGCTAAAACGGCGATAATGGGCTTGCTAATATGCGTTATAGAATTCCACAGAAGCCCAGGTTAGATGTGCAGGACATCTAACCTGGGCTTCTATTGAATTCTATAACGCATATTAGCAAGCCCATTATCGCCGTTTTAGCGGCAGTTTCCTGCCGCTAAAATGGCGATAATTTTATCGCCGGTCTTGCTAATATGCCCCCTTGTCCCTAGGCAGAAGTTTGTATCCAACACTTGCTGTGAATGTCAAGCTAGAAATTGAAAAGAAAACTAGGCACCCTCAAAGGTCTTGCACCTGCACAGTGGCTCTGTGCTGCAGTGTTTTTTGTAGGCCGACCTTGTTACCAATCAAATCTGGTTATGGGTATTGTACAACAGTCGTTTACTGGTTGATACACATATCCATAACTTCACTTTAATCTTGTCTTTTTTCAGTGAATATTAGGCCAGGGTGAAGTTGAAATTATGCCAGCGTAATTCACAAAACTTTGGGAATTTTGTATTGTGCTTGTTGCATGAGATTCTGTAAATGACACCATTATGTCCTGTGTCATGTTTATCCTTCTGTTTGTGGCAAAATTATAAAGCGGCAGTGCAGGAGCAACACAAACAACCAGAACGTGAGTGGCTGTTGTTCAATAAAATTGAGGTTTTTTTTACAATTTTTGTTGCCACGAAATGCATCATTGCATCACAAACTGATGAAAACATATTTCACACTAAAATGCAATGTCATATGATGACGGGTATGCATTTTGACTTGTTACATGTAATATTCCTGGAATTTAATTTGATTACGTAAAAACAAATTACATGAATTTTGTGCAGCCTTAGTGAATATCTGGGCTTTTTTAATCATAACACACAACCAAGTGCAATCAAAGTATAACCTTATCTACCTATGGCCCGGCTGTCCACCCAACATTCTGTGGGTGACCAACAACTTCTGCTTCGGCCACATACAGCAGATACTATGCTAAACCCATCACAAGCTACCCAATAACTGCTGTACACAACCTCTAGTCTGCTGTCAAGGGGCAAGGGGTCTCCTTTTTTTGCTTTTTAGGTTTTTAGATTCTTCCCTGTTGCAGACAGCCAAACAGAAAGCTTCAGTTTTGCTGGCCCAACTTTGGATTTGAAGACCCGAAATGGACTATGGGAGAACAACTCCCTCGCTACTGTGGCAGTGTTTGAACAGAGCTCTCATTGGAAAGGCATCTTTAATTTGAGTAAATACTTTGGAGCTGGTCAGTGAATTTTTGCGAAGGTTAAAAAAAGTTCATCTGATTTGGGTTCAGCATGTCAGATTCAATGCAGATCCATCTATGTAGGGGGCTGTAGGTCAAAAAAGTGGCATATAAGATTTTAACTGTCATAGGAATCTTTGATGCCATGTACAGGAAAAAGGGTGTAATGGATGTATTACATGATTATTGCATGCGCAATATGCTGGTACCAAGCGGGCTCGCTCGGCACACCTGTCAGCTTATGGATGTTTGTATTTGATTGTGTTACCTCTTTCGTGGTGCAGGGGTTTTCTCGTGTATTCCCATTAGAGCAGTGGCTCTGCTGGGATCCAGGTGGACAGGACGTGCTGCGTCGTGGGCCAGATGTCGTTATAATAAATCTCATATGGAATTACAACAAAGCTTTGGAAAGACCCTTAATTGATCTTGGCGATAAGCTGAATTACCTTGGCCCACCAACACAGTCCTGCCAAGTATCACGCACCAGGCGTGACTCTAACGCATTTCAGTGTGGTGTTCCGCATCACCGCACTGAAATGCATTGTCACGCATTTTTGCCCACTCTGCTGACAGCGCTGAAACTGGCTAAAACCATAACGCCAGAGTGCTAGCGCGCGGCGCGTGCTGCCTGGTGCCTCTGACCTGTAGTGTGCGCCGGCTGCTCTGAGAGTGCTCGGCTCCCAGCAGACACTTGCCAACACTCCAGGAGACAGAGACTAGTAATTGACATCATCCTCTCAGATATGTGCTGCTACAATGTTGCAAAATTAAATGGGCGCCGGGCAGTCTGCTGGCTGAATGATTCCCAGCGCCCTGACGACATCAGGAAGTGAGGCTCGAGTCAATGAAGAAGCGGCGGGCGGGCCGGGGATATGGACCGACTTGTGCTGCCTGCAGTGTGCCTCACTGTTGATCATGTCATCCCCGACCCCGTCCGCCGCCGATGATGGCCATCCCAGTCAGAGTCTCACTCTGTCAGGCACTGGCAGTGGTTGCAGCCAGCCTCACTTGGCCATGGTGGTGCGCGGTAAATTACCCCGGCCGACGCATTGGACACCCGCGCGGTCAGTCTCACACTGATTCAGGGGTGCGGCACTCACTGTGACTAGTAGTGAGAGTCAGTGACAGTCTCTGGAGTCAGTGAGCTGCATCGCGTCGTCGCCAGCGTCAAGCGACGCCGCCGGTGAGACTCAATCTCACAATCATGCAGATGGCAGCGCCGGCGCGCGCGGCATGATCATCATGAGAGGCCTGGCTGCCTGGTGGCTGCATCGGGGCGCTGCGTACAGACTAACTTGTCGGAGTCATGATCTGTGACCTACCGCCACACTCGATGACTGTCCGGTTCCGTTGCAGCAGCTGCCAGGAGAGGACTTGGGGACTAGGACAAGCTGCCTTAACTAACCGAGCACAGGCGACATTAAACAGAAAATGATTGCTGTGGAGGGTGGCATAGCTGCCAAGGTTTCAGATTGCTATGTGTGACATTTTCATAATTTCAGTCTAATTAGGAGTGACATTTCAACGACTATGAGTGACACTTTGTTGAGAGCAAAGTTAAGCAATTAAGACGAGGGAAACATATAAATATCAGAAATTACACCAATTTGAGCAACGAGAAACTCGAAGGTCTTAAAATTGATGCAAAGCACCTGAAATGGAAGAGCACTAACCAGAGACAGACTGCATGACTGCAGTTCTCAATAACGGAGGGCAGGCGGACACTGCAAATGCTGCCAAGTCCCACAGCCAGCGGCACAGATCACATCACCAGCAGGGAGCTATGTCACAGAGCTACACCAGGTTCTACTGATGATTTAATAATGCCGCTGGCAGCCTGGCGCTGAAACTAAGTAATTGTACTGTCACTGCACCACAGAGTCAGTCACAGTGTTTGACAGGCCCAAAACGAGTTCAGTGCGGATGTATGCAGCTCGGAGTCATCATAGGAGCTGCAATACAGTCAGTGACTCACCAGACTTACAAACCAAGGGTCACTTCAGACTGCAGAACTTCAGTGACAGTAGGGCAGGCACATGAAGATGACCCGCGTGCTAAGCGCTTAACTAACTGCTATTATAATTATATGTAAACCACATTTTTATTAGAAGCAGAATGAGAGATTATGCATCACTAGTCCAGGCACTGTCTCACTTACTTTTGGAGTGGCTGCAATTCGGTTACAGGCCGGCCGCTGTCGTGGCTGAGCCCTGACAGGCAGAAAACCGGCCGACCGGGCATGATGATTCAGGGCTCAGCAGAGCTCAGCTGTACAGTGGTGTGCCCTGAGATCCAGCGCCGCCACAGTCGTGGGGATCACATTTTTTTAAATAATTACAGCGGTGACGCAAGCAGTGCTCATTGCCACTGCAGCCTCCCACAACAATTTCACCTCAGGAACTGCAACGCCGCAGGCGGCAGCAGGACATCCCCCAGGCCAGCGGCCTATTAAAGTGTCTCTGTCACAAAGATCTTATGATCCTGACCAGTCACCACCTGGCTGTCTCTAGGTAGTAGCCATTGGGCACTGCCTCTCCTGACGTCACTCTCAGTCATTTGTACAATCAATCATGCGCGGTGTCGGGAATAGATTGTTACACTGTAGCAGCTGAGCAGCCAGAGCCCCCAGAGCCTGCAGGGAGAAGCGCGCACAGCGTGCTGCCACTGCTCCACTTTTACTTGGGTTTAGCATTCCAATGGGTGCATGATTAGCAGCGCTGTATGGCTTGACAGCAGATGAGGCTGCTATGCCTATTATGCGTGACTTTGCATTTCAGTCTGGTGATGCGGACCACCACACTGAACTGCGTTAGTCTAACACCTGATGCGTGACACTTGGCAGGGCTGCGCCCCTGCTTGTCATTCAGTTCGTTCACTGAGGCTGAAGGGTCGTTCATTGTCCTTCTTCAGGTTTTAGTGCTGGTAAATGGCTTTGTTTGTTATTGATATGGCTGTGTTTCCTCTGTGGGTGTGGTGTGTCCTTTAATTAGCGCCGTCTGATGTCTGTAGTGAGTAGGGGTGTGCAAAAAGTGCATTGCGCTGCTAAGGTGGTACACTCCGGTTTGGGCAGCTTGTCGTCCACGTGAGGGTGGGATGTGGTCTGACACGGATGTTTGTTGTCTCTGTGACCAACTGTGTTCACAAGTCCTTTAGGCTGGACTGAGCCCACGCACAAGAGCGAGGCTCACAGCACGGGTGTTAAATTAAACCAGAAGGGAGTCACTGTGTGTCACTCCACTAAAGATAGTGGAATGTAGTGAGATCTTCTGCTCAAATGTGAGATTACGACCACAACAGGGCTGTGCACCGAGGTGTGAGACCTATAAGACTAAACAAAAAGCGATCGAGCGTTGCTTCATTGTCTGCCACATCGCTGAAGTACAGCGGATGACTGCAACTTCAGTGAGACATCGCACAGGTGAGAGTGTTGTAAGAGGAAATACACAGTGAGAGAGACTTCTCGTTCGTGTCTGACTTTAATACAGTACATGGCATGATAGACGGTGGAGTGAAACCGTGTACCCTCGTGTAAAATGCACACGAGCTGAGTGACACCGTCTGATGAATGTGGCAATCTTAAAGTCATTGGGATGGCTGAAGCTGGAGTGCGACTGCGTGCTCATCACTGTGAGGCTTACACACGAGGGTGTGCACTAAGGTGCGAGACTGTGCTGTTGTGTGAGACCAGCAAGCATAGTGCCCGACAGAGTGCCACAGTCAGGCAGATAGATTCTCAACAACATAGTGAGGCTGTGCTCCAAATAGTGAACAACACATCCACTGAGCGACAATACTCGAACATGCACAACTATATTAGAGTCTACAGGGTGACCCAGAGTGGAGCGAGACCATAAACCAAGTGTGACACCCGTACACTCACTGCACAGAGGTGGGAGACTAAACACACAGTCTGATTCCGCCAACATGTGCAGCTCCGTTAAAAAGTTCACAGCGGCTGGAGTTATGCTTCACTGTGAGTCGCCTAGTGAGGCTGTCCATTAGCGTGTAAGACTCACGCTAAAAAGCGTGAGGATTGCACGTTCACTAAATGAGACCGCACCAAAACCTGTAACTCCATTAAAGACGGTGGCGTCATTGCGCGTGGCACGAGACTGTGCGATACTCACACCCACTGAGTAAAAGTGCAACAATTTGTGAGACCCCCGCCCAAACCCCTCTTCCCCTTTCAGGATGCGTGAGAAAACATTAACGTCTTTATAGCTGACAAGGCCTGGCATGGACTGACTGGTCTCTCCCGTGAGCCCTCTGTGCACGGAGGTCACCCTGCCAAGAAGGGGAAGGCCTTTCCGAGAAACCGGTCGCCAGAGCCCAAACAGGAAGAGCAGCTGGGTCGCTGTCTCGGCAACCCCGGGCCAGCACAGAGAGCAACACTCACTGGAAGCGAGCTGCGTAGTTGCGGTCTGACAGGAGAGGCGCTGTCCGACAAGAAGCGCTATACACGGTACAGAACTTGGTTCAAGGCATCCTAAGCCTGCTGCAGAGTCAGTCGCCAAGGCCAGCTGGCCGAAGATGTGATCACCCAAAACATTTAGTAAGTAAACCAGTTACCACCTGCCACCCCCACCCGAGTAGTGTACTAGGTTAGTGGTGCACTTTCATTTCTAGTGCTGTGCAGTGTTTTTAAGATACTCGTAAAGTTTCTCGCTGTCGAAATTAGTGTATTTTCTGATAATTATATGCTTCCCTAATCTTTAATGCTTTATTTTGCTTAAGTAGAAAGTGTCACTCATAATGGCTCGAATGTCACTCATAATTGCATTAAAATTATGAAAATGTCACACATACTGATCTGAAACCTTAGCAGCTATGCCAACCGCAATTGCTTTTTACCTCATTAATGAAACTTCCTCCGGATTCCTCTGCCATGCTGCAACTTCCTAGACCTAAACTCTAACGTCCGCCCTGCACCCAAAGCTAGGTCTCCCTGTGGACCCTGTACAGGACTCCCTGTACACATTTGCTGCGGAGCTCCTGGTGTCATGAAGAAGATTTAGGAAATCAATTCCGATGGGAACAGAGCGTGGTGACGTCACTTGTCTATGGCGGGTGGCCATCTGACTTATGACCTTCTTCACTCATCAGACGCTGACACCAGAACCATGTAACACGGTGTGGGGGTCTTGGCCGGCGAACTCCCACCTGGGGCAACCTCAGGCGCCGGTGGCATTGAGGGTTGCTGTGTATCTGTCATGTGCTGTCAGAAGTGGTGCAGTAGTGCGGCCCATTCTGTGGAGAAGTGGTGCCGTTGTATTCCCTGCACCTCCTCATGCCTGATCGCATCCTCCTCTGCTGCACCTCTGTTGACTGCACCTGTCCAGGCTGCCAGCGGGGGTCCTGTTGGGGCCCGCCAATGCATGGTTATCCCTCGGTTTGCCAGCAGGAGTGCTAACAAGGTGAAACACGTTTGAACCTTGTGATGCCTCCGTTGATGGAACACCCCCAGTGTTATTGTCAGTGAGGGCTGTGGTCTCCCGTAGCGTTTCGTGAACTGTGTTCCAGTAGGATTGTATGGTGGGGCATTTCCAGAACATGTTGTGAAATGTTGCGTCGGAAGCTTGACAATGCGGGCATAGGAACTGTGTTTCCGGGTAAAAGCGCTGGAGTCGTGCTGGTGTGACGTATGCGCGGTGTAAGATGGAAAATTGTATGTTTTTAAACCATGAGTTTTGAGTTCTTTCTTTGGGTGTTCGAGGGCGCATTTCCATTCTTTGTCATGTAATGGCCGTTCCAGTTCATCCTCCCATTTTTGTCAAAGAGGGATGAGCGACATGGCGGTTAGGTCTCATATGGCTTTATTTAGACAGGTGATTAAGTGGCGCCCTGTGCCCATGTGGAGTATTGCGTGGAGTACTGAGTGCATTTTCTGGTTCCACCTTGGACAGATCCCAGAGTTGCGGACAGCTTAAAACTATTTGTCTGTGGAGGAGGAACTGTCCTCGTGGAAGACCGCTCTCCTCCATGATTTGGTCGAATGGGAGAAGTTGGCCGTCTGCATACATGGACTCCATTCCCAGGAGTGAGTGGTTTGTCTAGGTCTGCATAACTTGGCTGTATAGTATCCTTTGCCATGGGGCAGACCGGCCAACGATAATAGGGGGGTGTATAATGGGGTTCTGTGAGATATGCATTGAATTCGCAGCATGCAGGTACGGGCCACAGCCACCTGTAGTGGGTATGTCAGCTTGGGTCGAGTCCCTTGGAGGAGTAGACGTCAGAGAGCCGGTAGTTGTAGTGGTCCCGTCTCTGAGACAGTCTCTTCCCTGTGACATCCCGCTGTCCAGCGGGATAACCACTGGAGCTGCGCCACCAGGAAATCAGCCTTGAAGGAGGGGGCACCCAGTCCTCCACGGTCAGTTGGTAGTCGTAATTTGGCTAGGGCCACTCTTCGACAGCAGTTTCCCCAGATGAGGGAGCTAAGTAAGGCGTCTAATTCCCAAAAGAAGGCACAGGGAGGAATAACAGGGATGTTGGCAAAGTGGTATAGGAGCTCGGGCACTATGATCATTTTCGCCAGGGCTATTCTACCTATGGGGGCTAATGGCAGGGTCTTCCAGACACCCACTGGGTTCTCATTCCTGCCAGTGCTTTACGGTGGTTGCCTTCATAGAGGTCTACTGCGGAGTGGTAGAGTCTGACTCCTAGATAGCGAGGTGCTTGAGTGCTCCAGGTTAGACTGGAGCTTCCCACGAGCACCTCCCTTGGGGGGAGGTCCAGACTCAACGGATAAATGGTGGATTTTGCCCAGTCAACTTTCAGCCCTGCTGCTTCAAAGTCTGTGGGTGTGCTCCTGATAGGGCTGAGGTCTGACGTGATGTCCCTCACATAGATCAATTGGTTGTTTGCATATAAGGACACGCTGTGAACAGTATCTGCTAGTGGGATGCCCCAAAATTCGTACCCAGAGGAGGTGGATCGCCAGAGGTTCCATTGCCATGGCAAACAGCAGGGGGGAGAGGGGGCATCCCTGTCATGTGCCATGTTCTACCTGGAAGGGGGCTGAAATATGACAGCCCAAACACACTCGGGATGTGAGTTTCCTGTATAGTAGTCTTGTGTATGCCTGCAGGGTGGGGCCTATCCCCATACGTTGAAGCACCCCAAAGAGGTACAACCAGGTCAGGGTATCGAAGGCTTTCTCCAGATACAGGATCAGGCAGGCTGCCCTGGGGTAACTGTTCTGAACCTGATCGTGGATGTGGAACAGTCAGCGGATATTTTGTGAGGTGTTTCTACCCGGGACAAACCCGCATTGGTCCGGGTGTATCAGTGGTGGGAGGACTTGGGCAAATCGGTCCACCAATATCTTTCCAAGGATCTTACAGTCTGCGGACAACAGCATTATCAGCTGATAAGAGGTCAGTAGTGTCGGGTCTCGATCGAGTTTTAGGAATGATACTAAGGGGGATTCGCGTAGCGAGCCTGGGAGTTCTCCTCCCTTTAGTGCTGCTCTATACAGGTCTTCTAATCGTGGTGCCAGTAGCATGGAGAATTCTCTACAGTATTCTATTGGTAGGCCATCAATGCTGGGGGCCTTGTTACGTGCTAGGGCCTGGATTGCTTGTTTCTCATCTGCGGATGTGATCTCTGCATCAAGGGAGGTTCTGTCCGCTGCTGAGATTTGGGGTACGGTTAAGGGAGCTACGAATTGTTCTGCAACCACCTGACAGTTCTGCCCCAGGCTCCTATATATCCTTGTGTAATGGTTGTGGAAGAGCTGCAGCATATCTGCCTGTGAGCGGGCCGTAATCCCAGTGGGGCCAAGTAGTTCTGTTATTGGCCGCGTATCCGTGTTTTGGTGAGCTAACCAGGAGTTCCGGACCGATCCCCTTCCCTGTGCGTCCTAGCTGCGTATGCTTTGAAATTATACCTTTGCAAGTCTACAGGTTCTTTTGCATATGTCGTCTTGGCCTCTGCAACCTGAGGCCGGAGTCGCCGATCCCACGTCCGCAGCCTTGGTTACCGTCGCCAGTGCGCTCACAATTTGTTTGTAGGGTATGATCAAGTGTCTTACGGACTCCCGTTATCTATCTGATACAGGCCCCTCTGATGACCACCTTAAAGGCATCCCATTCCAGCATCCTAGTGGATGCCGTATGGGCGTTTGTCGCAAAATAGTCCTGAATGCTGTTTTTGTTGTCATGGCGGAACACCGGGTCTTTCAGGCAGTCTTGTGGAAGTTTCCATGCTGGGACTGGGGGAGGGGGGTTCGCCACTTAAGAGTTAGGAGATGTGCGTTGTGGTCGGATAGGACTCGGCTGAGGTAGTCTGTATGCTGGATTGTGGGCATTATTGTCGGTGAGCATAGGAATCGGTCGAAGCGTACCCACAGGTTTTGGGGTACAGAGTGGAAGGAATAGAGTTTAGTTGTTGGATGTCGGCTTCTCCAAGCATCCAGAAGTGACCAGTGATGGTTGAGCGGCGTGTTGATTGTACGGGACTCAGAGCACTCGATCACAGAACCGGAGTAATGATAAAATAAGTGAGGACTGGAGCCTTAGGATAATTTTGTGATCGTGCCTACGCACAGCGAGAACATGCCAGAGTCTATATGACCTTATATTTCATGTCATAGAAAGAAACATATAAACAGGTATTGGTGATACCCTCTATCAAGTGTGGAGCAATACTGATAACAACTTGGCTAATAATACTCATTTGAATTAAGACGGTGTAGTGGGATCTCACCAACATTAGTGCAAAATAGAGGCTCATTCTAGAGCAGAGGTCCACATACCATACTGATGTTACGTCTACATCAGTGCATCATCGAGCAGTGGTGCCCTTAGGAGACTCCCTTAATTGCATTTTTCATATACCCCAACCACTCGCCTAAAGTTTGCAAATTCTGATGGTCCTGAGGAAGGTGGTTATAACATGGCTAATACCACCAAAACGTGCGTCGACCTGTCTGAATATGCACCCAGCCCACAACACGGTCACGGAGACTTAAACATCTTTGTCCCTTATTTGACCAATTTGTGTATGTGTTCTTGGGTGGGTTGAAAGTGTGGATGGTATGGAAGAGTATGAGTGTGGATGTGAGAGGTAGTATGAGTATGTGGTGAATTGATAGGGGTTTCATTGAGAAAATTGTACTTTGTGTGCAAAAATGTTCATGACATTCGTCTATTTATAAAAGGTATAAAACATATGTCAAAAAAGGAAAATTGAAAAAATTATCAATAATATGTATGGTTTTTAACTTTTTTATATCAATAATGAAATAAATAAAAAAAAAAAATATTTTGATAAAGTGACATTGTTGTATTTATCATGTCTCAGATTGTATATAACCCATTGGAGTAGATTTAGCCCTAAAAGTAAAGAAATAGAGGTCAAGTGGGAGGTTTTTAATAGGTTGTTTGGTTTGATTGTCTCCCTTTTCTCCCAGACCTAAAATTGAATAACCAGAGGGGGTTCCCTTCTTTAAGAGTGACCAGTGATGGGCCCAGGACCAGAGGCGCTCTGCTTTCTTGTTGGTTGGAGAGTGGGTGGCAGGGGGATGCGAACCGTCTAAGGAGATGTCCAGCACACTTAGAAATTACTTTATTCGGTCTGTTTTGAAGGCTACAGGTCATAACAGTACAAAAGGATATAAATACATATAAAACCATGTTAAAATACACAGATCGAATTCATGTTACATCTTACAAATTAATTAGTAAAGATAAAAGATCACAACATCATCTAAGTCCCTGAAACCCATTGAGCAAAAAGAAAACATAATAAATAACAATTACCGATGATAAAAGCAACACGACAATCGGTCCAGCACACAATTGTAGTCTCCCCTAGGATCCAGGGGGAAGACGTTAACTGAGCTAAGACTTCAGACAGAGAGTCCCAGAATTTTCCCTGTTCAGTGTTCGGGGCATATATGCTACCTAATAGCCCCTCCAGGAGTGCATATGGTCCCTCTGCGCCACCACCCTGTGAGTTTCTTGGAACGGGACCCTAGGTCTGAGCCAGATCATCGCCCCCACGGGCGTATGAAGAATATGTAGGAGCGCATAGGGCACCAAGCCATCGTCTACGCAAGCACTCTAATTCTCCTTTTGTGGGGTGCGTTTCCTGCAGCATGGCTATCTTTGCTTGTTGGCGCTTGATGTAGGAATAGATGGAGTATTGTTTACATGCCGTGTGCATTCCCCTAGCGTTTAGGGTGAGGAAACTGGTATCCGTAGCTTGGGCCAAAATGGGACATTTCTGATGGTCGAGGGGAAGTGACTGTTGGACCCCTCTGCAAGTCGTGCCCCTGCTCTGGGTGTTACTGGTTGTGAATAGATGTGATGCCCGCCCATTGTAGGGGTTTGGTTGTGATGCTGGGTAAGAACAGGGAGGAAAGATGAAAACTGTATGGGGATCTGGTCCCAACTCTGATGACCTACCACAACTAGTGTTACGTCCAAACTAAACATGGTGCTAGAGTACTAGTGTACAGTGGAGGCTGTGCGTGTGCGCACCAGATGTTTGAATCGTGTGTGTCCCGTGTCTGTGATTAGGTGGCCGGTGGGGCCTCGACCCCCTTGGGGTTCTGTTGCTGAGGGTCTGGTTGTGATGAAGGTCTGGTATAGTTGTCCGGATGTGGGGTGGGAAGGAGAGCTGGAAGGTGCGAGGGGGGAGCGTTTGTTTAGGTAACCACAGGTGTCTTTCAAAGAAGTGTGTCTGCAGTCTGAGGGGTGACCAGTGGTGGGGTCACTGAGTCAGCCCTGGAGGTGCTGGTGTCACTCAGGTGCTCCTCGGATGAGAAGATGTGCGAACCTTTTTACCGTCTGTACTCCCGTGACCGGGACCAGGTCCGCAGCCGCTTGCAGGGCTCTCTTGTGTTCCCCAATAATTTGTTCTAGGTTGGGTGGCCCAGTGGTGGAGCCCCTGAGTTGTGGTTTGAGTCGTTGTGGGGTCTTCTTCACGTGGTGACGTCTCTTCCGGGGTTCTAGTGTATCTCGTGTAAGTTCCTGACGCATGCCGTCTTGTGTATGCAGTTCCATCAAGTCGTATGCTTCCTTCGGATCCGTGAAGAACTTGGTAGCTCCGTCATATAGGACCCTGAGTCGCGCCGGGAAGAGCAGGGTGTATTGGCTCCCCTTTTGCCGGAGCAGATGTTTTATCTCCAGGAAGGAGGATCGTTGTCGTTGCACCGCCCAAGAGTACTCTGGGAAGAGCATCACATGTTTGCCCCCACGTGGATGGGCCCATTCTGTCTGGACGCCCATAACACTGCATCTCTGTCGCAGAAGTGGAGGAGTTTCAGTAGCATGGGTCGGGGCAGCAATACTGGTGGTGGCCATCGCATTGCGACTCGGTGTGCTCTCTCCACTGAGAAGAAGGGTGTAAGTTCGGAAGCCAGAGTAAATGATTCGAGCCATATCTCTACATATATAACGGGGTTGGGTCCTTCCACCCTCGCTGGCAGATTCACAACTCGGATATTGCTCCTCCGGGAGCGGCCTTCCAAATCGTCTGCTCTCCCCTTCAGGAACAAGACCCAGGTTTGGAGGTCT
Source organism: Calotriton arnoldi (assembly GCA_963921515.1). Taxonomy (NCBI): domain Eukaryota; kingdom Metazoa; phylum Chordata; class Amphibia; order Caudata; family Salamandridae; genus Calotriton; species Calotriton arnoldi. The sequence continues at coordinate 1,079,188 of CAWUFW010003039.1, forward strand.
TTTAAGGTTTTCTTGCTGTGTCTAGGCTAGGGGCTGGAGAGTAAAGATGGCCTTCTCCCCATCTGTAACCTTGTCGGCCAGCTTGCGGTGGTCGTCCCTTAAGAGGTTGAGGTCAGTGGCTAGAGCCCTGAATCTATTCTCCATTGTGACCCTTGAATGTTCTATTGCAGCTAGTACCTTATCTTGCTTGTCAGACATCGACCATCCAAAGCCTGGTCCTTCTTCCATGGATCGGTCATTAGCCGCAGGGGAGGAATGCCGTGTTGAGAGTGGTGTCTGTGGCCCCGTGTTGGATTTCAGCCGCCCATGACTTGTCTGGGTGAGTTTAGGGATCCGCTATACGTGTTATTCTCTTAACGAGCGCTCTGGTTCTGGAGCGGGTGGCACTCTATTGGAGAGCGTCTTAGTAGGTCTACTAGTATGTTTCTGGGGCCTTGATTGCTGCTTATGAGATGTGCATTTGCACTGCTGGTGTGAAGTCTTTTTAGGAGGGGGGCCCCGGCTCTGGGTGGAGGTCCCTTATTGGTCATGTTGCACAGTCCCCGTTGGTGCTTTCTACTGTGTTTTTGGGGTGGGGGAGGGCACCTTGTATCATGTTGCTCCCCCGTTCACCTCTCCTCACTGCTGCCACCTCAGTTCAGGCCGCATCGGCCGTGGTCTCCCCTGGGGAGGTGAGCAGACGTCTTCCTTGCTAGTGGTCTGCTGTTCGGGCAGCCTCTTCCCCCTATGGCAGCTCCCTGGGACCCAGGTTCCCACCGCGCTTCGGGGCCTGGCACCGAAAACCCGGATTATGGGCTGGGGTTGAGAGGCTCACCTTGGGTCTCCTGTGGTCTGCACTTACTGCGCCGATCGGGACAGGCTGTTTCTTGACCACCACTGCTCTCCGCGTCTCGATTTGTAGCTTTGGGCCTCCGGGCAGTGGGCAGAGTCCTTGCCGCCACAGCACCCTCCTTCGGGCAGCGTCTTGTCCGGGTTCCCGGCGGGGGTAGTGATTGCACGCCGGCCCAGCTGCTCGTGTCTCCCATGCCTATCAGGCCCCTCCATGGCTGTCAATGTGCCGCTCTCTTTTCCTCTGATGTCAGCGTGTAGCTCGTCTCCTTCGCGGGGTCGGCAGTCCCTGTGTCACTTGGCACACGGCCTTCGTCTCTTGTGGCCAGGGGGCTCCGTCGCTGGGATGGGGGCAGTATGAGCAAGTGTGTCTTGGCTTGCCGTCCTTTCTCCCTCCGGGCCATCATCGGTTTCTGGGCGCTGCCATGTTTGGCGCGATCACTGGCCTGCCGAGTACCTTTTCGTTGCAGAGCACCCTTCCTGCTCTCCAGTACCGGTGACTTGGTGTCCGTCCAGGTGTTTACTGGGGGGACCTAATTTCCCCGTCTTGGTTTGGGGCACCACCGGTGCAGATGGATGCCGGTAGATGGGCTGCTGCTCAGATCCCTAGACTAAAACATCCGCCATCATGGCTAACTTGGCCACGCCCCCCTTGAAAGAAGTATGTATATATTAATCTGTGTAGTACAAAGTTCATAATGGATTTTTTTTTCATAGTATTTTTGGATTTGTTGGTGGTCATTGAATGCCTGTTTTTGTTTCAGTTTTCGCGACGTGTCCGGGGGAATCGCGATTACCAATGTCATTTCGATCCCTGGAGTCACCGCAAAAAGATAAAATAGGTTTTAGGGATGGTTTTTATAGAAAGTTTCCTCAAAAACATGACTTCAGAGAATACTCCAAGAAACCCCTAGTGTGTAAAATACTGTAGTATATGTGGGTATATGTGTTTTAGACTTTATGGAAAAGGCGCAATCGTCACGATTAACGATATCATAGTGACATCCCGAATAACCACAAAAATGGAAAATAGGTCTGCAAGATGGATTTTAAAGAAACTTAGTACAAAATCATGATTTTAAACATGTTTTTAAAAAAGTGTGTATATAGTAATATGTGTCGAGCAATGTTCAGAATAGATTTTTTTCCATATTTGTTGGATGTGTTGGTGGTCATTGAATGTCTGCTTTTGTCTTCCGTTTTCACGACGTGTCCACAGGGATCGTGAAGTCGTTGTAAAGATCCCCAAAAACTAAAGAACAAAAAACCTTTTAGAAAAGGTTTGCACAATGCAGCACGCATTGAAACAGGAAACAATTAGGAGAAAGAAAAGTATTTCTTCTCGTTCCATCTACCTACACCAGGTGTAGGATTCTGATGCATTCCCAGGTCTACGAATTGTTGTAAATTTGGGTATGTGGCAGAATCCATGCGTGTTGCTTGGGAACACCCACAGCAACACCCATGGCATGCTCCTTTCACGCAAAGTGTGACCTGAAAAGGGCCCGTATTTATAAGGCCATGAAAAGCTACGCAGAGGTGCTTTACGTGGCCTTGTAAATATGGAGCACCACATTAAGGCGCCGGAGTGTCAAAAAAAGGGATGCACCAGAAAGAACATGGGGCTTGTAAATATAAATATGCCTCCTTGCCTTGATGTTCATTTTTAAATTTACTACAGAAGGGATAAACTGTTCTTTCATTATGTATAAGTGAGAAGTGAGATGTGCTGTAGCTCTGTAGTACATTAGTGTAAATAATCTAGGGCTACTTCAGACCTTTAAATCCCTCAAACCATTATGAGGAGAAGAACAAACTATAGTGACACTAAAAAATTAGAAAAATATAAAAAGGTTTATATATTAATTATCTTTATCTTTTTTGGGATAAATAAAATTTCATATATTAGAAGTAGAGAAAATCATACAGAGACTAACAAATGTACAACATTCTGACCACATTCATTCACAGTCACAAACATACTACATACACATAATCATATTGATATATATAATCTTTTCGTCAATCATGATAGGATTTATAAAGGATGTAACAAACAAACACCCTCTGGGTGGCTGCCATACAGAGATTAGAGCTGCCAATATCTTTTTGGATCGTCGATACCGTATCCATTTTTTAACCATCTGAAGGACTAGCAGTTCGTCTGTCCTGTTGGATACAGTTTTTCAAGCAGGGCCTCTTTCTTGAGGAATCGGCTATTATACTAAACATCTCTCTTTTTTGAGAAAGGTCATCAACTGTACAAGAACTCCACAGATGTCTCCTGGGTGACGAGTATAAACCTTTGATGATACAAGATCCTATTTCGACCTGTACTATTTAAACAGCTTATTTGTCTGCATACATATGCTGGACAGACTTGAGCATAACATTCTGAGGTGGAACTCCTGATGAAGACAGTGTTTCTGTCGAAACGCGCGTAGATTCAGTTTGGAAACCACCCAAAAGAGCCAATCATTCATCAAAGTGCTGTTGTTGTTTGTTTGTTACATTCTTGTAAATGGTGTACCTACCAAGAACAAGAAGATATGGCAGGAGTTAGTAGATGTTGCCAAAGTTAAAAAATCAATGGTATATCTGGTACAAAACAATGTTTACTATAGAAATGTGGAAAGCCTGCAAGATATCACACATATGGAGGATCAGACATTTCTATCAACAGGTCAGATTTAGAAGGTGGATCAGTCCAAAACAGAAGAAATGTATGAACATTGTAGCATCCACGATTTGCATTCTAAAGAGGTTATTGGTGATGCCATTGAGCTGTTTCAAATGAAGAAAGCAAAATTAGCTCCCCTAAGTGTGTGTGAAAAAAGTTTAGAAGCTCAATGTTTGCTACATCTTTTTTCTGCTGGAGTAGGTGGCAGGTATGATGAGTGGCCTGTTCAAATACCTGCAGCTGAGCATAGATGCAGTAGACTTTATTCAGAAGACCCTAGATTTCGTCTATGTATTCCATATATATTTCACCTATTTTTTTAGAGTTACTTGTCTGCCCGCTCATATGCCGTGAATCATATTATAAAAACAGGAGTTAATTTGCACAATATATCAGCAAGAGAACTTTTGGAGAAAGTTCAATGAAAAGATGAGTACTTGGAATACAATTTAATAAACCTAATGGCATGTCAGCGTGGGACTAATGAATATTGGTATCAGTGTCATGGTAAACTGAAGTGAATGTTGAGGAACCTGGGAGCACATACTTGGTTTCTGAAGCTGAGTTGTGCTGAATATTCATGGGATGACCTGCTATAATTCTTGCAGGAGGAAAATTCAACTATAAAAGACATGCATCTGAAGACACCAGGAGAACTGTGGTCACTAGACACTGCAAATGTTTACAGATATTTTAATCACAGATTTCAAGCAATGATGTCTTTCATCTTGAACAAAACAAAACCTCATTTTGGTGAAGTGATTGATTTCTTTTGGCGTAAAGAGTACCACACCAGAGGTGCTCCCCATATTTACTTGCTGTTGTGGGCAAAAGATGACACAAAGTTTGGAACAGACAGTGATGAGTAGTGACAACATATTAAGACAATAAGTTCTGCGATTCCAAAATCATAGATGTGGAAAATACTGTCAGCAAAAATACAGAGCAAAAGGGAAATTTTATACAAGATGTCGTTTCGGATTCCCACAACCTGTCATCTCACAAGGAAGAGTCAACAGCTTTTTGTCTGCAGTGAATCATACACTTACAAGAAAATCACCCAAAAATACATACAACCTAAGAAGTACATTAATGACTACGACCCTATGATTCTGAAGATGTGGAATGCAAACATGGATGTACAGTTTATTTCAGACAACTCAATTGCTGTTGCTTGGTACGTTACATCTTATATAAAAAAGTCAAAGAAAACTGAGCTGAAGGAGATGTGGGAGGAGATTTCAGCAGAAAAGAGTCTTACGGAGAAATTGTACAATTTTAGTTTGAAAATGCTTTCTCACAGAAAGATAGGCTCCTATGAATGTGTAGACTGGTTAAGCTCAGCTAGTTTGTTTTCTAAATCTAGACGAGTTCTATGGGTGAGTTTAGTGCTTGCTAATATTGTAACTGAGTACTGAAGTCTTTTCCTGAAATTCAATATCTTGCAGAATTTGAGCCACACAGTACAGATATTCTGAAGAATAACATGCTGGATACTTACTATCCAAGAAGAAGTCCTCATCTGGAAAGGATGTGTCTCTATGAAATACTTCAACATTATACTTTCAGAAGTAATGTCAGTGAAAACAAAGATGAAGGTAACTTTGCTGTGGCTGGATGTGAAGGATGTTTGGTGAGACATAACAAAGGAAATTTAATCAACCATTGAACGCTAAGTTGCCAAGCTCCAGACAAAATAGAGTTTTTCTATTTAGCCTTGTTACAGTGGTTTAAGCCATGGTGAACTGAAAGTGAGCTACTTGAAAAATTCGACTGTTATGAAGACTCATTCAACAATGTGGAAACATTGAGTGCTGTGGTTTCCAGTTATCTTCAAATGTTGAGAGAAGAGACTGAACAAGAAGAAACAATTGCTGCTGAGATAGCAAGAGAGAGTTCTCAGAGCAGTCAAAGTTCAGCATCTGGAAGTCAAGATCCTCTTGGACAACCAATCATTGAAAATGAAGCTTCAATATCTATGAATGAAGTGGAGAATGCAATGCAGAAAATAAGAAAGGAAACGGTGGATATAAAACTGCTAATACAGCAATTCAATGCAGATCAGAAAGACATTTTTGAAGAGGTAAAAGGTAAAGTAGAACATGGATTTCTCCATGAGAAAAAAAGTGCTCATGTTGTACAGATAAACCAGTTCCATTGTACATAAGTGGTCAAGCTGGAACTGGAAAAAGCTTCTTGATTAAAGTACTGACAAGTTACCTACAGAAAACAACAGATTCCAATTTGTCATGTGTAGTCACTGCACCAACAGGCTTAGCTGTTCATAATGTTAAAGGAGTTAACCCTTCTGCTGCCTCTTGAACATGACAACAAATTACAATACAACAAATTATCTGGTGATGTGTGTCATGACGTGGCAAGAGTATTAAAGAAATTAAAGCTACTAATTATTGATGAAGTCAGCATGTTGTCTAACCTAATGCTAGCTTTTATACATTTAAGAATGCAGAAAATATAAAAAACTGACTACATTATACTTTTTGGAGGAAGACACTTAATAGTCTTTGAAGACCTGCTACAACTAACTCCCGTAAAAGGACAGCCTGTATTCAAGAAACTTTCTACATAATGAAATGAGGAATTCACTAGGAAGTATTGGAAATGTAAACATTTGGGAAAACTTTCAATGCAAAGAGTTAATCCAAAATATGCTCCAATCGTCATATATGCATTATGCAGATAATCTAAAGGGCATAGGAGTAGGAGTCCTCACAAAAGAGGGAAAGACAGTATTACATACCCGTCTCATCAAAGATTTGTTTCAAAGTAATATTTTAGCTGCTGAAGTAATGTATAATGTTGCTAAGGAAGAGAAGTCTATTGTTTGTTTGAGGCCAACTTTTGAGCAGTGTAGTAAATTCAATGAATGTATTGCAACTGGAAAAAGAAGAGATCATCGAAATTAGAGCAAATGACAAAATGGAACATCAAGGAGTTATAGTGCTACTACTATCCTTGCACTCATCCAATCGCCCAGGCACTACCCTTGCACTCATCCATTCAATGAGGTGCTACCTATGCACTCATCCAATCACCCAGGTGCTACTCTTGCACTCATCCAGTCAGCTGGGCGTTACCCACACATTCATACAATTAACCAGGCACTACCCATGCACTAATCCAATCACCCAAGCAGTACCCATACAGTCATCAATTAACTCAGGCGCTACCCATGCAGTCATGCAATCAACCAGACACTACCCATGCACTCATCTATTCAATGAGGTGCTACCCATACACTCATCCAATCATGCAGTCGCCACTCTTGCACTCATCCAGTCACCAAGGCACTACCGATGTACTCATCCAATCACCCAGGCACTATCCATGCACTCACCCAATCACCCAGGTACTAACCATACACCCATTCATCTAATCAGGCACTACCCACACACTCATCCAGTCACCCAGGCACTACCCATGCACTCATCCAATCACCCAGCCACTACCCATGCACTCATCCAATCACCCAGTCACTACCCATGCACTCATCCTGTCACCCAGGCAGGATCCATGTACTCATCCAATCACCCAGGCACTATCCATGCAGTCACCCAAACACCCAGGCACTACCCTTGCACTCAACTCTTCACTGAGGCACTACCCATGCACTCATCCATTCACCCAGGCACTACCCACGCACACATTCAATCACCCCATCACAACCTTTGCACTCATCTGTTCAGTCAGGCAGTACCCATGCACTCATCCATTCACTCAGGCACTACCCATGCACTTATCCAATGACCCAGGCACTACTGTTGCACTCATCCAATTACCCAGGGACTACTCTTGCACTCATCCATTCATTCTTCAATACGCCACTCATCCAATTATTCAGTATTGCAACCATTATAGACATACTTATACACTCATTCATTCATTCAGGTTTTTTTATAATTGTGATGTTTTCTTCTTAACATTTGGTGTTTTGGTGATTTTTCAACTTATTATTTATTTATTTTTTTCAAGGAAAAATTAACTGTAATGGGCAGTTGAAAAACTTAAAGAAGCTCTCAAAAACATGAGAATTCAGCAAGGACCCAAAGACAAAATCAACATTTGTGAGTCTTGCAACTGTTGCGGAAAGCTGGTATGCTCTGCTCGCCAGCACTAACCACACCACCACATTCCATATAACTAGTGGCCATCCGGTTGCATTCAGGTGCGATATCATGAGACTGTTGTTGAACTTCAGAAGGCACTCTTTGTCTAAGTGTTGATAAACTTGCTAAAGATATGGATGGATGTTTAGCCTCTCGTTGTCTCTTCACAGCTTTTAATCGGTTGCTGTGCAAAGTTTTCAGATGGTAGAGCACCTGGTTTGAAGTGTTCACAGCCAATCAGATCTCAGGCACGAGATCCGGAAGGTTCGCTGATCCACCGCGGCCACAGTTGTATATCTGAGATATCTTTAAATTTCTCAGGAACAACTGAAAGGATTTACACTATTTAACAAAAAGAGTGCTTTCTGAACTAAGAGCTACCTTTTTGCAAAATTTGGTGTAATTCCGTTCAGCAGTTCCGGTTGTAGCAGTGTCTAAAGTTTGCTATGGAAATTAAAATAGAGAAAAAGCATTATGGGACCCCCCTTTTTCTCAGCCCCCACTTGACAAATCACCCCAAATCTTTCAACACAACAGCTGAAGTGGGTGGGCCATTAGTTTTGAAAATGTTGCGAGGATTCGTCAAACAGTGACAAAGTCATAGGCAAATCAAAAAACGCTTTTCCTATGGAAACTAGGTCCTAACTAAAACTACCTACTGGTGACCGCCAGTAGGTTATATATGTTATATAGGATATATATATTTTAATGAATTTAACAATTTGTTGTTTTAAGAAAGGCAGAACATGATGAGACTCTGGCGGCACAATTCTAAATTCATAATATTCCCACTATGGCGTGCAACATTTTATTTAGTTAAATGAATTTACCCATGCATAAGTTAATATGGTTAAATATGTAAACTGGGGATTTGCACTGTGCAATCAATATATTTCATATGATTTACCTGTAACATTGCTGATACTTAATTGAAGAAAGCATGTGTTCACTGCATAGGGTTGAAATTTCGTCAGCGCAATGAAGAGTATGTTGCCTATGTCTATTTTTGGCTAAAGTGGGAAGGGCTATATATATTGTGAAAATAATGGCGCCAACCAGATTGACAAAGGCTTCGAGCAAGCCGAAACGCGTCTCTCTTATCTCAGGGGTTGAGGGAGGATCTGAGAGAATAAATATTTGCCGTATCTTGACTGGCTTGTGTCCGTGCCTTTTACCATGGATGCTGCTGTGGAAGTTGGAGTTTGTGTTTATATATATATATTATATATATATATATATATATATATATATATATATATATATATATATACATAATACAAAAATAGTTGCCTCTAGGTGGGATGCACTCCCAGGTGGAAATTACGCCAAAGCAAGGGCACACGCCATGAACAAAGTCCTTTTCTGGTTTTCCTGCCAGACGCATTTTGGTCCAACGCCCTCTTCAGTGGCAGACCATGTGACGTGCCGGCGTGCGGCAACCACCAGTAAATCCCCGTAATAATTATGCTCAGGTGAACCACCCGAAGCAATGCTTCCTGAGACTGGTGGTTCAGTAAAACCCAAGTGGGTCGCCGCCGGCACTCACATTAAAAAATGTCTTTAAAAGGATTGCCGATGTTCGCGCTGGCACCCCTGCATATAACAGGCACCTCCTGTTCCACAGTTGGCTGCCCCAATAAAGCAGCTGCGGACCCGCAAGTGTTTTGCGGTGGTGCAATCCCGCGACCAGGCAGGCCGCTGTACAAAATACAAAAAGAGTTGCCTCTAGGTGGGATGCACTCCCAGGTGGAAATTACGCCAAAGCAAGGGCACACGCCATGAACAAAGTCCTTTTCTGGTTTTCCTGCCAGACGCGTTTCGGGCCAACGCCCTCTTCAGTGGCAGACCATGTGACGTGCCGGCGTGCGGCAACCACCAGTAAATCCCCGTAATAATTATGCTCAGGTGAACCACCCGAAGCAATGCTTCCTGGGACTGGTGGTTCAGTAAAACCCAAGTGGGTCGTCGCCGGCACTCACATACAAAAATGTCTTTAAAAGGATTGCCGATGTTCGCGCCGGCACCCCTGCATATAACAGGCACCTCCTGTTCCACAGTTAGCTGCCCCAATAAAGCAGCCGCGGACCCGCAAGTGTTTCGCGGTGGTGAAATCCCGCGACCAGGCAGGCCACTGTACAAAATAGAAAAAGAGTTGCCTCTAGGTGGGATGCACTCCCAGGTGGAAATTACGCCAAAGCAAGGGCACACGCCATGAACAAAGTCCTTTTCTGGTTTTCCTGCCGGATGCGTTTCGGGCCAACGCCCTCTTCAGTGGCAGACCATGTGACGTGCCGGCATGCGGCAACCACCAGTAAATCCCCGTAATAATTATGCTCAGGTGAACCACCCGAAGCAATGCTTCCTGGGACTGGTGGTTCAGTAAAACCCAAGTGGGTCGCCGCCGGCACTCACATTCAAAAATGTCTTTAAAAGGATTGCCGATGTTCGTGCCGGCCCCCCTGCATATAACAGGCACCTCCTGTTCCACAGTTAGCTGCCCCAATAAACCAGCTGCGGACCCGCAAGTGTTTCGCAGTGGTGCAATCCAGCGACCAGGCAGGCCGCTGTACAAAATACAAAAAGAGTTGCCTCTAGGTGGGATGCACTCCCAGGTGGAAGTTACGCCAAAGCAAGGGCACACGCCATGAACAAAGTCGTTTTCTGGTTTTCCTGCCAGACGCGTTTCGGGCCAACGCCCTCTTCAGTGGCAGACCATGTGACGTGCTGGCGTGCGGCAACCACCAGTAAATTCCCGTAATAATTATGCTCAGGTGAACCACCCGAAGCAATGCTTCCTGGGACTGGTGGTTCAGTAAAATCCAAGTGGGTCGCTGCCGGCACTCACATTAAAAAATGTCTTTAAAAGGATTGCCGATGTTCCCGCCGGCACCCCTGCATATAACAGGCACCTCCTGTTCCACAGTTAGCTGCCCCAATAAAGCAGCCGCTGACCCGCAAGTGTTTCGCGGTGGTGCAATCCCGCGACCAGGCAGGCCGCTGTACAAAATACAAAAAGAGTTGCCTCTAGGTGGGATGCACTCCCAGGTGGAAATTACGCCAAAGCAAGGGCACACGCCATGAACAAAGTCCTTTTCTGGTTTTCCTGCCAGACGCATTTCGGTCCAACGCCCTCTTCAGTGGCAGACCATGTGACGTGCCGGCGTGCGGCAACCACCAGTAAATCCCTGTAATAATTATGCTCAGGTGAACCACCCGAAGCAATGCTTCCTGAGACTGGTGGTTCAGTAAAACCCAAGTGGGTCGCCGCCGGCACTCACATTCAAAAATGTCTTTAAAAGGATTGCCGATGTTCGCGCTGGCACCCCTGCATATAACAGGCACCTCCTGTTCCACAGTTGGCTGCCCCAATAAAGCAGCCGCGGACCCGCAAGTGTTTTGCGGTGGTGCAATCCCGCGACCAGGCAGGCCGCTGTACAAAATACAAAAAGAGTTGCCTCTAGGTGGGATGCACTCCCAGGTGGAAATTACGCCAAAGCAAGGGCACACGCCATGAACAAAGTCCTTTTCTGGTTTTCCTGCCAGATGCGTTTCGGGCCAACGCCCTCTTCAGTGGCAGACCATGTGACGTGCCGGCGTGCGGCAACCATCAGTAAATCCCCGTAATAATTATGCTCAGGTGAACCACCCGAAGCAATGCTTCCTGGGACTGGTGGTTCAGTAAAACCCAAGTGGGTCGCCGCCGGCACTCACATTCAAAAGTGTCTTTAAAAGGATTGCCGATGTTCGCGCCGGCACCCCTGCATATAACAGGCACCTCCTGTTCCACAGTTAGCTGCCCCAATAAAGCAGCCGCGGACCCGCAAGTGTTTCGCGGTGGTGAAATCCCGCGACCAGGCAGGCCACTGTACAAAATAGAAAAAGAGTTGCCTCTAGGTGGGATGCACTCCCAGGTGGAAATTACGCCAAAGCAAGGGCACACGCCATGAACAAAGTCCTTTTCTGGTTTTCCTGCCGGATGCGTTTCGGGCCAACGCCCTCTTCAGTGGCAGACCATGTGACGTGCCGGCATGCGGCAACCACCAGTAAATCCCCGTAATAATTATGCTCAGGTGAACCACCCGAAGCAATGCTTCCTGGGACTGGTGGTTCAGTAAAACCCAAGTGGGTCGCCGCCGGCACTCACATTCAAAAATGTCTTTAAAAGGATTGCCGATGTTCGCGCCGGCCCCCCTGCATATAACAGGCACCTCCTGTTCCACAGTTAGCTGCCCCAATAAAGCAGCCGCGGACCCGCAAGTGTTTTGCGGTGGTGCAATCCAGCGACCAGGCAGGCCGCTGTACAAAATACAAAAAGAGTTGCCTCTAAGTGGGATGCACTCCCAGGTGGAAGTTACGCCAAAGCAAGGGCACACGCCATGAACAAAGTCGTTTTCTGGTTTTCCTGCCAGACGCGTTTTGGGCCAACGCCCTCTTCAGTGGCAGACCATGTGACGTGCTGGCGTGTGGCAACCACCAGTAAATTCCCGTAATAATTATGCTCAGGTGAACCACCCGAAGCAATGCTTCCTGGGACTGGTGGTTCAGTAAAATCCAAGTGGGTCGCTGCCGGCACTCACATTAAAAAATGTCTTTAAAAGGATTGCCGATGTTCCCGCCGGCACCCCTGCATATAACAGGCACCTCCTGTTCCACAGTTAGCTGCCCCAATAAAGCAGCCGCTGACCCGCAAGTGTTTCGCGGTGGTTCAATCCCGCGACCAGGCAGGCCGCTGTACAAAATACAAAAAGAGTTGCCTCTAGGTGGGATGCACTCCCAGGTGGAAATTACGCCAAAGCAAGGGCACACGCCATGAACAAAGTCCTTTTCTGGTTTTCCTGCCAGACGCGTTTCGGGCCAACGCCCTCTTCAGTGGCAGACCATGTGACGTGCCGGCGTGCGACAACCACCAGTAAATCCCCGTAATAATTATGCTCAGGTGAACCATCCGAAGCAAAGCTTCCTGTGACTGGAGGTTCAGTAAAACCCAAGTGGGTCGCCGCCGGCACTCACATTCAAAAATGTCTTTAAAAGGATTGCCGATGTTCGCGCCGGCACCCCTGCATATAACAGGCCCCCCCTGTTCCACAGTTAGCTGTCCCAATAAAGCAGCCACGGACCCGCAAGTGTTTCGCGGTGGTGCAAACCTGCGACCAGGCAGGCCGCTGTACAAAATACAAAAAGAGTTGCCTCTAGGTGGGATGCACTCCCAGGTGGAAATTACGCCAAAGCAAGGGCACACGCCATGAACAAAGTCCTTTTCTGGTTTTCCTGCCGGATGCGTTTCGGGCCAACGCCCTCTTCAGTGGCAGACCATGTGACGTGCCGGCATGCGGCAACCACCAGTAAATCCCCGTAATAATTATGCTCAGGTGAACCACCCGAAGCAATGCTTCCTGGGACTGGTGGTTCAGTAAAACCCAAGTGGTCGCCGCCGGCACTCACATTCAAAAATGTCTTTAAAAGGATTGCCGATGTTCGCGCCGGCCCCCTGCATATAACAGGCACCTCCTGTTCCACAGTTAGCTGCCCCAATAAAGCAGCCGCGGACCCGCAAGTGTTTCGCGGTGGTGCAATCCAGCGACCAGGCAGGCCGCTGTACAAAATACAAAAAGAGTTGCCTCTAGGTGGGATGCACTCCCAGGTGGAAGTTACGCCAAAGCAAGGGCACACGCCATGAACAAAGTCGTTTTCTGGTTTTCCTGCCAGACGCGTTTCGGGCCAACGCCCTCTTCAGTGGCAGACCATGTGACGTGCTGGCGTGCGGCAACCACCAGTAAATTCCCGTAATAATTATGCTCAGGTGAACCACCCGAAGCAATGCTTCCTGGGACTGGTGGTTCAGTAAAATCCAAGTGGGTCGCTGCCGGCACTCACATTAAAAAATGTCTTTAAAAGGATTGCCGATGTTCCCGCCGTCACCCCTGCATATAACAGGCACCTCCTGTTCCACAGTTAGCTGCCCCAATAAAGCAGCCGCTGACCCGCAAGTGTTTTGCGGTGGTGCAAACCCGCGACCAGGCAGGCCGCTGTACAAAATACAAAAAGAGTTGCCTCTAGGTGGGATGCACTCCCAGGTGGAAATTACGCCAAAGCAAGGGCACACGCCAAGAACAAAGTCCTTTTCTGGTTTTCCTGCCAGACGCGTTTCGGGCCAACGCCCTCTTCAGTGGCAGACCATGTGACGTGCCGGCGTGCGGCAACCACCAGTAAATCCCCGTAATAATTATGCTCAGGTGAACCACCCGAAGCAATGCTTCCTGGGACTGGTGGTTCAGTAAAACCCAAGTGGGTCGCCGCCGGCACTCACATTCAAAAATGTCTTTAAAAGGATTGCCGATGTTCGCGCCGGCACCCCTGCATATAACAGGCACCTCCTGTTCCACAGTTAGCTGCCCCAATAAAGCAGCCGCGGACCCGCAAGTGTTTCGCGGTGGTGAAATCCCGCGACCAGGCAGGCCACTGTACAAAATAGAAAAAGAGTTGCCTCTAGGTGGGATGCACTCCCAGGTGGAAATTATGCCAAAGCAAGGGCACACACCATGAACAAAGTCCTTTTCTGGTTTTCCTGCCGGATGCGTTTCAGGCCAACGCCCTCTTCAGTGGCAGACCATGTGACGTGCCGGCATGCAGCAACCACCAGTAAATCCCCGTAATAATTATGCTCAGGTGAACCACCCGAAGCAATGCTTCCTGGGACTGGTGGTTCAGTAAAACCCAAGTGGGTCGCCGCCGGCACTCACATTCAAAAATGTCTTTAAAAGGATTGCCGATGTTCGCGCCGGCCCCCCTGCATATAATAGGCACCTCCTGTTCCACAGTTAGCTGCCCCAATAAAGCAGCCGCGGACCCGCAAGTGTTTCGCGGTGGTGCAATCCAGCGACCAGGCAGGCCGCTGTACAAAATACAAAAAGAGTTGCCTCTAGGTGGGATGCACTCCCAGGTAGAAGTTACGCCAAAGCAAGGGCACACGCCATGAACAAAGTCCTTTTCTGGTTTTCCTGCCAGACGCGTTTTGGGCCAACGCCCTCTTCAGTGGCAGACCATGTGACGTGCCGGCGTGCGACAACCACCAATAAATCCCCGTAATAATTATGCTCAGGTGAACCATCCGAAGCAAAGCTTCCTGTGACTGGAGGTTCAGTAAAACCCAAGTGGGTCGCCGCCGGCACTCACATTCAAAAATGTCTTTAAAAGGATTGCCGATGTTCGCGCTGGCACCCCTGCATATAACAGGCCCCCCCTGTTCCACAGTTAGCTGTCCCAATAAAGCAGCCACGGACCCGCAAGTGTTTCGCGGTGGTGCAAACCTGCGACCAGGCAGGCCGCTGTACAAAATACAAAAAGAGTTGCCTCTAGGTGGGATGCACTCCCAGGTGGAAATTACGCCAAAGCAAGGGCACACGCCATGAACAAAGTCCTTTTCTGGTTTTCCTGCCAGACCCGTTTCGGGCCAACGCCCTCTTCAGTGGCAGAACATGTGACATTCCGGCGTGCGGCAACCACCAGTAAATCCCCGTAATAATTATGCTCAGGTGAACCACTTGAAGCAATGCTTCCTGGGACTGGTGGTTCAGTAAAACCCAAGTGGGTCGCCGCCAGCACTCACATTCAAAAATGTCTTTAAAAGGATTGCCGATGTTCGCGCCGGCACCCCTGCATATAACAGGCACCTCCTGTTCCACAGTTAGCTGCCCCAAAAAAGCAGCCGCGGACCCGCAAGTGTTTCGCGGTGGTGCAATCCCGCGACCAGGCAGGCCGCTGTACAAAATACAAAAAGAGTTGCCTCTAGGTGGGATGCACTCCCAGGTGGAAATTACGCCAAAGCAAGGGCACACGCCATGAACAAAGTCCTTTTCTGGTGTTCCTGCCAGACGCGTTTCGGGCCAACGCCCTCTTCAGTGGCAGACCATGTGACGTGCCGGCGTGTGGCAGCCACCAGTAAATCCTCATAATAATTATGCTCAGGTGAACCACCCGAAGCAATGCTTCCTGGGACTGGTGGTTCAGTAAAACCCAAGTGGGTCGCCGCCGGCACTCACATTCAAAAATGTCTTTAAAAGGATTGCCGATGTTCGCGCCGGCACCCCTGCATATAACAGGCACCTCCTGTTCCACAGTTAGCTGCCCCAATAAAGCAGCCGCGGACCCGCAAGTGTTTCGCGGTGGTGCAATCCCGCGACCAGGCAGGCCGCTGTACAAAATACAAAAAGAGTTGCCTCTAGGTGGGATGCACTCCCAGGTGGAAATTACGCCAAAGCAAGGGCACACGCCATGAACAAAGTCCTTTTCTGGTTTTCCTGCCAGACGCGTTTCGTGCCAACGCCCTCTTCAGTGGCAGACCATGTGACGTGCCGTCATGCGGCAACCACCAGTAAATCCCCGTAATAATTATGCTCAGGTGAACCACCCGAAGCAATGCTTCCTGGGACTGGTGGTTCAGTAAAACCCAAGTGGGTCGCCGCTGGCACTCACATTAAAAAATGTCTTTAAAAGGATTGCCGATGTTCCCGCCGGCACCCCTGCATATAACAGGCACCTCCTGTTCCACAGTTAGCTGCCCCAATAAAGCAGCCACTGACCCGCAAGTGTTTCGCGGTGGTGCAATCCTGCGACCAGGCAGGCCGCTGTACAAAATACAAAAAGAGTTGCCTCTAGGTTTGATGCACTCCCAGGTGGAAGTTACGCCAAAGCAAGGGCACACGCCATGAACAAAGTCGTTTTCTGGTTTTCCTGCCAGACGCGTTTCGGGCCAACGCCCTCTTCAGTGGCAGACCATGTGACGTGCTAGCGTGCAGCAACCACCAGTAAATCCCCGTAATAAGTATGCTCAGGTGAACCACCCGAAGCAATGCTTCCTGGGACTGGTGGTTCAGTAAAACCCAAGTGGGTCGCCGCCGGCACTCACATTAAAAAATGTCTTTAAAAGGATTGCCGATGTTCCCGCTGGCACCCCTGCATATAACAGGCACCTCCTGTTCCACAGTTAGCTGCCCTAATAAAGCAGCCACTGACCCGCAAGTGTTTCGCGGTGGTGCAATCCCGCGACCAGGCAGGCCGCTGTACAAAATACAAAAAGAGTTGCCTCTAGGTGGGATGCACTCCCAGGTGGAAATTACGCCAAAGCAAGTGCACACGCCATGAACAAAGTCCTTTCTGGTTTTCCTGCCAGACGCGTTTCGGGCCAACGCCCTCTTCAGTGGCAGACCATGTGACGTGCCGGCGTGCGACAACCACCAGTAAATCCCCGTAATAATTATGCTCAGGTGAACCATCCGAAGCAAAGCTTCCTGGGACTGGTGGTTCAGTAAAACCCAAGTGGGTCGCCGCCGGCACTCACATTCAAAAATGTCTTTAAAAGGATTGCCGATGTTCGCGCCGGCACCCCTGCATATAACAGGCACCCCCTGTTCCACAGTTAGCTGTCCCAATAAAGCAGCCACGGACCCGCAAGTGTTTCGCGGTGGTGTGAACCTGCGACCATGCAGGCCGCTGTACAAAATACAAAAAGAGTTGCCTCTAGGTGGGATGCACTCCCAGGTGAAAATTACGCCAAAGCAAGGGCACACGCCATGAACAAAGTCCTTTTCTGGTGTTCCTGCCAGATGCGTTTCGGGCCAATGCCCTCTTCAGTGGCAGACCATGTGACGTGCCGGCTTGCGGCAACCACCAGTAAATCCCCGTAATAATTATGCTCAGGTGAACCATCCGAAGCAAAGCTTCCTGGGACTGGTGGTTCTGTAAAACCCAAGTGGGTCGCCGCCGGCACTCACATTCAAAAATGTCTTTAAAAGGATTGCCGATGTTCGCGCCGGCACCCCTGCATATAACAGGCACCCCCTGTTCCACAGTTAGCTGTCCCAATAAAGCAGCCACGGACCCGCAAGTGTTTCGCGGTGGTGCGAACCTGCGACCATGCAGGCCGCTGTACAAACTACAAAAAGAGTTGCCTCTAGGTGGGATGCACTCCCAGGTGGAAATGACGCCAAAGCAAGGGCACACGCCATGAACAAAGTCCTTTTCTGGTTTTCCTGCCAGACGCGTTTTGGGCCAACGTCCTCTTCAGTGGCAGACCATGTGACGTTCCGGCGTGCGGCAACCACCAGTAAATCCCCGTAATAATTATGCTCAGGTGAACCACCCGAAGCAATGCTTCCTGGGACTGGTGGTTCAGTAAAACCCAAGTGGGTCGCCGCCAGCACTCACATTCAAAAATGTCTTTAAAAGGATTGCCGATGTTCGCGCCGGCACCCCTGCATATAACAGGCACCTCCTGTTCCACAGTTAGCTGCCCCAAAAAAGCTGCCGCGGACCCGCAAGTGTTTCACGGTGGTGCAATCCCGCGACCAGGCAGGCCGCTGTACAAAATACAAAAAGAGTTGCCTCTAGGTGGGATGCACTCCGAGGTGGAAATTACGCCAAAGCAAGGGCACACGCCATGAACAAAGTCCTTTTCTGGTGTTCCTGCCAGACGCGTTTCGGGCCAACGCCCTCTTCAGTGGCAGACCATGTGACGTGCCGGCTTGCGGCAACCACCAGTAAATCCCCGTAATAATTATGCTCAGGTGAACCATCCGCAGCAAAGCTTCCTGGGACTGGTGGTTCAGTAAAACCCAAGTGGGTCGCCGCCGGCACTCACATTCAAAAATGTCTTTAAAAGGATTGCCGATGTTCGCGCCGGCACCCCTGCATATAACAGGCACCCCCTGTTCCACAGTTAGCTGTCCCAATAAAGCAGCCACGGACCCGCAAGTGTTTCGCGGTGGTGCGAACCTGCGACCATGCAGGCCGCTGTACAAAATACAAAAAGAGTTGCCTCTAGGTGGGATGCACTCCCAGGTGGAAATGACACCAAAGCAAGGGCACACGCCATGAACAAAGTCCTTTTCTGGTTTTCCTGCCAGACGCGTTTTGGGCCAACGCCCTCTTCAGTGGCAGACCATGTGACGTTCCGGCATGCGGCAACCACCAGTAAATCCCCGTAATAATTATGCTCAGGTGAACCACCCGAAGCAATGCTTCCTGGGACTGGTGGTTCAGTAAAACCCAAGTGGTCGCCGCCAGCACTCACATTCAAAAATGTCTTTAAAAGGATTGCCGATGTTCGCGCCGGCACCCCTGCATATAACAGGCACCTCCTGTTCCACAGTTAGCTGCCCCAAAAAAGCAGCCGCGGACCCGCAAGTGTTTCACAGTGGTGCGAACCTGCGACCAGGCAGGCCGCTGTACAAAATACAAAAAGAGTTGCCTCTAGGTGGGATGCACTCCCAGGTGGAAATTACGCCAAAGCAAGGGCACACGCCATGAACAAAGTCCTTTTCTGGTGTTCCTGCCAGACGCGTTTCGGGCCAACTCCCTCTTCAGTGGCAGACCATGTGACGTGCCGGCTTGCGGCAACCACCAGTAAATCCCCGTAATAATTATGCTCAGGTGAACCATCCGAAGCAAAGCTTCCTGGGACTGGTGGTTCAGTAAAACCCAAGTGAGTCGCCACCGGCACTCACGTTCAAAAATGTCTTTAAAAGGATTGCCGATGTTCGCGCCGGCACCCCTGCATATAACAGGCACCCCCTGTTCCACAGTTAGGTGTCCCAATAAAGCTGCCACGGACCCGCAAGTGTTTCGCGGTGGTGCGAACCTGCGACCATGCAGGCCGCTGTACAAACTACAAAAAGAGTTGCCTCTATGTGGGATGCACTCCCAGGTGGAAATGACGCCAAAGCAAGGGCACACGCCATGAACAAAGTCCTTTTCTGGTTTTCCTGCCAGACGCGTTTTGGGCCAACGCCTCTTCAGTGGCAGACCATGTGACGTCCCGGCATGCGGCAACCACCAGTAAATCCCCGTAATAATTATGCTCAGGTGAACCACCTGAAGCAATGCTTCCTGGGACTGGTGGTTCAGTAGAACCAAGTGGGTCGCCGCCAGCACTCACATTCAAAAATGTCTTTAAAAGGATTGCCGATGTTCACGCCGGCACCCCTGCATATAACAGGCACCTCCTGTTCCACAGTTAGCTGCCCCAAAAAGCTGCCGCGGACCCGCAAGTGTTTCACGGTGGTGCAATCCCGCGACCAGGCAGGCCGCTGTACAAAATACAAAAAGAGTTGCCTCTAGGTGGGATGCACTCCCAGGTGGAAATTACGCCAAGCAGGGCACACGCCATGAACAAAGTCCTTTTCTGGTGTTCTGCCAGACGCGTTGGCCAACGCCCTCTTCAGTGGCAGACCATGTGACGTGCCGGCTTGCGGCAACCACCAGTAAATCCCCGTAATAATTATGCTCAGGTGAACCATCCGAAGCAAAGCTTCCTGGACTGGTGGTTCAGTAAAACCCAAGTGGGTCGCCGCACTCACATTCAAAAATGTCTTTAAAAGGATTGCCGATGTTCGCGCCGGCACCCCTGCATATAACAGGCACCCCCTGTTCCACAGTTAGCTGTCCCAATAAAGCAGCCACGGACCCGCAAGTGTTTCGCGGTGGTGCGAACCTGCGACCATGCAGGCCGCTGTACAAACTACAAAAAGAGTTGCCTCTAGGTGGGATGCACTCCCAGGTGGAAATGACGCCAAAGCAAGGGCACACGCCATGAACAAAGTCCTTTTCTGGTTTTCCTGCCAGACGCGTTTCGGCGTGCGGCAACCATCAGTAAATCCCCGTAATAATTATGCTCAGGTGAACCACCTGAAGCAATGCCCACCTAAAGGCAACTCTTTTTGTATTTTGTACAGCAGCCTGCATGGTCGCAGGATTGCACCACCGCGAAACACTTGCGGGTCCGCGGCTGCTTTATTGGGACAGCTAACTGTGGAACAGGAGGTGCCTGTTATATGCAGGGGTGCCGGCGCTAACATCGGCAATCCTTTTAAAGACATTTTTGAATGTGAGTGCCGCGGCGACCCACTTGGGTTTTACTGAACCACCAGTCCCAGGAAGCATTGCTTCGGATGGTTCACATGAGCATAATTATTACGGGGATTTACTGGTGGTTGTCGCACGCCGGCACGTCACATGGTCTGCCACTGAAGAGGGCGTTGGCCCAAAACGCGTCTGGCAGGAAAACCAGAAAAGGACTTTGTTCATGGCGTGTGCCCTTGCTTTGGCTTAATTTCCACCTGGGAGTGCATCCCACCTAGAGGCAACTCTTTTTGTATTTTGTACAGCGGCCTGCCTGGTCGCGGGATTGCACCACCGCGAAACACTTGCGGGTCAGCGGCTGCTTTATTGGGGCAGCTAACTGTGGAACAGGAGGTGCCTGTTATATGCAGGGGTGCCGGCGCGAACATCGGCAATCCTTTTAAAGACATTTTTTAATGTGAGTGCCGGCGGCGACCCACTTGGGTTTTACTGAACCACCAGTCCCAGGAAGCAATGCTTCGGGTGGTTCACCTGAGCATAATTATTACGGGGATTTACTGGTGGTTGCCGCACGCCGGCACGTCACATGGTCTGCCACTGAAGAGGGCGTTGGCCCAAAACGCGTCTGGCAGGAAAACCAGAAAAGGACTTTGTTCATGGCGTGTGCCCTTGCTTTGGCGTACTTCCACCTGGGAGTGCATCCCACCTAGAGGCAACTCTTTTGTATTTTGTACAGCGGCCTGCCTGGTCGCAGGATTGCACCACCGCGAAACACTTGCGGGTCCGCGGCTGCTTTATTGGGACAGCTAACTGTGGAACAGGAGGTGCCTGTTATATGCAGGGGTGCCGGCGCGAACATCGGCAATCCTTATAAAGACATTTTTGAATGTGAGTGCCGGCGGCGACCCACTTGGGTTTTACTGAACCTCCAGTCCCAGGAAGCATTGCTTCGGGTGGTTCACCTGAGCATAATTATTACGGGGATTTACTGGTGGTTGTCGCACGCCGGCACGTCACATGGTCTGCCACTGAAGAGGGCGTTGGCCCGAAATGCGTCTGGCAGGAAAACCAGAAAAGAACTTTGTTCATGGCGTGTGCCCTTGCTTTGGCCTAATTTCCACCTGGGAGTGCATCCCACCTAGAGGCAACTCTTTTTGTATTTTGTACAGCGGCCTGCCTGGTCGCAGGATTGCACCACCGCGAAACACTTGCGGGTCAGCGGCTGCTTTATTGGGGCAGCTAACTGTGGAACAGGAGGTGCCTGTTATATGCAGGGGTGCCGGCGGGAACATCGGCAATCCTTTAAAGACATTTTTAATGTGAGTGCCAGCGGCGACCCACTTAGGTTTTACTGAACCACCAGTCCCAGGAAGCATTGCTTCGGGTGGTTCACCTGAGCATAATTATTACGGGGATTTACTGGTGGTTGCCACATGCCGGCACGTCACATGGTCTGCCACTGAAGAGGGCGTTGGCCCGAAACGCGTCTGGCAGGAAAACCAGAAAAGGACTTTGTTCATGGCGTGTGCCCTTGCTTTGGCGTAATTTCCACCTGGGAGTGCATCCCACCTAGAGGCAACTCTTTTTGTATTTTGTACAGCGGCCTGCCTGGACGTGGGATTGCACCACCGTGAAACACTTGCGGGTCCGCGGCTGCTTTATTGGGGCAGCTAACTGTGGAACAGGAAGTGCCTGTTATATGCAGGGGTGCCGGCGGGAACATCGGCAATCCTTTTAAAGACATTTTTTAATGTGAGTGCCAGCGGCGACCCACTTGGGTTTTACTGAACCACCAGTCCCAGGAAGCATTGCTTCGGGTGGTTCACCTGAGCATAATTATTATGGGGATTTACTGGTGGTTGCCGCACGCCGGCACGGCACATGGTCTGCCACTGAAGAGGGCGTTGGCCCGAAACGCGTCTGGCAGGAAAACCAGAAAAGGACTTTGTTCATGGCGTGTGCCCTTGCTTTGGCGTAATTTCCACTTGGGAGTGCATCCCACCTAGAGGCAACTCTTTTTGTATTATATATATATACATATATATATATACTCTCCACTCCACTACCTTTCTGAAGGGGGAGGAATTGGATGAATATATATATGTATATATATGTATATATATATATATATATACTCTCCACTTCCACCAAGCAGCAAACGCTACGAAGAGCGCACTCCTTCCACGCCAAAATTAGAGGCCAAAATCAGTTCTGATCTAGATTTTCAGGAGGAATGTGATTGTATGGCGGCTAGATTCAGAGATCGCGGCGATACTGAGATGGTCATTGAGAAAGCTCGCAATAAAGCTGCCAGTTGGAGCCGTGAGAGTGTCCTCGCCCCTAAGATTAGGGATGTTAACCAAGACGATAACGTGATCAGATTTATTTCTACATACAATACCACCTCATATGACTTAAAGAGATGTCTTATAAAGCACTGGGACATCTTAAAAACTGAACCCACTTTGACAGACATATTGGCAGATCATCCTAATATTTCTTACAGAAAAGGGAACTCTTTAATTGACAAATTGTGTATGAATGAAATAACTGATGTAAAACCAGGTGGTCCCAACATACAAGGCTTTTATACATGCATGTCCTGCATGGCTTGTAAATTCAGTACTAATGTCAAAAAAGTCTTCTCTCCTATCACTAACACTCATAGGCAAATTGAAAAGCACTTAACATGTCTATCAGATTTTTGTATATATGTACTGACATGCCCATGTTCGAAGCGATATGTAGGTAGCACTATGTTTCCTGCAAAGAAACAGATTTTGGAGCACATGCGTGCTATCCAAAATAAAGACAAGCTATACCCAGTGGCACGCCACTTTGAGGAAGTGCATAAAAGTAATATAAACCTTCTTCGCTTCTATGTAATTGACCATGTCCCTCAAACTACCAGAGGGGGTGATCGGATTCGCAGATTGAGGCAACTGGAATCTAAATATATTCTCGAATTAGACACCAAAGCACCTCAGGGTCTTAACTCTGATGAAGAATTGGCCTGGTATTTGGGGAATAATTTGTCTAGCTGTTATTATTTATTTTTCATGCAAATATTTTAATTAAGTTTTCAAGCAAGTATTTGGGTGGTGTTAACTTGTGTCCCCTTTGTAAACACATATGTCGTTATAGTCTGATGAAATTTTCTGTAAAAATGATATTGTAGTATTCTGTAGTTGCAATTTATCTTTTATCTTTTATATTTAAGTTTAATTAATATTTTTTTCATATTTTTTAGTGGACTGATTGTTCTAATTACGATTATCCTACATCTTTTGTGTCTTTTATAGGATCATCTGTGGAGCGGAATGTGCTCAAGTACCCATAATGAAAGTGAATTATGCAATCTGAATTTAAAAGTTTACTCTGTCTTATATCGATTTTGTGGTAAACATTATGGCTCAAAATTTAATAATTTAAAATGACGTGTTTATGCATTGACATGGACTGTTATTGAGGAATGTGGTACAAGAGTAGGTTGGCCCACTTGGGCAGAATTGCCTTGGTATAACTACCACATTGTGGAGATAATATTTTGATATTTGCATGACTTAGACCTATATATATTTTTCTGATCTTTTATGGTAATGCTTGTGTGCATGAGCATGATTATCTTGGGACCATTATATATTGTGTTGGTGGTCTGATTAATTGTTATTATTATTTTTGTCGTAATGATTATGAAATTTATAGCAGATGGTACTACTCAGCATTTTTCTGGTTATTGGTGCCAATCTACTCTGTGCACAAGGCTCAATACATGAAATTTTTTGGACTATCTCATGATTATTATATTACAATCGGTTGATGTGAAATCATGCCAATCTTTTTAGCCATGATATAATCATTATTTTAAGTTAATTTGTGGCTTTTGATACTCAGCATTCTCATCATTATGGGGATATACTGCCACTATAAAATGGCCAAAACGAAAAACGTAAATGAACTGTGCGTTATCTGGTTCAGTCCTCTTTTGATTTCATCTTACTCACGTTGCACGTAACCTGTTTTTAAATTATGCCAAAAACTTTGTTGCCTTTACCCGTGATCAAGGCGTACAAGCGCCGAAACGCGTTGGGTTTTTCGGCTTGGATTGAATAAACCACCCATTGCACTTTATGGATTTGGCCTCTAATTTCGGCGTAGAAAGGAGTGCGCGCTTCGTAGCGTTTGCTGCTTGGTACATGATTATGGCACATGACTGTGAACATTAACTTTGCCACGACCTAATGCAGGTACAATGTGTTATTTTATAACATCAACGAGTGATGAGGATCTATTAAGATTCCATGGGATATTACAATAAGATCAGTACGATGCATTATGGGACATGTATTTTTTAAATACTGATCATGTGACTTTCAGTACAAATCAGCATGCACGATGCACTTTGAACTTACCTTGTTTCCACCTTTGAGCAAGGCTAACGCCGAAACAGGTAAGGATACGGAAACCCGTGCTGCTTCGCCTTTGGAATAAATGCTCCGTCTCAGAAATGGGCCTCAGTGTTTGTTTGGTCTTGATGGCATTTGATGGGCTGCTCCATGCCCATTGTTTCTGAGGCTGCCCTGTAGGGTCGGGGGCTCTGTGTGCTTGGAGGCTGTTTTTTGGATTTATATCAGGAGCATGACCCACTCTCAGTCACCTGCCTAAACAAGGAGATGCCAGTAGCAGCGAAAGTGGTGACTGGTGCAGGAAGGGAGTCGGAGGAGATGACTTCTCTCTGACTGTTCTGGGAGACGAGCATTGACCAGAGGCAGACGAAGGAAATGAGCACTTTGCACTAAGATTATGGCACATGACTGTGTGAACATTAATTTTGCCACAACCTAATGCAGGTACAATGTGTTATTTTTTAACATCAACAAGTGATGAGGATCTATTAAGATTCCATGGGATATTACAATAAGATCAGTACGATGCATTATGGGACATGTATTTTTTAAATACTGATCATGTGACTTTCAGTACAAATCAGCATGCACGATGCACTTTGAACTTACCTTGTTTCCACCTGTGAGCAAGGCTAACGCCGAAACGCGTAAGGATACGGAAACCCGTGCTGCTTCGCCTTTGGAATAAATATATATATAGAGATGCTCATCCAGGCAGGTATTTATTGTGCAACACAGAGCTGCTCCGAGAAACACAAAAGTCCATTAATTCTTTGCAGAGGCGTTTCTGGCTTTATGCCCTTCTTCATAGGCAAAAACTGCAGAAATGGCGACCTGCACACACTCCCAGTTTATCCCCATCACAATTGGTTAATCATGCTCATTAATGCGGCCAGCCCGGTCGCGAGCTGACACCGCCGCTGATGGTGCGGATCCGTTGCTGGTGATTTTTCAGCGTGATACGGAGCAGGAGGTGATTGTTGGCACTAGGGGGAGTGCTGGATTGTGAACCAGAACGTTTTTTATCTACTACAGCAATCTACCAGCAGCCCACTGGGGAAATAATGTGAATGGACTTCCAGTCCCATAATGCTTACTGATGTGCTCACCTGAGCATGTTTGTGTTTTAAATAAAAGGGAAGAATCTGGAACTTCAATTTGCTGGTGTTATTGTACCTGCCGGTGGAATCCACCGTGTTTTCTCACAATCTTCTTGGTGATTCTCACAGAAAATACTGTGCTCTTGTTTGTACTACAGGTAACCTCATTTCCCAAGGGAAATGTCCCTGAGGGACTACTAGTGGTAGGTAGCCTTGCACCTTGCCACCTAGGTGTAGATAGTTTTATTTTTCTTCACACGGTCCTGAAGAATCGCTAACGATCACTCCTTGACAACAAATAGCGAGAAACATGTCGACCATTTGGGAGTTGAGTGCATTTTTTGTCGCATTATAACAAAAAGAGTCACCACTCCCTATTTACTTTTAATCAGGTCGGGTCCCTCGCTGAATAAATTTATCACAGAGGACTCCCTTACCTGTTTTATCATCACTTTACACATCTACATTCATTCTGGCCCCACACACCCACGGCACCCATACGGCAAGGAACAAAAGATCTCCGAAAAAGAGCCCCTTTAAGGGTGCCCGTCGGGCATTGCAGCGCCGGCCCGACGAGGAGCAGGCTCAAATGATGAAGCATGACACCTAACTTGCTGGGTGTGTGAGGGCCCTAGTTCCGACAGGAGGAATTCCCCCTATCCTCCTCTTTACCTGTAACACCTCTAAAACTCTTACCTTTCGAGTGATTAACACTTCACATAGGAACTTCGTACCTTTTTTCTTGTGAACTGTATGTAGGGCATGTACGTTGGACCTCCTTAAGCCCTCTCTGTCCCTCTTATTTTGGTAGACTTGTGCACGGGCCTCCACCCGTGGGACACATCAGGTTACCAGAAGGACAATATTCCTTACTGGCCCGTCTCTTTTCCCCTCCCTCGTTCTTCTCTGTGACTTTAACAAGAAATAAATCCCCTGATTTGATTACACCACTGGGCCTCCATCACTATGGATGATAACCCAGGACTTAGCTTCGGCGACGAAATGGCCGCGGAAATACTTAAGAACACCGCATCCATCTTGGAATTAGCAGGCTCTTCAGCCTCAGGGACCCAGACAGAGGATTGGGCCTCCCTTACTACGATGAAAAAAGAATGGCTTAAAATAACTCTTCATGGTGCCATGATGACGGAATACATAAGGGCGAACATAGCACCTAATGGCCTTATAGTCAAAAATTTCCCACGCTTGTTTTTGGAGGATGCGGTTTTTAAGAAAGAGTGGTCCCTAATGGCATGGAAATGCACTAGGGACCTACTCATCCTCATCATCAACACAGCAAAGAGGTTGGCGGATGCCCTCCTCATCAGAATACAGATAGCTGAGGGGGCACTAAAAACAACTGTTCATATTTCCCTCTTTAAAACTAAATTGTCTGAACTTAATAATGAAATTGCAGAGCAAAAAGAGTACCTGATGAAAAAGAAGGTTAGCAAGCTCCAAAAAGATATACAAAAATTTGAAAAAGAGAGAGTGTACCCCTATCTAAAACCAGATTACACCTCTAACAAGAATGGCTACTCTTCTGATGAGAACAGTGACACCAATAGAAGAGGCTCAGCTAGCAGTGATTCCAGTAGTGGTAGTTGGGGAGGTTACAACCAAAGAAAGAGGAACCAACAGCGCTAACCCAATTACAACATGCAGCACCCTCATGGTCCACAACCACCATACTGGCCTTTCCCAATGTACCCTCCAAATCAACCACAATTTTACCAAATCGAGAACCCCCTTTTTTAGGCAGAGGCTGGGGCAGAGGAAGAGGGCGCAGAAGAGGAGGTCAGAAACAGGTTCAGTGGCAGGACGACCAACCGAATGGGATGGACACCCGGAGAAAAACACGGGGCAGAGCAGTATAGTAGTGAACTTATCACAGAGACCACTGACCACCACTGAAGAAAGAGTTTTGGAAAAAGGGCTTGGTTTTGTCCCCACTCCAAGGGTAGACAGGTTCCGTGAACAATTTGAGATTCAAAACCTATTTAGGAAGGTTCGACTGAGAGCATACTTTCAGGACACTATAGAAGCTAGTCAAACCAGTCGAACTGACTCAGGATTACATAATCCTTCCACTTTTACTCCTACTATGAACATGGTACCAACAGAAGTAGTGACTTTTGAAAAAGCGGTGCTAAAGGAACTTGAGAACGGAAATATTCCGGTCCCCTTTCATAACCTATCCAATCAAGAACATACAGCTATAAAATCATTAACGGAAGACATGAGTATCACCATAAAACAAGCTGACAAAGGGGGAGCAACTGTCATACAATCCACCAAGGACTATGACACCGAATGTCTACGCCAACTTCAGAATAGAAAATTCTATACCCCTATAACAACCAATCCTACGACCCGTTTGGCAAAAGAAATTACCTCAATGGTTTTTGAAGCAGAAAGTAACGGATGGGTTAGTAAAAAAGAGGCGGAGTTCTTAGTCACACAACATCCTAAGACTCTGTACTTCTATACCCTCCCAAAGATACACAAGGGAACCACCCCAGTCCCAGGTAGACCCATTGTATCAGGAATAGGCTCTCTTTTAGAACCCCAGTCAAAATTCTGTGATCACTACCTACAACCTCTAATTAAACAGACCCCTTCGTACGTGAGAGACACCACCGATGTCTTGCGGATCATTGAGGGTTTGGAGGACTCCACCGACATTGACTTATTAGTCACCTTAGATGTGGAACAACTATACACCAATATCCCACAGAGAAAGACACACTGACTGTGATAGAAACAGCCCTGTTGGATACTGAATGGTCGTCACCTACCCCTATTTCCTTCATCATGCAATGTGCTACTTTAGCACTGACAGAAAACTTTTTCAAATTCAACACACAACTCTTCCACCAGTCTCAGGGTACTTCGATGGGGAGTACCTTTGCACCCAGTGTAGCATGTCTGTACATGGCGGCATTTGAGAAAGAAGTGATACAGCATACCAACAACCCCTTCGTAGCTAACCTGAGACTGTGGAAGAGATATAAAGACGATATACTTATCTTCTGGAAAGGTGAAGAACAAACTTGTATTGAATTTTGTGAATGGATCAATACCAAGAACCAATACCTGAAATTTACCCACACAATTTCAAGTACTGAAATTCCATTCCTAGATCTTACCATCAGATTAAAAGAAGGAAAATTGGACACAACCCTGTATAAAAAGCCCACAGATATGAACAGTCTGCTATTATATAGCAGTTACCATCCCAAGACTCTAAAAGATAATCTCCCCTTCAGTCAATTTCTACGCATAAGGAGAAATTGTAGCTCAATACAGGACTATAAAACTGAAGCTGAACTACTGTCCATAAATTTACTGGAAAGACAGTACCCCAAAAACAAGTCAGAACATGTATGAAACGTGCCAGAAACAATCATCGCGAGAGCCTCCTCGAGGTAAAAAGTAAAGAACCAGACAATGTCCTCACCTGTGTCACTACCTACACACCCAGATCAAACATGATCAAAAAGGCTGTAAATAAACACTGGGGTATTCTGAACACTGGTGATCTAGAGATCCCCAAACCCAGATTTGCTTTCAGAAGAACGAATAATCTGAAAGATATGCTGATACACACGAGACCCAGAAATAAATCCACCACTAGCCAAAGACGTTACTGGGACCTTACACCAATTACAGGACATTTCCCTTGTGGATCGAGTGCTGTGTGTCCCCAGACCAAACCAACCAAAGAATTGAAACTCTCAGACAGGTTCACATGGAGGATCACAAAACACACAAATTGCAATACTCCACGCTGCATATATTTACTGACATGCCCTTGTGAGAAAAAATATATAGGCATGACCATGAGAACCATTAAAACTAGAATAATAGGACACAAAAGTAATATTCGCTGCTTGAAGACCAACACAAAGCTCTACACTCACTTTACGGAACACCAACATCCTCATGAGAGTATAAGCTGGGTGGTACTGGAAGCACACCAATAGATTACACAAACAGATCTCTTTAGGATAGAACAAAGATGGGTTTATCGTCTGGACTCAGCTCACTGTGGTCTGAATGATGAAATCCCCTGGGGTACTCTAAACCATTGATAGCAAATTACATAAACCCTTATTAAACGTAAAATGGGCTTTTCATTCACCCTACACTAGGGCCACAACCTCTACAAGCCCCTTTACCAATCGCTGGACTAATGAAACTCTGGTTCCGGTTATGCACCATATATGATGAAAAACGACTTTAACGTGTGCATCCCCGTTGTAACCCATATCCTTGATACATAACATCAATCAAGGTCACACCCTCACATCCCCTTATTTCAAACAATCATGGGACCGTCTATTTGAGTCCTTAGATCTATGGACCGCTACTTGTGTACCATACTCGGACATCACCTACTCAATATGTTCATAAATCATCACTTCACATGAACACGTCTGCTAAGAGTGTACTCAAGGGCCCCAATCCTTCTATCCGTTCCTCTTGTCCATTAGCCAATTTTTAACCCTTTCTAATGTGGTTAAAAAAAATATTATACGGGCTACTGTGAACTTTGGTTTGTCTGTGCTAGAATACACACCAACGTTGGGCATCAACTGCTTTTTGAATATATTTGATCCCATTGATTAACAACATTGATATCAATTCACATGGGGTATCACAACCCGTGACAAATTTGAATGGCCATTAGAACTTCCATCCTACAAACCCACTCCAAGATGGCCGCCATATTTACGTGGTAGCACAAGCATGTGTAGTGATCACATGACCCTCGCAAACACCAGCTGGAACCGATCGGCTCTCCCGCGCTCTCGACTCCGTTCTCCAGGGAAGGTATTTAATGCTGCTGGTTACAGGAATGAACACCTTCCTGGATGCAGTGGAGCGGGGTAGGTCGGCCGTCTGGCTCCAAATGGGAGTAGGTAAGTTGGCATGAATGATTGGAGGCCTCCCTGTCATATGCGACGTATTGAGGTGAGGGATACTAGCGCCAGTATCCTTATTGTACCTGCTGGTGGAATCCACCGTGTTTTCTCACAATCTTCTTGGAGATGGCCCTGTCAGCAACCGGGGCTCGGGGGTTATATATGCGCGGCGACAATCACTTTGGCTGCCCACTTCTGCCAGTGTCTCGTCGCGCATAGTACGCCCCCCCTGATGTCCACGGATTGTGACTATGGTTTTTTCTATTAAACGAAGCGGGGAGAGGATATAGTGGCTTCCACTCGGGCGACACCCGGACTGACCGGGATCCTGTGCCCTTGTTTTCCTTTACTCATTACCTGGCAAAGACATGATGCAGAAAATCAGGATACTAACACCTGACGTTTCTTTCTTTTTATGTGTCATTTTTTCACTACTCTAGAGACACCACTTACTGTGTCTTTTTAACTTCGTTGCAACTGATGAGGCAATATCCGATACCTAAATAGGTGAGTCTACATTACACTCACCATCACGGTTTTCATCACGTGTGCATAGATGTTTTTAAGGGGTTATCTATGAAGTCACACACTGCTTAAAATTGTAGAAGCATGTCCAGCATTGTATTTTTAATGAATTTGAATTCACCACAGTATTACCGACTTATGTGATTCTCACAGAAAATACTGTGCTCTTGTTTGTACTACAGGTTACCTCATTTCCCAAGGGAAATGTCCCTGAGGGACTACTAGTGGTAGGTAGCGTTGCACCTTGCCACCTATGTGTAGATAGGTTTATTTTTCTTCACACGGTCCTGAAGAATCGCTAACGATCACTCCTTGACAACAAATAGCGAGAAACATGTCGACCATTTGGGAGTTGAGTGCATTTTTTGTCGCATTATAACAAAAAGAGTCACTCCTCCCTATTTACTTTTAATCAGGTCGGGTCCTCGCTGAATAAATTTATCACAGAGGACTCCCTTACCTGTTTTATCATCACTTTACACATCTACACTCATTCTGGCCCCACACACCCACGGCACCCATACGGCGAGGAACAGAAGATCTCCAAAAAAGAGCCCTTTAAGGGTGCCCGTCGGGCATTGCAGCGCCGGCCCGACGAGGAGCAGGCTCAAATGATGAAGCATGACACCTAGCTTGCTGGGTGTGTGAGGGCCCTAGTTCCGACAGGAGTAATTCCCCCTATCCTCCTCTTTACCTGTAACACCTCTAAAACTCTTACCTTTCGAGTGATTAACACATCACATAGGAACTTCGTACCTTTTTTCTTGTGAACTGTATGTAGGGCATGTACGTTGGACCTCCTTAAGCCCTCTCCGTCCCTCTTATTTTGGTAGAAATGGACTTCCAGTCCCATAATGCTTACTGATGTGCTCACCTGAGCATGTTTGTGTTTTAAATAAAAGGGCAGAATCTGGAACTTCAATTTGCTGGTGTTTGGTTGCAGTTTACCTTTGATGAAGAGCGCATGCTCGAAATGCGTCAGGACTGTTTAGGACGCGATGGGCACAACCTGACTCTCCCTGATCGTTACTTACCTTCTAAGAGTGCGGCTCAACTAGGGGCAACCTTTTCCTCTCATATATATATATTTATATATAACCTACTGGTGGTCGCCAGTAGGTAGTTATAGTCAGGACCTTGTTTCGATTCAAAAAGCGTTTTCTTTTTGCCAATATCTTTGGCGGCGTTTGACAAATCTTCGCAAAATTTTCAAAACTAATGGCCTGCTTAGGTCAGCTCCTGTCTTGAATGTTTCCGGGTGATTAGTCAAGCGGGGGCTGAGAAAAAAGGGGGGGGTCCCAAAATGCGTTTTCTCCATGTTAATTTCCATAGCAAACTTTTGTCGCACGGAATTACACCAAATTTGGCAGAGAGGTAGCTCTTTGTCTAGAGTGGACTCTTTGCTATAAATGGTGTAAATCCGTTCAGTAGTTCCTGAGAAAATTATATATATACAAAAACCGCAGAGGATCCGCGAACCCTCCCGAGCACGAGCTTGACTCTGATTGGCTGCCAGCACTTCAAACCAGGAAGTGTTGGCAGCCATCTTGAGACTCGGTTGAACCGAGTCACAAGCAAAAAGGTTAAAAAGGGGTCAGGGTAGAAACACCCTGATCCCCTAGGCCTGCTCACGGGGTTCAGGGACCCCAAGGGCCCAAAAAGCATTTTTTTTCAATTTTCGGCGAGATTCGCATAGGGTTCACAAATCCCGCAAAAAAAAAAAAAAAATGAAGGACGGGCTCCTGCGCTTTGTATCTTTTAAGCCCCCCGGTGAGCCAGGTCCCGGGGGCAATGGTTAATGGTGGACCGCCACCTCCCTGGGGCTTTGTTAATAAAGTGCCCCGGGGATCGCCACCTCTCCGGGGCTTTTTATTACAAATGCATGGGGGGGGCTCCTGCTCCCCCATGCTGCCCTGGGGACCGCCATCTCCCAAGGGCATTTGTTTAGTATATGTGGGGGGCCTCATGGGCCAACCCAAGCCCCGGGGACTGCCACCTCCTCAGGGCTTTGTTAAAGATGTGCAGGGGCACATGGCCCCCCCAGCAGCCTCGGGAACCACCACCTCCCCGGGGCTTTTTATTATAAATTTGTGGGGGGGCTCCTGCCCCCCCCAAGCCCCGGGGACCACCACTTCCCCAGGGCTTCAAATTTAAAAAATCAGTTTGGGCGGCTCCTGTCCCCCTTCCACACTGCCCCAGGGACCACCACCTCCCCTGGGCTTCAAACTTGATGGGAGGGGGCCACGCGGTCCCCCTCCAGGAGCCCTGGGGACCACCACCCCCCAGGGCAGGCTCCAGCAATGTCCCGGGGTGCCCACCCCCGGGACATTGCAGTTTGCTATGGCAGGGCAGGACCCATAGCAAACTTCTGCTTCGCTTCATGGAAGCGAGAGCAGGAAAACTGCTCTCACTTCCATGAAGCGAAGCAGATTTGCTTTTGGGCAAAGGGATCTGCTTCCCCCTCCCTTTTCAAGTTTAAAAAAAAAAAAAACAATGGCTCAGGCCCCGGGGGATGGGGTCCCCGGGCCCAAAAGGGTTAAGGAAAGGGGGGCCACACAGCCCCCCTTCCTAAATTTCTTTTAAAAAAATGAAACTGGCAACTTGCTGGAGGTTCCGCCCCCTCCCTACACCACTCTGCTAACGCGCCTCCTGGCGTGTTCTGGGTTGGGGGATTAAGTCCCCTTGAATCATAAGGGAACTTAGGTGCCAACTAGCCCACCAGGTACATCCAGTAAGCCCCACACAGTGGGATTGCTGAGAGGTGGTCCGAGGCCCTGCCCCTTTTTACACCACTCTGCAAACGCACCTCTTGGCGCACTGCTGGTGGGGCAATGAGATCCTCATGTCCTGAGGACCTCAGGACTAAAGTGGACTTCATCCCCAAAGCAGCAGTGCGCCAGGAGGCGTGTTTGCAGAGTGATGTAAAAAGGGGGCTTGGCCTCTAACCACTCTCAGCAATCCAGCTGTGTGGAGCTTACTAGAGATAACAGGAGGGTTGGTTGGCCCCCAAGGACCCTCAGGAGGCAAGAGGACTTCATCACCCAACCAAGAGCGTGCCAGGAGGAGTGGTGTCCACCTCTCAGCAATCCCAGAGTGTGGAGCTTACTGGAGGTAACAGGTAGGCTAGTTGGCCCCTAAGGACCCACAGCAGCAAAGGTGACTTTAATCCCCAACCAAGAGCGCGCCAGGGTGCATGTTTTCAGAGTGGTAGGCAAAGGGGGCATGGCCTGCTATGAGAACTTACCAATCCTGCTGTCTGGGACTTACTAGAGGTAATAGAAGGGGTAGTTGGCCCCCAAGGATGTCCTTGGGGGCAACTTCTCCTCCTGTTACCTCCAGTAAATCCCACACAGTCGGATTGCTAAGAGGTCTTCAGAGGCCACGCCCCCCTTTCTCCACCACTCTGCAAATGCACCTCCTGGCAAACTACTGGTTGGGGGATGAAGTCCACTTTACTCATGAGAGACTTTAGGGGCCAAGAAGCCCTCCTGGTACCTCCTGTAAGTCCTACGCAGCAGAATTCCTAATTGCTGGTCGGAGGCCCAGCACACTTACTCCACCACTCTGCAAACGCGACTACTAGTTGAAGAAGAATTTTCAATTCAATAAGTCTCGCATTTGTGAGAGTTAGAGCTATTGGCGTTGTAAATGTAAAAGTTTTTTACTAATGTTTTTTTGGAGTGTAGTGGATGTATGTTGTGTGTAGTGGAATTATGTGGTATGTTGTGCAGTGAAATTATTTGGATAGAAAGTATGTGGCATTTAGTGTATAGAAATTATGTAGAGTGGGATTATGTGTTATGGAGAGTAATTATGTGGTATGGTAGTCTGTGTTGTGGAGTGGTAACCTCAGGTTTAGTCTTCGTCGTTTCCATAGAAGCTAAACTATAAACTCAAGGAGACAAAAAATGGAAGGAACCACTGAGGAGCACTTCTGGACCTAGTCAGAGGTATGAGCAGGGCCACTGGAATTATGTGACTGTTTCGCATAATTAGACATTTTCCGCATTTGCCATATAATCCATCATCTGCTGCATAATCTGCAGATTTGAACAAAAAAAACTTGTTTCTAGCTCAAACGGCTCAAACACTACCAAAAATGCAGCGACAAGTGTTACAGCATGGTGGAAGGCCCTTTGCAAACCTGGAATGGTCACCTGTTACTTATTGGTAAATGTGGGCGTTAAATTGGTACTAATGGTACGCAAACCACTCTTGCTTCTTTCTGTGCCTCTCTTGCCTCTTTCTCCATTTCTCTTGCTTCTTTGTGCACCTTTCTTTATTTTTCTGTACTTCTCTTGCCTCTTTCTGCACATCTCTTCCACTTTCTGTACCTCCCTTCTTTCTGCACCTCTCTTGCTTCTTTCTGTACCTCTCTTGCTTCTTTCTTCTGCACCTCTCTTACCTCTTTCTGCCCCTCTGTTGCTTCTTTCTGCACTTCTCTTACCTCTTTCTGCACCTTCTTCCCTCTTTCTGCACCTCTCTTGCTTCTTTCTGCACCTCTCTTGCCTCTTTCTGCACTTCTCTTGCATCTTTCTGTACCTCACTTGCTTCTTTCTGCACCTCCCTTGCTTCTTTCTGTACCTCTCTTGCTTCTTTCTGTACCCCTTTTGCCTCTTTCTCCACCTCTGCTGCTTCTTTCTGCACTTCTCTTGCTTCTTTCTGCACCTCTCATGCTTCTTTCTGCACCCCTCTTCCCTATTTCTGTACCCCTCTTCCCTCTTTCAGCACTTCTGTTGCCTGTTTCTGCACCTCTTGCCTCTTTCTGCACTTCTCTTGCCTCTATCTGTACTTCTCTTGCCTCTTTTTGCATGTCTTTTGCTTCTGTATGTACTTCTCTTGCCTCTTTCTGCACCCTTCTTACCTCTTTCTGCACCTCTGTTGCTTCTTTCTGCACTTCTCTTGGTTCTTTCTGTACCTCTATTGCCTCTTTCTGTACCTCTCTTACCTCTTTCTGTATCCCTCTTTCCTCTTTCTACACCTCTCTTGCCTCTTTCTACAGTTCTCTTGCCTCTTTCTCCTCCTCTGTTGCTTCTTTCTGCACTTCTATTGCCTCTTTCTGCAGCCCCTTCTCTCTTTCTGCACCTCTCTTGCCTGTTTCTGTAACTCTCTTGCCTCTTTCTGTAGTTCTCTTGCCTGCTTTTTCACCTCTGTTTCTTCTTTCTGCACTTCTTTTGCCTCTTTCTGCATCCCTCTTGCCTGTTTCTGAACATCTCTTGCCTCTTTCTGCACTTCTCTTGCCTCTTTCTGCACTTCTCTTGACTATTTATGCAGCTCACTTGTCTCTTTTTGCACTTCTCTTGTTTTTTCTGCACTTCTCTTGTTTCTTTCTGCAACTCTCTTGTCTCTTTCTTCACTTCTCTTGCTTCTTTCTACATCTCTGTTGGGTGTTTCAGTACTTCTGTTGCCTCTTTATGCACTTCTCTTGCCTGCTTCTGCACTTGTCTTGCCTCTTTGTGCACCTCTGTTGCCTCTTTCTGCACCTCACTTGCTTCTTTCTACACCCCTCTTGCCTCTTTCTGCACCGCTCTTCCCTCTTTCTCTACCTCTCTTGATTTCTTCTGCACCTCTCTTGTTTCTTTCTGCAACTCTCTTGTCTCTTTCATCACTTCTCTTGTTTCTTTCTACACCTCTGTTTCTTCTTTCAGCACTTCTCTTACCTCTTTCTTCACTTCTTCTCTTGCCTGTTTCTGCACCTGTCTTGCCTCTTTCTGCTCCTCTGTTGCTTTTTTCTGTACTTCTCTTGCCTCTTTCTGTACTCAAATGGGAATTACAAGCTGTCAAGTTTAAAGGTCTATGTGCTCTTATGACTGAGGTATATGTCTACTTGTACATGTATTCTCACATGTGTTATACATCTGAAGATGGTAGTTCAAAAAGCTGGTAGCTTCTGCTAAAGGTGGTCCAATCTTCTCAGTTCTACTCTGTTATGTGGTTGCACAGACAGACATGTCTTATGTATATAGGTGTTATAGACCCCTCAAATATACTATTGAATACCCATGTGCCCTGTATTATGAGCAGAAAGAAATGCATACACCTTTTTGTACACAATTTTACAGAGTATGCTGTTTGAAACACAGGTATTCAAGTATTTGCATGTTTATTTTTATGTGACATGTCACTAGGTAAAAGCAGAGACCCACGCATGCATACCTTCACAACTTGGTCAGACTTACAACAGTGATATGGTTAGGATTGCTGTTTTACATTTGGTAGGCCTAACATTCTGAGCAGTCGATGAATAGTGAACCTTCAAGAGAAAAGTGAGGTGTAATACATCTTGGGAGAAGGATTAGTGATTGGGCTACCTTGTATAAGTCTGTGGTAAGGTACAGTCGAAGTAGGCCTGTTTCTGCACCTCTGTTGCTTCTTTCTGCACTTCTCTTGCTTTTTTCTGTACCTTTCTTCCTCTTTCCGGAGTTCTGTTGCCTCTTTCTGCATTTTTCTTGCTTGTTTCTGCACCTTTCTTCCTCTTTCTGCACTTCTCTTGCATTTTCCTGCACTTCTCTTGCTTTTTTTTTGCACCTTTCTTCATCTTTCTGTACATGTCCTTCCTATGTAGGCATAGTTATGAATTCGCATTTAAAAAACCTTAGATATTCACTGAAAAAACCACAGGTTTCAGGGACGTTATAGTTAGGCTGGCATTTCACTCATACAAAAGCAGAGAAATTCAGCCGTTATAGTTAGCTGAGCTAACTATAACTTGTGCCCCCGCAATGCACTGCTGATGACGTCACATATTACATCACTCATGACATGGTCAGTGACATCACTGATGACATCTCAAATGACATCACTGATGGTATCATCCATTTAATATCTGATGCACCTCCTCACACCCTAATATAACCTTTCATACACTCACTCTAAAATACAGACTACCATTCTCAAAACCATAGACACACCAATACCAGTTAGTACATACCAACTTACTGATTCATAGGTCTACACACATATCTACTCACTCACCCATACGGTCACTCATACACACAGTCATTCATCAATACAGCCACTGATATATGCACTCATACACCCATATAGACACTCACATACTGCCACGTACCCATAGAGTTACTCACACACCTAGTCAATCACCCAAAGAATCAATCACACTGCCATTTACTCACCTATGCAGTTATACACACACCACCTCACTTATTCATACAGATACTAACACATACTTACTCTCTTATACAATTACTGACACAAGCACACACTCATCCATACAGCCACTCTCACAATCACTCACTCTCACATATAGTCACTTATATACTCCAACACTCACATATAATGCCTTTCACAGATGTAGTCACTCACACATATACCACTGAGACATCCATTCACTCACCAACAAGGCCATACGCACACTCACTCATCCATACAGCCCCTCGCAGACAAACTCATGAACCCATATACCCAGTGAATCACCCACTCACACATCCATGCAGGGAGTCACACACCTCCCCACCCATCCACACAGACACTCAGGCACCTATACAGGTACTCAGACAACCAATCATTAACCCATATATATACTCATGTAGCTACTTACCAACCCATGCAGCCACTTACACACCAACTGACAGACTGGTACAGACATTCACACAGATTAGTCATTCACCCATGTATTCACTAAGGCACATTTAATCACTTACTTATACAGTCAGGGCCTGATTCACAGAACTAACTTACGTCAAAAACGTAAACGTAAACGTAAACGTAAACGTAAAGTTAGTACTTTTGAGGTATTCACAGAATACACTTACTCATTTTGGTATTCACAGAATGAACTTACTCATTTCGGTATTCACAGAAGTTAGTAGTCCTAAAGGTAGGACTACTAACTTCTGTGAATACCGAAATGAGTAAGTTCATTCTGTGAATACCAAAATGAGTAAGTGTATTCTGTGAATACCTAAAAAGTACTAACTTTACGTTTACGTTTACGTTTACGTTTTTGACGTAAGTTAGTTCTGTGAATCAGGCCCTCAGTCACGCACCCACTAAATCATCCATTCAGACACTCATATACCCATTCATTCTTCAATACACCTTGGCGTATATATATATATAACATTCTTAAACTGTTGTGGTAACATTGTCAAACGTTTTAAACTGCAATGCTTCTTCCGCCCCACTCAGCCCATGGTAGTTGGAGCATGTGCCAGCGAAGCCCACCGGACAATTCGATACAACAACAACAAGTAAAACGCTCTCTCAGGGGATCAGTTTACGGGCTTGATTTTATTCCAGTAACGCGTTTCAGGGAACACAGTCCCCTTGTTCACACCTTGAACAAGGGGACTGTGTTCCCCGAAACGCGCTACTGGAATATTGTCGTTGTGTATATATATATATATATATATATATATATATATTCACTGAAAAAACCATAGGTTTTAGGGACAGTTATA
This sequence comes from Calotriton arnoldi, assembly GCA_963921515.1. Taxonomy (NCBI): domain Eukaryota; kingdom Metazoa; phylum Chordata; class Amphibia; order Caudata; family Salamandridae; genus Calotriton; species Calotriton arnoldi. The sequence goes on from CAWUFW010003039.1 coordinate 1,119,057, forward strand.
GTTAGTTGGACATATCACTCGTACAAAACCCGTGAAATTCCCCCGTTATAGTTAGTTCAGCTAACTATAACTCGCGCCCCGCAATGCACTGCTGATGACGTCACATATTACATCACTCATGACATGGTCAGTGACATCACTGATGACATCACTGATGACATCTCAAATGACATCACTGATGACATCACTGATGACATCATCCAGTGACTGTGTGTTTCTGTAAAGTTTAAATATTTTTAATATATATAGGAAAAGACGTATTGAAGAATGAGTGGGTGTATAAGTGTCTGTATGGATGATTTAGTAGGTGCGTGACTGACTCTATAAGTGAGTGATTTAACGTATCTTACTGAATGCATGGGTTAGTGACTAAACTGGGTGAATGTCTGTATCCGTCTGTCTTTTGCTGTGTAAGTGGCTGCATGTGTTTGTGAATAGCTACATGAGTGTCTATATGAGTTATTGAATGGTTGTCTGAGTATCTGTATGGGTGCCTGAGTGTTTGTGTGGGAGGGGTGTGTGCGACTCTGTGCATAGATGTGTGAGTGGGTGATTCACTGGGTGGATGGTTTCAAGAGTGCATCTGTGATAGACTGTATGGGTGGGTAAGTGTGTGTAAGAGTGTGTTAGTGAGTGAATGTATGTCCCAGTGGTACATGTGTGAGTAACTACATATGTGAAAGGCAGTATATATGTGTGTTGGAGTATATAAATAGCTATAAGCGAGAGTGAGTGATTGTGTTAGTGGCTGTATGGATGAGTGTGTGCTTGTATCAGTGATTGTATAAGAGCGTAACAATGTGCTAGTATTTGTATGATTAAGTGTGCTGGTGTGTGTATAACTGTATAGGTGAGTAAATGGCAGTGTGTTTAATTATTTGCATGACTGACTAGGTGTGTGAGTACCTCTATGGATGAGTGGCGGTGTTTGAGTGTCTATATAGGAGTAAGAGTGCATATGTTAGTCCTGTACTGAGTGACCATAAGTATGAGTGACTGTACGGGTGAGTGAGTGGATGTGTGTGTGTAGACCTAAGAATCAGTGAGTGGGTATGTAGTTATTGGTGTTGGAGTGTCTATGGTTTTGCGAATGGCAGTCTGTAATTTAGAGTGGGTGTATCAAAGGTTATATTAGGGTGTGAGGAGGTGCATCAGATTATCACGTGGATGATATCATCAGTGATGTCATTTGAGATGTCATCAGTGATGTCATCAGTGATGTCACTGACCATGTCATGTAATATGTGACGTCATCAGCAGTGCATTGCGGGGGCGCGAGTTATAGTTAGCTGAACTAACTATAACGGGGGAATTTCACGGGTTTTGTACGAGTGAAATGTCCAACTAACTATAACTGTCCCTAAAACCTATGGTTTTTTCAGTGAATTTCAAAGGTTTTTTAAATGCTAATTTCTAACTATAACGTGTCTGAAACCTATGGTTTTTTCAGTGAATTTCAAAGGTTTTTTAAATGCTAATTTCTAACTATAACGTACCTGAAACCTGTGAATTTCAAAGGTTTTTTAAATGCTAATTTCTAACTATAACGCCCCTAAAACCTATGGTTTTTTCAGTGAATTTCAAAGGTTTTGTAAATGACAATTTTTAAATGTATTAATTGTTATATTTATTTTTTTGACACTGATTTACTACATTTTTTAAAACTATTTATTTTTAGATATTTTATTTATTAAATTATATTGTAATTACATTAAACATTACATTACAAAATATACTTTCTCAGAATGAATTACTTTAGTTTAAATAGTTTGCAAATAGGCAATAGAGTTTTAAGTACAGTAGTTACAGTTGTTGCAATGGGCAACACAATTTCAAACACAATGCAACATTGAGCTCAATGTGAATTTCTAGTTAAATGCAATTAGTTACTTTATGGATTACTTTTCTAACCACAGGGCTGGATCCTAGATTCAGTCCTGGGACATCTCCTGTAAACAGTTGAGTAAAAGCGTTTTGGTTACAGTAGTGATTTTTAAGGAATATTATTGTATTTTAAAAGTTGACAGAAACTTTTTCACATAGAATCACCAATGTTATCCTATGGGAGGAAATTCACTTAGCAGGTAAGTAGTGTTATCGTTACTTTTTCTTACTCAGTGTTGGATCCTGGATCCAGCACTGGTGCATCTCCTGTAAACAGTTGAAAGAATGCGTTTAAGTCATACAGGCGATTTTTAAGGAATATTTGTAGTTTGTGAAAATCGACACTTTGAAACTTTTCTGCTGAAAACCAGACAATGGATTCCTATGGAAGGAAATATAAGTTACTGGTAAGTACGGTTAGAATTACTTTTCAGGGTCAGTGCTGGGCTAAAAGATGCAGCACTGGGTTCTCTCCTGATAACAGGTGAGTAAATCGGAATTCGTAGTTCGGTTGATTTTAGAGGAATATTATAAAGTTCCAAAACTCCACACTTAGAAGAATTTCCAAGTGAAACCAGTCAATGTTAGCCTATGGAAGGAAATTCAAGTTACTGGTAAGTACGGTTAGAATTACTTTTCAGGATCAGTACTGGGCTGAAAGATGCAGCACTGAGGTCTCTCCTGATAACAGGTGAGTAAATTGTAATTCGTAGTTCGGCTGATTTTAGAGGAATATTATAAAGTTTCAAAACTCCACACTTAGAAGAATTTCCAAGTGAAACCAGTCAATGTTAGCCTATGGAAGGAAATTCAAGTTCCTGGTAAGTACGGATAAAATTACTTTTCAGGATCAGTACTGGGCTAAAAGATGCAGCACTGGGTTCTCTCCTGATAACAGGTGAGTAAATCGGAATTCGTAGTTCGGCTGATTTTAGAGGAATATTTGTATGTTTCAAAAATCGACACTTAGAAACTTTTTCAGCAAAAAGCAGACAATGATATCCTATGGAAGGAAATTCAAGTTACTGGTAAGTACGGTTAAAATTACTTTTCAGGATCAGTACTGGGCTGAAAGATGCAGCACTGAGGTCTCTCCTGATAACAGGTGAGTAAATCGGAATCCGTATTTCGGCTGATTTTAGAGGAATATTATAAAGTTCCAAAACTGCACACTTAGAAGAATTTCCAAGTGAAACCAGTCAATGTTAGCCTATGGAAGGAAGTTCAAGTTACTGGTAAGTACGGTTAGAATTACTTTTCAGGACCAGTACTGGGCTGAAAGATGCAGCACTGAGGTCTCTCCTGATAACAGGTGAGTAAATCGGAATTCGTATTTCGGCTGATTTTAGAGGAATATTTGCACAATGGTGAAGGGAGGGGCGGGGCCTGAGGTGACATCTGTGCAAACGCGCCCGTGGCGTGTTTTAAGTTGGGGGACTAAGTCCCCTTGAATCATGAGGGTCCCTGGGGGCCAACTAGCCCACCAGAAACCTCCAGTATGCGCCAGGGGCTGCGTTGCAGAGACGTGTACAGAGGCCACACCCCTTTACACCTCTCTGCAACGCAGCTCTGTGGCGCTTTCTGGACGTACCTGTTGGGCTAGTTGGCCCCCAGGGACCCTCAGGATTGAAGGGGATTTAATTCCCCATCTTAAAACACACCACGGGGCCTGTTTGCACACATGTCACCTGAAGCCCCGCACCCTCCCTTCACCACTGTGCAAACGCGCCCGTGGCGCGTTTTAAGTTGGGGGATTAAGTCCCCTTGAATCCTGAGGGTCCCTGGAGTCCAACTAGCCCACCATGTACTTCCAAAAAGCGCCACAGAGCTGCGCTGCAGAGAGGTGTAAAAGGGGCGTGGCCTCTGTACACCTCTCTGCAACGCAGCTCCCTGGCGCATACTGGAGGTTCCTGGTGGGCTAGTTTGCCCCCAGGGACCCCCAGTATTCAAGGGGAATTACTTCCTTCTCAAAACGCGCCAGGGGGCGCGTTTGCAGACTGCTGCAGGAAGGGGCGGAGCCTCCGGCACGATGCCGGTCTTTTTTTTTGATTGGGAGGGGGCTGCGTGGCCCCCTTCCCTCAGCCACTTTTTTCCCCGGGGACCCCATCCCCGGGGCCTGAGGAGTTTTTTTTTTTTTTAAATAAAATTTAAAAAAACGGGAAGGGGGCCGCGTGGCCCCCTTCCCTGGGCCTGTATTGGCCCTGGGGACCCCATCCCCCGGGCAAGCCCTCTTTTTAATTAAAAATTTGGAGGGGGCTGCGTGGCCCCCTCCTCAGGCCATTTAAGGCCCCGGGGACCCCATCCCCCGGGGCCGGCCTTTAAATATTTTTTTAAAATATTTTTTTAGGGAGGGGGCTGCATGGCCCCCCTCCCTGGCCACTTATGGCCCCGGGGACCCCATCCCCCGGAGCCTGGCCTCTCGTTGGGGACTGTGGGGGGGTCCCCAAACCCCCCACAGACCCGCCGGCTCCCCGCGTCCCTTGGGAGCCAGCATTGCTTTTCAGCAATTTGCTTTGGATATTGGAAGCGAGAGCAGGTTTCCTGCTCTCACTTCCAATATCCAAAGCAAGTTTGCAATGACAGGACGGGAGCCGCGAGGCTCCCATCCTGTCATTGCAAACGGCAGTGTCCCGGGGGTAGGCACCCCGGGACACTGCAGGAGCTGGCCCTGGGGGGTGGCGGTCCCCAGGGCCACCACAGGCTCCAGGAGGGGGGCCGTGCGGCCCCCCTCCCCACATTTAGAAATCCCCGGGGAGGTGGTGGTCCCCGGGGCTTCGGGGGTCCAAAACTGGAGCCCCCCCACACAGGTTAAATCATTTAAAAGAAGCCCCGGGGAGGTGGCGGTCCTCGGGGCAGCGGGAGGGCAAAGAGTCCTCCCGCACCATTAGTTTTTAAAGCCCCGGGGGTGACGGTCCTCGGGCTTGGCGGGCCTTAGAGGCCCCCCACATATTAAAAAGGAACCCCCCATGCCCCCGGGACTTGGCCCACCCGGGGCCAATTAAGAACGAAGCGCGGGAGACCGCGCTTCGTTTTGAGTCTCGGCGGGATCCGCGCACCCTGAGCGCATCCCGCCGATTTTTTTTTTTAAATGCTTTTTTCTGCCCAGGGGGTCCTTGTGGGTCCCCCGGAGCAGACCTAGGGGGTCAGGGTGTTTCTACTCCTTCCCCTTTGTGCGTTTTGCGCACTTGTTTCTTCTGGGTTTTTTTCTAATCGGCAGGATCCGCGCACCCTGAGCGCATCCTGCCGATTTAAAAAAAAAATGCTTTTTTCTGCCCAGGGGTCCTTGTGGGACCCCTGAGCAGACCTAGGGGTCAGGGTGTTTCTACCCTGCCCCCTTTTGCGCTTTGGGCACTTGTTTCTGTCCCTCGGTTCTACCGAGGGACAAAATGGCTGCCAACACTTCCTGATTTGGAGTGTTGACAGCCCCTTGACAGCCAATAAGCATGCAGCTCGTGGTCGGGAGGGTACGCGGACCCTACTCGGCCACAGATATATATGTGACTTAACTTTTGATTTTCTCAGGAACTACTGAACGGATTTACACCATTTAACAAAAGGGTTCTTTCTGAACCAAGAACTACCTCTTTGCCAAATTTGGTGTAATTCCGTTCAGCAGTTCGGGCTGTAGCCGTGTCTAAAGTTTCCTATGGGAAAATAAATGGGGAAAACACGTTTTTGGACCCCCTTTTTCTCGGCCCCCGCTTGACGAATCACCCTGAGACTTTCAGGGTAGGAGCGGACCGGAGCGGGCCATAAAGTTTGAAAATTTCGCGAAGATTCGTCAACCGACGCAAGAGTTATTTCAAATAGAATGTCGCGGATTTCCTATGGAAAATAGGTCCTAACTATAACTATCTACTGGCGACCGCCAGTAGATAATAAAAAAAAAATATATATATATATATATATATATATATATATACATTATATATATATATCAACAGCATATCCTCCTAATAAAGAGAAGGCCCGCACACGATTCCTTGGGATATTTCATTTATTCAGCACTCGTTCACTGGAACGCGTTTTGGCTGGACATGCAGCCTTTGTCAACCCAAAAAAGCCCTGTTTTTCACAGTTTAAATAATGACAACGTGCTTCCGATCACATAAAAATAGACAAAATACTACCTTCTTTGAGTAAAATACATTGTTATATGTTTGTACCTACTGATTGCAAACCCGTACATTTTGGAACTATAAAACCATATATATGTATATATATAAATTCACTGAAAAAAACAAAGGTTACAGGGATGTTATAATTAGCAAATTGAATTTAAAAAACCTTAGAAATTCACTAAAAAAACAAAGGTTACAATGAAGTTATAGTTAGCAAATAGAATTTAAAAAACCTTAGAAATTCACTAAAAGAAACTAAGGTTGCAGAGACGTTATAGTTAGGGTCAGATTTTACTCATACAAAACCAGAGAAATTCAGCCATTATAGTTAGCTGAGTTAACTAGAACTCGCGCCCCCACAATGCACTGTTTATGACCTCACATATTACATCACTCAAGACATGGTCAGTGACATCACTGATGACATCACTGATGACATCTCAAATGACATCACTGATGACATCATTGATGACATTATCCACAGCATCTCTGATGTACCCACTCACACCCCTATAGAATCTTTTATACACCTACTGCCACTCCCACACAACCATTCGAAAACCCATTCACAGAGCCATACCAGTACTTACCACCCGCTCACTGATTCATTGATACACACACACATCCACTCCCTCACCCATACTGCCACTCATAGACCTGCTCACTCACTAATACAGCAATTGACATATCCACTCATACACCCATAAATGCACTCACACACTGAGTGAGTCACCCATAGAACTACTCACACACCTAGACACTCACCCATACAGTCAATCACACAGCCACTTACTCACCCAAACAGTTACACACCCACCCACTTACTTACTCATACAAATAGTAGCACATACTCACTCAGCTGTACAGTCACTGACATAAGCATGCACTCATCCATATAGCCACTCTCACATTCACTCACTCATGCCTACAGTCACTCATATACCCTGTCATTCACATATACTGCCTTTCACATACCCAGTTACTCACCCATAATAACACATGCACTCAATCACTGACACAGCCATGCAGACACTCACTCATCCATACAACTTCTCACACACGCAACAGTACCCCATACAGCCACTGACTCACTCATCCATACAGGCAGTCACACACCTCCTCACCCACAAACAAGGACACCCAGACAACCATAGAGATAGTCAGACAACCAATCAATCACCCATATAGCCATTCATGTACCCACTAACACACTGATACACACACTTAGACATCAACTGACAGACAGATACATACAACCAGTCACTCATCCATACATTCACTTAGACACCGAATCACTCACTTATACAGTTAGTCACGCAAAGCTGTAGGTCATTTGGCACACGGGTTGGCCACTTGCTGAGGGTAAATCACCAAGCATAATATATATCCAGTAGTGGCTGGTGACATTTGAAAGTGGTGGGCGTAAAATTATTGGCATACTGCACCGCAGCGAGCGTGCGCAGCGTGCGAGCCCGAACAACCTAAGGGGGTTCGGGGGGGTTCTCCCCCTGAGAAAATTTTGAAAAAAGAGTGGACAAATGGTGCATTTTCAAGCAAATTTGAGAAAGCAGGAAGGTTAATAAAGCAATTGTGAAAGTGCAGTTATTACATTAATAAAGAGATGTCATATAACATAGGTAGCTGCTTATTCAAGCTTTCTTTCACCCCATAGTCCAGCAGGGTCTTGATCGTGCCTATTTTGGAGAATTCCAGAATTAAATAGTAAGTGGTAACTGAGATCGTACCTAGTGCCAACGTGATTTATTATTCCTGGTCTCGTAACATAATTTATTTCAAAGTAACGAAGACTTAAGTCTCAGTACTCTCTGTACTGGTTGTTGATAATCTCTGACAGGTTCAAGTGGATCATGCTTGACACAGGAGCAGTTGGTAGACACCTGTGCGGACCCTCTGATGCAATTTGAGAGCAGGTGTGTGTGCGGTGTTCTTGAAGAGTGCTTTCTGTGCATGGGACAACTGGTGAGTGCTGACATGAGAGCACAGCTGAGATGTACTCTTTTCGAGGTGGGCGTGTAAGAGTAACCCGTTGTTGTGTAATATCCGCTATCACAGGGAAAACGTATTATCCTGTGGGTTACCTTCGGAGCTCTATTTTCCGAAGGGCAGGGTATAAATAAATTATGATTCTAAGGGAATAACAAACGATGCACATCGGCACTGCTAATTCGCAGTTAGTATGTGCGAGTTGAGTTTCATTGAGCAGTTGTAACTCTACAGTCGATGGATTTTTACATCCAGACCCATCCCGTACTTAGTAGTTTCTGGAAAGTCTTTATACGTCACTGTTTCGTGACTATGTATCGATGTGAAAGTGTGTTGTAGGTATTCGACTGAAATGCAGTGTCCGTAAAAATAAGTGATTGATTTAGTATGTGTCTCTTCTCCCCCCCCCACTGGATGCATAAAGAATAACGCCATTACGAACTCTCTGTAGATTACTAGGTATACTGTCCTACTGAAAGTATAGCTATCCTACTGTCAACTACAATAGAGTTCCATTGAAAGTACAGCAGTCCCCTGGGCACATATAATGCTGTCCCATTAATACTTCAGACCCCCTACTGACACGGTAATACTGTCTCTTTGGAAGTGCAGAAGCCATGTTGACATGTGCAATAGTGTCCACTGAAAAGTCCAGCAGCCATGTTGACAAGTACCATACAGCCCCTTCAATCTTAGTTATGAATCTTCCTGCGTGGTGCCCCAAAGGCAAAAATACAAGTCCGGCAGCCATGATACATAGGGCTGATGGCAACCCTTGGGAATACACAGAAATGCAGGTAGCTGCGTCAGGCGGCTCAGCCCCTAAGCTACAGCCCAGCAGGGCGGCAGCCCTCCCTCTAACCCCCTGCCTCAAGGCCCCTTTCAGCACACAGTGCCTCCTTCCAGCCCCCTTTCTGTAGACCCTGCAGGGAGGGGAAGGCAGGCGCCACGGCAAGAGAAGGCTTGGGTTTAACCACAGGGCGGACACGAACAGCTAAAAGTGAAGTCACGGGGGAAAACAAGAATCCAGACACATGCAAATCTCTCGAAAAGATCGCTGTTTAAAAACACAAATATAAATACATCCTTCTTCCGGACCCACCATAGTAAATGCAAGACGGCAAAGCGCGCTACGGATCAGATACGTTGAAATACATGTTATTCAGATAGCCCGGCTCCACAAGACTGTCTGCAATTTCTCCCAAAGCAGAGGAGCCAGGCAACTCTCTTTTCACACAATACTGCATTTAAGAAGGCTGATATGCCTACCCATCATTTCGCAGCACTCCATTACAAATAACTTAGATGTTCTACCACGCATCATCCAGCCCTTCTTACCCATTACCGACACCTACTCCTGCCAGCACTCCCGAGGCACCTTCGCCGTGGCCCTTGTTCCGCACAGCTTTGATTTATGATTTACTTTCAGCTGTTTCGTGCCCCCCTTGGCCAAGTCAATGTCGTGCACCGGCACACTTATCCCAAATTCTAAATGTGCTTACGTTTAATAATCAGGGATAGTGATGTGTGTTTCGAATCTTGTAACGCTGCAGCATCCCACTACTATTCCAGCAACCAATCCCTGTGACCCCCTCCCATTTCTCGTCTGTGAGTTCCTGTTTTGATTTCAATTGGATGTTGTATGAACCATAAACATCATCTTTAGAATACCTTAGATGAAACGGTATCTAAACAATCTGTTTATGAATTATTCAAAGTAAGCAGGGCGGACCTAATAAAATGTCTAGTATCTAGTCCTGTGCACAGCCGTGAGCCCTCCTCTTGCAGCAGACTACACTGCAACTACAGCTCAAATGACGCACAGTGCTGCTGCTTGAAATCGACTTTGAAGGGGTTAAGTACGAAATTACAGGCTTGCTTGAACGCAAACTCAAGCCTGTTCTTTACCAAGACATAGCTCGGAATGTTATTCACCTTGCGACCAGGCATGGGTGCTCTGAGCGCTACACTCCAGAGTTGAAATATTAATAGGAAAAAGGCAAAATTGATCTGTTTCCTACAATGACGGTTGGGTCAAACGTTCTTTTGAGAAGGTCCCGGGTAGGATAATGCAAGAGTGTGCCCAGAATAACCTTTTCATGCTTAGGGGAAGCACAGCTGGACATTTCCCTTCTTTGAAAATTGTCAGATCTCTGATAGGAGAACGCTGCCATAATTTGCACCTCACTGCATGGTACCAAAAGTGACAAGTGTTTTTTTTTTTCCTTTTACAGGACAAGCAGTTTTCTGAAGAGCCTCGTCCCACAGACAAATAGAATATTTTAAATATGTTCAAACCCTGATTTCAGCAAAAAAGGCAGGTGGGGCTACAGCAGAAACCGTGCTGACCCACAGTATTACACATTTACCGATCATTTAGACCCACTACCGGGAGTTACACGAGGCACTTTTATATAGGACTTTCATCACTTTAATCACTGTGATCATATGTTTTTGAAAGCATGTTGAAAATCAAGACTATGCTGGATAGTACGAACCTCGGACTTATCCAAAACCTACCCCTAGAAATTAGTTTGCTTCCGCATTCTGTCTGTCATAGCATACAAACCAACATTCCGCTACAAGCCCATGTAAATCTGGTTGTGTATCGATCCCTACATACACACAGACTTGCCTCCCAGACCCTACAGGTGCCTCGTGTTGCCTTATTTCACACACGATACTCCTCATAGTAACTATGGTTGCAACCAACTTATACTCAGCGACCGGCTGTGGGCCTCGAACCTCTGTACATGCGAGGGCCTGTGCCACCAAGGAACAGGACATTGCATCTGTGCTATAACTCCTGGCGACCGACAACCTACCGCACCGGTGCTTGACGCTCTCCATCAATAACGACCCACGATGCTCCAAGCTGTCGCCTTCCCTCCCTGTAGGCCATTCTGACTCAAAACTTAACTGCAGTATTCCCAGCCTACCTGCTGTTATGTACTTCGGAGAGACACTTTTTCCCCCTTTTGCATAGCACAAAACTCGGCCAAAGATTTTGGCACGCTTGAAACAAGCCACATCTTTCTTTTGAATCACAGGCTGTTGCGCCCATGTCTGTCTCAAACCTGCCCCCTCCCGAGCAGACCAGCAGAGATCCATTCATGTTATAGGCACAGGGAGATTAAGTGACTAGTTTTTATTACTCCTGGGCGCATGCTTGTGATTCCTGCAGCCCGTCCCCAGCCCCGTGCTTTCTTCCTCCATCCGATCTCCACCCCGGGGGCACCACCACCCGCACCGGCCCCCAGTGCGGTGCGGGTCAGCCAGCCTGGCCGATCCTTGTTAGGCAGCAGTTCCGGGGCTACAACCATGCGATCTCCGTTCTCTGCTCCCATCTTGACTGGTGTCGGCCCTGGGCTCCCCTGCGAGTCCTGCCCCAGTCGCGGCTCGCGCGCCGGGAGGTGGGGGGGGGTGCCGGGGGCCCGGGGTATTTTTGAAATAAAAAAATAAAATCCGATTCCTACCTGAGCAGGTCCGCCGTCTGCGCCGCCTCGGGTCCAACTCCGTTTGCGCCTGCCCTATAGCCCCTCTCAGCCAATCCTGGCACTGCTGGCAGCGCCAGGATTGGCTTAGGGCACGGTTACCTCTCGCCCGCCTGCCCATTAGGAGACCGAGGTTTGAGCCTTTGCTCAACCCTCGCTCTCCTAATGGGCATGCGCAAGCCAGTGCAAACACAAGTGCGCATGACTGGGCACGGCACGAAAATACGGTGCCCTTCCCCACTCATGCGCACTTGTGCTGCAGTGCTGCTTGCTGCCCCTGCTCCCTCTGACAATCATGTCAGTCAACATGACGCAGGACCGCCCACCCCCTTCAGACTCTGAAGGGGGTGGGCGGTCCGACGTCATGCTGACTGACATGATTGCCTGTCCCCCCTCGGCGTCTTTGAACTTAAGTAAACTGATTCAGTTTACTTAGGTTCAAAGACGCCGCGGGAGCTGCGGGCGGGGGGGCAACGCCCCAATGGACGCACCGCCCCTGTATATATCTCACACAACAGCCCCTCAAACCATAACTCATCCTCTGAGGATCGGATGTATGAAAGTATTTTGCATTTGCAAACTGTGCAAATCACAAAATTCGCCCATTTGGGAATGCAAAAAGGCCTTTCGTTATGTATGAAAGGCTATGTATTCACAATTTAGGTAATTGCAATTTTTTGCGATTACCTAAATTGCGAATGCAAATAGGGAATCGCATTTTGCAAATTCCTAATATACATGTAAGAAGCCTTTCCTAAATGTGAACTGTGCATTTAGGAAACGCTAATTACCATCAACTTCAAGTTCATGGTAACCATGTGCGAATTTTGAAAAATGCACACAAATGTATTTTTCAAAGTGCCATAGGGCACTTTACATGTTCACAATTTAAATTTTGGGGGTGCTTCAGGGGGGCCTTAGGCCCCCAGGCACCCTTGGCTTTGCATTAGCTAATTTGAAATTAACAATTAGGTAATTGCAAATTAGCTAATGCAAAACCATTCTCACCTATGGGCCCAAAGGAACGAATGGAGGCATATTGCCTAATAGTGATTTGCTATTTACTGAATCGCTCTTAGGTAATATTAAGGAATCGCAAAATATTTGGCAATTCCTACATACATAGCATTTTGCGATTCCCAAATAGCAAATTGCTATTTGAGAATCGCAAAATGCTCTTTTGATACATCTGGCCCTAAATGCAATGTTTATGATGTCACAATAGTTATCCCCATAAACAATGCCTAAATGCCAAAATTAAGTAAACAACAACACATAATCAATCAAACCAATTAACGATAGCACATTTATAATCATCTCTGTCAAAGTTGTAAGGGTAATGTGATATATAATTGCATCTGTTAGTCGATTTACCACATTTATAATTGTATCTGCTTTACTAACAGTAAAAGCATTGTATTTGCTGTGTGAATTATGGTTTGCTTTACTGTTCCGAGAGTTATGGATTGTGGTCCTAACCGCAACCTGTATGTTTCAGTTGTTTTAAAGATTTTGTGACCATAAAGATGTTTTGAGCTGAGTTTCTGATGTATTTTTAGACATATGTTGAGATGTTATAAGCAAAGTTAAAACTAACTTCACTTTACCAATTGGCTTTCTAAGTGAACTGAGATAGATAGATAGATAGATAGATAGATAGATAAATAGATAGATAGATAGATTCTTTACCCTGACCTAACTGATAATATAAAACATGTTTTTCATCTCATTAATTGGGAGAAAAAATCTTGTGTAAAGAATGTTTAGTGTTCTGATGCTACATATTGCATGATTTCTAGAATTGTGGTTGAGAGCATAGTGATGGTAGTTTATAAACAAAAAAAGAAATATTTATTGCCTTTATATCCTTTGCTGATGTATCTGAAAAGGTATAATTTAATTAAAATTACAAAATAGGTGTCTGAAATAAAAGTTACTAACATCAGCTGGCTTTTAGGAAGAGCTGCTCAATACAAGACAACATGTACTTGTAGACCACCTGGTACTAAAGGTAAAAATACATGAAATAATTGTCTACATCATTGCTTCCTAGATCAGCCTTTGACTTGGTAGATGGTAACATTATGTAGAAAAAGTTTAGGAAATAAAAAAAATAAAAAAAAATAAAAAAAAATAGTTGTATTTAATTTGGTGTTTTTGTAAGAAGCTACTAACCATCCTACAGTGGTTCAGAGCACTTTGAAGTATAGTCTTCTTGAAGTATTAACAATATGCCCAACCTGGCAAATCACACCTGAAACCCCAGGGATATGTAACATGACAATGTACAATTCCAACCTGTAACCTGCAAACATGTTTTATTCACACATGCAGTGCAATTGGACATCTACTACTGTCCCATGAATGCCACGGACGGTCACAATGTGACGTGCTCATGAGAAGTAAGTGTCAATGATGGAGTCCCTACGGGCCATTCCTGCTGCAGCTGCAGTGGGATGTGGGCCACCTGCCCCATCACCACCATCATCATCCGGTACCTCTGGAACTGGGATCCATGGGGCCCTGGTGCGAACACAGATGTTGTGCAACACACAGCATGCAACGATCATCTTGCACATGACGTCCGGGCTGTACAGGAGCTTCCCACCAGTGCCATCCAGGCACCTGAAACGTGACTTCAACTCCCAAATGTGCGTTCAACGATGCCCCTGGTGCGTATGTGGGCCACATTGTACTGCCTCTGGGCGGGTGTGTTCGGGTCCCCGAGGGGTGTCATCATCCAAGGGCAGAGTGCATATCCTTGATCACCTGTGACAGTGCAGGGAGAAAAGAGTCAATACTTGGTTCGGCAGGATGTGATGGCAGGCCCACCAATTCAGTGACGCCTGTGCTGGCTGTGTGTGGGGTGAGTGTAAGCCAGCCCTCAGGGAGTAGCTGGTGCTGGCAACTACACCAACAGTCATCAGGCACACAGACATGCAATGTCAGAACTACAAGGGGGATGACTCGAGTCGCAAAGGGCTATTCGCCCCGGATGCACAGTGGCCGACACGGGCCCAACGCCATGGGACGCTGACCTGCGGGAGACTGGGGTAGGGTCATGAGGGCAGAGCAGTGCCTCACATGTGTCATTGCTGAATTCCGCATCTTCACACGTTCAGCTGTTGTGTGGCTGTGGTGCCACGTGAAGTCTGTATTGGGTGCAGGGGTAGCCCAGGATGACCATGGAGTTGTGTAGTTGTGTCTGGTAGGTGGTCGTGTAGTTTGACATGTCGGATGTGGTTTGGTCACGTGTGCATCCCCACAGTTGTGCTTTGTGCGTTGGTGGCTGTGGGATGTGTGGTGTGTTGATTTGGTACTTACCAACGAGCAGTCCCGTTCCATATGTGCCATCCTGGAAGCACTGGTTGATGATGGACTGTCGGAAGATGAAGGAATCATGCACACTGCCTGGGTAGTTGGCGACGACATTGGTGAAGAGTCCCCGGTGGTCCACTATTGCCTGCACATTGATGGAATGCGTGTGCTTCCTGTTGCGGTAGTGGTGTGCAGTATCCGCAGGGGCACAAGTGGGACATGTGTGCAGTCGATTGCCCCCAACACGGCTGGGAATCCGGCTATGGTGTAGAAGCCTTGCTTAGTCTCCAGCTGTTCCTGCGCAGTGTTGGGGAAGTGAAGGTACTGGGGTATGAAGCTGATGATGGCATCCAGGACAGGTGTGATGAACTTTGATAGGGCTGGCTGTGAGACCCCTCCGACTCTGGCAGTTGTTGGTTGGAAGGTACCAGAGGCCAACAGGTGCAGCACTGCCAGCAGCTTTGTCTGCGGAGGGATATTTGTTCTCCGCTGTGTTGGGACCGTCAGCCTGTGGGCGATGTGGGTCATGATGCGTAGGATGGTTGTCCTTTTGAGCCTGTAGTGGGCAATGACTTCCGCGGGCGTTAGGTCTGTGAGAGTGGTGCGTTTTCGGTAGGTCCGCTGTCTTACTCTACGCTGCCTCTGTGGTGGTCCGAGGGGGGGGGAGGGTCCGGGTCCTGGGGGTGGTGGCGGTGGGTGTTGTGGCCCTGTTGGGGCTCCGAGCTGCATGATGAGTAGCTTCATGGCGTCGTTTGTTCTTTGGGTATGGCTGTGTGCGGGGCTCCGTTGCCTACTGCAGGTAGACGTCCGTCTTTACACCTGCTTGAGGCAGGTGTTAAATACCTGCGGCTACCGCAGCTTATCGCCTGTTTTTGGTTCGCTTCGCAGTTCTGTCAGTTCGTTGTGAAAGTGGTGTTGTTGTTTTTTCGTGTGTTTTTGCACGGAAACGCCTACTCTGCATTTCATTAGGGTTAGTTGGTGGTGTCCGCCGTGGTGTTAGATTTTGGGGCTGTTATCGCGGGAATACTGGTGTTGTCTGCAGTCTGTACCAGCTTGTGAATGGGGTGTTAAATCTATCTCCACTTTTGTTGCGTTAAGGTGGAGATAAATCGGAGTTGAATCCTTGTGAATATGCCCTTAATGTTGGTTGTTGGGCATTTGAGATAAATATTTCCTGACAAATAACAAAAATGCTGATTAATTAACTGGACAAATTAGAGTTAAATAGTTTAAAGGAATGTAGTTTGTCCACCAACCATGCTAGAAGACTCTCTTTGAAGCTTTATTTATGCAGATGACACAGTCTTGCATGACCATCAGACCCAAGTCTGCTAAAGAATTTAGAAATTGTTACCAACTAGGAAAGCTTACAATGGAAAAGTTCAAAAAAGAAAATCAATTAAGATAGAGGTTATGCATTTGAGGAAGCAGTTAAAAGAGATCTGTTTTGCCTGAAAGATTAAAAGAGGAAAGGTGGATTTAGTGGATACTTATTGTCACCTAGGAACCACTATCACTTCTCTATGATTGACAACCCATATATAATATCAAACATTAAAAGAGAAATCCCTACAGAAGGCTTGGATCCACTATACCATTTGCTATGGAAGAGCCCACTCACATTTTGTATTAATGCCTAAGTCCTTCAGTTGTAATGGTAGGGGCACTCAACAATGGAAAAAAAAACGTTAGGGCTGAGAGGTTAGGACTGTTTAATTCCTCCTTTGAAACTTCATGCTTTACGACTCCTCCCCCTGCTCTTGCACTCCTATGTAGCAGAGCTCTCTCTAGCAGATAGCTTCTCACTGGGTGAGCCACTTATCACTTCTTCGAAGCAACTTGGCTAATCCTGTTAACTCTGACCAATCAGGGATAGGGTATTTAGGCTGAATTTTGGCTTGGAGACAAGAAAGTTGTATAACTTCTTTTCAGTCCAAAAGCATATTATTGGATTTATCAATACCAGTCTCCTAAGTCTTTGAATGATATTTACTTCAATTCCCAGTAATATTTATGCGTTAATAAACTATTGCAATGTCATCCTATGGGGCTAGGCCTCTACAAAGGGGAAACTGAAATGTGCAATTTCTCCATCATCAGGGCATAGAAAACATATTTTATAAGGGCCATGATTATAGTTACATGACCACTACCCCTGGGACACCTAGGGGAGACCTTGTGGTTCCTGGATGTGCACAAATAGTGTAGATCCTTACTCCACAGTACTCCTAGCACTAAAGTCAATTTTGGGAGGCACTTCACTGCTATGGGGTAAGTGAAATGTGCTATTTCTCCATCCCTAGGGCATATAACACGTCTTTCAAAAGGAACCTGCTTATAGTTACATGGCCTCCCACCCCTAGGAGACCCTGGGGGTACTGAACTTGCAAACATATTGTAGATTATCACTTTTTAAGTGCCCCTACCACCAAAGTCCAGTTTGCAGTTAATTTACTTTGAAAACAGTGCTGCAAGGCAGGGCTGCTTTTAAAATGACCTCAGCCGTTCAGCAGTGTGCACATGAAAGATCAGAAAGGGCTGCTGACCTCTAAACTGCCATGTCTTATTATATACTTGGGACTTATAGGTAGTTTTAACCCCCCTGCCCTATTATTTATTAGAGGCCAATAGGGTAGGTCATGCCAATGGTAAGTGTACCCTGATGCATGTTTGTGTTTTCACTGTGTTTCCAACATAGCTGTGGGTGGTTTCAACTTAGCACTGGCCCTGGGCATCACCAGAGCAGCGCCGAGGGCACTCTCAGATTCAGAGAACCAGCATTTAGTGCTCTTAAGTGGGGCAAAAAGTGGGAGGACACTGCAAACAGGTCCTGATTTCCAACAATTTCTATTAAAAAATATTTGAAATAAATGTTTTCAACAACCCTGAACATCCCCCACAAGTACCAACAGCCTGCAAGTATGTGACATACTTGGCCATGCAAGGTTGCAAGGGAGTTGACAGTCTGTGGAAGGTGCTTCTGTTTAGTCTGTTGACAAGAGTTATGCTATTAGTATGTTACACTTCGATGAGTGTTGACATTCAATGAACTTGAAAACAAGTGAAAAATATGACACAAGGTTATAATTCATTGATTTGTCTGATTTGAGGTGTAAAGGACTGCCGAGTAGCCTATGTGAGGACTATTTCTGTGTGCTGCGTGATTGGCAGTGGCCTTTCATACCATATCACTTCAGACATATCATAGTGCTCTGCGTGGAGCGGGTGGAGTTTTAGAAACAGATGCACAGGTGGTCATGTTCATTATTCTTGATGGAGATTTGTTTCCAGTTTTAGGGTCGGTTTGATGCCCATGTCTGTGGCGTCTATGCTCACCCGCAGTTGAGGATTGTCTCTTTCTGATGGTTGATGAGCCCTTCCCCTATGTTGACGCAAGCATGTGATAATATCAAAACGCAGTGACATATTTTAATGCAAAACAGAATGTCTTATGAAAACCACAGACATATTCTGAGATGCGCTATTACTGTTTTATTGAGCGCCACAACACTTTTCTTTTATCTTTGTCTGGTTAGCCCTCTTGAGATTGCACTTCAGACGCATTTCAGAATGATAACAATGTAGAAACAGAATGTTGTACGTTGCTTTGGCCTTGTAGTTTCTGTCCCAAATCTCTACGGCTATTACTGTTACTTCTCAAATGTACTTTCAATATTTGTCCCAGATCTAGTCTCAACAGTAAAAATGAAAATCAAACATGCTGCCCCAGCAGGGAAAATGTTTTCCAATTCATTTCGTGCTATTTTATTATCTCTCAATTTTTTTTTCTTTTTCTCACAGAAGTACTATTGTGGTTCGATTTTATATCTTACAGATACAGGAACTTGCAAAACGCAGTTCTTTCTAATGTTCAATACAGCACAATATGGCACACAATGGGTATGTTCGATAAATGATTACTCCCTTTGTTTTGCGAATGTTTGCTTGAATATACATTTAGACAAGTTTACCACCTGTTTAGTGTTCAGTCGTATTTGAAAGCACATACATTAACTAAACAACCATATCAACAATGAAAGATTTTTTTTTTTTGCAGCAAAAAGAAAAAAAATGCTCTCTGTTTTACTGGCACCTACTATGTAATTACATTCAAATCAATGCTATAGTTATTTCAACATAACATTATTGTTAGAAATGGGATTTCTGTTTGGCTAGGGCTTGCGCCTAAGCCAGGCAGAAACCACCACTCTAGTCAGGGCAAGGGAGTTACACGCTGAAGATAACCCCTGCTCACCCCCTTGGTAGCTTGGCACGAGCAGTCAGGCTTATCCCAGAGGCAATGTGTAAAGCGTTTGCGCAACACACACACACAGCAGCAACACACTAGGCACACCACAAAAGAAACTCCACACAAGGTTATATCAAAAATAGCCTTTGTATTATCCAAAACACATTAGAATAGTAATCACACAATCTACCAACTGGCACTAGGCAATATGTACAGGGGATTATATACACATGACAGGGCCAATCGGGCTACTGTCAGAACCTTCACAAAGCACAAATAGTAAATGTGGAACACAACCAGTAACTACTGGCAAACTCAGGAACTTAGCATTGTATCCTGCAACATAAAACACATTATGCAATAAGCATCACATTAAGCGTAAAACACATTATGCGCCAACCTCATAAGTATAAATCACATTAGGTTTAAATCATGGTGCATAAATCACATGAGGGCATGGCGCCACATTATCACAAAACTGACCCCAGGCCAACTGGCCTTCTCTCTGGGGCTCAAATGCCCTATGTCCAAAATGTCAGGGCTGGCTGCCAATGCAGCAACATCACAGGGCGCGCACTGCGCTCGGGCAGGGTAGGAGTGTATCTCACTCCTTTCATCAAAATGCCCCCAAAGAAATAATGGCGCTGGCACTACTGTGCCTCCTGGGTCCCCACTGGGACTTTGTAAGCAAATGGCCCCCACATTGCAGTTGCCCGCTACGGCGGCGCAACTGGAGAACAAAGACAACGAGGCACTGGCACTTCTATGCCCTCTGGACCCCCACTGGGCCCTACAAAACAAATGTGGCCAAACGTTGCAGCTGCCGCAATGGCGGTACAGCTGTGAGCACAAACAAAAGAGGCACTGGCACTTTTGTGCCCTCTGGACCCCTACTGGGGCCCTGAAAATAATGTGCCCCACGTTGGAGCGGCCCGCTCTCCTGCGGGACCGCTCAGGCACCGACAATGTGCCTCGACCGGCACCAACAAGGTGCAACGCCGAGCCCCCACTCACCGTCTCTGCAGGCTCTCCACTACCGGGCTCTCTCTAGGACTCTGTGGTGGGCGCAGCAACATGCGGGGTTCTCTCCGCTCACGAGAGCCCCGCCTCGAATCCGGCCGCACTCTGCAGTACCCGCAAAGGTGTGGTGGGCTCCCGCCTGCCTTCAGCTTTTCCTTTGGGCACCGGGTCTCCCAACAGCTCACGGGAGCCCTGCTCGGGCCGGCAACACCTCCGACTCACTTCCGGCCATACGCGGCAGGCCCCGCCCACAGTCAGGCGGGCGCGCCTGACTTCCGGATTTTGATCGGGCCGCGGCGGTGATTCCTCTTCAGTGCCGTAGTGCGCAGTGGGCACCCGCCTCGAAATCAACACATAAGCGGGGTGGGCACCCACCAACAACCACCAAAAACGGGGTGGGCACCCGCTAGGAAACACCAAATGCGGGGTGGGCACCCGCTTGTCAAAGGTGCATGGGAGCGGGGTGGGCTCCCGCTCCGATCAGAAGAAGTGCGGGGGAATCCCCATGTCGGGATCCCCTCCTAACGCCGTCGCAGCCCAGCGCTGCAAAGTTAAGCAAAAATGATCCTCTTCTCCTGAAAATAAAGAGTCAGCGCCCCCCAGGCGCTACAGTCCTCAAGTTCCAGGGAACACAGCTGGGCCCATGGAGCACACAGGGCCCTCCAGCTGGGAGGCAAGCCCTTGTGGCGGTTCCTCCTGGGCCCCAGCAGCACAGGAACAGCACCAAAAAGCACACATTCATGTGGTCACAGCCCCTATATTTATACTGCATATTTGCTTTGTCTGCCCTGGCACAGGGCATGGGGGAACCAGCAAAATCTGGTTCATGGGGGGAATTGGAGCACTTTGTTTACGAGGCTCCTCTTCCCCTTTGTCAGGTGGGGGCTCGTCATCAGACACACCACAGGGGGGCGGAGCCATCATTGTACAGGCTAGGCACAGACCTATTCAGGGACCAGGGACTTCTCCTCCCACCACTCCAAATGCAGATGTCCCATTCAGCCTAGTGCTGACTCACCCTGCCCCTCCTGGAGCCACACACACCTCACCAGCCCTTGTCACTCAAAAGCCAGACGCGCTATTCACATCAGGCAGGCAGACACATAGCATACAGAAATGCCAACTTCTAAAAGTGGCATCTCTAAAATAGTTATAATAAATCTGCGCACACAATTGCGTAGCATTTATTATCACTATTCCAAATATACCAAACTTGACCACGCTGCTCCTCTCATATCAGGAATTACCACTGAAACACTTATCAGGGAATCCCCAATGCATTCCTATGGGAGGGCAGCCCCACAGTAGTGAGAAACCAAAATGGCTGTTTGTCACTACCAGGACATGTCACACACTTAAGATACATGTCCTATCTTTTACCTACAATGCACCCTGCCCATAGGGCTAGCTAGGGCCTACCTTAGGGGTGACTGACATGTAGTAAAAGGGGGGTTATAGACATGGCACACACTTTAGGTGCCACGTCACAGTGGCAGTAACACTGCGCGCACAGGCCCTGCAATGGCAGAGGCCTGAGATAGGTTTGAAAGGCTACTTTGGTGGGTGGTGCAATCAGCGCTGCAAGCCCACCGGTAGCATTTATTTCACCAGCCCTGGGTATATGAGATACCACTTTACAAGGGACTGACAGGTAAATTAAATAGGCCAAACAGGTGTAGACCAATCTTACCATAAGTATCACAGAGAGCACACGCACTTTACACTGGACAGCAGTGCTAAAGTGCTCAGAGTCCTAGAACCACCAACACCATGTCAGAAAAAAGGCTAGGAGAAAGGCAAAAAGTTTAGGGATGACCCTGCAAAAGGACCAAGTCCAACACAACCCCCTTCCAGCCAAAACGCAGGGTATACCAATCACCACCTTGATGGGCTGCCCTGCTTTGGGCGATAGAACACGGACGCAGGCCCGCAACTGCAGGGACACTTTCCGTTTCTTTGCCACTCTGAACCCATGTGGTTTCCTCTGTAAAAGCTCTCAGGACCAACTAGGCTACCCCACTGGTACTCCCTAGCTGTCCACGGCCAGGACCAGGCCCTAGGCCACCCAGATGTCTCTGGTCCTCGCCAGTCCACAGAGTGAGGGGCAGTAGCCCCTGGCACATAGTAACCATTCTCCACTCTTCCTCTCAGTGGGGTTCCAAACTGCCACTGATCCTCCAACCTAGGGTCCGCACCCTCAGGTTGACCAGAAGTCACGGGCGAGGCTCTCCTCCCCCTACCTCTTCTTCTTGGGTCCTGCACTCTCCTCCTATGAGAGGCAACCTCAGAACACAACTCACCCACCAGTTCAGGACCTCTCTCCAGCAACTGGCCTACCAACCTGGGATCTAAACCCTCAGGTTGCACCGGGGTCAGAGGCGAGGACTCCCTCCCTCTGGACCCCCTTCCAGAGTCCTGCACCCTCCAAACTGGAGTGGTACCCCTAGAAGTTACATCGGTCAGGACACTGCTTCCCTCCAGGTCAGGCATACCCTGAACCTGGCCTCCCAACTCAGGGACAGAACCCTGTGGTTAAACAATTGCCCGGCGAACCAGGACTTCCTGGGGAGCACATATGCCCCCCCCAAGGGTGGCACATAACTCATGTGTCGTGTGACAGTCTGCCTGGCGCAGATCTCCCGACTCCTGTCCATCTGACAGTGCGTGAAGATCCCCCAGCACAGAAGTGGTGTCACCATGGTCATTTATTGGTGACTCAGCCCTTCTGGCTGGCCCCTGACCCACTGGTTCTCCCACTGGGGACTCTTTCCCCCTGTCACCCCTCAATCTGGACTTCCGCACCCTCCACTTAGGAGTGGCACTGCTAGACACCAGAACTGATGGAGGCCTGCTTACAGACACTCCCAGCTCACCTGACACGGGGAGATCCCCCTCAACGGACAGTCCATCAGGACAGACTAGGCTCCCTACCTGGTGTTCCCTTAAGGAACCATCCAGTCCTGGAGACTGAGGTTGGGGCACTTCGGGACACAGCCCAGTCTCACTCCTTCTCCTGCGAGACAGGATGTGAGGCCCTACAACCTCCTCACTATAAGGGGACCTAGCTGGGCTACTCTGAACCTCTCCCACCACTCTGGGTTGGAAGATACCTGAACCACTCCTCTTAGGGTCACTCTCCAATGCCTCTTCTGAACCTCTGGCAACCACACAGAGGTCTGCTTCCCGTGCAAGTTCCCTGGGATCAGAGAACTCACACTCCAACAGGTGTTGGGGCAACCCCGGAAAACAATTACTGAACATGTGCTCTCTGACAACCAGATTGAACAGCCCTTCAAAATCATTTGCTGTGCTAACCATCACCCAATCGTCCAGTGCATCACAACATTCATCCACAAACTCCCCCCAAGACTGGTGAGACAGTTTCTTACTGCCCCTGAATCTCAACCTGTACCCCTCTTCCTGGGAACCAGGTACCATACTCTGGGAACTGGGAATGGGACTTCCTGCACTGGACTCCATATTGCTGCCACCACTGGATCCCACCCTTACTGGTGAATCCAGACAACTAAAACTGCACTCAGGGGATAATCTACCCTCCAGAGCTAGTTTCTCATTGCCAATTAAGTAACCACTGCAGGCCAACCCCAGAAATAGCAATCTGCACAGGAACAACCCCAGAAAATAGCAGTCTGCACAGAAGCAACTCCAGAAAATAACAGTCTGCACAGGAGCAACCCCAGAAAATAGCAAACAGCACAGGGGCACCCCAGAAAATAGCAAACAGTACAAGGGCTTCCTTGGTTTCTCTCTTTGGCAAGATACACAACCTACAGTGCAACAGGAGAACACAATTCCAAAGAATGACACTTTTAGGAGAAAAATAATCAGTAAAAATAATCCCCAAACATGTGATTATCTAAATGCAGAGCTTTGTAGTGCAACCAGTTGTCGCTGTGGTACTGCGCAAACGCAAGTCCCATCCCACCGCTGACAACCAATGTTAGAAATGGGATTTCTGGTTGGCTAGGGCTTGCGCCTAAGCCAGGCAGAACCACCACTCTAGTCAGGGCAAGGGAGTTACACGCTGAAGATAACCCCTGCTCACCCCCTTGGTAGCTTGGCACAAGCAGTCAGGCTTATCCCAGAGACAATGTGTAAAGCGTTTGCGCAACACACACACACAGCAGCAACACACTAGGTACACCACAAAAGAAACTCCACACAAGGTTATATCAAAAATAGCCTTTGTATTATCCAAAACACATTAGAATAGTAATCACACAATCTACACTGTACCAACTGGCACTAGGCAATATTTACAGGGGATTATATACACATGAGAGGGCCAATCGGGCCACTGTCAGAACCTTTACAAAGCACAAATAGTAAATGTGGAACACAACCAGTAACTACTGGCAAACTCAGGAACTTAGCATTGTATCCTTCGACATAAAACACATTATGCAATAAGCATCACATTAGGCGTAAAACACATTATGCGCCAACCTCATAAGTATAAATCACATTAGGCATAAATCATGGTGCATAAATCACATTAGGGCCTGGCGCCACATAATCACAAAACTGACCCCAGGCCAACTGGCCTTCTCTCTGGGGCTCAAATGCCCTATGTCCAAAATGTCAGGGCTGGCTGCCAATGCAGCAACATCACAGGGCGCGCACTGCGCTGGGGCAGGGCAGGAGTGTATCTCACTCCTTTCATCAAAATGCTCCCCAAAAATAATGGCGCTGGCACTACTGTGCCTCCTGGGTCCCCACTGGGACTTTGTAAGCAAATGGCCCCCACGTTGCAGTTGCCCGCTACGGCGGCGCAACTGGAAAACAAAGACAACGAGGCACTTGCACTTCTGTGCCCTCTGGACCCCCACTGGGGCCCTACAAAACAAATGTGGCCAAACGTTGCAGCTGCCGCTACGGCGGTACAGCTGTGAGCAAAAACAAAAGAGGCACTGGCACTTCTGTGCCCTCTGGACCCCCACTGGGGCCCTGAAAATAATGTGACCCACGTTGGAGCGGCCCGCTCTCCTGCGGGACCGCCCAGGCACCGACAATGTGCCTCAACTGGCACCAACAAGGTGCAACGCCGAGCCCCCACTCACTGTCTCTGCAGGCTCTCCGCTACCGGGCTCTCTCTGGGACTCATTGGCGGGCACAGCAAAACGCAGGGCTCTCTCCGCTCACGAGAGCCCCGCCTCGAATCCGGCCGCACTCTGCAGTACCCACGAAGGTGGGGTGGGCTCCCACCTGCCTTCAGCTTTTCCTTTGGGCACCGGGGCCCGTTTGGCGATGCAGCGCTCACAACGAAATTCGTTTTATTTATTTAAATGTTCACTTACCTGTATTTGGCCTTAATCCATAGTTTACTACCCCCCACCCTCCCCTCCCCCACCCCACATCACCGCCCGACCGGCACTCCTACCACGGGCCGCACCTGCTCCCAACAGCTCACGGGAGCCCCGCTCGGGCCGGCAACACCTCCCCCTCACTTCCGGCCATACGCGGCAGGCCCCGCCCACAGTCAGGCGGGCGCGCCTGACTTCCGGTTTTCGATCGGGCCGCGGCGGTGATTACTCTTCAGCGCCGTAGTGCGGGGTGGGCACCCGCCTTGAAATCAACACATAAGCGGGGTGGGTACCCGCCAACAACCACCAAACGCGGGGTGGGCACCCGCTAGGAAACACCAAATGCGGGGTGGGCACCCACTTGTCAAAGGTGCATGGGAGCGGGGTGGGCTCCCGCTCCGATCAGAAGAAGTGCCGGGGAATCCCCACGTCGGGATCCCCTCCCAACGCCGTCGCAGCCCAGCGCTGCAAAGTTAAGCAAAAATGCTCCTCTTCTCCTGAAAATAAAGAGTCAGCGCTCCCCAGGAGCTACAGTCCTCAAGGTCCAGGGAACACAGCTGGGCCCATGGAGCACACAGGGCCCTCCAGCTGGGAGGCAAGCCCTTGTGGCGGTTCCTCCTGGGCCCCAGCAGCACAGGAACAGCACCAAAAAGCACACATTCATGTGGTCACAGCCCCTATATTTATACTGCATATTTGCTTTGTCTGCCCTGGCACAGGGCATGGGGGAACCAGCAAAATCTGGTTCATGGGGGGAATTGGAGCACTTTGTTTACAAGGCTCCTCTTCCCCTTTGTCAGGTGGGGGCTCGTCATCAGACACACCACAGGGGGCTGGAGCCAGCAGTGTACAGGCTAGGCACAGACCAATTCAGGGACCAGGGACTTCTCCTCCCACCACTCCAAATGCAGATGTCCCATTCAGCCTAGTGCTGACTCACCCTGCCCCTCCTGGAGCCACACACACCTCACCAGCCCTTGTCACTCAAACACCAGATGCGCAATTCACATCAGGCAGGCAGACACATAGCACACAGAAATGCCAACTTCTAAAAGTGGCATTTCTAAAATAGTTATAATAAATCTGCGCACACCATTGCGTAGCATTTATTATCACTATTCCAAATATACCAAACTTGACCACGCTGCTCCTCTCATATCAGGAATTACCACTGAAACACTTATCAGGGAATCCCCAATGCATTCCTATGGGAGGGCATCCCCACAGTAGTGAGAAACCAAAATGGCTGTTTGTCACTACCAGGACATGTCACACACTTAAGGTACATGCCCTATCTTTTACCTACAATGCACCCTGCCCATAGGGCTAGCTAGGGCCTACCTTAGGGGTGACTGACATGTAGTAAAAGGGGGGTCATAGACATGGCACACACTTTAGGTGCCACGTCACAGCAGCAGTAACACTGCGCGCACAGGCCCTGCAATGGCAGAGGCCTGAGATAGGTTTGAAAGGCTAATTTGGTGGATGGCGCAATCAGCGCTGCAAGCCCACCAGTAGCATTTGATTCACCAGCCCTGGGTATATGAGATACCACTTTACAAGGGACTGACAGGTAAATTAAATAGGCCAAACAGGTGTAGACCAATCTTACCATAGGTATCACAGAGAGCACACGCACTTTACACTGGACAGCAGTGCTAAAGTGCCCAGAGTCCTATAACCACCAACACCATGTCAGAAAAAAGGCTAGGAGAAAGGCAAAAAGTTTAGGGATAACCCTGCAAAAAGGGCCAAGTCCAACAATTATCATATTAGCTCTCCCATGATTCGAACCAGTTTAAATGGAACTTTTGTATAAGCACTTTATTAAGAGGGGTAAATATTTCCACATTGCATATTTTATATGTGTAATGTATTAAAATATAATGGAAAGAAATAATACAACTTTAGCTTGAACTCCTAGAATGTAAAAATGTTAGGCACCTAAAAAATGTGTATCAGATTTCAGCGGATTTCTGTAGTTCAGAAAATTTGCAACTACCGTTATTCTGATTCTTTTACTGGGGAAATTAAGGGCATATTTACAAGGGAAGTGGCGGAGTGAGGCCTTAGCGTTCCTGCAGTGGCGGCTCCTCGAGGGAGTGCTGCAGGGTGGTGGGGCGGGGAGGGCAGGGTGAGGGTAGAACTACGGCATACGGCCGAACAGAGTTAAGTAACTAAATAAATAAATAAAACGATTACATTGCGCGCGCTGCAACGCCAAATGGCAATGCAGCGCGCGCAATGTAATTCTGCTTTATTTATTTATTTAGTTACTTAACTCTGATCGGCCGTATGCCGTAGTTTACTACCCCCCACCCTGCCCCTCCGCCGCCCCACCTCACCGCCCCACAGGACTCCCTCGAGGAGCCGCCACTGCGTTTCTGGCTTAACGCCTCAGTCCGCCACTTCAGAAACGCAGGGCTGCACAATATTTACAAGAATATGGTGCAGCCCTGCGTTTCCCCCTGCGCTGGTGCTGCACTTAGCAGCCTAGTGCCAACGCAGGCACCTTTGCACCATAGTGCAAGTGTGTCTGCATGCAGGGGAAGATCGTTTATGTACAGGAAGGTCCCCCTTCCTGCACATAAACAATCTTGAAATGCCACTTTGTAACTACTATGTGTGCTGCTTAATGCAGCACACATAGAAGTTGCAAAACTGCATTTTTAAAAAATGATTATGTACATAAACAATCATTGGCCTTTTGTTGTTTTCATGTTTGCTGCACAACCGAGCACACATGGAAACAGCAAAAACGAGGCGAAATGAATAATTTCTCCTCGTTGCGCCAGGGTAAGACCAGGTTTTTCATGGGCTTAATTCTGGCGCTGTCTCCTATTTACGCCTCTCTTGTAAATAGGGGCCGGTGTCAGGATCAATGGGTGTTACGGTGGAACGCCCACTGCAATACCCATTGCCCTCCCCTTTCACTGTAAGCATAGCCTGAAAGGGCCTTATTTACAGCCACGTTAAGTGTCTTAACTCTGCCTTGCAAATAAGACGAAGCTCCTATAGCCACAGGAACATTGTAAAAGTGGTGTTCCCGTGGCGATAAGGGCTTGTAAATATTCACCTATGTTCGCATAATATCATTTAATGAGTGTTAAGGAATATATCTACATAATTCTGCAGCTAAACATTGTTCCAGGGTTCAATAGAAAATGAATTGTACACCCAATAATGGTGACAATCGACACGGAATAAGACAATGGTACAAAATCCAGATTAGTGGGTTTAAACACAATAAGTCATTAAAAGCTTGTCTAGCAAATGTATTCCAGGTGAGAAACTAAGGGGCATATCAGCAAGGGCCGGCGATAATTATCGCTAAGCGCACTTAGCGCTAGGATAATTATCGCCGGCTATCGCTGCTTTCTATCGCGGAGATAGCGTGCTATCAGCAACGCTTATCTCCAAAGCGATAGAAATGCAAGCGATAGCTGGAAAACAGTGTGATTATCGCTGGGAAACCAGCGATAATCGCACTGTGACCGGCGATACCTTGCTGATAGGGCAGGGTGGTCTTAGCCATGTAATCCACCTCCCATTGGATTACATGGCTAAGTCAGAATTAAAGCATGCGTAGGGAAAGTAGCGATAACCGTGGTTATCGCTACTTTTCTATCGCTATGCTTGTTAGCGATTCCCTTGATAATAGGAGAAATGTCACATAGCGACATTTCTCCCATTATTCTGGGGGGGGAACGCCCACTTTGCATCTCATTAGAGATGCAAAGCTGGGCGATAAGGAAAGGGCGAAGAAGCATGGATTCACGCGTTAGCGTGTCCCAGTAATAGGGCGTTAAAATTATCGCCGCTTTCGTCCGAAAACGGACGCTAAAGCGGCGATAATTTTATCGCCAGCCCTTGTAGATATGCCCCTAACTGTTTTGATGAACTGTCACGCATCACCGACGAGCACGTAATTTCTGTTCTGAATTTAGAGCTGTTGGCAATAAAGCCGAGAAACAGAAATCTCTCTAATAATAATAAAACAGGTTTTGCTTCATATTTGCCGTTCGACACAGTCATTCTGTTTTTCTTTTTATATCCGAAGCAATTCTACAAAATAATAAATATGAAATTGAAGGTCCCCTGGTAAGTCGTCACACAATTAGATAGTGTAAAGTGCATTAAAGACATCAGTAATTAGATTTCTACAGATTTAAATTTGAATTTAACAGTTATAACATTATGGTATGCTATGAACAAAAAGAACATAAAGCTGAAAGGTATTACATTACCTTAGGCTATGTCACACATTCTAATGCTGGTGAGGAGCAATGAACTGTTCAGTTTAGTTTATTAGCCTACATTTTGTTATATTTAGTTATTTCATTTTGTTGCAGTGTTATGTTCCAAAATTTCCATAAAAGCCTGGCCACATCAAGAATAGGCATTTTACACAGCAGACAAAGTTATCTACAGTTGCATAATCGTTAACACCATTAAAATCCTTCCCACAATATATTTTACTTAGATCTACAAATAGGAGGACTAACAATCATCAAATAGGTGACCACTGACAGTATCACATAAAGTGAGCTTCAAAAATGCTAATTTGAGTCAGACTTTGTAAGAAAGTGAGATATTAGCTGTGAAGGATGTGAGTGCTTCACAAGTAATAGGTCTGCAACCTTCCCTCTAATGGGAATCAAATACTCCATTGTAGCACCTGACTCTCCCAGGGTAGCCAAGCAGAGCTGTCCAAGGCCTAGTAGGGGGAGATGTTGGTGTGTACCCACAGTCCACTGGCACACAACAGCAAATTCTCAAAAACGAAATGTCCAGTGAATTTCTAATAAAAAGAGAAAGTACTTGATTAAATTCACACACTACTACATTCTAGGCAATAATTTATAAATATGTGCAATGAGGTAGATGGAAGTACCTTTGGTGAAACCCTCAGAACAGTTAACACACCCAGTCAGCCAGCCCTAAACCTTGCAATCACAATTAAAACAGTACAAGGGGGTGTTGTTTTCAAAGAGGTAGGCCTACTGTCTTTGTGAGTCTTTCAACACATTGATAAAAGCAAAAACATGTTATAACCAACAACTGCAACACCATTGAAATTAACGTGTATGGCACCATCTTTCAATAACATTAATTAAAACATACAACCTTTTATTGTCAATACCATCATTATCGATAAAGAATTATATTATTATTAAAAATGTGTGCAAGAGTCTTATTTCTGTCTTATGTTCCCTTGTACCTGAACCTAGGTGCAAAAGCACAAGCTTCAGGAGTGTTCAAACAATGCAAAACCTCTCCCAGGGCCATCAATACAACCCGGTGAGAGATATCTAGGCCAAATAAAGTGGGGAGCGCAGGTGGGGGCTGCTGCATGCCTGGCTGGCCCTAGAACCAACACCTTTTTAAATTGTTGGAGGCACCACAAGGGTGAAATATTATATATAAATGTTTGAGCCCATCACAGGTGTTCATGGAGCATGCCAGTGCCCGAGGTCTAGCCTATTAACATAGCAGTTTCACCTTTTTCTTTTCTTTTATGTTTTACAACAATGCAGCTTTCAGTTTTTCAAGCCAGGTTCCCCTGCCACTTTTATGAGGCACCCGGCATGTAATTTCATCTGAAGCAGGACAGCAAACCCACTTCCATACTGTCTGGCCAGCTTTCTGTCCAGCAGGCATTACTCCTGTGCTGGCATGAGAGTCAGCATGTTTCTCTTTTCCCACCTGTCTTCGAGTTGATGGGGTAGTGCAGGCTCCCTGCTTCCCACAGTTAAGGACAGAGGGAGTGGGGGAGGCACACTGCATTAGGAGCGCAGCAGAGCTCTTCTACTCTTAGGTGTCCACTGGCCCAGGGAGATGAGCGTTTCTGGTACAATTCCGGTGGCGTCAGGCTCGAGGAATGGGATCCCTGAGGCCAAGAATTGCTTGAGGCGGGGGCCCCAAGCATACCCTCTACCCATAAGAATATAAATATGGGGCATGCTCCAACTCCTGGGCCTCAGCCCACCTTGGGTGTAATTTATGGGGTTTCAACGGAAAACCATGTGCTTTGGTTCCAACCCAGTCCCTCTTTCTTCATTTTGACTGGCCCCATTGGGCCACTTTTCATAGGAAAAGTGTAGTTTTGCTCCTGGGACAACTCTAGCCACCAGGAACATTTTCGTCAGTCCTCCTGGCATCCTAATTTGTATTTTATTCCTAGAGTACATTTTTCTGCTACATCTGCTGGACCTATCATCTGTCTGGGCTGACACCTGCTTTTACTCTTGGGCTTCCTCAGCAGCACCTCTGTTACTACCTTTGCCTTATGCGCACTTCCCCACTCAGTTTTATTGAGTCATACCATTAATAACAGATTAATAATTTCCTTGTGTGGTGTTCATCATCAGTATTTTCACCTTTATGAAAGCATACAATTATTTACCCCATGAAGGTCCTTAATATTCCCCATCCAGCAACCATCTTATTTCCCCCCTCCGAACTGCCAGCCTTACCGGATTGAGCTGGGGGCAAAAGACTGAATTCTTGCGAGATTACTCGAGACTTCAGCCATGTCATGTGATTGGAGGTTATCTTGGCTGAAGCGGTATAAATACAATGCCACTGCCAAGAGGCCGATGCTTGATTTCGTTTACAGGGGTAAGAGAAGGACTCTCTTTTCTTTACCAAACAGCTGGGCTAATGCTCTATCAGAGCCGGCGTGTTACTGGCCACCACCACGGCAGGCTGGCGGTGTGTCCACCAGGGTTGTAATCGGGCCCATTATGTTAAAAAAACAAATACAACTGAAATTCACCAGTTATATTTCAGTGAGCCAACTATAACTTGCGCCCCCTCCGTGCACTGCTCATGATCTCATATATTACATCACTCATGACATGTTAAATTACTTCATTGAGGAGACCTGGTTATACCTATTATGATCCATCAGGGTCAAGTTGCTGTTGTTTAGGGAGGCGCTGCAGGTAGGGATCCACGTGGAAGACTAAAGGGGAATAAAAGAAATGGGTGAGTTTGAACCCCATTTACTTCGATTCTGCCTACTCAAAGCAGGCAGTCTCACTATCATGATGGGCTTGACAGAAAGGCAACTCACGGCTGTGTTCGCCTTGCCGCAATAGCAGCGGTCAGTGAAAGGCTGGCGGTGTTGGCGGTCTTCCGTCCAGTAGCCCGCAAACATCGCAATTCGGTGGGCGGACAGCCAGCTAGATGGTTGGTGAATCCGACACCGCAGCAACGGCGGGACCATCACCACCAAACTCGTAATCGGGCCCATAACTTTACTGGGCACATCTTTTAATGCCCTCGGTATATGGACTCACGATTCCATGGATTTTATATTCCTGCTGAAACTTTTGAAGTTTGAACATAGAACCCCTAGTAAATTACGATTATGCCACGAGGAATATTGCGGGCCAGTCCTCTTGTAATGTACAGCACAGCTAGGAGAAAAACACATTTAACCATCTATATTGCTGATCGGTTAACTTGTCAACAGTGTCCCAGTATAAGCTATTTCTCTAGTAAACTAAGGATAGAAATGACATTCTAATTAAGAGAAGAAAAAATGATTTTGGATAAACTATATCAGACTGTAATACTGTCACTAATTTAATAATTCTTAGATCAATATATTGCCCATCAGTGTTTGAAATATACCAAACTCCTATTAGTTGCAGACTAGTTTCATAATAACTGTACAAACTAAAAGTAGAGAAAATGCTCAGTTCTGTTTTGGGTTTAATCGTAGCTACTAAAATTATTTATTTTGAATAGCTAATTCATCTTCCTTATATTGTAGCAAAATCGACGGTGTATTGCAGATTAATTTCATTTTCAAGCCTTGTAGATATTCTTATCAATAGGAAACAGGTTAGTGTGTGTTTGTTTACTGCAGTGGACTGCTTTAGTTTTACTTGCTGGGTAACAATTCCAATGCATTGAAACGTTTTATTATATCTAAGTGGTCCCTTTCTACTTTCCAAGTCTCATTATTTAATGTGAAATAAAAGTGCTCTGATATTTTGTTGCTGTCCTTGAAAGCAAATACTACTTTAACGGCAACTGGGGGGGCCAAATACAGGCTGGTATGATTTGTTTTTCCGAATAGTCAACATTTTGGAAATGCATCAAGGAAATATATTTCGGATGCTGAGGTCCAGACATATATGTTTTATGTGTTAGAAGAGTTAATAAATGCATGCTGTAATGTGTTCTCTTATGAATTTGATGCCCCCCAAATTAAAACATGAAATAAAGTTTACTTTTATTCATGCTTTGATCGCCCACTATAAAAAGGATTATCTTAACACGATGGGAATTGTTACAACTGGTACCGGATTTGAAAGGCCTATTCACCCATCAACTATTGTTTGCATACACAAGGACCAGCAACTTGAAGGAACTCCTGTCCCTGTGCAAAACAGAAAAATCGAACAAATACACAAGGGCATGGGAAATGCAATATTTGTATCCACTGCAATAATGTTATAGTGGGCAAGAACATATCACACCCATCCATGGGTAAACAGATAAGAACTGAAGCACGCGGCTGACTGTAACACAACGGGTGATATACGTCATTAAAGGCTCATGTGGCTTGCACTACGTTGGCAAGACAGAGAGAAAAGTGAACAGTAGGTACCACACAATAGCACAGATACGTTTCTCAGTACTAGAAAAAGTCACCGACAAACCAGGAAGTGACACATGCAAATTACTCTCACAACGAGAAACATACTGGATCAGATAGATGGATACTCTAGCACCGAAAGGCCTCAATGGCAAACTGGAATTGCCCTGCTTTCCCTGAAGAATTGAGTGGAACCTATATATATGGATTATACATTCTGCGACAATCAATCAACAGATGGATTATCCAACTACTTTAGGGCACACATTTAGACATAGTAAAACTCACACACACACAGGCTCATTCTAGGACTTTTGATTTGGGATTCCACATTAGCTAACAAATAAGCAATCTCACCACAGCAGTTGTATTACACACAACTAAATAATCCAAGGTTCGAGGTTACATTGCCTTTGTCAGAGCTTTCACTAAGTATCTCACTCCACGAAACAAGACCACACTCCTCAGAGCATTTATTTTAAACATCAAGACCAGACAGCCACATGAACGAGCATCAGCCTATTATTTACTATATTCAAGACCATGCATCAATATGAATTAGTTTAGGTTCACCATTCACCAGGTAAGAGTAAAAATGGCAACCAATTTAGTACAGAGACTAAGCATCGTAAACATAGACTCTTTTGAAGTTTTATGTTAACAGTCTTAATTGTGATGTTTAGTTTGTTGTTAAATGCAACATTTAATTGTCATGTACAAGCTATATGCTAACATCATTTAGAGCATTATGTAAAGGAAGCATGATATATTTTTTGTATAAATCGTGTATTTAGAGCACATTTACAGCACATATAAATGAGGCAATGAAAGTTAAAGAAAATTCTAGTTTACATCAGGGAATTCAGACCAACATACGAGTATAGATTTTTCATGACTAATCTGGTTAGCACAGCATCTAGGTCTTGCAAAGTCCTTTTTCAGTCTTTCTTTACTTTTTCCACTTTTTCATTTTCTGACGCATACACCCACGTCACACTAGTGTGCGCTGGCTAACATGCATCGGTGTTTTTGGGTCCGTTCGGAATAACCAACACGTTTTCACGACCGAATTCTCTCGCATGGCGGTGACTTCACATTAATGAGCGGATTTTGATAGATAAGCAGAACCGCTTTAGAGCAAGTCTATTTCACAGACAACATTTTGTAGAACTCCAATTTAACATTTCCCTCTTTACCGATTTTCATGTAGCATAACGCACTGCTTCACCAC
Organism: Calotriton arnoldi; assembly: GCA_963921515.1. NCBI lineage: Eukaryota > Metazoa > Chordata > Amphibia > Caudata > Salamandridae > Calotriton > Calotriton arnoldi. The sequence goes on from CAWUFW010003039.1 coordinate 1,154,316, forward strand.
GAGGGACCATTCAGCACTGGCCGATACCGGATACACAGGTTTAACGTTGGGCCTAAGCAGCCCATCCAGAGGTCAGAGTTTATTTTTTAAAAGTTTACAGCATATCTAAGCACCACTATTGGGCACGATTAATATAGGATAGAACTAAGGGGCATATTAGCAAGACCGGCGATAAAATTATCGCCGTTTTAGCGGCAGGAAACTGCCGCTAAAACGGCGAGAATGGGCTTAGCTAATATGCGCTATAGAATTCAATAGCAGCCCAGGTTAGATGTCCTGCACATCTAACCTGGGCTTCTATTGGAATTCTATAGCGCATATTATCAAGCCCATTATCGCCGCTTTAGCGGCAGTTTCCTGCCGCTAAAGCGGCGATAATTTTAACGAGCTTCTTGCTAATATGCCCCATACTGCTCATGAGTAAAAAACTTATTATTTTCTGTTTGCAGTGACCCCTAACGAAGTGTCTTTCAGACCTGAAAAGCATTGGGTTTGCTTGAATGAACATTAACAAGCGAAAATTGTACCATTCTCGTTGGACCAAACAAATGTGAAGACAACATTTGCGAAAAGATTCAGCTATCTACAACGAAAAAGGATTAAAGAGCTGATTTGATTCTCCTTACAAGTTCAATCGTTTCTTCTTTTTTGTGGACAGATATGTACGTTTTGATTCAGAGATTGACAAGGAAGCACTAGAGTGCAGTAGTGCGTCCAGCGTCTAGGACAATTGTTCTAGGTTTTTATATATTTTGTTAGCATTGGGCTTGGGTGGAGCCTTTTCCACTGCATGCACACTAAGTTCGTTTTTAAGAATTGAAATTGTTACTTGCAACACTGTAAAGTTATAATTTTTCCAGAAGGAGCTACAGTCCTTTGGGGAAGTGGCGGGTTTCTGTATCAATGTGTCTAAATCCTCTCTACTAAATCTAACACTTTCAGACAAAGAGGTGGAATCCCTAGTTACTGATTTCCCATTACAATGGGCTAAACACAATGGGGCATATCATCAAGGCCATGCGATAATTATCGCTCAGCGCTCTTAGCGCGAGGATAATTATCGCCGGCCAACTCTGAATTTTATCGCGGAGATAGCGTGCTATCAGCAACGCTTATCTCCAAAGCGATAAGATTCAGAGCGCAAGCTGCCAATTGTGCGATTATCGCTGTTAATACAGCGATAATGGCACAAGGTTTGGCGATAGCTTGCTGATAGGGCAAGACATACTTAGCCATGATATCCACCTTACATAGGATATCATGGCTAAGTCAGTCTTGAAGCAGGCGTAGGGAAAGTAGCGATAACTGTGGTTATCGCTACTTTTCTTATCGCTCTGCTTCTCTGCGTGCAGCTTGATAATTGGAAAAATGTTGGTTAGCGACATTTCTCCAGTTATTTTAGCACGGAACGCCCACTTTGCATCTCATTAGAGATGCAAAGATGGGCGTTGGGGGGAAAGGGCGATAATGCAAGGATTCACGCGATAGCGTGACCTTGCTGATTAGGAGATAAAAATATCGCCGCTTTCCGTCAGAAAACGGACGCTAAAGCGGCGATAATTTTATCTCCGGGGCTTGATGATATGCCCCAACATAACTTATCTAGGTATCAAAATAATGACAAGACTGGAGGTACTCTTTAAGGCCAACTACACAACCATGCTCCACCAAGTGCAGCAAGTCCTTCAACGTTAGAAACCCCTATACGTGTCCTAGTTGGGTTGCATTCATGCGATCAAGATGACAGTACTCCCAAAATTTCTATACCTCTTTCAAGCTCTCCCCATAAGTCTGGAAAGTGATTTCCTCCCTAAAATATGCACACTGATCACACAATACATATGGCAGAATGGGAGGGCTAGATTACCTTTCACTCTCTCAGACAACCCAGAAGCGCAGGAGGTGTAGCACTACCAGACTTTGAGTTATACTACGAGGCAGCGCAACTACGGGTGATAACAGAGTGGTCGCTAAGAGAATCAGACAAACACTGGCTGCATATGGCTAGAGCCATAGTGGGATGTACCATTTGGGATTTGCTCTGGAAGCCTAGGAAGGCCCGCCCTCGCAATGCATATCTTAGCTCACCCACTCAGACAACCCTCAGAGTGTGGGACGCAGTGGTGGTTGCAGCGAAGTGGACGTCTTTTCCTTAGCCGCATACACCGATCCACTTTAACCCAGAATTCCTGCCGGCGCTCAACCCAGGCCTGTTTGAAGAATGGCGGAAAGGCGGCTACCTAAAACTGTCTGACCTATTTCACAATTATGACATTTTAACATTTGAGAACTGCAGATGCGATTTTAACCTCCCTGCATCCAAACAATTTAATTATCTCCAATTTAAACATTGGGTTCTACAACCAGAGGCCAGGGAGGCAGTCACCAGGGAGCTTACCCCGATAGAGAACTTTGTTAAGAGGGCGGGCTTCCTGAAGGGAGTTATCTCTTTTATATACGCACTCCTACTCTCCACACTACACTCTCCACGACCTAGACACATTACTTTGTGGGAAACCATGATTGGGAGCGAGTTATCCGAGCTTCAGGGGAAGAAACTATGGAGAGATATAGCAAAAAGCAATCATTCTTTAGGAATGAGGGAAGCGCATTATAAGATACTATATGATTGGTATCTCCACCCGGTCAGAATAAAAAAAATAATATTCCCGGACTCTTCTGATCTGTGTTGGAGAGGATGCGGGCTACTAGGAGATATTAGGCATATATGGTGGGACTGCCCCATGATCCATCCCTTCTGGTCAGAGATACTGGCCCAAATCAAAGAAATTCTGGGTTACCCAATCCCTACTACATTGGAGTTTGCATTGTTAGGAGAGAGAGATGAGACCATAGGAAACCAGACAAAAGGTAATCAGGCGGTGGTGTGGATGTGCCTAGGAGCAGCCAAACTAGCAATAGTGGCAGTTTGGAAGAAAAAAGACGCCCCAGCCCTGACTCAATGGCAGGCATGTTTATGAAAAGTGCTTATAATGGAAAGAATGACAGATATTTTCTGATATAACTTCAAAAACTTTGAGGAAAGCTGGGGCCCTTTGGTATTATATCTATCCAGGGATATACCAATGACAGCATGCCCCCCCCCACAGTCAGAGCACTCCACCTCTTCCAGTTTTGAGGCCAGCTAGGCACACATGGGAGCCTCCCAATGATGGACAAGCAGAACCATTCACGCACCTCCCCTCCACCTATACACACACACCACACACTGGAGTGTCCGCCAACGACGCTGTTCCCTATTTAGACACTGAAGTGAACCCTTCTTGGCCACTGTTCCTGCCGCTACCCCTCATCCCCCTTCCCCTTCCTTTCTTTTATTTTCCAATTTTCTACACCACCTAGTCACTGTTGACGGGAGGTAATTGGGTTAGGATGGGAGACAGGAGGGGGGTTGTTTTGGGGTTTTCAGTTATTTATTTTTCTGCTACTAGAAAGTTTAGCACTGAGAATGTTCATATAGAAGTATCATCACTTCCCAGTCCGAAATGCAACTGTAATTTCACAATGACTTCAACATGGTTAATGGGAAAGATGTAATGCACTATATCAGATGTCTTTTATCTCTAAAAATGCTCAATAAAAAAAGAATTTTGACAATTTTTTAAAAGAATTTTTCCAAAATTAGATGAAATAGAGTGCATTATAACCTCTTTCTTTATTATGGAAAGTTAAATGCCATTTGTGATGTGTAACACCTAATGTACCATGAACCACAGTGGGAGTGAAACGTGATTCTAAGTATGACATGTCACCCTTATGTACACCTTGCTGCCCAGAAGGTAGGTTGCATAATATTTATGAGTGGAACATGTGTGACATTAGAAAGGTCATGTTTGCCCATGGGACAAGGCTGTCAGCAACGTTGTCACTGGCGAGGCTATATCTGGAACATAAGGCAAAATCAAAGTATAGATTGTATACTTTAATGTATAATTTTTTTACCTGTACCAGCCGCATAGCCCATTAAAAGACTCATTTTTATATTTAATAAAACTGCAATCTAATGTTAAAGTCAGATTTGTAATAAATACAAGGGAAAATTAACTTTTAGTATGGAACTTTAACCTTTCCTGAGACTGCTGGAAGCTACTTTGCATTAGCTTTCCGTCAACTACCCAGCATGTATATGGCCTGAATTAGGTGTGGAAGAGTTGTGACAACATCTCCCAGTGCATATACAATGGTGTAATGACCTACAGTACTGTTTCTTTACAGTGTAATGATATTGCTATGATCTGTGTTCCTTGTCCTTCCACCTCACGGAGTTCTAGATTCTAGAGTCTTTTCCTTGTTCAAGTGGTATTAGAACCTCTAGTTTTCAGTTGTTGCTGAGGTCGTGTGGATGGGACGTCTAATTTGTAGTCACCTACCTAACCTACAATAAAGAACCTTTTCTACTTCAACCAGTGTGCCAACAGCGTACTTCATTACACTGGCGACGAGGATGGGATAAGAACCTACAGCCGTCTACCTACTTCTACAAGAGACGTCTCAACACAATCCTTTCTACTTCAAGGAACTCCTGAATGACGATAATTCAGCTGCTCTACATATTTCAAAAGGTACTGTGTGCACCCCGCTGTCCTGCGCTGTTCAATATAAAATAATATAACATATTTTCACAATTCCTACCGTACTTTCACGCGCGTCCCTCGCGCCCACAATCTCCTTGGCAACCTCCGTATTTTTGCCTGCGCGAGCTCTTCATGACAGCTGACTGCTCGTGACCTGCGCGCGTGTGCGCATGACGTTACAAACTCTTCCACTTTGTTTCTTGTCACGCTCTGGATTTGCGCGCGCTTGCGCATGAGCCTTCCTTCATGCTTATCCTCCTGTCTCCAAGCAACAAAAGATGCGTTTGTTATTGGCGCGCATGCGCATCAGCTTATTGTTACGTTGTTGCTCCTCTCTCCAAGCAACTAAAGACGCGCTTGAGATTAGCGTAATACAGTAAAGCACATCGAAGCGGCACACTCTTCAGCTTTACTTTCTCGCTGGCAAACACAGCTGTTTGTCACTCTTGAGAACTTCCTACTGCCTGCTTTGCTAGTAGGCACAGCTTCAATTCATACAAACCTCTGGTTTCTTTCTCGCTGACAAACAGCTGTTTGTCATACTTTAATGCCATTTTTCGCCTGTTTCGCTGACAGGCACAGCTTAAAAAAATTCAAAGTTAAATATCATTTTCACTGCCTGCTTTGCTGACATGCACATCTTGGTGTTATTGGTTGAGTACACCTACAAACACTTTCCTGCCTACATCGCTGACAGGCACAGCTTAAAGAATAAATAAAAAGGAAAATCTTATTTACTACTCCTCTTTTCCTGCCTGCTTCGCTGACAGGCACAGCTTGTCATTTTTTGATTTGGTACTTTTACGAGGATTTTCTTGCCTGTTTTGCTGATAGGCACAGCCTACTACTAAAACACTTTCCTGCCTACATTGCTGATAGGCACAGCTTAAAAAATATATACATATAAAAAGGAAAATTTTAATTACCACTTCTCTTTTTCTGCCTGGTTCTCTGACAGGCACAGCTTTTTATTTTTGATTTGGTACTATTTTGAGGATTTTCTTGCCTGTTTCGCTGACAGGCACAGCCTTCTACTAATTTAACCCATTGGTGATCGCTTCACCACTACTTCATTGCTTGACACAGGCTACTTCATTTTTGCCACAAAACGCAAAACGTCACTCCACCTTCCTTCTTTCTATCTAACCCTGGCGAGCCCAGCATCCGCTGGTCAAAGTGGAAGAAAGTCTTTCTCAACTACGCAAGAGTGTGTGGCGTTTCACTAAGTGCCGAGAGAAAATCAGCTTTGCTCTTACATTGCCTAGGCTCTGAGGGTCAAGAGGTTTTTAAACACTTACCTGACCTCAGTGACACTGAACCGATAACCTGAATGAATTTGAAATATGTCTTAAAAAACTAGACAAACGTTACCTTCCTAAGGTATACAAAAGGGGATGATGGACGGAACGTTTGAGCCAATCAAACACTCACCCCCAGTCAACTGATCTGGGTTTAATCCATCATCATTCTTTAGCTCACTCCACCACCCCAGTTCAGACATGGCCATATGCAAATCAGTCTGACCCTGTGCCTCATGGGAACAGTCCAGCCCGAACTGCCAAGCCATGTCTTACCTGGACCGGAAACAAGCATCCTAGGACCAGTTTCTGGCATTCCAGCCGTCATCAGCCAGGCTTGCTTGAATCCAGTGGCAAAGTGAGCAAGGGACCCACGTCTGGGCATACCCCCACCAACTTAGGGCGAACAAAGCGATACAAAAGGGGATGATGGACAGAACATTTGAGCCAATCAAACACTCACCCCCAGTCAACTGATCTGGGTTTAATCCATCATCATTCTTTAGCTCACTCCACCACCCCAGTTCAGACATGGCCATATGCAAATCAGTCTGACCCTGTGCCTCATGGGAACAGTCCAGCCCGAACTGCCAAGCCATGTCTTCCCTGGACCGGAAACAAGCATCCTAGGACCGGTTTCTGGCATTCCAGCCGTCATCAGCCAGGCTTGCTTGAATCCAGTGGCAAAGTGAGCAAGGGACCCACGTCTGGGCATACCCCCGCCAACTTAGGGCGAACAAAGCGATACAAAAGGGGATGATGGACGGAACGCTTGAGCCAATCAAACACTCACCCCCAGTCAACTGATCTGGGTTTAATCCATCATCATTCTTTAGCTCACTCCACGACCCCAGTTCAGACATGGCCATATGCAAATCAGTCTGACCCTGTGCCTCATGGGAACAGTCCAGCCCGAACTGCCAAGCCATGTCTTCCCTGGACCGGAAACAAGCATCCTAGGACCGGTTTCTGGCATTCCAGCCGTCATCAGCCAGGCTTGCTTGAATCCAGTGGCAAAGTGAGCAAGGGACCCACGTCTGGGCATACCCCCGCCAACTTAGGGCGAACAAAGCGATACAAAAGGGGATGATGGACGGAACGTTTGAGCCAATCAAACACTCACCCCCAGTCAACTGATCTGGGTTTAATCCATCATCATTCTTTAGCTCACTCCACCACCCCAGTTCAGACATGGCCATATGCAAATCAGTCTGACCCTGTGCCTCATGGGAACAGTCCAGCCCGAACTGCCAAGCCATGTCTTCCCTGGACCGGAAACAAGCATCCTAGGACCGGTTTCTGGCATTCCAGCCGTCATCAGCCAGGCTTGCTTGAATCCAGTGGCAAAGTGAGCAAGGGACCCACGTCTGGGCATACCCCCGCCAACTTAGGGCGAACAAAGCGATACAAAAGGGGATGATGGACGGAACGCTTGAGCCAATCAAACACTCACCCCCAGTCAACTGATCTGGGTTTAATCCATCATCATTCTTTAGCTCACTCCACCACCCCAGTTCAGACATGGCCATATGCAAATCAGTCTGACCCTGTGCCTCATGGGAACAGTCCAGCCCGAACTGCCAAGCCATGTCTTCCCTGGACCGGAAACAAGCATCCTAGGACCAGTTTCTGGCATTCCAGCCGTCATCAGCCAGGCTTGCTTGAATCCAGTGGCAAAGTGAGCAAGGGACCCACGTCTGGGCATACCCCCGCCAACTTAGGGCGAACAAAGCGATACAAAAGGGGATGATGGACGGAACGTTTGAGCCAATCAAACACTCACCCCCAGTCAACTGATCTGGGTTTAATCCATCATCATTCTTTAGCTCACTCCACCACCCCAGTTCAGACATGGCCATATGCAAATCAGTCTGACCCTGTGCCTCATGGGAACAGTCCAGCCCGAACTGCCAAGCCATGTCTTCCCTGGACCGGAAACAAGCATCCTAGGACCGGTTTCTGGCATTCCAGCCGTCATCAGCCAGGCTTGCTTGAATCCAGTGGCAAAGTGAGCAAGGGACCCACGTCTGGGCATACCCCCGCCAACTTAGGGCGAACAAAGTGATACAAAAGGGGATGATGGACGGAACGTTTGAGCCAATCAAACACTCACCCCCAGTCAACTGATCTGGGTTTAATCCATCATCATTCTTTAGCTCACTCCACCACCCCAGTTCAGACATGGCCATATGCAAATCAGTCTGACCCTGTGCCTCATGGGAACAGTCCAGCCCGAACTGCCAAGCCATGTCTTCCCTGGACCGGAAACAAGCATCCTAGGACCGGTTTCTGGCATTCCAGCCGTCATCAGCCAGGCTTGCTTGAATCCAGTGGCAAAGTGAGCAAGGGACCCACGTCTGGGCATACCCCCGCCAACTTAGGGCGAACAAAGCGATACAAAAGGGGATGATGGACGGAACGTTTGAGCCAATCAAACACTCACCCCCAGTCAACTGATCTGGGTTTAATCCATCATCATTCTTTAGCTCACTCCACCACCCCAGTTCAGACATGGCCATATGCAAATCAGTCTGACCCTGTGCCTCATGGGAACAGTCCAGCCCGAACTGCCAAGCCATGTCTTCCCTGGACCGGAAACAAGCATCCTAGGACCGGTTTCTGGCATTCCAGCCGTCATCAGCCAGGCTTGCTTGAATCCAGTGGCAAAGTGAGCAAGGGACCCACGTCTGGGCATACCCCCGCCAACTTAGGGCGAACAAAGCGATACAAAAGGGGATGATGGATGGAACGTTTGAGCCAATCAAACACTCACCCCCAGTCAACTGATCTGGGTTTAATCCATCATCATTCTTTAGCTCACTCCACCACCCCAGTTCAGACATGGCCATATGCAAATCAGTGTGACCCTGTGCCTCATGGGAACAGTCCAGCCCGAACTGCCAAGCCATGTCTTCCCTGGACCGGAAACAAGCATCCTAGGACCGGTTTCTGGCATTCCAGCCGTCATCAGCCAGGCTTGCTTGAATCCAGTGGCAAAGTGAGCAAGGGACCCACGTCTGGGCATACCCCCGCCAACTTAGGGCGAACAAAGCGATACAAAAGGGGATGATGGACGGAACGTTTGAGCCAATCAAACACTCACCCCCAGTCAACTGATCTGGGTTTAATCCATCATCATTCTTTAGCTCACTCCACCACCCCAGTTCAGACATGGCCATATGCAAATCAGTCTGACCCTGTGCCTCATGGGAACAGTCCAGCCCGAACTGCCAAGCCATGTCTTCCTGGACCGGAAACAAGCATCCTAGGACCGGTTTCTGGCATTCCAGCCGTCATCAGCCAGGCTTGCTTGAATCCAGTGGCAAAGTGAGCAAGGGACCCACGTCTCGGCATACCCCCGCCAACTTAGGGTGAACAAAGCGATACAAAAGGGGATGATGGACGGAACGCTTGAGCCAATCAAACACTCACCCCCAGTCAACTGATCTGGGTTTAATCCATCATCATTCTTTAGCTCACTCCACCACCCCAGTTCAGACATGGCCATATGCAAATCAGTCTGACCCTGTGCCTCATGGGAACAGTCCAGCCCGAACTGCCAAGCCATGTCTTCCCTGGACCGGAAACAAGCATCCTAGGACCGGTTTCTGGCATTCCAGCCGTCATCAGCCAGGCTTGCTTGAATCCAGTGGCAAAGTGAGCAAGGGACCCACGTCTGGGCATACCCCCGCCAACTTAGGGCGAACAAAGCGATACAAAAGGGATGATGGACGGAACGTTTGAGCCAATCAAACACTCACCCCCAGTCAACTGATCTGGGTTTAATCCATCATCATTCTTTAGCTCACTCCACCACCCCAGTTCAGACATGGCCATATGCAAATCAGTCTGACCCTGTGCCTCATGGGAACAGTCCAGCCCGAACTGCCAAGCCATGTCTTCCCTGGACCGGAAACAAGCATCCTAGGACCGGTTTCTGGCATTCCAGCCGTCATCAGCCAGGCTTGCTTGAATCCAGTGGCAAAGTGAGCAAGGGACCCACGTCTGGGCATACCCCCGCCAACTTAGGGCGAACAAAGCGATACAAAAGGGGATGATGGACGGAACGTTTGAGCCAATCAAACACTCACCCCCAGTCAACTGATCTGGGTTTAATCCATCATCATTCTTTAGCTCACTCCACCACCCCAGTTCAGACATGGCCATATGCAAATCAGTCTGACCCTGTGCCTCATGGGAACAGTCCAGCCCGAACTGCCAAGCCATGTCTTCCCTGGACTGGAAACAAGCATCCTAGGACCAGTTTCTGGCATTCCAGCCGTCATCAGCCAGGCTTGCTTGAATCCAGTGGCAAAGTGAGCAAGGGACCCACGTCTGGGCATACCCCCGCAAACTTAGGGTGAACAAAGCGATACAAAAGGGGATGATGGACGGAACGCTTGAGCCAATCAAACACTCACCCCCAGTCAACTGATCTGGGTTTAATCCATCATCATTCTTTAGCTCACTCCACCACCCCAGTTCAGACATGGCCATATGCAAATCAGTCTGACCCTGTGCCTCATGGGAACAGTCCAGCCCGAACTGCCAAGCCATGTCTTCCCTGGACCGGAAACAAGCATCCTAGGACCGGTTTCTGGCAGTTGGCAGGGTATGCCCAGACGTGGGTCCCTTGCTCACTTTGCCACTGGATTCAAGCTAGCCTGGCTGATGATGGCTGAATAGCCAGAAACCGGTCCCAGGATGCTTGTTTCCGGCATGCGTGCGAGTACGTCTTCCGCAGAGATCTGCGGGAGTTTCAAAATTCTCTTCGCCTTTTGTTGTAAAAAAACTCTTTCAGAATGCAGTAAAGTTGCATGATGGTCGCATTTGGAACCTGAACAGGATTGCTCCTGTGCGTACAAAAGTCCGTTCTGAGTTGGGTTGTCATAATGATTCCTCTGGTTTGCCTGTATTAAGGAAAAGTTCTCGTACTGGGAAAATTCCTGCAAAACTGCACGATTTTGTTCTTCATTAATGTTTTTTTCTCACCTCCTTCATTTCTGGTTTTTCTCTTCCCTTACCTGTTCTTACTTATCTCCTGCTCTCCTTGTGTAAAGAGGGAAGGTGTGTAATGACCTACAGTACTGTTTCTTTACAGTGTAATGATATTGCTATGATCTGTGTTCCTTGTCCTTCCACCTCACGGAGTTCTAGATTCTAGAGTCTTTTCCTTGTTCAAGTGGTATTAGAACCTCTAGTTTTCAGTTGTTGCTGAGGTCGTGTGGATGGGACGTCTAATCTGTAGTCACCTACCTAACCTACAATAAAGAACCTTTTCTACTTCAACCAGTGTGCCAACAGCGTACTTCATTACAAATGGCTTGGGTGTGGGGAGCTATTTTTCTTCCCCTAGCAGGAATACCAGCTAGGGCGGACTCAGGAACTTCATTAACTTGAAAGGGTATCTCCCTTTCACAAGTAAATATAAGGGGTGACCTAGAGGAAGCAGTCTTTTGTCCCCCTAGTCAAGTTGGTACCAAGCCCAGTGGGAGGGAGGCTACCCCCAGAACCGGTTTCAATTGCCATAGGGGCGGGGACTGCTCATTACCTGGTCCACACCTATGGGAAGGCACACATGCTCTGCACAAGGGGGCCCTGCAGAGGTTTCTCCTCCATGAACACCGTGGCAGAGAGGAAATTCGTAATGTGCCTGGCGGGACTCCTGCCGTTCCGCCAAGTATATTGCTGCCTCCGCCAGGGAACGGCGGTTCCCTGGCAGCATCCATGCTGAAATGTCAATACAACTGCCCTACTCATAATAGGGTGGTAAGAGCACCAGTTTGATGGTGGCTGGACTGCCATTGCCGCACCTCCATGAGGCTGGAGGTTCTTGGACTGCCAGACTTGTTATCAGGGCCTTACTGTCAAACACATTTCTTTGGTTATTTTTTACTGAACAGGGAATAGTAAGTGTTATTTTTCTAGTGTTAAATACTTTGTAAGAGTTTCTTGGTATTGGTATGGGAATATAAAACTTTGATTTTGTACTATTATTATTATTTATATATTAATATGTACAATAAAAAAATACATATTTTTTACATTTTATTTTTAAATAAGTAACCCTGATTGCAACATTTTAGTAGTTGTAAAATACATTTATTAAATAAAACAGTAGTAATATTTTACATGAATACATAGCATACATTTTATTAAAGTTGTGAAACAAATACAGAACAAAAATTATCATCTTTAGTAAATTTTTCATAATATGCATTTTCTATTTTTAGACATTTTGTATTTTTTTTCCACATTTTTAAACACTTTTATATGCATTTTGTAAGTCTTGTTTAACATAAATATTAGCAGTATACATTAAATAATTTCATATATGTTATAGTATTATTTAATATATACTTTACACATTTTGTAATAATTTTTACAACATTGTTTTGCATGTATATTCTTTTTTCTTTTTACATTTTTTCAAACATTTTTATAACATTGTTACTATTTTTCCCATTGACTCCTATGGGGAGATAGTCTTGTCTTTTCTTTTAATAGGCAGCCTTTTTTCTACTGCTACCTATAGTTTTGTACTCTATTGGTGTTATCTTGGCTCATTTTTGGAAGGAAGAAGTTGCGATTTGGTGCTGTTATTCCTAGGAACAGGTAAGATACTTTTTAGCATTTTTTCAAGTGTTTATAAGGTGGGGGGGATATTGTAGAGTTGTTTAAAAGATGTGTGTGTTGTTATTAATATGTATTTTATGGCTTTTTTGATGCTATTTTGTATTGTGTTATTTTATCACTATTTTGTATGGAAAGTTAATCATTGTTTAACTTATGTTTAAGGGCCTCATTACAAGTTTAGCGGCGCAGGAGTGGGACCACCCCGCTCCAGCACCACCAAACCTGTGTACGAACCACCCGCCAGATCAGGAGTTTTCTCCTGGTCTTGCGGGCGTTGCGTTGGGGTTCCCAGTGTGGTGCCTTTGAAAGAGGCACTGCAATGTGAACGTTATAGGCAATAACTGCACGGCATGGACTGCTGCAGTCTATGTCGTGCAGGTACTGGGGTGCATGCACACAGAGGGGCACATCTTTGCCCCACTGTTTGCATCCACATGGCATGAGGCACCAGGGGGTACTGTGGGGCCCACTTTGTTTCCTCTCCACCACGGTTTCCACTGCCATAAAAACCGTGGTGGAGAGGAAACTCGTAATATGCTTGGCGGGACTGCAGAGGTCCTGCCAAGCATATTGCAGCCTCAGCACCACCACACAACTGCCAGGGAGCGGCAGTACCCTGGTGGTTGTGGCGGTCCCAGGGTAGTCCAAATACTCTAGTCATAATCGGGCAGTCGGGAGACTGTCACTGTAAGTCTGGTGGTCCGTGGACCGCCAGACTCATAATAAGGCTCTGAGATACGTGTTGTTAACTATTTTTGGATACTTTAGTGTTATTTATGTATTTATTTGGGACTCCAGTGTTTTGTACGGGAGGGTGTTTTATTTATTTTTTACATGTTTACAGGTTTCTGTTTTCGAGCTGTTTCTATGTAAAGTTGGATGTTCTTTTTTTTTTTAAGGAAATCTATATTGGTTTATTATAAACCAGTTTTTCTATATGAATTACCTTGTTTTTCATGTTTCCTGGAGCGGTTCTCTTTTAAAACCTTTTTTCTGTTTTTTTAATGGTACCTACAGACTGTGGTTTGCTTTGAGGTATTGCCTGTGTAGCTTGTTCATTTTTGCATTTGTGGGGGATTTTGACATCGTTTAAAATATTTTTTGTTGGATTACTACTTTTAACTATGTCGATTTGGACAGAGATCTGCAGCTACAAAATTGTAAGTTTAATTTATATTTTTACTGTGGGCGGGAAATGTGATATGTCTTAATCAATGTTATGTTAATATATTTAATATGTGGTTTTGCTAATAATATGTGTTATTTAATTAAATATATTTAGTTTATTTAGTATTGTTTGTTTAATAGTTTTATATATTGTTTTCTAAATGCTAGTATTAATATTTTTATTATATCAGTGAGTCATGTATTTTTGCTTCTAAATTTAGGCTCTGATATAATAATGATATTATATCAGTATTTTAAAAAAAGTATATTTAATTTTTGTGGTGTATTATAGTGGGGTATTGTGGTTTGTGATAGGTTTACATGTCTTTTACAGGATAGATTTTGCTATTACTTCTAAGTAGTCTAGTCCTTTGTTATTTATGTATATAATCATTTTGCTTTGTAGCATCTCATTTTAGTTTGTTTATTTAGTTTAGGGTCAATTATTGGTAACTGATTATTTTATTCTAAGTTCTTGGTAGCTTTGTTCTTTTTTTAAGGCTTCTAGTAATTTGTATAGTATAGGTAAAGTTCTGCCTAGTGTAGATTGGCAGGCATATGCCATCCTTCCATTGCGTTGTTTGTATTTGCTTCCTGTGCCGAGGTGCTGTCGTAGATATTTCACCATGGTATCTGGAATTTGGGTTGATGACTGACCTATGCAGTCTGCCAACCCATATTTCCTCCTAGAAGACCATTAGGGGAGTCATTTTGTCTTCATTTCTTTGATAATAGGTGCTTTTTACTAGGATTTTGTAGTGGTTGGCTACTTCTGTGACTGGTTAGTCCTGTCGTTTTTTAACCTTAAAGGCAAATTGGCAGCTGGGAAATGGAGGCAATGCCGATGCTGGCACCACCGTGCCTATTCCGACCTGTCTTTCGGCCAATCTTTTAATGGCGGGGATCCAGCTGTGACAAGTTTGGAGAAAAGGCAGGAAAGGATGCCCAAACAGGGCCCCCGGGTATTTTTTGCCATTGACAATTGTAACTGGGGTCACATGTTGGGTCCCCCTATGCCTGAACTGTTATGCGCGCACTGTGTGCCATGCACAAAATGGTGCATGGCAACAGTGTGTGCTGGACAGTGCAGCAGCATTGCCTTCAAGCTCACTCTGTGAGCTGAAGCATGCGCCACCGCAAGACCACCAACCGCCTACCACTGGCCTGGTGGTAAACTCAAAATGTAGCGGTCGGGATGCCGCCGACTTGTAAGCTTTCTCCCGACCACCTACTTTGCAGGTTGGCGGTGCAACCACCAATGTCGTAATCAGGGCCTTAGTGCAGATTTCTGTAGGTGACAACATATACTTTGGTTAAAATGGTAATAACATCCTTATATGGCTGTGTGGGGTATATATTTAGGGTTGAACGAATCATGGCTTGTTCAGAGTCAATTATTATTTTTTGAGGTGGTAATAGTTGTTTGTTTGTTGCTTTTCATGGGTTAGCAGTTCTATGTAGGTACAGGATCTTTATTAGGAAGTGAAGCGAATGGTTTGGGACACATTTTAAACATGCTGTCCATCATCCATGTTTGGCATTGGGATAGTTTGAGTAAGGTATTTGAGGTGGAGAATATTAGTATTTGTTTCGCATTATTTTTATTGTCATATAGGAGGAAGGGTTCATCTCTATGGGGCAGATTACGAGTTTGGCAGTACGTGAGCTGACCACCATGCCGGCTGCCTGCTCGCCCACCACTAAACCAGTGGTCCGGTTACCTGCCAGATTACGAGTTTCCTCATCTCTGGTGGGCTATTTTTGGCATTTCCACAGCGGTGCCTCTGAAAATGGGCACTGCAATGGGAATGCCAAAAACAATTCTTGCACAGCATAGACTGTAAATTCCATGCCATGCAGGAACTGTGGTGCATTGCACACAGGGGGGCATATGTTGTGCCACCCTGCATGCACCCCAGGGCCCAGAGGCACAAGGGGGCACTGTAGGGTCACCTTCATTTCCTCTCTGCTATAGTTTTCATGGAGGAGGAACGGCCATGTTAACTGTGATGGAGAGGAAACACGTAACATGCTTGGCGGGACTGCGGCGGTCCCACCAAGCATATTGCTGCCTCTATACCGCCGTGCCACCGCTAGTAAACTGCGGTTCCCTGGTGGCATCTGCGCTGCAATGGTAGTCCCACCGCCCTATTCGTAATGAGGCTGTTGAAGCGCTGGTGCGGAAGTGACTGGACCACCACCGCTGCGCCTCTGCGAGTCTTGAGGTCCTTGGACTGTCAGACTCGTAATCAGGACCTAAGTGTTACTGTTAAATGTGTTAGTATGTTTATCTCCCTGTATGTTTTAGGAGCAGTTGGGGTGCTTCTGCTGGCTTTTCTGTCCATGTTATTAGGCATTTTAAGTGGGTATTGATGTTGACTGGCCTGTTATATGTTCAGGGACTTTGGGTAGCATATTCTTTAGTATTTGTGTTGTTGGTTTTTGAGAAAGAGTGCTAGCTTCTCTTATGTTTTCTAAAACACATCTCACTTCCATCTCTGTGACATTTGGAGGGTGGTTATGGTCCTTTACGTTAATTGCAACAGTTTCTTTAGCTACTCATGGGTGCATCAAACAACTGTTTCTGTGGTGTCTGTTGAATTTAAAGTTTACTAACATAATTTTGGCCATGGCTAGCATTAGATTAAAAATACAAAATGTGTTTTTGTGGTATTTCACCTTTTTTATTTCATGTGTGTTAAATTAAATGCCTTTGTTGGATGTGTGTGGTTGTAACTTGCAAACCTTTTTAGCCCTGTGGATTTTCGTTGCATTAAATGTATAACGGTTCAAACATAATAGATGAGTTCTTGGAGAAATCAATAGTCCTGTGCTAGGGGAACTCCCAAAGCTTAAAGGTCTGGTTTCTAAGAACTCGTTGTGACGTTAGGGTGGACGGATGTCGGTGACCATGCCTGTATTTGGAGTGCACGGTTAATGCCTAAATAAGGACAGGGATTCTATGCCTATATAAGGGCAATGCGAATTGTGCCTATATAAGGACATGATTCAGGAAAACCTATATACGGACACCTAAAGCAGAATACAACACCCACTCCACTTTCGATTGAACGATAATACTAAATGCTAAACATTTAAATGCTAAACATAAAATTGAGTACCACATGTTGCTAAAAACATTTCTAAAAGCATTTTAAAAGAAGCTCAAAACTGTTGAAATGCAATAGGTACTGTACATTTAAAGCATCGTTTTCATTCTAAGCATATAACGGAAGTAGAATGCAACATGAATGAAACAGTAATATATACATATGATGAAATGGTCGATAAGTTCTTAAAAGCAAAGCCATTGCATATCATGGAATTAAATGAAATGTTAGACAAGTAAGGTGACAATGTGTCCCTGGAAGTATTCAAAGAAATCCGTTTTATAAGACTTGTTCTACTGGAAGCAGATTGTTCATTTGCCATGTCATTTCAAAAAAATGTAAAAAGAAAAAAGTTCAATTCTGGGAAAAGTTCCAAGTTTGAAAAATATGAAGGCCAAATTTCATTGCTGCCCTGGTACACTGTGAGCCGAATCAAAGTCAGTGTATGGGTCTGGCGTAAACATTAGATCATCTATTTCCGTAGCCAAAATATCGTCCACCGAAGCTGGTGACATTTGGAACACCTTGTTCAGAAGGTTAATTGCACAGAGATGAGAAACATCGCCTTCAGTAGAAGATGCAATGTTCGCGTCCGTTGTTACCTGTGTGCCCTTTGATCCATCTCGTACCTCAGCAGCAGCCGGAAGCGTCTGTGAGATCTCAATGAATGCCGCCATCAGGATTGGAAGCCTCTGGGGACAACACACAGCATAGGCTGTTATCGGGTCCAGCAGAGTATTGATATCCGTTGGCATGACTGATGGGAGTGTTAGACAGGTGTCTAGCACGCATTCTTCACCGCAAAACAGGCAGCGTAGAACAGGTAAGATGCAATCTTGCCAGATTGGTCTGAATGACAGGAACCATGTTGTATTAAGTTCCCTTAGACGAGGCATGCCCAAAAGCTGTACTATTCGCTCACGGCATTTCCGTTCAAGGAGGGCTCTCTCCACATCGCTCGGAGTGATGTTGGCGAAGAGGCTTGCCATAGCGTAGTAGGAGGAATAGAAACAGAATTCCTGCAACAAGTGCTAGAACTAACGGCACACCACCAAACACCGAATGTGCGAAGTTTGGGATGATTCCGAGGACAGCCTGGAAAGGTGCTAATAGTCCGGAACAGATGGTCTTAAATACATGTACAATTCCGCTTGTATCAGACATATTAAAGATACGTCCTATCATTTCTACGAAATGTATAGGGCAGTTTGTACGAATTAAAGCCTGTATCTCAGCCGAAGTCCTTGCAACTTGTAGATCATAGGTTTCTTTGGCCGAGGTCAAAGGCACTGATTGTTGTATAAGCATGGCTTTCATTCTGCTTAAAGTATCAAATCGTATAAAAGAGACATTCAACGAAGGCCATAGAGGCGACTCCCTGACTGTGTCTATCGGGGCAAACAATACTTGCATACAGCAAGTGACCCTGGAGTTGACCGTTACTAGATATGGGATGCCTGGCAACATGCCACAGCAACTCTGATCATTCAACATGAGGTAACTCCCATTAGAAAGTTGTCCAAACGTTGGATTAATCACAGCAGCTGGTGTACCCTGCTGGTGGCAGGACAAGTTTGCCACAGAACCATTGCAAGCCCCGTGTAAAGATATGTCCTGACAAATCAGTGAACCGCTTAGTGCACTTTCACAGTGTGTACCGCTTAGAAACACTTCCCGATCCCCACTCCAACATCTATAGGTGTAAGGTAAATTCCAGGATGTCTTAATGTATTCTTTACCCAACCTTTCATATTTGCCTGCTTGCATCTGTTTAAGGCAATACTAAAACTGGAAAGTAGTCACAGGTAAACTAATTTTGCCATGAATAAGCCATTCTGTAGCTGGTTTTTCTGCCACTGTGAATGGTAATTTTTCAAGTTTTTCAATGCTCAGTACTGTATACTTTGCTCCCCTTTGTGCCAGTTCGATCTGTTTATCAGTTAGATTGTATTCTGCAAACAGAGCCGTCGTGTTGATAAAACGCCAAGGCACATAGCCCGCACGCAAAGATTGCAGCGTCCAGCTTAATAACATAATAGAACGTAACTGAGACTGGCCTTGCTGTAACATGGCTAAATCTTGTCGACCACAGAGAGAGTTTTCTCTAAATTAATACGATCAAGTTCACGTATTCGTTCTGCGGCCTCCATCTGTGACACCTTCCATGCTTCATTATAAGCAGCATAAATGCCGGCATATATGAAACGTTTTTGACGCGGTTTTCTTGGTCCAAGCAAGAATTCCCTAAGGTCTGCATCTTCTTTAAGTAAAGATAAGTGTTGTTTCACATCCTTAAGTGTAGATTTTTGCAGCCAATCGAGGCATAATTTTCCTACACTGTATGTTGTTACTACCCCCGGATGCTGTCTTTGGACGTATCGTGGGTCTGGCCTGTGAATCGTAAACCCCTGTGTTTTATTCAGGAATCTCTCTTGACAGTTATTTGTGTCTGTGGGCCAGATCAACCATTTTCTCCAATCAGGATTTGTTCTGTTGAGTTGTAGTATTGTGTCAACTGTAACCGCTGCCTGTGTATTATTATCACTTGCAGGTGTTGGTACAGAAGGAGTTTTCATGTCTTTAATCTTGGCTAAACCAAGGCAAGACGTTTGTTGGAACGTGTCATTCAAAAACATTATTTGCTGAGGGACGATACAGGCTCTAAACAAAAGCTTCTATCCCCTGCACTTGCCAATCTTTAGTACCCCAGACAGATTTTGTGTCTATTGTGTTTTTCCAAAAGTCGAAACCCTGTCTAGACAGTTGGGCAATAAATGCTGCAGAGTAAATCTGTTTTGTATTAGTTAACATAATTTTCAGTACTGTTTTGTTTACATTTTTATAGTAAAATGTTTCTGGATCAGATGTATTGTACCCTGAAAAATATGGAAACTTTTTAGCAAATGTTTTTGAAATACCTTTTGGTGGTGTAGGACAATGCTCCCATTGGTTAAACATAAACACATTTCTAGGTGTTGCAGTTTTATGAAATAAATGATGACCATAGTGGTTATAGCAATACAGCTGTTCATAGTTAATGTTAATGTTAATGTTACTGAAATTTATAAAGCGCGCGTATACCCGGAGGTGTCTTGGCGCTGTCTGATGAACCCTCTAAATATTCATTATTAGAAAATGCAGCAGATTTTTCTAGGTCAAACATCATGTCATTGACAGTTTCAAAGTCCCAATCATCAGAAAAGGTGCTGGATGAAACAAAATCACTTAGTGAGATCTTAAATAAATGTGGAATGTTCAAATGTTCCGTAGGACCGAAAATATCGAAATCTGTTTTGTCCCACACTATACCATCCTGTATAGGAACGGCTGTGATGTTCACTGCAGACAAGTCTCTTGTTTCACAATGGGATGATTTGTGAGGTTTCAAAAGTAAGTTCACTTCTTTTCTGTTAATGTCCAAATGGATGTATCTGCCATTTATAAGCACGCTCATAGTCATAATCAAAGCTAGCCAAAGCAGGAAGAAAAATATTCCAGAAATAACCCAAAGTTCAATCCATGGTGAAACCAGATAAGTCTTTCTCAAAAAATGTAAAAAGTCTTGTACTTGCTGTTTAAAAGTTTTTGATGCTGGCGACGTCTCGGGCTCACCCAGATCCTCAGAAAACGTATCAAAGTTAATGAAGTAGCCAGAAGCAGTTCTGTCAATTGTTGGAATTGCATCAGGATTTGTAGAAATCGCTGGGACCAGTTGATCACTTGTTACATTGGTGTAGACAGGTGTATTTGGACGAACTGTTATTTGTGTTTCAAGAGGAATGAGTTCCATAGCATTGTTGCTCAGTCCTTCATCTGTTACTGCTGAATTCTCGATGTTTATCAGTCTTTCAGTCTGAACCTCTTGGATAGTAGCAAGAGGAGTGTGTCTGCTACTAGGTCGGAGTCCATGAGGCCTACTATTTAGTATTGGCCACATACTGTGGTTTGGTGAGGTCGATGGACACAAATCTTTTCTCCTTTCTTCCAGCAAGGGCCGGCAGAAGTACTGTTCTTGTTCCGTGTATGGCTAGGACAGGTACTGGTTGTCTGTAAGAAGGTCCAAATTCCTTCTTGTCCGCAATTTTCTCTCTGACTAGATCCCCAACTTTTGGAATCCAGACAGGCCTAGCTCGGACCGCCGGTTTTTCCCCAGTGGTGGTTGGCTGCAGGAATACGTTGCTATGTTTCGATCTTAGTTCATTTAGGTCCTGTAAAACAGCCAAACGATCTTTGATATCAAAGGGTTTATTTTCCACCACTGTTCCTCTACATTCCAGATCGGGCACCCACATTCTTGTCCCAAATAGGACCTCATATGGAGTGACCTCCCCTAGAGAACTTCTTGGCAAATTGTTTAATGAGCGTTGGACCCCATAAAGATGTTTGACCCACCCATCACCCGAACCTAATACCCTAGCTGTTATAGACTGCTTTATGTCCCGGTTTTTCCTTTCCACAACAGAATTTCCCTCAGGATGAAACGGAGAGGAGTACCGCAATGCAACGCCCAGACTGGCCATGGCGTCTTTGTAAGCCCGAGAGCTAAACGCAGGGCCCTGGTCAGAATGTAGCGTGCCCATTGCGTATGTGCGAATAAAGACTCGCAAATGTTTTATAACAGTTTGAGCGTCAGCCGAGCGCTGAGGCTTTATCCATAGGAACCTAGAGCAAGAATCCACTGCGTCCATGATATATTTATAGTTTCTGTCCCTTTGCAGGGGACCGCAGTGGTCCAGGTAAACACAATCTAATGGTTTGTCTGAAATTAACAGGGGTGTCTGCGCAGGACGTTTCACTGTGGAGACTTTCATCTGTTGGCATGTGTCACATTCCAGAACATAGTTCTTGGTCTGTTTCCTAATGCCAGGCCACCAATATCTTTGTTTCAGTAAAGATACTGTTGCAGAAATACCTGCATGGGCAGAGGCTATCCCTACATGTGCTGCTAGGATTAGTCCTAATCTGCGTTCCTTGTTTGGAATTACCCTATCCCCCACTCCAGGGATTCGAGCAAAAGGAACGTTGTTCGCATCAATTACATAAGAGTACTTGAGTGGAAACTTTTTTGGTAACGCTGCACCACTGCCTTTCCTCGTAGCATTGACAGCCAACATTATCTCACTGTCTATTCTCGTTTTTGAACGAGTGATCGCAGCTACGGAAGCCGTCTGAACAGCCCCCTTTGCGGCTTCGTCAGCCAATGAATTCCCTGCAAGGTGAACGCCATCACGTTGATGACTCAGTGTATGGATCACGTGAGCCTCTGGTAGTTCGCTTTTTAACTGAACTACTTGTTCCCAAAGCGTTTTATGCTTTATTGTGCCACCTTTTTCATCTTTGAACCCGTTTTCAAGCCAAGTTTGTATATATTCATTATACGACTGTACACAGTAGAAAGAATCGTACACTATGAGTGTGGGGAATTCTCGATCTGTACTTTCAAGTGCCAATTTGAATGCTTGTAGTTCAGCTCACTGAGCTGTGCAGTCTCCTAGAGACTGGGTTTTTGTGACCATAGATCTGAAGTTGCCATCGCGCATGCGACCTTTAATGATTGCGCACGCTGCACTGTAAGCTTGCTTACTCCCTGTTGCGGGTTGTGCAGATCCGTCAGTGTAAATTATGAATTCGTACTGATCGAGAGGCAGAATCTCAGTGGGCAGAGGACATTCATGTTCATATTGCAGGAACGCTTTTGTTTTTAGATCGGGATCAAAAACATATTCAACATCTGTTGCAGCGAGAGAATTAACCCATTGTATCCAACTTGGATGTAATGCTTTAGCATTTGGAATGCTCGCTTTAGTTACCGCTTCTAGAGCCGGTACTGGGGTTACGACAATAATGTGTTTCCCTTGGGCTAGAGCTCTTTCTTTTGCTACAGCGGTTTGAACTGCTGTCAGAATTGTTTCTGTTGAAGTGAAGCGCATTTCTGCTTGTGTATACAAATGTGATTTGTATGCAATTGGTACTTTTTCACCCTCATTAAATGTTAAGTAGGTGAATCCGCATTGACCCGAAATTATTTGGATCACTAAGTTGCGTTGACTTACGCGTGTTTGTAAGTGATTTGTTACTAACATGTTAGCTTGGAGTGAACGCAAGATTTCTGTGTGTTCTTGTGTCCAATGTTTGATTAAAAAATCAGGTTTGATCAATGCGTAGAGGGGTTTAACCCTTTCTGCGTAATTTAGAATGTAAGTTCTTCCAAAATTTAGGAAACCCAAGATGGATTGTACATTTTTCAGCGTTTTAGGAGGTTGGAGTAGCGCACACCTTTCTAAAAAGTTGGCTGCCAAGCTCTTGTCTTCACTTGAAAGCTCATATCCTAGAAACAGGAGATTGAGATGGGCAATTCTGGACTTTTTGAAGTTGAATTTGTAGCCCTCAGAGGCGAAGCCCAGTATAATGGTGCTCACCCTGTTCAAGTGCCTATCCAGGTCATCGTCTGTCAGATAGATGTCATCGACATATGACAATGCCTCATTATCATAAATTTGTAGTAACTCTGTTACTCTTGCTGAGAATAACCCCGGGCTGTTCTTGAACCCTTGTGGGAGTCGACAAAATTGACGCTGGGTCCCCATTATTGAGAAAGCTGTTAAGTACCTGCTTCCAGGTGCTATGTTTTGACAAAAGAAACCATTTGAGATGTCTAATGTGGTTTTATATTTTTTACGCACAATGTTATTCATTAATGCTGTACTATGTGCATTTTGTACTGCAAATGTTTTTGAACAAGTGTTTAAGTGTCTGTAATCCAAAACTAGACGATAGGTATTGTCTGGTTTGGAGACAGGAAACAAAGGATTGTTCATTGAAGAGGTACATGTTTCAATCACCCCTTGGTATTCAAGTTGATCTAAGATCTCCTGACCTGTTTTTTAGCTTCTTGCTTTATTGGGTACTGCCTTTGTGCAGTAGGTTCATTTTTCAGATGTATTTTATGGTGAGGTGAATCCTCATCCCATCCTACATGATTTTTGTATAATGCTGGGGCCTGGGCAACTGCCCAATTCCTGGCATAAGTATATTTTAGATGAATTGGAATATGGTTGGAGATGGCAGGCATAATAATGTCCTCGCCATGTGGGCACTCCCTGACAAATTGTGGTGGCCAGTCTTTTTCTGCTAGAAGTATGTCATAACCCCTTGAAAGTTTTTCCCAAAAGAGTGCTTTCACCTGTCTAGGTATGTCTCCCTCCATCCGGAGTGTTATTTCATATAACTTTTGTGGGGTACTAACCCTGGTGTCTACAGTCTCAACTGTAATGTACTCATTCAAGTCCACTATCTCCAGAAGTTCCTTCAGGTTCTGGCGAGCTATTGTGACTTCTGCCACACTGTCCAGCATTGTCTGAGCCCATTCTCCATTCTTGAGTTGTGTTCTCAGTATCCTCGGCATGTCTGATCTTCAGACCTGCTACCTTCTTTTTTGAGAATTGAGGTTTAGATTTATTTTTCGTAACGTGTTTGTCGTCTTTCGATTTCACGCGTTCTTCTCTATGTTCTGACCGTCCTCTTCTTTCCGATGTCTGTGACGAGATCTGAAAGGTACGAGAGGAACGTGTATCAGTATCTTGATACCTGTCAGGTTTTTTCAAATTATCCCTATTCCTGAGGTTATACCTCCTTTCAGAGGGCTCCATTTGAGGAGACCTACTTCGGGATTGAGAACGTTTCTCATTTGAATTTTGTTTATTAGTTTCCCACTTCTTTTTAGAAGATGTAGGAGATTGTTTAATAGAGTCCTTTTCAGGACTTTCAGATAGTTTTGGCTTCAATGGTCTTCCACCTAAACTATCTCTGCCTAATTCTGCATAAGATTGTTCTATTATTCTGGGTAGTTCTGTTTGATGTTCTGTAACATCGAATTCCCTTAATCGTTGGCGGATCGCCACTGCTGCTACCTCCCCTTTAATATTAGATAATATTATTGTTGAGACCTGCTCGAAATTTTTCAGTAATTTCATACCTAAATTCAGAGCAGGCTCTGCCCCGTATTCGTTTTGAATTTGTTTCAGGACATCAGGTATTACCGCAATTGATGGAACACCATGTGTTTTAGTATAGATGTCATCAAAGACTGAGCCCCAAGTGGTGCAGTCTTCCAGTTGTGGTGTGATCCCCATCGGTAAACAGATTGTTAGGATTCTGTGTTTCTCATACGGGCTAGTATTTGGAAATACTGCTTTGATTTGAGTAATTTTTTGAGCTATCCAGAATGGAATTTGCTCACGTTTTGTGGGCATTTTTCCCATGACTGCGTATAGAGTCTGTGGTGTAATTTTTAGTGTATTCCCCTGTTGAGGGGTTTGATTTGGAAGTGTCAATGGTGGTTGGACTGTGACAGTCCGCATGACATATTGGACTAATTGTCTGTAAATTTTTATTAACTCTGTAAGTTGAGTAAGTAATTCCTCGTCTTACATTATATTGAGGTCAGGATGAGGAGTGTAGCCGGCTGGAATCGGCCATGTTGCTCCTGGTCTACCTAGTGGACCGAGCCTGGTAATGTTTCTGTGATGTTTTAGGGTGCCTTTAAACCAGAGCTGATGCTCCTGGTATGTTAGTGGAATTTCAATATCCTCGAAAGGAATATATTCCTCTGGTGGTTCATCTTCTTTGTAGAAGTGAAACATTCTTGTAACTGGATTTGATTCTGGGAATATTATCCATGAATAGAATATCTCTGTCTGAAAGGATTTGTGTGCCTCTATCACGAAAACTGTTCTACCGCCTCTTGGTGGTAGGCCATGTTTTATAAGTTTTAGAGTGATGGCTCTTCTTAAGTTTGGATGGATGTCTATAACACCCTCCTCGGTTTCAATTAAACCTGTAAAGTTAAAAGCTGTTACGAATGGTTGAGCAGCAGCTCCACCGGTGTTGGTGGCATCGTCCCCGTGTTTGGACATTTTGTTTTTGAAAAATGTAGAACAAGTTTCAAGGAAACAAAAGATAAGGTGCACAATATTTTGGAACACTGTATCCTTCAACGTTGAACAAACCAAACAACTAATATATAGGGTGCTTCCCTATGTAGTTATGGCGGATATTTAGCCCTACCCACTCCAGACATCTTATGGAGTATGTGAGTAGGGGTCTCTGAGAAAAGCACGAATGAGTTACTCAGTATCTAGCGTTAAATTACTGCCTTACCAAACGTTGGGCGCCATGTAGTATAGTTCCTATTTCCCTAATAGGCTCTGCGCATTGGAATAATATACACTATAGGTTTGACATAGGACTAAGGTCGGTATGTCCCTATCGAGTATATTAAACTTAATTACTTGTGCCAGCTAGCTCAGAGGCCACTAGAAACTCCTTGAGAACAAGAAGGGAGTAGTTTCTGGCAACCAAAAAACATGACAACTTTTGTTTCCCTTTAGAATCGGAACACGTCTCAGAATCGTGGAAACAATAGATAACAGTTTCACTCAGTCAATCGTGCATGCTTAGTTTCTACAGAGTTACACAGAAAGGAAAGACGGGCGTTTCAATAAAAAGGGTTTTATTGAACAGTCTTGTTTCTCGTGTAAGAGATATGTGCTGTTATGATCACAAGACAGTATGCAAGATAAATAATGTACAGCGTAAGCAGTAGAAATAAATAATACTGCGCTAGCATTATCTTTTAGCATATATTCACGTACATAAATAACATGAGCTAAGAATGCGAGTACTCATACGATGCGTCTCTAAGCTAGTTCTACCCCAATGTACCTAACCTAGTCTAGGTGTAGGGAAAGGTAGAAGTAGGTGGAGTATTCTCTAGTATGGTATACTAAGAGTATGTTAAGTCTAGTATGCCAAGAGTCCATCTAGGATCTACTCAGCTCCATACCTTGAGAATGAGAGAGGTGGGAATCTCCTGCCGGATCTGGAACTCTAACACCCCGCGAAGGGAGTCAGAACACTGGAAGCTGGATTGTTCTGCATGCAGGAATGACAGCGTCTTCTCAGTGCACCAGGCCGGGATACGGGCTCCTCTGAAGTCGAGGTCTCCTCTAACTTGCTTGTGCAAGGGAAGGTATATTTATACCTGGTAGGTGTCGTGGAATGTTAGCATTGACGTGAAGTCGGACAGAGGAAGACGTCAGGAATGAACCCTTAAGGTATAACAGTTCATACATAATAGATGAGTTCTTGGAGAAATCAATAGTCCTGTGCTAGGGGAACTCCCAAAGCTTAAGGGTCTGGTTTCTAAGAACTCGTTGTGACCTTAGGGTGGACGGATGTCGGTGACCATGCCTGTATTTGGAGTGCACGGTTAATGCCTAAATAAGGACAGGGATTCTATGCCTATATAAGGGCAATGCGGATTGTGCCTATATAAGGACATGATTCAGGAAAACCTATATATCGACACCTAAAGCGGAATACAACACTACTGTTACACGATTGATTCAGCGGAAAAAGATTAACCTTAATTGCTGTTTAGACATATATAGCCATGCTACCCAAAGCTCTGACAAAATTCCTACATTGTATTGCTGAAGTACAACATTCATGGTAAAAATGTAAATGCAATGGCTTGTGCTCCAGGTTTCTTGGAGGCATAGAATGTTCTATTTTTGTAGAGATGTAGTCACTTCAGTATTCTGATAGTGTTTGTTGAAACCGGCTACATTTCAGGACAATATGGAACAGAAGTTAGTGCTCAAGGGGCAGCCTATCTTTGGATCTTGAAAAGCATTGTTAGACCTACTCATTTGTACTGGCATCTAGAGGCATATTTACAATAAACTGGTGGAGCGTGGTGTAGCTCCAAAATTGCTAACGCCACGCTCCGTCAGTTTCAAAACGCAGGGATGTGCCGTATTTACAAGAATGCGCACAACCCTGCATTTCCCCTAGTGCTGGCGCTAAATCTAGCTGCATAGCGCCAACGCAGGCACCCTCGAACACTAGCGCAAGGGTGTCTGTGTTGCAGAGAATGATTGTTCTTGTGCAGGAAACAATCCATAATGGCGATTTGTAGCTTCTATGTGTGCTGCATAATGCAGCACACATAGAAACAGCAAAAACAAGGAGACATTAATCATTTCTTCTCGTTTTCGCCAGGTTAAGACCAGGTTTTCCCTGGTCTTATTTTTGGCGCTGCCCCATATTTATGCCACCCTTGTAAATAGGGGGAGGTGTCAAAAGCAATGGGTGTGGCGTTGGAACGCCCACTGCAACACCCATTGGCCGCCCCTTTCTCACTAGGTGCTGCGTGAAAAGGGGCCTTATTTACAAGGGGGCATTAAGCCATGTTAAGTGGCTTAACGCTACCTTGTATATAAGGCGAGGGGCTTATCGCCACCAGCATGCCATAAAAAGTGACATTCTGGTAGCAATAAGCCCTTGTAAATATGCCCCCCAGTATGGATAGCAGCCAACTCTAATCCGCCTGCTTCTCCGGCACGAACATAGGAATGACACTTTAGTGTTGATGATGGTTTTCTCCCAGAGTGATATAAACAGTGCTCATGGGGGTATGAAATGGATTGGTGCCTCCTTTAGAATGGACTGATACCTCTTGTGTGATGTTGACCTTTGTTATAGGTGAACTAGAACATCTGGCTAATTCCCTGCTTGTCGATTTCATCTTTAAAACTCTTTAAACTCTTTAAAAATCTTTAGCAATTTCAGATGACTTCAATATGACTCGGGTTGGCTCTGTTCCAAGCAGAGTGGTTATGGACACAAAATGTATACTAATAATATCTTGTGTGTTTGAAGCAGGGGTCTCCAACCTTTTCTTTAATAAGAGCCACTTATGTTCAAAGAAAATCATCCCGAACTACTATTAGTGTTGTAATAGTGACCACATCAGATAAGATTACAGTAGTGGCTACCCTAACTAGCCGTGGTCACCTCAGTGCATCAGGTAGAGGTTGCTAGCAGTAATATAAAAAAAACTTTGCCAATCTGGAATTCATTTACTTGGGTAATAAAGTCATAGCTAACCCTGGGCGGTGAACTACGCTACGCTCGCGGAGTTTGCGTAGTTTTGGTAACTTCGCAATTCGCGTAGAGTGCGAAGTTACCGAGCACTACGCAATTTGCGGCGTAGCGTAGCTGTTTTTCTTCTTCGCGCGCTCAATATACGTTCTCGCGCGCGTGGTAATGACCTACCGTGATTCTGCGTTCGCCGACGCGACTTCCTATCCGTTCGCGGGCGCCACGAGATTTGGAATCCGGCCGCACGATCCCGCGAGAGTGTGCGAACGCGAACACGTCATTCGGACGTGCGATCTGACTTCCGGCGGCAGTGTTGGTAAGATCGCGATCCCGAACACGAAGAAACTACAATCTGGCGAAGAATATCTCTCGAGCATCATAAAACCTTCTCGAAACTGATGATTTTGCTCCAAAAAACTCCTCAGATTGTGATTTGGCTGTAGTTTTTTGTGCAAGGAGTCCTTTTTCTTTTTTACTTTTTTTTCCAAGAGGAAGGAAGTGCCCCTGATTCTCAAACTTCCTGTTCCTGTCCAGCAGGCTCCTCCCAGTGCTTTGTCCATGTGCTGTTCACTTTCATTTGGATTTGGAGCTGGAAGGATCACTTTTTGTGTCTGTCTGCTGGATCATATCATTGCATTGGATTTGAGGACTTTTGGATTTGAGATTTTACAAGTAAGTTGGAGAATTGGTGTACTTGTTTGTTTGATGGGGGCTTGTTTGTACCTACATTTTTTTGGGATTTCCATCGTTTTTAAAATTTATTGTTGTGGCCTGTAGTTTCGGTAGGGGCCTAGTTGTTTTTCTTTGATTGGAATTTCAGCCAGTAGGCCCAGAGCCAGAGGTACCCATGGGTGCATGTTTCTGTGGTGTCTGTTGAATTTAAAAATCATGTAGGGCATGCATGGATGGCATTGGATTGAATTGGTAAATGTGGTTTTTGGGGTGTATTTCACTTTTTGGGTGTAATATACCTTTGTTGGATGTGTGTGTGTGCTTGTTGTGTAACTTTCCAACCTTTTGCATTTTTGTATTAAAGCTTTGTTGTTTAGCAGGCCTCCTTTGTCTGGTCATATTATTATAGGCCTGCTTGAGTTCATTGTTTTCCATGGCCTGTTGTGACTGTGAGTGACCACGTGGCTTGGGGCCATTTTGTGGTGGTAGTTTAGTAGTGTGCTGCTTTTTCTATATAGGCCTGCATGTCTTTTCTTTGTTCCCCTTGGCTTATGCTTGTTGTGAACTTGTGGGTGGCCTGGCCATGTGGTGGCGGCCATTTTGTGGGACCAGCCACTGTGCTTTTGCCATAGGCCTCCAAGCTTGCGGCCTAGTCTGCCAGCAGTCCCAGAGGTAGTCATCCTCATGGGTGCATAAAAACTGTTTCTGTGTTGTCTGTTGAATTGTAACATCATTTAGGCCATGGATGGCATTGGATTGAATTGCAAAATGTGGGTTTTGGGGTGGTATTTCAGTTTTTGGGAGTGTGTTAAATAAATAGGCCTTTTCAGCCAGTAGGTAACCCTGGGCGTTCAGCTCGCGGACTTTGGGCAACTCCGCACTGCGCGACAACGCGGACTTACAGTTTTTATCTTCTTCGCGCGCTCAATATACTTTTTCGCCCGCGCGATAACGACTTTTTGTGACGATCGCGATGCTGAACACGCAGAATTTACAATCTGGCGAAGAATATCTCTCGAGCAGCATAAAACCTTCTCGAAAATGATGATTTAGTTCATTTTGCACAAAAACTCCTCAGGTTGTCATTTAGATGTAGTTTGGTGAGCAAGGAGTCACTTTTTTTTTGTTTTACAATTTTTTTCAAGAGGAAGGAAGTTGCCCAGAGTCTCCAACTTCCTGGTCCTGTCCTTTGTCTTCACTTTCTTGTTATTTTGGGTGGCCTGGCCATGTGGGTGGGGGCCATTTTGTAAAGCCAGGCATTGTGCTTTTGCCATAGGCCTGCATTGTCTGTCTTGTGTTCCTTTTCTTGTTGTTGTGGGTGGCCTGGCCATGTGGTGGCGGCCATTTTGTGGGACCAGCCACTGTGCTTTTGCCATAGGCCTCCAAGCTTGCGGCCTAGTCTGCCAGTAGGCCCGGAGGTAGTCATCCTCATGGGTGCATAAAGACTGTTCCTGTGTTGTCTGTTGAATTGTAACATCATTTAGGCCATGGATGGCATTGGATTGAATTGCAAAATGTGGGTTTTGGGGTGGTATTTTAGTTTTTGGGTGTGTGTTAAATAAATAGGCCTTTTCAGCCAGTAGGTAACCCTGGGCGTTCAGCTCGCGGACTTTGGGCAACTCCGCACTGCGCGACAACGCGGACTTACACTTTTTATCTTCTTTGCGCGTTCAATATACGTTTTCGCGCGCGCGATAACGACTTTTTGTGACGATCGCGATGCCGAACACGCAGAATTTACAATCTGGCGAAGAATATCTCTCGAGCAGCATAAAACCTTCTCGAAAATGATGATTTAGTTCATTTTGCACAAAAACTCCTCAGGTTGTCATTTAGATGTAGTTTGGTGGGCAAGGAGTCACTTTTTTTTGTTTTACAATTTTTTTCACGAGGAAGGAAGTTGTTGGGTGGCCTGGCCATGTGGTGGCGGCCATTTTGTGGGACCAGCCACTGTGCTTTTGCCATAGGCCTCCAAGCTTGCGGCCTAGTCTGCCAGTAGGCCCAGAGGTAGTCATCATGGGTGCATAAAAACTGTTTCTGTGTTGTCTGTGGAATTTTGACATCATTTAGGCCATGGATGGCATTTAATTGAATTGCAAAATGTGGGTTTTTATGGAGGGTCTATTTCACTTTTTGGGTGTGTTAAATAAATGCCTTTTTTGCGTGTGTAATTATGTGTTGTTGTAGTGGTTGTCTAACTTTCCAAACTGTTTTTAGCCATGTGGATTTTAGTTTTTGCATTAAAGCTGTGTGCGTTTTATTAGGCATCCTTTGTCTGGCCATATATAGGCCTGCTTGAGTTCATTGTTTGCCGTGCCTTGTGCCTGTGAGTCACCATGTTGCTGGGGGCCATTTTGTGGTGGTAGTTAGTAGTGTGCTGTTTTTGCCACATAGGCCTGCGTGTCTTTCCATTGTTCCTCTTGTCTTACTGCTTCCAAATCCATCCCCATTGCCAGCTGCAGCTCCCTGATGCTGCATACATCCCACGTGATGCACAAATTTAGGCCAAACATGCTCCACTACATTTTAGTTTTTGTTCTTTACTATTCTTATTCTTCCAGAGTGTACACACTACACAGTAGCCAGGAAAGCCCTGGCCTTGTTGTCAAAGTCTCATAAATGGCTACACTGTTGTTGTTCACTGAGTTTCTAAAATTTTATAATTGAGGCAACCACACACTAAGTTCTATATTATATTTGTTTGATTTGTGCTATCGTTTGACTGATGTTATTCTGGCTTTTTTGCTTTTAGGTGCACAAAGACTGAGGAGGAGGTGTGTCATCATTGCCCGTTGCACTGCCAGACAGACATCCAGCTGCTGTACACAACGTGATGTGTGACCTGACCAGACATCTCTGCAACTGAGTGCTGCTGACATCTGAAGAAGTTGGGCCCAAAGAAAGCAGGTACCAGGTCCTCCAGTACCAAGAAAGTTGCTATTGAGAAGAAGGAACAGAAGAAGGAAGTGACACTTAAGTCTGGTGTGCCGCCCAATACCTTATTTGGGGAAAAAAAAATTACGCCTGCAGCAGCGGTGTCCGGGGGGCAAGCTGGGGCCAGCACCTCCGCATCAGTTGGCCCAACCCACCAACCCAGGCCCAAGCACATGAGTGTGGAAGAGGTAGCCAGCCTAATGGTGGAAAGCAGTGATGCTGAGCCTGAGATAAACTTATCGCTATCTCAATGTAGTACCCAATCAACGCAGGAGGAAACACAGCAAATAAGTGGTCAACAACAACAGCCGCAATCACCGCCCGCAATAGTAGTTGTTGTTCCTCCCGAAGTAGGGGCAGTTCAGGAAATTGAGCCTCATGCAGAGGTAGAAGAAGAAGCCACTCATTCAGAAGATCCATTGTCTTCCAAATCTCCAGCAAGGAAAAGGAGGGGTAGTCCATCAAGTTCTTCGCCAAGCCCCCCTTCTGATGATCTAGATGCCACTTTGAAGCCACAAACTGAGTCTGAGAGGGAGCCACGTCCCAAGACCAAGCTAGGGAAAAGGAAGGTTCCAGAAAGCCTTACACTTATAGAGGTCGATGTAGAACAGCAGGATGATGATGATGATGAGCCAGTCATCACGAACATCACTCCCGGCCCCGAGGAGATGGAGACCAACATTATTACCCTATCCAAAATCGCTGCGAGGGATGTAGCACGCATACCTCCACAGGTAACACCAACACGACCTACAGCTTCCATATTTGCATTAGCAAAGGCCCGGCAGCGACCTACATCCAGCACAACCACCACCTCAGTAGAAGTAGGTAGAGGTACAGCAGCACAGAGTCAAATTCAACACACACCCTCCAGTTCATCCGGCATTGGAAGTGGCACCCCCAGCAGGAGGCAAAAGTTAAGCTCCCCAGTTTGGGACTTCTTTACGGTTAGCGAAAAGGAGGAGAACATTGCTATATGCTCCATTTGTAATACCTCTGTTATTCGTGGTAAGCTTGGTACAAACTATGGTACCGGAGGCCAAATGACCCATCTGAAAAAACACCACTTGATCAGCTGGGAGGACCACCTTCGCGGCATAAAAACTGCAACCATTGGTGTTGGTGGGGATAAAGGAGTAGAAGATCCGATCACGGTGGAAGAGGAAGGACAGGGAGACATTCTCTCTGGTAGTGGTACACAAGGTGTCCCTGACCCCAGCAGTGCAGTGTTAATGTCGCCCACATCTTCAGCAACATCTCAGTGGCACAAGAGTAAGAGTCAGCCTGAGACATCAAGGAGTACCGCAATCAAAAAAAGTGCGCTGTTGAGCCTAAGAGAAAGGAAAACCATGCAGCCTACCATTATCAGCATGTTTGGAGGGGAGGGGCAGTACGAACGCAACCACCCAATAGCACGTTTGTACAATGCGAAGCTGGCTAAAATGTTAGCACTGGACCTTCTCCCTTTTTCTTTTGTTGAAGGGGTGGGTTTTCTGGAATTTGTGTCAACCATCTGCCCAACATGGCATGTTCCCAGCCACTACTATTTTGCCAGAGTTGCTGTTCCAGCACTACATCACGACGTGCTGGATTTGCTTGGAAAAGCCTTGAAGCAGAGTGCTGTTCACAGTATCCACCTGACAACAGACATGTGGACCAGTTGCCAAGCCACAGATTACATGTGCATCACTGCACACTGGATCTCTTTGCGGGGGTTAGAGAACAGATATCTGCTGGTGTTGACGCTGCTGAGATTTTTCATACCACTCGCAAACATGCAACTGCAGCCGTGTTTGCCATGGAGAAATCTCATACTGCTGCAAACATTTTGGAAGAGTTTAACACCAAGGTCTTTGAGTGGCTGCGCCCAAGAGGGCTTAAGATTGGTTTTGTTGCCACGGACAATGGCAGTAATGTAGTTAAGGCCATGGGCGATGGTGGCTATTTCAGGGTCCCGTGTTTGGCACACTGCATTAACATTGTTGTTCAAGACTTTTTGAAAAATGAATCCAAAGTCAGCAACTTTCTGGCCACCTGCAGAAGAATATGCACACATTTCAGCCATTCTTTTAAAGCCCGGAAGCAGCTGAGGGTCATTCAACGTGAGCATAAAATGCCAGTGAAAGCGCTCATCCAGGAGGTGCCAACACGTTGGAACTCAACTTATTACATGCTTGATCGTCTGTTTGAACTGTACATACCACTCAATGCTTATGTCATGCAAAGATTAGGGGAACCTACTGTGAGAGGCATGACCGTTGAGATGGGTCAATGGGACCTCATTAAATGCCTGACTGAGATGCTACTTCCTTTTGAGATCTTCACACGTGAAGTCAGCAGGGAGGACTGTACTATGGGCCAAGCTATCCCATTGTTGCACATGCTAGAGCAACAGCTGAAGGAGGTGTCTGAAATGTACGCAGGTGTGGATGACAAACAAGACGCATATCATTTGGCAGAGACCTTAGCAGCTCGCTTATCTGCAAATAAAAGGATTAAAAATAACATTGTGTCACAACAACATTACATTAGTGCCACAATTTTGGATCCACGGTACAAAGTATTTCTGAACAGTAAGGCAGTAATTCCTTTTTCGGAAGTGGATGTTGCCAACTACAAAACTTTGATAGCTAAGGAAGCCACTATTTTCAAAAACGAACGGCTGTTAATTACAGGCCCCCCACCCCAGGCCATAACAAGTACTACAGGGCATCCAGAGTCAAGTTCTACTCGGAGCCTGAGGGCAGTGCGTTTGCCTCCCAACAGTCACCTACACCAACAATAACATCAACAACAGCAAGAACAGGATCATCCACAGTACAATCGGCAACTGATTGGTTTCTACGGCAGGGGTATGGTAAGTCCAGTGCTGATGCAAAGGCAAAACAGGCCGAGCACATCGGAGCACCCCTGAACATTGAGCGGACGGTCCAGGCCTATCTGGATGACCCAACAGAGGTCTTCATGGATCGAAAACCATTGGTGTATTGGTATGGGAAAAGAAGCCAATGGACAGTGCTCAGCAGGCTGGCGATAAAGTATCTGGCTTCCTCTGTCGCAAGTGTCTCTTCTGAGTGTGTTTTCAGTGCTGCTGGTGCCATTGTAACTTTGAAAAGGACCAGTCTCTCGCCCAAAAGCGTGGAGAGGTTAACCATGATCAAAATGAATCAGCACTTTATACCACCGGATTACAAAATACGTGAATCACAGCAGGAAGAGGAGAGCGACTTGGATGACGTAAGTAGTGGGTTACAGGACCTACTTCTGTCCGAACCACCAGAGTTTGAGGACGAGCTCCTCTTCCCTGACAACTAGGCTTTCAAATTGTTACTTTCTTCCTTCCTTTATTTGTCTGTGTATCTGTCTTTCTGGTTCAAATCAAATCACAACAAATCCATCACCACTGTCTTCTCTTTTTATTTCCCTATTGGAGTTGCACGTCTGTGCATTTAACTGTCCACTCTTCAGAGTCCTGCTTCATCTTCCTGTCTCGCCCTAGTACATTTCCATCAAGCCAGACATTGGAGTACAAGAAATGTTGCCTTTAACAGTCCCTCCATAAGAAGTGAAACGTGACTATAGCTATCCTCCGTTTTGTTTCCGAGCCGAAACTCATCAGTGTCCGAAGGCTACCGCCTCAGCAGGCATCAACAACTCTTCACTGTCAGAACTTGGGCAGGCATCCAAAAGTAAACTCATCACTGTCCGAAGGCTACAGCCTCGGCAGGCATCCAAAGCTCCTCACTGTCAGGACAGAAGGTACTTGGCAGAGAAAGACAAGACTCTTCGAAGAAACTTGCTGACATTTGTGCAAACTCAATTGACCAGCAATGAGCGCTACCCAGGCCGCGGCCCATCATCACAGTGCTGACCATGTGAAGCAACTTAAACTGTGACAAAGTGCCACAGATGAATAAGACGAAAACCGAAACAGCGACTAACACTCAAAATGAATGTGGACTGGAGTAATGATGAGGCCACTGCCCCGTTAAAAAAAAACCACACACCTGTCAGAACTAGGCATCTGATGATCTGACAGCCAAAGAGAAGTGCAAGACAGGTAATGATGGAATGCATTGGATGCTTGCAAACTCTGAGCGATTGCTATTGATTGTTGTGTTGATGTTGTGCATGAAGTCGAACTCTACTCTACTAGTTAATCTACAAACTGAAAGTGACTCAAGTGACAGTCAATGTTTCCCTTCTTGTTGTTTAATAACCAAATTGTACTCCTACTACTGCAGGTGCAGGCCAATATCTGTTGCAATTTTTTAATATGGAATATGGACTTAATCGGAGTCACTACAGACTGAGTTGGAGTTGGACAACACGTACCACACCATGATGATGACCATACTATCTTTGCACGCAGTCAGTCAGTTGGATCAGAGATGATTGAAGGAATAACTGCGTTTCATGAAGTGGCATAAGGTAAACATAAACACAACAATTCAACAAGAAAGTAAACACAGCAGACCTACATGTCCATGTAGTGGTGGAGTCGAGTGTAGTCATATGACTGACAGCGGCGCATTGATTTTGTCACTTAATTTTGAAAATGCTAGTTTGCTGTATATGCCTTTTGTCTGGCTCTGTCAAAAATAAGGTAAATGGAGTTTGGGTCACGGGCTGGTGCTGTGGTGGGCCTGTTCTGTCCTGTTGTTGTTGTAGCTTAATGCTGTAAACAGAATATATACGATATATCCAAGCCGCCTTAGTCTGAAAGTGTTCTCTCTTCTCTTCTTGGACTCCACCGTAATTGATGCTTTTTTTTATACATTGATTTTTCAATACCCCTTTTGTTTTTCCATCTAGACGTTACAGGCCGGCCTTTACCCTGTGCTATACTGGGAGACACAACTCACATTTACCTTACCAATCCGCATCAGGCAGGCCACCAAGATTGATGTGCGGAGCGTCCATGGAAGATAGGACCAAGAGGAAGGTCGAGATTCAACTCCACAATTTGACCAGGATAATACAGTAACTTTAGTATCATTCATCATTCATCTCTTAATTAATTGGAATCCTTTTTTCTCTTCAATCATTACGACTGTGTGTTGTGTGTTGTTGTTTGTTTGCTAATTGATCCCTACAACTATTTTTTTATTTTCTTTGCTATCTTTAAAAGTAAGCCCAGTACAAAATGGAATTTGGGTCTCTGAGGGCATATTACAGGCAAGACAAATTGCTTAGAATATACTGCTGCCCTGTACTGTCTAATTGTCTAGTAGGAGTTAGTAAGTACTACTCATTAACCATCAAGTTATCTTCATCATCATGCATGCATTTCCTTTTTCTCCCTTTATAGATTTTTTGGATAAGATCATGGTCGTCTGCCAAGTTTGCTCTTTGCTTTTGTTGTCCATGCGTACTGTTTTTCTTTCTCAAACCTTTCCCCAAACCCCCCTTCCCATCCATTCATCAAACCCTAACCCTCTTCCCCCGGGCTGTGATTTATATTGAGGTGTGATGTGACTACATAAAATGTACACCAATTGATCACACGCTTGCTGGGGCAGATGTGGTGAAAGCAACACTAATTCAATTTCAAGGTAGGGCGAGGAGCTTCTTCTGCTTGCCCACCCATGCTCAGTCTATGTGCAAGCCAATTTTTTTTCCAAAGGGACCGTCACCGGCTAATAGTACATCATAATTAATTGCCGGCATTGATTGGATTCATCATCAAACTCCTACCACACAGCAGTAAAGGTTACAAATTACGATTGTGTTAAGTTAAGTGACTCACTCGACACAACTACAGATTGTAACTTCTTGTACTAGGCTGTCCCCGCCACCATTATGTTTTATTTGACTTTAGCAGTTGCAAATGCAATATTGTTTGTTTGGCAGTCTTCTTCTGTACTGTATTTTACTTCATTCTACTACTCCTCCCACAGTCGCTCTCAGGCAAGTGACTGTCTCTTTTTATTTTTTTGCAAATGCTACTGCCAGTGTCTACTCTACTACTACCACCACAACCATGGCATCTTCTCCATTCTCTTGGGAAACCATGCAGCCATCGCTGTGCCGAACGTAATCATCATCAATCACAGGTAAGATAAGTTTGGTGGGAGGTATAATGGACTAGGAGGAGAGACTGACAGTACTAGTAGGACAAATAACTCAGTGAGGGGTACCGCATCTATCTGTTTGTGTTAAATCCTCGGCAGATTATTTAAATCAAACACTGGCTGCGGCCCTGCAGCAGCAAGGAAACCATGTGACGTTAATTCGTAAAACAGTAACCCCCCACAAAACATTAACATTGTATGTTTAAGTATAAATATAATTTATTACCCTAACAAAAATAAACTATCCCACATCTGACCCACCCCTCTCCCTAACCCCAACCAATGTCCAAAACGAAAAAAGTCCAAAGAATGTCCAGAAACCCAACGCCCAATTCCCACCCACCAACAAACGGAATAAAAAAGGGGCAATGCAACAGGGTCCTATAGTTCTTATATTCGGCGGGCTTTTAGGTGTTTGTCCACCAGTATTTTGACACGCTTCTCTAGTTGCTCCTCTAGCTGTGACACCCGGAGGAGAATCTTGCGGCGAAATGCCCTGCAGTGGCATCCAGGGTGGGGGACAGCAGTGCTGGCTGCTAGAGAATTGCGGCGGCGGGTGGCTGCCAGACCGCGGCGCCGTACCACTGGAGTTGGGGCCTGGCTGGGGCCCGGGGCATCGGACGAGGCTGCAGCTGCTGCCGCCTCCTCCTCCTCCGCCTGAGCCACCAGCCGCCGGTACTCCTCACAGATGGCCTCCAGTTTCCGGCGCCGGGCCCTGGCTGCCAACTCCTTCCGGGATGGTTTTTCTTGGGAAGGTGTACTATCTATATCAAGAAAGAAAAAGAATATTGTTGTAACCAGTACTCTTAGCAAAACAGTAACACAAAATTAATTCAACACATAATGGCACAGTAGCACTAGCAAGAAGCACAGTACATAACATTTGTGGTAATAATCTATCTATCCTCCCACTTCCTCAGCCTCTAACATTTGTGGGAGTTTCAGGCATTATACTAGCACTATGGACTCCAGTACACAGTACACCAGTCTTCTTCTTATCTCTAGTTTAGCGAAATTACATAAGCTGGTTGTAGCCGCCTAGCTGGCATGCCAGCTCGGTCATCTATGCTTTCACCCAAGTCAAACATACGAGTCATGACGCAGACTCACGTTAGTTTGATTTACTACTGTCTGCAGGTGGGGAAGCTCGTATTTTTCTATTACGGGTGGCACTGGCCATACTCTCTCTGTTACATGAAGGGCAATTGGTCAATTTCACTTTCACAGTGCCCTGGCTACTACAAAAAGGCAGATTATATATCTGATCCAATGATCATTGCTTTTATATGGGACAACGACATAAGGTCACTAGCGGTCGGTGGTGGGACTCGGGGAGTGCTGCCGGGCGGTGATGTGGGGAGGGGCAGGGTGGGGGGTAGTAAACTATGGATTACGGCCAAGTACAGGTAAGTAAACATATAAATAAATAAAACTAATTTTGTTGCGTGCACTGCATTGCATTTGGCGGTGCAGTGCGCACAATGAAATTCGCTTTATTTATTTTTATGTTTACAGTAAAGTTACCTGTATTTGGCCGCGTAATACATTGTTTACTACTACCCCCCACCCTGCCCCTCCCCACATCGGCTTTGCTACTCTGGCGCGGTTTCTTTTACATTCCCTTAAAACTAAGACTGTGCATCCCATGACAGTCTCCACCTATGCTGTCTATGATGAATACATACAGGCATCCATCCATTCTAAGTAAATGTCTATCATTCTTCTTAATCTCTCCACAAACCTTACTTTGTTTCACCAACAACAACCCATGCGTCCACTCACTCCGTTGCTTGCCTTGGCTTTGAGTTTCACCCAAACACCGCTGATGATTCTTGCTATCCACAGTATCCACCCATACTGTGTCGCCCACCCAGGCAGGCATCCATTCTTCTTACACCTTCCACCCATCCTTCAACAACGCATGCATCTGATTCCTATCAGCCACCTATCCATGCTTCCAACGTATCCTTCATCATATTAAATCTCGCCCGTCCTTCCTCCTTCCACCCTTCATTCCCTTTTTGTTCAACACATCCATCAAGGTCATCTGATCTGACTTTTAGTCTCCTCCATAAAACTTTCACAGCTGAGTTGGAGTCATATAGAAGAGGCCATTGGTTAATCAAGTCACACTGGTAATGCTATTGTTACTGCATTGCTAATGCTTAGTAAAGGATGTCTTCTTCAACCGTTGTATAATGTTTACTACAACTTCATACCTAATAAGTCTCAACAACAGTACAGTGAGTGAAGTCAACACCCTTCCAGCTAGTGCAATGTCAATAAGTAATGAATATAACTTACCACCGCCCGCCACTGCTGCTGGCTCCCCCTGTAGCTCCTGCAGGTGCCGCATCTCCTGCCCCCTCCGGAATGGTAGAATCGCCGCTGGCCCCTCCGGCACTGGTGGTCGCTAGTACGCCTAGATAAAAACATGACACATTTTTAGATGCCTGTACACTTCCCCCTATTTATTCGTTTTCACTAGCAAGATTGAAAAAAAAGTTAATACATACATATACATCACATTCACTAGTCCAAATTGGGTACTAGAGTAGAGTCAGTAGACACTAGTAGTGTTATGGTCCCTAGGGTCATTATTATAGTATACTCTACTCTTTGCCAAGTTAGCCTGAGCCATGCAACCATTTTTCGCTTCATGTCTTTTGCGCATGTTACCTCGCAGCTTATTGTGCAGTAACAGTAAGACGCCTTTTTGAGCCCACATGAGCTCATACAGCTACTGTCTGAGCGTTGCGTACAAGAGGTCGAAAAACAAGCCACTTTGTTATGGAGTTCTTTTAGTCCGCATTGCTTAGCCATAAGTAACATGTTACACTTTTTTGGTGGGACTAACGCGCACCATTTTTCTCATAACAGGCAGAAGATTCCCTTCTACGAACCAGAGATTTGCAGAGCTTATGAATGATGCATGTAACCAGTAATTCTACGTTCTACGGTGAGGAGTCTCCCAGAATTCGCACAGATCTTTTGTCTTCTATCATCATGCACTTGTTGTAACAATGTTTATTGTTTTAATCTTATGCATTTTGCTGTTGGAGCTGGCTGGAGTACACTGAATTTTATAGAACAACATACAGAGCTTGTTAGTTGAAAATAAACCTTTGAACTTACACATAGACTCTGTGGTATTTGGTGTGGTGGTGGTGGTGGACTTACACGAGTGAGTGAGCGAAAGGGTGTTATCTGTTCTGGGTTGTGTAATCATTGGGTATCTTCGGGTGGGGGTTCGGGGACCTAATGAGACACTATAGCTAGTCGTTCAGGGATTGTGGGTTCACTTCTGACTGAGGTGTGAGGAAGGTCCAAGTTCCAACCTCCCATCACCAACATCCTATTTTCTTGTGCATAGTTCTGCATGTGGCTGTGCAGAATCCCCACATCAGTAGTAGTATGTACTATATCCTACCAAAAATAGTCAAATATCTGGTTGGGCATTTTGTTTGTGGTAATTGTCAAAGCCTCAAGATTAAGAAGCCTAGAAGAGGACAACCGAAAGGACTGGACTCAGTGGCTAGAGCTATTGGTCAATCTGAGTTTTATTCAAAACCGTAAAATAAAGAGTGGCAATGCAAACTGGGCAAGCTTAGCGACAGACTAATAGTAGTAGTACAGACATTCATCAATCAATCAATCAATCAATCAATCAATCATGTCACTTATAAAGCGCACTACATACCCGCGAGGGTCTCAAGGCGCTGGGGGAAGAGGGGGGTGGTGCTGCTACTGATCGAAGAGCCAGGTCTTGAGGAGTCTTCTGAAGGCCAGTAGGTCTTGGGTCTGTCGGAGGTTGGTGGGGAGGGTGTTCCAGGTCTTGGCGGCGAGGTGGGAGAAGGATCTGCCGCCGGCGGTCGTTTTCCGGATGCGGGGGACTGTGGCGAGGGCGAGGCTGGTCGAGCGGAGCTGGCGGGTGGGGGTGTAGAAGCTGAGTCGTCTGTTGAGGTAGGCTGGTCCGGAGTTGTGGAGTGCTTTGTGTGCGTGGGTGAGGAGCTTGAAGGTTATCCTCTTGTTGACAGGGAGCCAGTGCAGGTCTCTCAGGTGGGGTGTGATGTGGCTGCGTCGGGGGATGTCGAGGATAAGACGTGCAGAGGCGTTCTGGATGCGTTGCAGCCGTCTCAGGAGCTTGGCCGTCGTTCCTGCTTAGAGGGCGTTTCCGTAGTCCAGCCTGCTGGTGACGAGGGCCTGGGTGACTGTTTTTCTTGTTTCGGTGGGGATCCACTTGAAGATCCTGCGGAGCATTCGGAGGATGTTGAAGCAGGATGAGGAAACGGCGTTGACCTGCTTAGTCATGGAGAGGGTGGGGTCGAGG
The DNA here is from genome assembly GCA_963921515.1 of Calotriton arnoldi. NCBI lineage: Eukaryota > Metazoa > Chordata > Amphibia > Caudata > Salamandridae > Calotriton > Calotriton arnoldi. Next base: position 1,197,078 of record CAWUFW010003039.1, read on the forward strand.
ATGACCCCTAGGTTGCGTACGTGGTTGGTGGGTGGCGGGGCTGTTCCCAGTGATGTTGGCCACCAGGAGTCGTCCCAGGCTGAAGGGTTGGAACCAAGGATGAGGACCTCCGTCTTGGCCGAGTTCAGCTTCAGGCGGCTGGTCCTCATCCATTCGGCGACGGCCTTCATTCCTTCGTGGAGGTGGGCTTTGGCGGTGTGAGGGTCTTTGGTGAGGGAGAGGATCAGCTGGGTGTCGTCGGCGTAGGAGATGATGTTGAGGTTGTGCTGTCGGGCGACGTGGGCGAGGGGTGCCATGTAGATGTTGAACAGCGTTGGGCTGAGGGAGGAGCCTTGGGGTACGCCGCAGATGATCTTGGTGGCCTTGGATCGGAAGGGGGCGAGGCGGACGCTTTGTGTTCTGCCGGAAAGGAAGGATGTGGTCCAGTCCAGGGCCTTCTCTTGGATCCCGGCGTCGTGAAGGCGTGTTCGTAGTGTGTGGTGGCAGACCGTGTCGAAGGCGGCTGATAGGTCCAGGAGGATGAGGGCTGCTGTTTCTCCGTTGTCTAGCAGGGTCCTGATGTCATCGGTGGCGGCGATGAGGGCGGTTTCGGTGCTGTGGTTGCTGCGGAAGCCGGACTGGGAAGGGTCCAGGATGTTGTTCTCCTCGAGGTAGCGGGTCAGTTGTTTGTTGATGATTTTCTCGGTGACCTTCGCGGGGAACGGGAGCAGAGAGATGGGTCGGAAGTTCTTGAGGTCCTTGGGGTCTGCCTTGGGTTTCTTGAGTAAGGCGGTGATCTCGGCGTGCTTCCAGCTTTCCGGGAAGGTTTCTGTCTCGAAGGAGATGTTGATTATTTTCCGGAGATGGGGCGCGATGGCTGTACTGGCTTTGTTGAAGATGTGGTGAGGGCACGGGTCTAGCGGTGAACCGGAGTGGATGGTGTTCATGATCTCGCTGGTGTCCTCGTCGTTGATGTTGGTCCAGGAGAGCAGGCGGTTGGTGGTTGTGGGGGCAGTGGTCTCGGTGGTTGCCGGGGTGGTCGTGGTGTTGAAGCTGTCGTGGATGTCGGCGATTTTGCGGTGGAAGAAGGTGGCCAGTGAGTCGCACAGGTCTCGCGATGGCTGGATGTCGTTGGTGTTGGAGCTGGGGTTGGAGAGTTCCTTCACGATGTTGAAGAGCTCTTTGCTGTTGTGTGCGTTGTTGTCTAGGTGGTCTTTGAGTGAAGCCCTTTTGGCGGATCTGATGAGGTGATGGTGACTACGGGTGGCGCTCTTGTGGGCGGCGTAGCTGTCCGCTGTCCGTTCGTGGAGCCAGATCTTCTCCAGTTTTCGGCATGTTCGTTTGGAGGCCTGGAGGTCTTCGGTGAACCAGGTGGCTTTCTTGCTGGTGTGGCTGTTGGGCGGATTCTTGAGCGGGGCGAGGGTGTTGGCGCAGTCGTCGATCCACTGTCTGAGGTTGCGGGCGGCGGTGTCGGGGTCGGAGGGTTCGGCGGGTGGGCTCAGGGCGAGGGTTGTGGTTAGCTGGTCTTCCGTGACTCTGCTCCAGCAGCGGCGAGGCATTTGTTCGGTGCGGTGGTGCGTGGTGGGCTTCCTGTAGGTGAAGTGGATGCAGTGGTGGTCAGTCCAGTGGGGTTCGGAGGTGTGGTTGAAGGAGACGTGTGGGCTTGCGGAAAAGATGGAGTCGAGCGTGTGGCCGGCGGCGTGGGTGGGTGTAGTCACGAGCTGTCTGAGTCCGAGGGTGGCGAGGTTGTCGATCAGGGTGGTGGAGTTGGTGTCCTTGTTGTTCTCGAGGTGGAAGTTCAGGTCCCCGAGGAGGATGTAGTCCGTGGAGGCGATGGCGTGTGTGCTGACGAAGTCAGCGATGGAATCGCTGAACTGTGGTCGGGGTCCGGGGGTCTGTAGATGAGGGTTCCTCTGAGGGTGGTGTTGGGATCGGTGTGGATCTGGAAGTGCATGTGTTCGGCGGTGCTGAGGGTGTCGTCGGTGTTGGTTGAGACTCTGAGGGTGTTCCTGTGGACGATGGCGATGCCTCCTCCGACTCCGTTGGTGCGGTCCCTGCGGGTGATCTTGTATCCGTCCGGGATGGCAATGGCGATGTCGGGGGCTGAAGCGGGATTCAGCCAGGTCTCCGTCAGGAATGCAACGTCTGGGGAGGTTGAGTCGAGAAGGTCCCAGAGTTCGATGGCGTGTTTGCGGGCGGAGCGGGTGTTGAGGAGGATGCATCTGAGGTAGTTGGGTTCTTTCCTGGGCGGTGGTTTGGCGGGGCGGGTGCTGGCGAAGCTGCAGTTCCGGCAGGTGAAGGGCCCTTGGGTGCGCTTCGGGGTGGCCTGGTAGCAGGCGTGATCTTTTCCGGGGTTGAGTGCGTGGAGGGTGCTGGCGTCGTATCGGCGTCTGTTGATGTGGCGGGCACGGGGGATGCCCGGACCAGGGGGTCTGGTGCTGGGCGCGGTCACGGCGCGGACGGGCTCAGACGGGCTTGCCTTAGGCGCGCATTTGGCGCGCCAGCGGCGCGCCCGCTGCGCACGTCCGCTGCGCGGCCGCACAGCGGCCGCCATAAATGTGGAGGTGGGAGGGAGGAGCAGGGAATGGGGCAGCGAATGGGCAGTGAGGGGGCGGGGCCGCAGGGCGCAGCGGCGGGAAACAGGCACAGAAGGGAAAACGAGCACAATCAGGGCATCAAGGGGGCACAGAAAGGAAAAAAACGAGCACAATGAGGGGCAGCAAGGGGGCACAGAAAGGAAAAACTAGCACAATGAGGGGCAGCAAGGGGGCACAGAAAGGAAAAAACTAGCACAATGAGGGGCAGCAAGGGGGCACAGAAAGGAAAAACGAGCACAATCAGGGGCAGCAAGGGGGCACAGAAAGGAAAAACGAGCACAATCAGGGGCAGCAAGGGGGCACAGAAAGGGAAAAAAACGAGCACAATCAGGGGCAGCAAGGGGGCA